>CM037934.1:5472241-6672241 GCA_021346845.1 Apeltes quadracus | reverse complement strand
CAATCGAGAAAAACTGTAAGATAAAGGCTGAATTTCGTTTTTAATCGATCTACTGTAAATGGATTGACACGGATAACTTAAGTAAAAAAAACAACCAGCTGTGACAAAAAAAAAGCGAAATTGTCTAAAAACCCTGATTTGTGTGTTGCCCTACATTAGTTCACTTCACAGGTAAGTTTTTCCCAACAAGGTGTGCTGATGTTTACACAGGCGGGTCATCTAAAGATTGATCGATTATATGTCAGAACTGCGAATCTTAGAAGTTCAAGGAGCTGTTCCGGCCTGAATCACTTTTATCGCTAAAATGTCCTTGGCAGCATCTCACGGCGGAGGTCTGTGAAGGAGCAGCTCTGAAAGCAGACGGACAGATGACGGAAAGTACTGTTATTCAATGTTTTCTTTTTCCTTGACCCTATTAAAAATACATGCTCGATTTGCTTTATCTTTGTCTGAGTCCAAAACCCTCAAAACGCAAACAAAAGAGCTAAAACAGCAGACGGCATGATTCCCTGTTTTAAAGCTTTGTGCACACATGATGCAGTCGACCAAACACCTGCTGACCTCAGCCGACATTTGCTGTGCCACAATTATTATTATGTGCGGCACCTGAAGATATGTGTACGCTGATCCGTTTACACCATTTTAGTTCCTTCTTTTTATTCACCCAGCTTGAATTCTCTCAAAGGTTATCTGCTTGAGTTTCTGCTTCCATCCCCGGGACCCCCTGTGGTGATGCTCACACCGCCTGGTCCCGTCTCTGTCCCTCGGACTCACTGTCGTCACGCTCGTCGCGCCGCTCCTCATCCACTGTCCCCCTCCGAGCTTCTGCCTGGAGCCGCCTTAGCCGGCTTTGGGTTTTCCTCCGTCTGAGTTGTCACCAACTGCCGAGGTAAAATACACGGGAATGCAGGCCCCCCCCCCCCTCCCCACCCCCCAATAAACAAATAAGATGATTGTGTTTCCTGGATGCAGCCAAAAGGTATTCTCCCAAACTGATATATGATATTATTCTCGAGCATTAATTCAATTTTCAAACCCCTGGCCCCAAAACGCCGGAGGAGACCTGTTGTGTGGACAGGGTGAAATCTGGAATGTCACGCCGTGTAGAAATCTAAGTGACATGCTGACATGTCCCTAATATCGATCCCATTTTTCCCTTCATCTTGGTAGTGTTTGTGGAACGAGCTGCCGGTGGCTGAAGCTGCAGTGGAAAGGCAGTGATGCAGTGGCAGAACGAGCGTCTCCTTTCTGGTTACAATTAAGTGATTTGTAATCTGGCTGCTCCTCTGCTGGGTGTCTGGGAAGAGAGCGTTTTCTGCGTGCTTGGCAGATAACAGGTTCGTGAATTTTCAGCTACGGCGGGTTATTTTTTAGTTTTCCAAATGGTTACACTGCGCACTGCTCGGTTATTTGATTTAATAATCAGGGAAATTATGAACAGATGAAAAGCAATCGATCTCATTCCCCTCTCTTCAAAAACAATGAAACGTGAATCGAGTGGACTCGCTGCGGTTTTATCGAGTAGTGCCAAATGTAAAAGAGTTCCATGGTTGTTTTGGAGGTTTTGTCCTAAACCTGTTATCTGTAATATACTGTTTGGACAGTTTTTCTCATCTCCTTCATGCAGGAAAGTTGTTCGAAAGACGTGTACAAGCTATTTTGGGGGGAAAATCTGAGAAGACGGTGTGTATGTTTTTTTCTTTTTGTGGGGACGTAAGTAAATGTATTGTGTTAAACTTGAAAATGGTGGCTTTGCTTCGATGGTAGTCAGGTGTACCCATTTTGAGCAGGAGCCCCTATGTCAGACTACATTGGTAGTTAGTGGTAAATTGTCCTGGCCGGGTGGTAGGAATGCTGATCATTGTTGTCAACAACAATTTTTTACAAATGATTTAAAAAAAGGGTTATATTCAGTGTTGTTAATACAATTTAGATTCGTGCTACAGGATGTATTTATTTAAAGGCATTACAAAGTAATGAACAGTTTCATTTAATTTGAGCTCATTTTGGTGATTACATATAAACATTCTCAGCAATTTCCTTATCCAGAGAGACCTCTGGAAATTGAACGCTAAACTTCATTCACAAATATACACGCTTTCCTTTTATGTGGATTTCCTGTGTGGAGTTAGAGTCCGTCAATCATACAACAATGTTTGAGGTCAGCAGCAGGAAAAGGGATCATTTCGACGACCTGTTATCTACGAGAGGAGTCTGGCTGCCGTGAATTTTTCTCTGGGCCACAGATGAGTTTTTCAGCGCAGCAGTTCGGCCGAAACGGAAGCACTCTTTCCCCGATCTTGGCCAGAGAACAGAGTACTTAAAGACCGATAAGGCGTTCTTGCTCACTATCAGATGCAGCCTAATCGCTCTGAGCTTATTATTGTGTCTGAGGCATACCGACGAAGATTTATCCGAGACGCTTTGACCCAAATATGTGGTCAGTAGATTTTGTCCATGAACTGTTATGTTGTGATATAAATTCCACTATAGACTTTTCATGGGATTCACAGGGAGCGTAGATAGAATTCCCATGTCTGAAAACCAGTAACAAATCTCCCATTCTTTTAGCTAAATATAGCTCTTCCATGATCACAACCAAATCCACTTTGACCAGGTTCTGTCAGTTCAGGTTTAAATGAAAAACTGAGGAAGTAAACATGCTGTGACTCAAAACTGGGTGGAATTCCCTGCAGCAGTGTTGAGCGTGGTGGCGTAATAGGCCCGATACATCACAGGACCCAGAGAAAATCACTGTACTACCGCCCATATTGAAAAAGCAGGCCTTTGATCCGGACACAGTCAGCACTCTCCTGATCTGCCTACAACAGTACTGCAAAACTTCCTCAGTGAAGGGATCCACGAGTCTGCACATGTAAATCTATATCTATAAATACAGAATGGCATGGGATGGAGCACTAATCCAACAAGTCCAAAACAAGTTAACAATAAAGTTAAAGACTGCTGAGAAAGCTTTCGCAAATTTTGCTTAGACATTTATATATATTTGGAGCCGTGCAGTCCGTGTTGATGGTCTATTTGACTCACTAAAACCACTAACGAGCACCAGAATGCACAACAATACTGGGGGACTGTCAAATGTCAGATTTCCAGATCCTACTTTTACGTCTCAAATTTCTCCTTTTTTTCAAAAACAACCCCAAGATTTTCAGAAAAGCATCAAATCCTCTAAGAAACAAAGCAGCATTGCTTAAAATATGACTTTATCCCTATTCTATCAAGTCCAATCCTGTGATGATGAAACCAACATTGAACATTCACGCTGTCCATGCTCTGGAAACGTCCTGTTGACATCTCTATTGTACCTGCACAGACAGGGCCGGCCCAAGGCATAAGCGAACTAAGCGGCTGCTTGGGGCCCCCTGGCTTATGCTGCAAGCAGCCCTAGTTTTGTATTATAAGCTCACTGTATTCATTTATAGTTTTCGCTATAACAGTATAGTGTGACATTTGTGCCAATAATCTTCTAGGACAAGTGACTGTGCGTGGTGGGAGGGGGGCCACAAATAAAATTCTCCTTAGGGCCCCCAAGAGGCTCGGGCCGGCACTGTGCACAGAACAGAAGGAAGTCAACTTGATGCAGCTGTCCTGAACTGCAGCTCAGCATAGACCTTCAAAGCAGATAAACAACCATCTTTAATGCTATTTATAGTCTTATATTATGTGTTAGCTTTACTTATCAATGCCATATGCTCTTTTGTTTATAATTTGTCCACCTTTGGACAATGTTTTTAAAACCAGTATCTTTTGTATTGTTTATATTTTGAAATCTTGTTATAGCTTCACGGCAAGGTCAACTGAAACCAAATAATGGTCGAGGCAAAAATCCCATGATGCAAGAAAGCAACTGTGGAACTGCTGAAGATTAAATGTCTTAAATGCTTTATAGAAAAAAAGGCAGGTGGAAATAATTTTTTCCATACGACAACTTGTTTCTGGAAAAATTGCCAGGTCATTTGCTTTTCTTGCTCTATTAAATCCACTTCCCACTGCATCCAAAGGTTGGATAACTTAATGCCAATTTCCTTCTTAAAGTCTTGGATCATTTGCTCCTAATTTAATGTTTCTTGCACCCACTGTTTGCACTCTCTAAAAGTCTTTGGGCTGTTTATGACGGTAAAAGCCGCTGTTCTCTGGACCGTGGAGAAAGAACCTGGATACAGTTATGACTTGAAGAATAAAATTGACCATTCATACAAAAGTAATTGCCAAACTTCTACCTAGATTGAAGTTTATTGTTACCATTCCACAGCTGTAAATATCCTGAGGGTGACAAGACTTAAACAAATTAAAACACTACAGCTATTAAGTATAAAAATCAAGAAGAGGCTGGATTTTGTTTGTCAAAAACAGTCTGAGGAAAAACACACACTTTATTTTCGTCTGAGAGTTACACACCACGTGTTATTTATCCTTTATTTTCCAAACGTTTGTTGATTTCGTGATTCCAGATCCCGTGCGACGCGCCTGCACATCTGGCTCTTGTGTGTGCCACCGTTCTACTGCCTTTTGTTGACTAGCGCGTGTTTCTTCATGTCCAAACCAGCATACTTTGTAATTTTGCCATTACGCTGTTATGACGTGATAAGTTACACAAGTTAAACATTTTCAGTTCAAGGTTAATTGCCACAGCATCTCCCTTATTTGCCAAATCCACAACACCTGCCCACTTACAAAAAAGTATTGATTAGACGGCGGCAGACCCCCTCAATAGATGAGGGTTTGAAATTGTTTATTTGGCATAGGGGTGCCCAGTTCAAAATTTTTAGCATTTGTATTGTATCTGTATGGCTCTCAATACGGGAACGGCTGCTTGAAGCTAACGAGGCCTCTGTTACTAACAGTGCAAAACAGTATCAGACCTCCCCTAATAGATTCAATCTACTCATCTACGCCATAGCTTGAGATCAAATGTGAATGAAGAGCACCTTTAATGTATTTGAGTGTTATAGTCAAAGTGGTAATAACGGTTATTCTTGCTGTGTGAGGAGACAACCATAGTACAAAGCATGTTTGTATTATTTTTTAGCTAACAAGAATACTATTAATGCAATTAACCAACCTCTTGGGGCAACTGTTGCTCGTCGATCGAGCAGAGTTGTCTTTCAATCAGATGATTGGTGGCGAATGATTAGTCTTGATCGGCAGGTGGCACTTTGCACGATAGCCCATGTCATCAGTGCATGAATGTGAGTGCACAATAACATAAAGGGTTAAAGCGCTTTGAATCAAACAGCACTAATAGTCAGTAAGGCCGTGGCAGGAGGCAGGAACAAGGTCCACTTCCGAAGACCCAGCATGTGTGGTGGTGTAAAATGGTACCACAAGCTCTAAAGTATGACGGTGCCTAACCACTTGCAGGTGAGGAAAAGGATACATAAATGATATTCTTGTTTAAAAAGGGATACAGTGTAGAAAAGCTAATAAAGAGGAAATATTATCCCAGTTTCTCAGTTCTCGTTAATACAAATGCAGATGCACTTTATCCATGTGTTTAGTAACAAACAAGGAAAAAGACATCTACAGTATTTCCCCCTGCTGAGATGATTTGCTGTGGGTTTTCCGAGGCAGGAAACTGCCACGCTGCTGCCGGCATCCAACAGAGTCGGGTTTGTTTGACAGTGAGGTGGGTGGGCCGAGCGGGTTGTCATGGAAGACTGAGCGCGCTGAGCTCTGAGGCATGTGTGCAGGATAAGAGAGATGCCAACCAACACAGGCACAAGATAAGAGCTGATGTCCAGACACAGGGCCTTTCTTAGGTTCCAAAGATCACTTAAACCTTCAAAATGTCCGTTTCGAGGCACATTATCAGTACGTGTCTGTCTGCTCACACACCATACTTGAATCTGTCGTTTGTGCTTTTCAGGTCACCCGTTTGATTTAAGGAGGCCAGTGGTTATTTAGCTATGTCAATTAAGCTAAGGCAAGTAGCCAATACCATAATGACAAAGGATTTAGAAAGCTAAAAAGCTTCAAGCAGGACATTGGTTTGATGGAAGAAAGTATTTAAATATACAGTATATACTCTATTTCCTCCCAATGAAAACGCTAATGCATTGATTTCACTTCACTACAGAATCATTGAAGAATTACATGGTTTTCTTTGAGGAGTTTTCTTTGTTTGTTTTTTGCACTCATCAATCACTAGTGAAAAACACATCCAACGTCCAAAGAGACATCCAAGGAGACATTTTGACTAAGATTAAAGACTTTTTATCTCTACTTGTGCTATCATAAAAACCTCTATTATTCTGAAATGGATTGGAGAGGGTGTGTCGGGAACCACGAGGTTGGTGGTTCAAACCCTGGATGCTCCATGTCCCATGTCAAAGTGTCCCTGAGCAAGACACCTAACCCCTAATTGCTCCCTGGGATAAAATGTAAAAACCAGGGTTTAAAAATGCAATGTGAGTTTGCACATTAAAGACTGCGTACCAGTCCTGGTACGTACAGGACCCTTGTTGTTCACATGAATGCCCAAAGAGGCCATGCAGACGTTGACAGGATCAATGGTGCCCTTCGCTCATTCGGTCCGGTTTCCACGCGCTGCACTTGGCTGCCCCTCATTGACAGGGTGATAATTCTTGAGATGTCAGCATGGGTCAAAAAGAAAGGAAACAAGCCTGGTTTGACACATTGTTTACCCAAACGAGGCCCCACTTACTGGCAGAAGAATGGATGAAGGATTCAAGGAGAAGACGGAGGAGGCTGTTTGGCTGCTGCTACTGTAAGAGTTTATCTTATCCGGAAAAAGAGTGTTCAAAGAGTGGAGGAGAGAATCCAGGTTCTGTCTCTCTGAATGGGCGATTAGATTGAGCAGGATGCCGTCATCTGTATAAACGCAAGTTACTATAGTGACCATCATGCAATATAAACCTGACTCCAAAACTACTAGAAGCTTTTTCTTTGAGTTTCCTTCTATAAACATGCTCTGGGTAAATTTTCAGTTCTCTTGGCTAAACAGTTGCACAATGTAACTGTCTCAAGCTTTTATTGTAAACGTGAGAATGTAAGGATGCCATTCACTGTAGTGTCTGTTTTCAATATGCCCATTGCAAGCAATTACGTTGGTTGATGCTTTTATTGTGTTTCAAAGCTCAGAAAAAATCAACCCAATATGAGGATGTCATTAAGACCCTCAACCTAATGGGGAAATCTGTTCGCATGATCCTTGTTTTGGTTTCTAACACGTTGACACACAAATCATTCAATATGTTTCTGCTGCCAGAACGTCATTAAAGCAACATATGGTTTTAATTTAAGTCACAACTCAGGAACAATTTGGCACCAACCATAAAGATCAGCCAAATAATGTATCCCGCCCCCTCGATGCTTGTTTGAAACCCATCAGTCATCACCCAAGCTTAATGTTCTGACTCCCAGATTCAAAGTTAGACTTCAGAGTGAGCTGACTTAGGGTGATGGTGTTTCGAGATGAATGTAACTTAATGTATGCCCATCTCTACGTAGCGTTAAGCTTGTCCCCTTAGCATGGGAGGCTATATTATATTATGTATAATTTATACTTTTTTTCAGTCTACCCTATTTAAATCCTTTCCGCTGCACATCTCCGTTACACATTATTAGAGGGAACCACAACATTAGGTAAGTTGATGAAAGTGACACTAATACAATTAATCGCTGGGTTTTTGTTACGATTGCTATGCTACATTTTAGCATTGATTTTATCAAACACCATGATTAGTTGAAATTAGGAGGGATGGACAAATGTGTTTTGTTGAAGGTTTTTCCTCTCTGAACTTGAAAATCTCAGAGGTTTGACGTCATTTGTCAGAACTAGGTAGTCGGCTGGCTTTGGTTCTTCTAATCATTCATTTGATTGCCCTTCGCACCTCTGCCAGTTGTAACATGAGCTTGGTATTTGTTATGCCAAGCTCATCTGAGGCTTTCTTCTCGTTATGACCTCAGCCATGTGGAGGTTGTGTGTGGAAACTTGTTGCAATAGTTTCTACTAGTAGTGATTATACGATCTAATGTTGACTGTGCTGCATACCAATGTTTTCATTTACTTATTCAAACATTTAAGAAGACCTATAATTCTGCAGTAGTTTCCCAACTCGATATACGTATATGTCATTTTGGGTGTTGGTATGAGAACAATAGCTCTACAGAAATGTTTTTTTCCCCCCGTGCGTACGCCCTGGAATGTCGGCTCAGACAGAATGATGTCACTGATTAGTCTGTTAATCAGGGTTCAGACCATTTGATCGTCCTGTGCTGTTTCCAAGGTCAAAATCCAGAGCATAGATGGACATGTTTTTGTATTTCAACATACAGACTTTTTTGGACTTTTTGGACATGTATCTTATTGATTCATCATTTATTTTCCCTACTCCCTGATTGATTTGCTCAGAAACTAACAATCCAAAAATGACAATCCAAATTCCCCAGATTATAATGTTTGGTCTGATGAGGTTATTCAGTGTTGAATTACAGACCGCTACAAAAAACTGAAAATATCCCAAGTTCTGAAATGTTGTTTCATGTGTCCACTGTTAAAATAATTGAAGATTTATTTTAGTTTAATCATTACGGCTGCAGCAAAGATTTCTTGTCATCAACGATAATAATTTGGTTCATAATGATTATAAGATTCTTGCTGATGGATTTGGGTTTCACCAGTCATCTTGATATTTTAAGAACCAATTTGAGCACAGATCAAATATGTTTGTTGTTTACTGTTGAATTAGAATTTTTCCTTTATTGAGGTTGAGTTTGTGACCTCAAACCCTCTCTGTTGGGAATGAACATAACTGATCAGTATTTTAATTATGGGAACTACTACTAACACAAGCTGGAATATCGGTAAAGAAGCCACCAAGACGTCAACACAGCTTTCTTTCCACACAGACAAAATTTGAGGGAAAAACAACTATAGCTTGCTTCAAATCAAGAGGAATAAAAGGCTGTATTCCTACAAAATGACCTCTGAAAGCCCTCTTTTGCATTAGCGATTAGACAGCTGGATAACAAGTGGAATGGCGTGTGTATAAATATGTCACACTTGTTGCAAAATGTGTAGAGTTGTATCTAGATGATTCACCTTGGTAGTGAGGGACTTCAGTGACTGCTCATGTGATTCAGTTTGTTTTTTAAACTTAAATCGTAGACTAGAATGTTGATCCTCGTGGACTCATTACACCTCATTTGTGTGGACCCTCGTCGATGAAACAGGCTGCGGCTGCAGTGCAGCAATTTTGAACGTCTTGCTCGTCAAGCTTTACGACATCCTGCCTTCGATGAGAACCTAGTTGCATGTTGGGGACGTTGCCAGTGCTTCTGCTCTGTGAAAAGCTGCAGCACAGGAAAGTCTTATTTCCACATAGCAGTAAGCATAATGTAGGATCATACTTTACCTCGGCATTGGGAAAGGTCAGATTCCAGGCCCACTGACCTGTGATTTCCCCGCGGCCAGCTGCTACTCAGCCCCGTTCAAACCGGCTCAGAGCAGTTGCCAGTGCCAGCCATTGAGCAGCGACGGGAGGCATCTAAACACTCTCAGATGAGAAAGTGACGTAGGCAAGCGCGAGCCAGCGCAAATTACGCTGCAT
Source organism: Apeltes quadracus (assembly GCA_021346845.1). NCBI lineage: Eukaryota > Metazoa > Chordata > Actinopteri > Perciformes > Gasterosteidae > Apeltes > Apeltes quadracus. Next base: position 6,662,648 of record CM037934.1, on the reverse strand, counting down.
CTATCTGCTTCAGTACATCGCTCAATTCCTTCCTGTGCTGTCGGGCTCTTCATTCAGATCATTTGTGAGCTGTCATTCGGAATGAAAAAAAAAAAAAACGAAATGTCCGTTTTGGACATAGACTTTGTATCTCTGTTTTTTGAATGGATGTGATCATTAATAATAATAATTGGGAGCATCACTCGGGTCATCATCACTTCTTAACAAAGACAAGTCTGTTCCAAAACACGTGGGGAGTGTGGAAGGCAGCAGCTCGAACAATTGTCACTTTGTTGTCCTCATTTAGCCTGACCAGCCTTGCTGCGGACACCTCCCGCACCTCCTGCACCTCCTGCACCTCCTGCACCTCCCGCACCTCCTGCACCTCCCGCACCTCCTGCACCTCCTGCACCTCCCGCACCTCCTGCACCTCCCGCACCTCCTGCACCTCCCGCACCTCCCGCACCTCCTGCCTGCTGGCATTCCTCGCATGCTGCCGTTTGGAAACTGAACGCCACACTTACTTTTAAGTTCTCGCCCTCCAGAAAGTCGGCTAGACGGGTGTTTCAGATCGTTAGGCATCTAGGTTTGAGGTGGTCTGCAAAGTAGACAGACGGGTGCAACATCATCACAGAAAGCGAACCAACATTTGGCTGGATGCAAACAAATCTACATGAACACTAACTTAAAGGTGGTGAGCTAACCACTGCTATTTGTGTGGGACTTGAGCCTGAAGAAACAAACAATGCTTCTGCTTTTGTGCCATCTGCACACAAAAAAAGCCCCACGGCTTTATGTTCCTGTGGTCAGAAAGGAAGCTCATCATATCTAAAGAGTCATGTCTGACTGACGTCCATCCATCAGCTAATTACAAGGGTCTGTTACTGTACATCCGCCTAAAAGCAGTGCAGCCGCCCTCTGGACCAGCTGAGACATAATTGATGTCTTCCTTTCAGCGCCGGCGGCCTGTTTGTTTGATCACACTGACGCTGCACTTGTTGCCTAGCACAGCTGCTAGTGAGGAGATATTCCTCCTGCCCATGAAAGAGCAAATGCAGCCACCAAGAAAGGAGATGTGAATTTTCCCATGCAGCTCGCTTAGTTGAGATGGCATTTACAAAGAGCAATTTGAACAAACCCGCTGTCTTCCTCTTTGTCGAAGAAGAAAGAATGACTGTGCTGTGCAGTGGACAGGCCGATGGTTCTGCATTCAGCAGGAGTTTAAAAAGACATTTTTCTAATCTTTGGATCGCGGCCTTTGTGATGTTGATGAATAGGTTGTTACAAAGTGAGAAATCCAAATGTAATTGAGGTCGATGACCCGTAATCGCTTAATATGAACACAGAAAACTTTGTTAACTTTGTGAATTTCCGGGTCCCCACAGAGTGTCCTTACAGTATAATCTGGCCACTATGGACCCGTAACCACACACAGGAGTAGGAAGAAAAAACAAGTTTAATAGAATATTCAGGGACTGGTCGCTGCTCAGGGAATGATCATCAAAACAGCACTGTCATGCAGTGAACGGGTGGAGCAGAAAACAAAAAGGTAGAATAGGTTGCTGAGGATCCAATGATTCTCTCCACAAGGAGATCCAGTGGCAGCACACGGGGACGAAGACGAAGATCAGGCAAAGGTCATACACGAGTAGGCAGAGATAGCAAACTTAGCTTGAGGGGCAGGCGATACTCGGTGGTCGTGAGGCAAGGCTTGGGTCAGGGTCCAGAACTCCAGAATAGAAGAGGTCCGAGAAGGGCTTGGCAAGGGGGGTCAATCCGTGGACAGAAAGAGGTCAAAAAAAACACAGAAGGCTTGGAGGAAAAACGCTGGATTTCTACTGGCTCGTGGCTGTCGATAATCTGGCAAGGAAGCCGAGACTGAGTGGTGTTTAAGTAGGGCGGGGACCAGGTGGAACGGGAAAGCAATCAGTCCTGGCAGGTGAACAGAATGAATGATTAGGCTCAGCAAGGACAGACAGAACATGAATCATGACAACGGAGGGAAACTTTTTTCTGGTCTCCAGTCTAGTTCAAACCTTTTCCCTAACTTTTGACCAAACTGCATTGACATAAAAACATAACCACCTCATACATAGTGTAGCTGTACACATTTATGTACAGTGAGTCCAGATTCAGCACTAGTCAAACAGAAACTAAAAATAATGCAAACCTTTGTGAAGCCGATATTAATTAGGGTTCTTTTGACAGTCAAGCTGAAGCTTTAAAAGAATGAGGAACAGCCGGTAAACCCCACGCAGCGTTCAGGCTGCAAGTGGTTGTTTTTTGCTGGCGTTCACATTCCTGACAGCTGATTCAGACCCCAAAACATGATTTTATCCAACAATGATTTCCATCATTGGTATGAGTCAGTATTTTTACTGTGAGGCAGCAGTGCCACCTCAAGCATGTAACCAGCTTAACTGTAGGGAAACGATTACACTGATGGCTTATGGAGCTGTGTTTCCCTCTGATTAATCTTTGGTTCATCGTCGGTTGAATCAATTTACATTTTATTGTCACGATGATGGGTTTGTCAAATTTTTCACTTGGATATATGTGCATTTATATAGTGAGCATTTTTCAATTTGTAACTTCTTGAATATATTATTGAGAACTAAAAGTCAACTAACCTTCGAGATGCATTATAACACTATAGACAACATTATAAAAAACACTTTTCTCACAAATTAATCAACCACCATTTTGGGAAAAGAAATTGTCCCTGAAATGCTGTTTCAACAATGATGCTCAGTTATCTTTGACATTAAGTCATTTAACTCTTTCCAGTGTTTTTCAGCGGTTGGAACAGAACATTGTTTTTGAAAAGGTCAAAAGTGCCACGTGGCATGTATCTGTCTATCTAGATGAAAAATGTGCATGATTTACAACAACCCTGCAGCGATCACAAACCCTCTCAAGTTAGGGAAATTCCAAGAACCGGGAGTCAATAAGAGTTCCATGTTGGTTTCTAATAACAGTAAAACCTTCAACAGTCCTCCCAGAAAAACCTCTGCTTTTGCAGATCCTCCACGCTATTTAAGTCACAATATGATTGGGAGGATGTTGAGAGGGATTTTGATGATGTTGTCAGGGAATACACTGGTATGAGGTGAAGCGTTTGTAATTGTGTGTTTGGTGCAACTTGGACTAATATGAGCTGTATGACTTAAGTTCATGGTGTCGTCTTTGTCATGTGGTCTTCTCTTTTTTTACATTGTTATTGAACTATTAAGAAAAGTTCAACTTATTTACTTTACAGTGAGATGGGGTTTGGGACTGTCAACAGGTATTAGTTACACTACGTGGAGCATGGAAAAACTGAATTTAATGGCAACTTAATGCCTTAAAGGCAGCTTTTGAGAGAATTTTATTTGGAAGATTACTCATTTATGAATCTAAGTCGGTATCTCCGGTCATGAAGGGACACTGTATACTCCCCTCTCCCCGATCCTTCTATGACCCTCTATGACCGTCTCTTTCCTCCACAGCGAGGCAGGGTCACCTACAGTCCCTCCCGTGGTCCTCCCCTTTGAAGCACTCGTTTGATGACGAAATGTGCTTTCCTTGTGTTCAAAATGTCAAGGCCGGGATGGCGAGAGCGACCCAGGCAAGTTAGTGGGCACACAAAGACCTGCTGCTTCCAAATCGCTTTCCTTCAGCGTTGTGAAATCGTACAGGACGATATTTCGGTCCTTTCTTCCTCCTTGTTTTTCAGCGGCTGTGGCCCTGATCCCACGTTGATGAGACAATGGGGATGACACCCGCTCGCCCGGCCGCTCTCTTTTGATAGTAAAGTCAGGGCTTTCCTAAGGAATCTGCCCGCGCAGGGCTCTCTATCCCGGCCTTTGAACCAGCAGCAGGTTCCCATTAGTTAGACTTGGGGCGATGAGCCCTTAACTTCTCGGGGGCCCCCTTCTCATTGTATTGTTTTATAAGGAAGACAACAAGTAGCAGTGTATAATTTAGGAGATGCAGAGACAGAGCGGTTGCATGTGAATCCTAATTCCTTAACATGTGAGGGGGAAAGAGAAAGATTGGGAAGAATGTATTACTACATGAATTTTTTCATATGTAACTGTATGAGGACACTGTGAGTTATCTGAACTATGAAACAATACTTGATGACATCACCAGTGAAGCCTTCAATACAGCCATTTGCCGTATGCCACTTAAGAGGCTCTCTGTCATTTCAGTGCGATTCCACAAACATGGTTAAAATCTGCAGCTTTAACTGAGATAGATACATATATTAAGTCCAATACGCTGCCTCACAAACGTGTTCAGTTTCTATATTTCACCTTTGTACTCATAGATGAAAATGAAAGACAATCAACACAACAAAACCCAGGCAAAGAATCCTCTCCAAAAAAACAAAAGGCCTTCAGGACAACCAAAGTCTTGTCACACAAAAACGCTTTCGGGTCCCAGAGAGAAAACGGCTGACGGAAAATGGGCCCCCGCTTTGTCTGCATATGATAAAAGTTATCCAACATTCCCTTCCGCAGCAACAATTACCATCAATAAGAAACTGATGAATAGACTCCAGATGTTAAATCAAACCCCAGCGTTCCCATTGTGTTTGAATCACATGCAGAATTCGTGTGTCTTCGCGGTCACGTCCACAGAAGGCAAACTGGTTAACACCTTATTGCTTTGGACACACGTGCTGTCATTTGAAGCGTCCGGACTGACTGAATGAAGTAGGACAGACATGGATGTGAACCGTGGGATAATAGCAATGCAAAGCGATTTATTTGATATGGTTGAGAACCACAAAATCCCTCCTCCTAAATTTACAATTGCATTGATTGGAATATGGAGCTATAGTTCTTTACAGTGAGCATTTGAGGCCTCTTCATTGCTTTCTTATTCATCTACAACACACTGTAAATCCAAAATGTATACGTCAAAACCACACGAATGGAATTTGCTGAGGTAGTTGTGTTTAGCATCCCAGGGACAGAACGATCGTTGTAAAATGTGAAAAACCTGCTTTTGCAATCTTAACTGGAAATAGATGTTTACTTAAAACGATTGCCGAAGGTTAGCTAAATACCTTCCATGGGCAGCAAAGAGAGGCGCCTGTGCATCGGACCGGGAGAGAGATTCAGTCTGCGAGTGGATTTACCTGGCCGACATCGGGCCAGCGGAGGACAGACTTAACAGTGTGTGATTGAGGTTACTGTTGAATAAATCCCTCTGGTCTTTCATCCTATTGAATAATGAGGCTTTCATACCTGCGTACTTCACTGCTGGCAACACTCCTGCCTGACGTTGGATAACTAGTAAAAGGATATTCTACAGAAATCACTACATCGTCGCTGGTTCCGCCATGATAACTGCACATATATCGCCACTGTGCTACGAGCCGAAGCCCGCAGCCTCCCCTCTCATGCCGTAAAGCAAGACTTTGTGGGGGCGACCCGACACTCCTGCAATTGCAAGTGCGGTATTTCCCCTACAGACCCCCAGGGCGGCCGAGAAAACCTTTGTTCGACCTGAAATGACTCATTTAATCATCCAAAACGGTATGAAACATTTACTGAAAAATGTTGCATAGTGTGCATGACACTATGTTCTATAGTTTTTTCTCTCTTTATCTCGCTGTTGTAAGTAAACAAGACATTTCATGTTTTGACATGATGCGAGGTGGAATACAGCCTAAAGTGACAAAGGAGCCAAGAAATATTTCCTTTCATGAGAGAGCAGACTGTTCAACCTTGAGCTGCCTCAGCCAGCAGAAACTGTTTCACTCCTCAAGTAATTTTGCCACCTGATAAATCATTCAGGCAGATTTTACACTGTTCGCACTGTTGTCCAGTGAATTTGCAGCTTTTCTCTGTATAAGCTAACCAACCTAAACACAACCTCCCTGCAGTCAGGTTTCTTTGGCTTCATAGCATTGACCATTTGCCCACATCCAGCGGAGGTTCCTGTACGCTGTGCCAGTCACATGCACCTGTATGTACTGTAGGTCCAGGACCTCCGGCTGCAGGCCTGAAAAGCCTCTGTGTCTCTGTCTACCCAGAACCCCCGTGGCACCAGATATGAACCTCTCTGTGAAGCCGTGAAAGGTCCCCGATGTAACCTGTGGGAGGTCGTCCCGGGTGTTGGACCTGGAGCTCGGGGAAGCAACAGAAACATTTAATTTCCATATGGATGTGAGAGGTTTGACCCGCTTCCAGCGAACACTCCCGCAGCCGTTTTATTTCACAGATTTTGAGCTGCAGACGCGTCTCTAAGCGGATCCATACAACAACATTCCGTCATTCACTGGTGGTCATCGTTGTTTTTTGACAGCGGCACTTTTAAGGCAACTGTTTTGTATTATTTTCTTGCCACTGTGAAGGCGTTAGAGCTTCAAAGATAAGTGATGTGGTCTGTGTGCTGTATGTTGAAGCTGTTCACTAGTTTCTTCCAGTAATGATTTAATATCTGGCAAAAGGGAAGAGTTTCCAGCCACCCAGAGACTGTTTTCCTTTTTTAAAACTCGTGAGCCCGGAGGCATGTAATAAATCAAGCATTTTTGTCATAATATTATGTTTTGATGCCTTATAGGCTTAAGTGGTTAGTTATTCAGAAAATTGAGGGTTTTTCTAAACCCTTCATTGGTGTTACAGTTCTCACAATTGTCAGATATACCATTAATTAATAGATAGATATACCAGAAATTAATAGTTATTTTCCAAACATGGGTGCTTTATTTCAGCCATCATTTTTAGAGCTTACTAGCCATGCACCATTCCTTTACCAAGTCTCAAAGATGGCCTCTGACTAACTGTTTTAAGCCTGAAGTGTATGCTTAATGTGCCTTGCAAAACGACAAAAGGAGCAGCAAAATACATGGTGATTACATTTTTTACACCACCCATGTGAAGTCTTACGATGCCAACTCTTAATTTTACTACTTCCCTATACACCCCGCCGCAACGTGTGCACAATCCAATCTGTTTTGGCGGCGGTGGAGCGTTGCCCATCCCGGAGCAGCACCTGGGCCTGACCGTACAGTAGCCTCCCCTGTGTCCTGCAGTGAGGGGGAATACGGGTCCACTGGGGCAGGATGTTGACCTCAGTCCCCCTCCGTGCCCGCCGACTTCCCCTGATGGACCGTGCGTCTCCTCTGCAGGTGTGCATCAGCCGCATAAAGAGATGTCTGTGTGCGTTGTATTTGCCCTCTGCCCCTTTCATCATTAAGGTATCGGAATGAGAGTAAAAAAGCGCTGTGGGGGCAAAAAAGCAACCAACCTTATAGGCTTACCGATTTATGAAGCAGCTTTCATGAGTGAGGGGGCCCCCGCTGCAGTTCCTGACAAACACATGGATGTCTGTTTGCAAAGGGAGCGCTAGCGGTCTGCCCAAGCTGGCTTGTTTCCCTGTGTCCGTGCACTCCCCCCCTGTGCAACCGCTATACATCCCACTAACAGCACACTCGCTCCGTTTTTTGTCTCCCAGCCGTACAGTCCTTTTAACCCTCGCCTGGAATGTTTTTACACAGTGAGAAAATAAACCATTATATATAGCAACGCCCGGCACTCCAATCTCCGTCCATTCAGAGGGGCATTCGGGGCATTAGGGGTGAAGAGAAGAGGTGAGGAAGAACGTAGCTGACTTGGAAATGTTTACCTGGACATCCAGTGTCATACTTTCCTTGGGTGTTGCTGTTCCTCTCTCTGCCCCCGTAGAATGGCGCCTTTGTGGGTAAGAGTTCAGCACCTTCACGGCCCCACGGCTAGTCGTTCAAGCAAATGATTCATCAAATCCCTGCTGGAGAGGAATGGCTGCTACTGGGGCCCCCGAAATCCCACGTAAAGATCTGTCTCCTGCACTTATTTTTCAAACCTTTAGGAAATGTGTTTTTAAATCATACTAATCCGAAACCTTTTTTTTCCCCGCATGTTTTACTAAAATTAGGAGGAATTGCATTTCAGTTTACCTGCTCGGGCCGCTCGGTGTGGATTTGCATGTTTCTTTTTTTTGCCAGGACCAGCTTTCATGCGTGACATGGTGAAACGAGCTAAGAAGGAGTGAAAACATAGAAAGAGATGGAAAAAGGATTTATCGTTGCCAAAGTCATTTCCACACCAGATCCATTCAGTCGAAGTCACAGTTGAACGGTTCCAGAGGGGCTTTAGCATTTTTATCAAAAGCTCTCTGCAGTTCACGTTGGCTCCGTTCTCATCTCTGTTCTGCTTCCAGTTCTTGGAGGGAATGTCAAAATATAAAACGTCTATATAAATGCAGCTACTTTTCCCGGTTTACATCTAATGTCACCATGTAATGTGAGTTCTGCTTTAAAGGTTCTTGAGGCCATGAGGTGTCTGTAAAGATGCCCGGTTGGGGGTTTACGTTTTGTCTTTGGCATATCACTAGTGTTCAGGGACATACGTGAACCCTGTTTTGGTGTTTGAGTGTATTTATTTATTTCATTTATTCCATTAATTTGTCAGAAATAGTTAAAACTCTGGAACTGTGGATTGCCTCTATGCGCCAGCACAATAATCATAATACTTTTCCCCCCAAAAAGTTGGTTTGGCAAAACGTTAATTATTTACACATTTAGCAGAAAAGTAGCTAATTTCAGCTTTTGAAGTCATTTAACAGTCCAGCATTCATTCTCCTTTCGGTTCCATTTTTGGTTTCCATCGGCTCCCAGACCATCTCTACCCGCTATATGCTGCTCCCACCATTTATTGATAACAAAGATATGACTTGCAGTTCTAGCCCACATGCAGCAATAGAGGTTTATGGCACCCCTGATATTCTCAGTAGTGGAGAGAGAAACTATAAGTTACATAACGAGGAAAGCTGACATGCAGGAGCCATCCCAGCAAATGGTATATTTTCTGTCGTTTTTTTTCTTCTGTCTGAGTCGTTAAAGTTGTCAAGACACTCTGATGGCTGTGAAATTCTGACCCATGCTTGTACCAGGGGCCTGGAGGCAGGGCCAACTGGGGTCCGATTACCATGAGCCAGTCCTGCAGAACCAGGGACCATCAGATAAGACTTCCCAGGACATTCTGCAGACTCCTGCAGAGATTCGTCCAGATCGCTGAGGAAACTTCCCCCTCTGGAATGCTGGGATTTGATTGATCCATCAGAAGATCAGGCTAAACCTACAGAGGATGATCTGGACTCTGCTCCAGCTACTTTTCCTCTCCAAACACACTGGAACTAATATTATGAGAGATTAATTGTTCTGTGCTGTCAGCGGTGGAAATGTGTTGGGTTCATTTACACTTTGATAAACATACAGCTGTAGGAGAGAGAAAGAATCTTTAACTGCTTGTCATACATAAATATATATATATAAATGTAGGTGTCTTGACTTCAGACAATAAATACTTTGCCAAAATGAACAACTATTTTTTATGATTTTGTTGCTTTGTACATTTATCAGAATCAAATAAAAAATGTGTATTGCCTCAAACGGAGGAAAAGTAATAGTTCCTTTAAAAGCATATATTTGCTGTGTAAATGATAAATGCAAAGTGAAGGGTTCCGTGTTGGAATTAATTTAACACATGCAGCCAACTTAGACAATTTAGTACATGAATGAAAAACGTATTCACATGCACATCTTTCTAGTGCCGTAAGATTTAACCACCAGATTGGGATTGTAAAAATATGACAGAAGACCACAGAGAGTGGATGTGATTCATGTTTTGTATTAAGAAATAAATCATAGGTTTATTAAAGCTTTAAAAGCTTCCTGTAAACAGACATGTCTAACGCTCCAATCACATAATCCCTGTGCTGGAAAAGAATTTGAGCTCAGCATTTATGTGTGGGATCTAAATCACAAACGGAGACAATGTGAACTCTTCCATCACATTTACTTGAAAACAACCCTTTTGCAACAAAGTGGTTAAATATTAGTTCTATCAAAAAGAGTGCCTTCCACCTTCTTCCTGCTGCAAATTGTCCTATACGGTTCTTTTGCTCTACAATGCCCTTTCAATGCTCTGCAATTGAATGTTTTTCAGCATCTTGAAAACATTTAGACGTTGAGTTGTTTTTAGGAAACAGATTGTAATGCTCTAGTCAGTAGAAATCCTTCAATACTCCACATTAGCCATACTCACCAAAAACTATTTATCTGTGTGTAAAGATTTGAATACTTTCACTACATAGATTTTGTTCAAGAGGGGAGGTTATTTCAAGGGAAATGGTATTGTTTCTTTTTATGCCTGTGATATTTATAGAAAGCCTCCGTTTAGCCTGAAACCGCGCGGCCCGGTTTGATGAGACTGTGTGGTATGGGATGTCAATGTGGATTGCCAGTGTCTCTTACCACAAGTCAACTCCACGGTCCCGTCACATTTGAATAAAGCCATAACATACATTAAAATAATGACGACCAGTTTCTGAGCCCACTCTTTAAACAATGTCTCATATTCCATGACTTTAAAGGGCTTTTATAAAAGCAGTAGGTTTCCAACTGACAAATCTCCCTTTCTAAATGGCCGTGGCTCCCACTGTTGACTACGCAAATGTTAAGAGTTTTCATAAGACGGCAGCATCAACCCCAGCGTCTCATCGTACAGACAGATGGCAACAAAAGTAAGGCTAGAAAACGGTTTGATTTGATGGAGGATTTTCCCCCAATGCAAAAGATACAACTGGCTGGTGTAATACGAATAAAGAGACCTTTCATTTGACCCTGCCGGATGTCTTTGTGGTTGGCTGCAAAAGGAGAATACACGTATTTTCTGTAGCACCTGGAATTATAATACAGTAAAAAAAATGGAATCTCGAAATCAAACACCATATAAGAGAAGACAGAGCTCGGCGTTCTCCTCGGGCCAAACATCCATCTTGGCCAGTGACGTCGGGCAGCAGCTTCGTGCGGTTAAACTGCCCCCTTTGATTCGGCCCGCTTCGTGTGCAGCAGCCTTCGCTGTAAGTTGCAGGTAGCTGTTCCAGACTACACGGGCGTCTGGCTTTCAGGACCTCCCGAGATGTCTGTGAAAGGTCAAAGCTTCAGCTTTTTCAGTTGATCTCAAGTCTTCATCGGGAGTCAGAGAACTTGGGGGAGAGGAGGCGGAGAAGGAGGTGGAGGAGTCCTCTAGATTTTTACAGAATCCAAGTACATTTTCAGGTACAACATGCCGCAGGCCACAGACCTGGAATTAAGTGTTTAAAGGCTGCTGACTGCTGGCAGCTGGTCAACGGTTGACATGTTTTAATTTCAACCACAGCTAACACATGAACTCAGAGGAGACCAATTTTGAAGAGAAACCCTATAGCATTCATCTAATGAGTGACTGTATATTCTTTTCATAACTGTGTGAAATGGCATTTCAACATGACAGTAGACAAATTACATTACGTGTCACGCTTAACATGTAATTCTTCTGTAATTCTACTTGTAAACCCTACAAGTTACGTCCAGTTAAACCAATATGTCCCAAAAATTATCACCAGAACATTTTTTTTTCTTCTACAAACATTTTGAGAGTTTTTTTGATGGCCGATGCTCAGGCCGTATCCAGAGAGACCATAAAAACTACAGAGTCAGTCACACCATGAGCACTGTTGAAGCAGCTCAGGTTTCTGTGTTACCACCGATAGAATCATCAAACTCTCAGGTGAAGCCTTCTCCAACATGTAGATGACTATTTGAAACGAGAACTCTTTAATCAAAATGAGATTGTTAACTTGTTTGCTTTGGGTCGCTGTTTCCTTGAGGCGGACTGATGGTATTTTACTCACATGATTATTGCAAAATCAGATCAACAGAAACATGCCCAAATTTAGTATAATTTCATTTTAAAAATTGCATTATTGTTCTATGGTCAAAGAAGAATTTCCATCATCTTCTCAAAGGACCACATTGTTGAACAGACAGAACACATGAAGGCCATTATAAATCAAAATCTGTCCAATTTTTACATTCTGCCACATCAGTCTGATCCAGGGAATTTATTTTTGTTGCAATTAGTGAAACTCAATCAGTGTTTTACCTCTTCGGCCAAAACAAAGACACCCATCATGTTTGATTAGTCTGGTCAATCGAATCCTCGTGATGTGGAACCTATCCAGTCCTTCACATCCTATTCATGAGTTTGGTGTGAGTGACAAATGTTATCTGCCAGCGGACGGTTGAAGCACCCTGAGTGCTACAACACCCTCTCTGCTCCCCACAGACACACTCAGTGAGTCCTTGTGGCTTGCTCTCACCCTGCAAATGTTTGGCAAACGTCCCCCTCCGCCCGTTGACAACCACAGGCCTGTCTCACAAATCTCCCCGTCAGGCCTCTCCTCCTCCTTCCATCTGAAATTGTTGACTTTACCCAGTTGGTTTTGAGAAGGAGGAGAAGAGAGCAGTGGGCCACGGGGCCTCCAGAGAGAAGCGACCCATCGAAAGGCCTCAGTGAGGCGTCCTGAAGGCCGACCTCTGTTCCCCTGACCCCTCACTCAGACAGGAGAGGTACTGAGGGACAGTGGATGAAAGAGAAGGATCTAAAAATGTTCATTTTACTTTCAAAAGAAGGACACACGCGTTGCTTTTTCATCTGCGTGCGTTCTGTCATCAGTTTATCATTATCATCACCTTATAGAGACAATATAGCGGACGTGTCAGCAAACGGCTGGTTTACTGTAAATTTAGGTCCAATGTTGACTGTTCTTTTTGTTCTGTTTTCGTCTTCACCAGCAGCTGCTGAAGGCTCCCTTTTTTGTGGAATTTACTCCAGAATTTAATTTTTCTAGTTAAATAGTCTCACCTTCTGAATGAAGAAAGAAGTGATATCAATACTCAATGAATTCATTTAATCTGGCCCAGTGTTTGAGTCTGTCACGTTCACCCACACTACAATGCTGATTGTTATACTTGCTCATCCAAAGACGTTTACAATTAATCTGTACAGTTGCATGTGACATTTTGCATGTTGGCGTCTACACACAATGAGGTTTGCAGTCGCTGCACTGCAGACAAATAACGGCTATGAGAACTCCAAAGAATTTCCCCCTTCAGCAAAAAGGCTTCTTACCGATTCTTCTTCTCACGTTTCTTTTCTGGATTTCTCACGTACAAATGGGGGAAAACAGCTGGATGACAGCTCAGTTACACTTTACATACGGCCTTCATTGTATAAAAAAAAACACAAATCCTTCAAACATTGACAGCACCCGTCCTGTGATTGCTAGGTTATGGTGGTGTTTGACTAATGACAGCACCCAGGCCGACTGAGACCTGGATGAGCCACACATGCCGTTATCAGTCAGTCTTTGTCCCTGGATGAGACGGCTCATGGCCAAACAGGAAATTTGTCGACACAATCCGAGGCGAGGAGAAAGCTGAAGGAAGGGGAAGGCTAAACAGTGATAAAAAAGAGGGAGGATGCTGTCATATTTACGCAGGCTATTTATGTATAAATAGATACAGGTGGCTGTGCCTCAATGGATAATGCAGATCATCCTTTAGGAACAACGTTGGTGGTCCAGTGCCCTTGAAACTTGACTCCAAGTTGCTCCTCACAGCAACCCACTGCTCCTTACGGCAAGGATGTAAATGACAAATAGAAATATGTTTTCACATTTGGAAAAATAAGTGCGTGACTGCAGTACTCTGCATATCTGCCACACGGCGCTGCAGAAAGAGACAAGAGGCCGGTATGACGGAGCGTTACTCCTCCTCCATCCTCTGCACAGTGCGGCTGTGTCGAGAGGCCAAACCCTAAAACCGCAGCCTCATATCGAGTTGCATAACTGCTCCACAGATGCACACTGTGACAGTCCTTTTACCGAGCTCCGCTGCTGCTCTAATAGACGCTAATAGACGTCCCTGCGATGGCCAGATCGCACGATCCCCCTCATGATCAAGCACATGTGGGGAATTCCCCTAAAACCGGGTGCAGCACATTTCCTTCATGTGAACCAATCTGCATTTTAAATGATACTGCACAGCTAAGGTGCAACTCGTTGAGGGAAATGAAGTTTTAAAAAATGGCTGTAGATATCATCCCAGTCTGCAGCTCAAAGAGGTGTCAGTTAGGGAGAAATGTTGCCTGCTTGCTTTGCTTTTGCACGTCTGAAGATTTAACCCAGTAATTTTAATGTGCTTTCATTAAAACCTGCCAAAATAAAGTTAGACACTGTTTGAAGACGCTATTATTTTGATGAACGAGCTAAAAAAACGAATGCTTGTGCCTGCAAGACAGAAATCTAAAAAAGGGAATTGAGTTTATTCATAAGTAGAGGCACATTAATGGAGGAAGGAGATAAAAATGAGAAGGAGCACAACATCAACTCAGTCACTTCTGGCACTTGCACCTTGGTTGTGTGAATGCCGCTGTTACGCCTCCACCCCGGCTCGGAAGAGGAGGTGGGGCGTAACTGCCCAAGACCACGCCTGTTGGATGCCAGAACCCGTACACTATGCACTTCAATAGCAATCAATACAAAAAAAACACACAGGCTGCTACAAAAGTACAGAACGGTGGGTTTATTTTTCCACAAAATAATGAAGTAGTACCCAGTACATACCATATAAACACACACAAATAGGTAGACAAGGGATAGGAGGGCTAACAGGTAGCAAGGCCTGTGGAGTAGGGCGATGCCAGCGGTCTGTCAAAGCAAAGAAACAAAAACAAAAAGACCCTGAGCTTCCCTATTCCTCTAATCCTACCTACCACAATCTAACCTATCACACCACTTACCTAACTGCTACAAAAACTGGGTGACAGTCACTGGCTTCTAACCTAGTGTGTCTAACAGAGGTTTTCCTACGTGTGTATGTAGACCCCAGGGTATCTTACCTAGCCCTGCTCCACAGCGCTCTTGGGGATAGGTACATAAGACACAGTGTTAACAAACAACATAAACGACATAAGTTTCAATGTTAGTTTCAATGTTAGTTTCAATGTTGCTCTCAATGTTTCTCTATCCCAACAACCCTCTCCCCAAGCTCTCACAACCAAACATTTGTAGAGGAGAGCCGCGCTGGATTGGCTGGAGAATCACCTGGCCACGCCCGCATCATCAGCAGCAACTCACTACACCTGTGAAGCACAGATTGAAAAGGAAGACACGGGGGGGGAGGAGAAAACACAACCAGCAGCCGTAACAGCGTAACAGCCGCCATGTGCAGAGCATGTGACATGTGTGTCTAAGTGAGGATCCATGTGCTCTTTGTACGATTCTCTACACCGAGCACAGGTGGATAATATTCATTCTTTGAAGCGTACAGACGTGGTTGCCAGGGAAGGAAAGGTAGATTTGACCACAAGGTCACCAGAAGTCTTTTTTTCTCTCAAAAAAAAAAAAAATGAAATATGTAGGGGGGCCCTGCTGTTTCTGCAGCCCAGGAGCATATCTGGGGTGTTGAGGGCGTACGTGAGGGAGTATCAGACCATAGCCAGCTGAGCATCCCAGACAGAGAGGAGCATTGTATGAGTGGACTCACACGAACCCACACAACCCGACACCCTCCTGCTTCCCCTCCTACTGTACCTCATGCGTCCTGCTTTTCTTCATTACATAAGATAACATTAATTTCCTATTAAATAAAATTAAGAAATGAGGCTTAGATTGAAGTCCTTTTATATTGAACTTTGTCCTGAACCATCCTGTCTTTAATTTGATCCTTGTGTCCTCACTGGGAGTCTGTCTGTTTGGCTTGACACCTTCCTCCTTCGAATAGATAAACCGCTTCTTCTCCAGACCTCTGACCTGTCTGGGTGACCCTACGGTTCAACTGAAACCAATCACTTAAAGTGGTTTTGGAAGGATTTCCTTTCCTGTTTTGGAACACCTGACCAGTGGGAGAGACAGCCACGGTGCGGACGGACTAGCGAGCTCTTCAGCCTATCATTTCCTTCAGGGAGCTACAACGGGTTCTTTACAGTTCAGCCTTGATAATTAGATATTCCGAAGTCACGCAGCCCTCTACGGGACCTTTGACACAGAGCCGTGCCTGCAGATGTTATATATAGAGGATGTAAGATGGACACAGATCTGTGTGCCTGATCTCTACAGGATTACATCTTGCAATCTGTGAAACCGCTTGTGATGCTCAAGGAATCAAAAGACAGATTAAAGAGTAAAGAACTCATTGTAAAGCTCTGAGACATGTGTTTGGCTTTCTTAGTATCAGTTATTTGATTCAACCAACATTGAAACTCTCACTGCTCGGTCAGTGTTTTCCTCAACAGCTGTTGGTTGATAAACCCATCGTGCCTTGCATCCGCAGGTCTGGGTATAAAAATGCAAAAACAACCGCAATGGCTTTAACAGAAACCATAAACAGAGTTACTAGATGTGTATTTACTTTCATACTGATGAAACTTACAACAATTTCCCCACCTGTCATATCTGGTATAGATATGATTGAAAGGCAAGACGTTTATTGTTCGATTTATACATAAACGCCCTGAACCAGTGGTTGTCAAACTTTTTACACCAAGTACCACCTCAGAAAATACTTGGCTCTCCAAGTACCACCATAATGACCAACACTCTACAGTAGAGTAGTAGGCCTAAGTATTCATCAAAAATTCCTAAAAAAATATCAATTCCTAAAAAAACATATTTAATATTGTCAGCCATTGTAACATTTTACAGTTTCAACAGTAAGACTGCGCTTAAATATAGAAAGAAATTTAAAAAATATATATATTTCTTTGTTTTTAAATTTATATTTATTTCAGTGATTCTTTGGCATACCACTAGAGGGAGCCCCGCGTACCACTAATGGTACCGCACTTTGAGAATCACTGCCCCACAATATGAATTACCTTTTCCTTCAAATAAATCAATTTGCTTTTTCCCTCACACTCATTTCTGTTTTATTGCCCTGTTTTATTTGACGTTTGATCCTGAGGGCAGGGGCGATGGAGACTGAAGAAGTCTGCGTCAGATGCCTGACTTTAGTTTTGGTGCAGAGTAACTAAAAGGTGCCATCATTACTGCACTGTTTCAAAATCAACATTGACTGAGAATTTGTCCCGATAATCCAAGAATCATTTGTAATATAATTCAAAACAGACATCTCAAAGTCCTTAATTTTTAGAGTTTTATAGATTTAATCTCCGACAAATTGCATGAATCTAATCAGGTTACTATGAATACACATATTCATCAAGATTAAGCTCTAAACATCTTAATGACATAGAAAGAAATCATTCTTTTTTTTTGGTTTCCTTCCTCAGACTGAAACAAGCTGTGGGATTCAGGAAGGAGGAATGCGGATTCCCTCCCAGCTCTCTCATGCTCTGCCATTGGCATAAAATAATATTTGAATTACAAATACCTAAAAAATAGGTATGTGGCTGATGGTATCAACATTAATTGCGTGTGCTATTAATTCATAACCAAACTCGGCTTCAGAAAGTTGCCTTTGATTCGTCATTTTTAGTAGATGTTTAGTTATGTTAAAAAAAAGACTGCAGGTGTGCAGAAATGTATGATTGATATGTGTGAAATAAAACATTATACTGCTATAAAGTAGCAAGATAAATATGGATACTGAAGGTGGCTTCTATTGCAAATGGTGGAAAAATAAAAATAACATATTCACCTCAACGGAACAGGAAAACTAACTTTACTGCTCTGGATCACACAAGGGTACAAGGGACTTTCTTTTTCTGAATGTGTTCCTACGTGCTGAGGCAGGCAGTTAATGCAAAATGCTGTATATTTTGATGAGGTTTATGGCTGATGTTGAGGATTGTTTGCAGCCACGGTAACGTTGTGACTCAACAGTTGGAACAATTGGTCCGTCTGTTGTTCTGTCCACCACTTTAGGCCGGACTAAAATATCCCAACAACTTTTGGATGAAGTGCCGTGAAAGTCTGTGCAGACATTTTTGCTGGGTTGAATCCACATGACTCTGATGATATGCTGAATTTTCGAGCAGCTCAATGTGGATTAAATGTGGAGTTCATAAAATTTCCATCAGCCTCAGCTGTACTTTGGGTTTGCAGCTGATGAGCAAAGATCATCATGCCATCCAAACCAAGGTTTGTTCCTTTGGATCCACATTTTTAGAGAGTTCATTGAAAGTAGTTTTGATAAGATTGAATGATATACACGATATTGAAAAGATATATTGGCAGGTTAAATATTTGTATTCTAGAATTTGAATTGTGTAAAGTACTGAGAGGGACATCTTACAACTCAGTGCTCGCTCGAGGACCAACCTAAGCCCGGGACATTCCTGTACTGAAATGATCTTGTTACTGAACTGCCTCTTTGCTTCCAGCATATCTATATTAGCTAAAAATGGCCCAGCCAAGATATTTATGAGAAAAGGGATGATGCAAAAAGTGAAAAATCTGTTCTGTAATAGATACATTCTGTTTGTTTCAATGCCAGTATCTCTGAACCAGCATGGTCAAAGGTGAAAAAATAACTTAATTACAGTAGATGCTTTTCAACCTAATGAAAGAGTCAAGTCACCTGAGATTTGTGCAAACCGCTAAACAAGAGTGTTTACACAAGAAAAAGCCTTAAAAAAGCATCAAGCGTCTTTTTTGATCATCCATGAGTTTTACTCTTTGATGAGCCGGTTGTGCAACTTTTGCCAATGCAAGTTGAATCTTTTAGAGGAAGGTAAACAGCAAAAACCTAACAAATAACGCAAAGCTTTGAGCTTATTAAATGCACATACAGAGATGCATGGAGACGTCCCTCTCAATAGGCCTTTTCAGAACCGCAGTGGCCCTGGGGCCTTTCATGTGGTCCATATGAGACACGGCCAACGTTTGGCTGGGAAGGTAGTATGCTACTTTTAAACAACGTGAGCCAAATTACTTTTACGGTAAAATGGAGAATCTCTACTGAGATTACTGCTAGTAATTTTGTGTACTGACAGACCAGCAGTGTCGGACGTATTCATTCCAATGTTGTTTTGTGTCGAGGTGGAAGCTGCGGTAACAACTACTCGGAGCGGATCGCGTGTCATGGTCTTTTGTTTGCGGGGAACAAACACACATTCTTCACTAGGAGCTGGTGGCTTCGCGTGTCCGGCGCGGCACGGCCTGCGGACTCTGACCGTCGTCGGTTACATCATGTTTAATCATCGAGGAAGGTCGACCTTTCATCGGATGCTGGTCACCGGTTGATAAAGTGTACACTATAGGCCGCATTCCTTTGGGCCTTACCTGGGTAACCTGATCCCCTCCACAGAGCTCTATGAATGTCACTGATCAAGTCGTGTGTGTGTGTGTGTGTGTTCAAGCCACCGGCGGGCGAGAGTAACATGAGATTCGCGAATCACTCAGTTCCTTCCCGTGTATTTTAAGAGGGAAAAGGGAAATAGCTGTTTGTTTGTAGTGTTGCAGTTTGTGTGATTTAATTTCCCATGAGTGACAACCACGGTCCCATAAGTGCAGGTGATTTTCTTTGCGTGTGTGCGGGTTTGTAGAATGTGGACGATGCAACAATAAGGAACTGTCAGTGTGCAAAATCATACTGTCAGTCAATCGTTGGCCAGTTAATTATAATTACTGTAATTAAGGGATAACCTCACGAGGGTAGATGATTGCACTGAGAGGAATTCGGAGGCTGTAAACAAGCAGTTAACAGGTTTACTGGTGGCCAAGGAAACCAAAACATCACGATAAAGGTGTTAGCATTTTCATAATGAAATCGAAAGTCATTGAGTTATTGATTGACAGCAAGAAGAATATTATTTACAATGAGCCCTTTGTGAGAGTTTATGGCACATTTACCAGCTACAAGTTCCAGGAAAACTCAACATTCAATAAAACCACATATAACTTTTGGTGATCAAGTAAAGATGGATTTCACATCAGCATTCATTTCCAGATTGTTTAGACAATCAACAATCCAAAATTCCACCATGCTGCAAAAAGCTATTACTGGTCACGTTTTGAATAAGTTAATCACAGCCTCTAAACCACATAGCAGGAACTGCAGGCTTTTAAACGAGCCTACGTCTGGACGACCATTCTTCTCATAGCTCGGTAATTCACGGCAATAACATACATAACCTAACCGGACCGATGGGAGGGATCCAGGGGGAAGGAATTCGCTGGTGTTCAAGTCTCAAGACCTGGGATATTCTTGCAATAACAACAGCCTGAAAGGCTTACAGACTAATCAGTGCCAGTATGAATGAAGACAGCTAAAGTGGGAGAAGAGGAAAGTGTTGGCAAGTCCGTAAATATAATTCACTTCTGTGAATGCAGCTGTGATGTAAACAATGCCGTATGAATATATTCTTCTTATATATCTTTAATATGCCATTTTGAGATGAACTGCATCCTTTCAGGATGAGGGGTTATTAACTAATTGTTCGGCATGATGGTTGTTTGTGTCGGTGTCTGTAGAGGAGGTGAGGCCACTCACGTATTTCATACAATGACCAGTTGTGTCATCTGCTGCCAATTGGATATTTTCTGTTTCATTAGCGTTCTATGAACCACACACATGGTTGCATCAACAGGAATAAAGGCATTTTCTATCCTCACAATCATCCCCAAATCCCTCTTTCTGTTATCAAGATCGTCACCTGTTGCATATGAAACGTGCAGAAAAGCTGTTTGCTAACATCATATTACAACATTTATTTAAAACTAGTTTATTTGGAATTTTGTTGAACAGCATTAGTTGAGGCTCCTATTACTTGGAACAAGTGCGTCGCACTTCCTTAAAGTTTGACTATTATCTGTCTCTCATAGGGTTCCATTATGCAACTATATTCAAACGCAGAGCGAAATTGAAAGAGCAACTTGTTTTCACCAAGTATACCGTAGCTTAATTCCATCTTAACCCCTTGCTGCATGGCTCCCTGTCAACAGCCTGTTTTCCGGTAACCGCAGATTCCCAACATCCCAACCTGCAGGCCACAGAAGACACGCAAGACAGGCTGCACACAGGACGTTAGCTGTCCTTTTCCCGGCACTCAACGCTGAAGTCAACATTCCACGGCAATATATAGCTGACGGATGAGTGGCGTCCTCCGGAAGCGTGACCTGCACCTCTGAATACACTGAACAGTTCTAAGACTTAGTTCTAAAATTAAAACAGTAAGAGGGTTTTGGGCTGTGTGACACTGACGGTTTATTGCCAGCCACGACTTTTTTTTTTACACGTGGCTTTGGATGATCATGACATCCTGAAGTGTGTACTCACGCATGCATGCAACCATGTGAAAACACACACTCAGACACACACACACAAACACACGCAAAAGGATGAGAAGACCATTATTTTAAAAGTGAAACAGAATTGCAAATGCTTTTATTAATAAACACACAAATTAAGGCAAATGAATGTACTCAAAATTGGGTACGGTCCTCACCGCTTTGGCAATGAGGTTCTTTACACGGGTTCAGTACCGTACTCCTTCGAGCTTAACTAAGCATGCTGCAAGTGGCAGCAAAGCTGGTTCTGGGTCCGGGGTGAGCCTGTTGCAGCCTGGGACAGTTTTGTTTACAAAATTATATATATATATATATATATATATATATATATATATATATATATATATATTTTTTTTTTTTAATTGATAATTGTTAGTTAACTCCTTAAGGGGTAGCATGCAGTCGCGACACTCAAAATGGATGAAATGCGACGCATATTGCTCACAGGAGTCATGTACAGCTGGATCATTTGCTGTGAGTGGAGGTATGTGAAAGCAATGAAGAAAATTGTTGAGCTTAAGATGTTTTAAGTAGCCTGGTACCGTCAGGGGTCTCACCTCCATGAAACTACACACCTCCCCATGTGGCCTAAGTGTTTGTCTATGCATGTGTGTGTGTGTGTGTGTGTGTGTGTGTGAGAGAGTGTTTCCAATCACCAAAAATAGCAAGCTAATTGAAAAAAGTTTCCAACTGGCTCCTTCATGGATACCCCCAGAGAGCTTCGTGTCTTGCCTGACAGCTCCACCGGTTTCTTGGAGGAAGCTGCCCTCTGCGTCTTCAAGTGCTAATTTCTTTGGCTGGGTTTGTTCTCAAACTGCACGGGATATTTAAAGACTGGGCTAAGAACGGGAGCCATGAAGATATATTGCACCACGTGTCAGTAACAAGTCCATCAAGTCTTCAACCTGATGGAAAATCACTTTCCAACGCAAGCAAAATATATAAGTGTATCATATTCTATGGCAGGCATTTTGGATGAGTTCATGTTACTGGGAAGGAGCAGCATGCTGTTTTGGGATCTGGGGAATTTCCTCAGAATTGTTTTTTTTTACATTCAAGATGGGATGTTTCACAACTTTCTTGTGTAATGTCTCTATTGACGCTGTAAAAATGAAGAAAAAAACTTCCATCAACTGCAGCTTCATTTCTCATTGACCCCAGGCAGAAAGAGATGAACAAGGCCTTTATCTGATTCCCAACACCAAAATGAAATATTGTAATCATGATGTAAGTAAGCCCGAACCAATGCTAACAGATACACATACACCTGGCTAGTTTAAATAACAAATGACTTTCCAACATTCTGCCTCCTCCTCCTCCTGCAGCGCTTCCATGGCAACGCACCACCTGACCACAGCTGGGTTATAACAACATTTCCACTGCTCTCTCACTCAACCTTCTCTTCACAGTGAGAAATAATGACAGACCTGGAAAGAGCACAAGTCACAGACGACTTAACGCAAAAAATATCTGACGATTTGAAACAAAGAGAATAAATAGCTGAGGGGAGAACGCACAGCAAATACAATTTCCTCATGCGGAACTAAACAGCTCTGTCAATGAGCCACACGGAAATATCAGGAACAGATTGCGGCTTGGCTTTTGTCAGATGGCGTGTCGAACCGGCGTGGATGAAAAATAGAAAAGGGTTGTTTTTTTTTTTACACATGTTGACACACGTATGTCCTCTCCAGCCGAACAGGTCGCCAGCACATTACCGCGGTCTGCTTCTGTTCACTACCAGTGAATCGGTCGGAGGAAAACACGTAATCCGGCTGGAACTGAACTCGCAGCAACATGCAGAGCACAAAGCCTCTGTGGCTGTGCGTGCCGCTGGGATAACACTCTGCACATCAACACGTGGCCATGTGTTGATGAGCAGCTTGGTCGAGTGACCTGATGAGGACGCAGACACCTCGACCCCTGGGTTTTGCCGGACGGCTCGTACACTGGTGCAGTCAGACAGCACCTTTGATTGATTTCTCCAGTTGAACTGTAAGCGCCTCTGCAGACTTCCTGCGTGTCTGAGACACAAGTCTGGCTGAGCAAGCTGACCTCCTATAGCTGTTAGATAAATTGAGTAATACTCCCTCTTTCAGAGGTGAAATGCAACTGTATAGCCACAGCCCTTGAGGCACAACATCTATCACATCTGTCCCCTACTTCTCAATATATTTCAGATAGGCAGACTTAAAAGAGTTAAAGTCACAGGGCATTGCATCATAAACCCCAGGTAGCAGAAGAGTCCTGTTGTTTGCTCAAATTGAATCAAATGCAAAACTGGTTTTGTGCACGTCGGCCATAAATTGACAAAAAGTCTCCAACCTCTCGGGTTGATTAAAGGTACAAGAAAAAAAAACACCATATCCAAATGAATAAAAAGAGAACTATTTCTTATTTTGTTATTACGATATTATTTTAGGTAATGGAACCACTGACCAGTGTTATGAAAATAAAAGGAAAATTCATAAATGAATGATTTATCTTCTCCCTCATCTAAAAAAAAGTGTTAAAGCTTGAAGGTCAAGCTGCAATCCAAATAGACCTGCAGCGCCTATATGCATCTATTTCCTGTTAATTCCATGCTCCCTGCTATGTATGACCAAAGTACAAGTTCAACCAATTTGATCCGTAAACCTCCAGCTGAAAGAAATGTAAATATCGTAGAGGAGTTCATTGCAGCCATATGTTCCAGACATAGAATATGTGGTCTGCAGTCCACAGTATGAAAGCACTTCATCATCGTTGGGTCTGTGTTCATGCCGTGAAGTTATACAAGTGTATTTTTGCTCTCACATCCTGGATTCAAATGATTATAGTGACTGATGTAGGCATTGGATGGGCTCCCCGGTAGCACTCAAAGGGACCTGTGTCAGCATGGAATAACAAGCGGGTATACCGGCTCCCTAAAAACGTGGAAAGAAAGTTAAAGAGACTTGAATGACAGCCGAGTCAAAGGTCAAATGTGAAGCGGCAGCTGAGGATCAGGGTTACAACGCGAAGGGCAGGATGTCCGTGAAGGTGTGACGCAGGTTTGGCTCTGAGTTATCACTGGTCACGAGTTTTTCCCATGTTGAGTTTCGATGTCGATTCGATTGTCGGGCTGCGATCGAATTCAATCGCTGACAACTTTGCCTTGTTGTAAATCCTCAAGAAACACATCCATGTCCTCAAGCACTTTTCCCACATTCCTGAATAATAGCTTCTTACTGAAAAGTGCTCGTGTACCTGTTAGAGAAATGACACGTGTTGCACTCGGTTGTTCGCACGAAAAGCGGCAACCGTCAAGAATTTGAACAAAAGGGATCGGAGGATAAGCTCTAACTGGCTTCTTTCTCACCTCGCCACCGCTGGCCGATTAATGGACATTTACAGAAACCAATGCGTTGTGTGGGGGGTTTCTCTTCGAGAGTCTCTTCTGAGACCTTCACTCCGGTCGGTTTTGTTGTCGCCTTCATCCTCGTCTGATGATTGTTCGAAATACGGTTTTGGCTTCTTGGGGAGCAGAGACTTCCCGGGCGGACTGAAGTCAACGGCAGCAAACCCGCTCCTGCCCAGACGCCGATCCGAGTGACCGGCAGTTGCAGACACACACTGCCATCTAGTGCTGCAGTGAGCCCCGAGAGGACGTCAGAGGTCATACCCGCGGGCTCTGTTTGCTGTAAAGAGCCACCTGCACGACACGGAGATCCGTGTGTCCTGACTCAGGCCGATGAAATTTGCCACTCATCCAAAACTGCCTCGTCGGCCAACTGGCGGCTCAAGTTAAGCAGCGCTTCGGCCTCAAATTGCAAACAAACTTGTTGGCTTGTTGCAAAGAGTGATGCTGCTTCACGTTTGTGAGATCAAATCAGAATCTCAAAAATTCCCTAAAGCCTGTGTGAAGTTATCTTGGTAGATGTCATAACAGCATTTAAATCACTTAACGATGTATCATGCTGGTCCTCGGTGGTGACAACAGGCATAAAATACACCAAAAAAAAACCTAAGAGGACGTATGAAATGTGAACTACTATAGAGGCTAAACTTCGATTATTAGATGATTCCTCAGTGAATTGCACATCTGGAAGTATGAGTCAACACACAAGCTCGGTCCAACAAATCCCAGGCGTGTGTCCCTGAATCAATCTTACGAGAGGAACATTCGCTGCCACCTCTCCCCTCCTGACATTTAAGCAATCCCTTTGATTTCATTTGCTTTGCGGCGTGTGGACGAGGACCTGAATGTATTCATGGTGGCAGAGAGCCGCTCGGAGAACACACATGCTGTGTGCGAAGCACCTCTTCAAACAGTCTTACATAATGTCAACACAATTAGCCACATTAAGCTCGAGTGGCTACGAGTAAGTTCAAGGGTAACAGGCCAGAGCGTTTTCACTCCCTGATCTGTGGGCTCCTATGGGGGAGGGAGAGGAGGGGGGGTAGGAAAAGGCCAAATTGATTGGTCTTCATACCGTGTCCTCCCCCTCTTTTGATAAAAGAAAGTAGCAGATTATTTTTGTCACGTCTTTTTCGGTGCAGAGAGATGGGGCTCTTTTGCCTCCTAAGCCCGGTTGACTTCATAAGAAAGATCTGGGTGTATACAGGAAGGACTTTGACCTGCGGGGAACTCAAAGCAGAGAGTTAACAGCCTTAATGGTTGATGGGATGTCACTTATTAATAAAGGATGTTGGAAAGAATGACATTAGATCCAGTAGCTGCGGAGACCTTCCACTCAAAGTCACAGACGTCGTTGTCGTGGGGGGACAAGAGGACAAAGTAAAAGGGCTCATCGTCGGGTAACCGTGTGTTCCATCTCAGAGATGTTTCACTGGATACGTGCAGACGTAGATTAGGTTTTTCCCCCAATTTGGCTGGATAACAGTTTCATTCATGTTTCACTCCAAACAAAAGCTTTTCTTTCACTCCAAGTCATGCTGCTTCTTAGCAATAAGCTCATCCTGCAACGCGAGACTTAACCTTCTATGAGGATGAAAAGAATTCACATCAGAGTAATTCCAGCTTTATTTTTTAACACCGAACGTTTTCATCTGCAGGAAGCCTTGTCATATTAATCCCACTTCGCTAATGTAAATCTCTTAATACTCTTACTGACTTGTGTGCTACTGACTTGTGCGTGGGTGGTTGCTTTTGTCTGAGAAATGGAGATTTAGTGTTTAATGTTTATCTTTTATGAAGATTTATGTTTACAAAAAGGCCCGGAGGACTCAAATCAACACAGTCTGTGCCTTCTCAATTTCTTTTCATATCTGATGATTAGTTTAAATTAATGCAATTAAATGCAGTTAAAATATGTAATACAATAACATATTCAGTAGTTATCATCAAGTTATCTGACAGTACTCTCTGTTCAGTTGCTGCAGTAAGTGTTTTATTTTTGTATAACATTTTAAAACCTGTACAAATATATTAATAATACATCTCAAAAGGAATAAAATACGTTTCAAATGAAGAATTTGCTTCTAGTTCATGGAAAAAAACATAAATATTTTTATTCTCCCTACAAAGTGAAGAGTCAAAGTCTACACTGCTGATGCTGAACTGAAATTGCATTACTCAATCAAGATAATCAAATCTGCCTCCATGTCAAGCTAAAACATCTGTATACTGATTTGTTTCAAAGCAGAATGATGCACTCTGTAATTTTTAACATATGTCTTGGGGACTCCTAAATGTCACAGAAACCCCACTTTGAAATTCACAAAGGCCGGGCACATCATGACAAACACCTGCACATCCCATGGCAGCAGTGATGGTGCCCCGTGGGGGATGGACTGTAGAGTTAGAAAATAGTTTGTTTTTTTTAATGATTTCAGCGTTCGTGGTGTGAGAGTTAGAAAATAGGGTTAAATTGTATTTAATTACCTTGAACGACATGATTTCATTTTCTCTGTAAAGAGTTTCTTCTGCATTCTTTTTAAGTAATACTGCAAAGGGTGCTGCATTGTGACCAAGAAACCCCATCATTCAATTGTTGGACTCAACAAAATAAGATTTATCTATTTGCAGAAACTTTTTCAACAGCGGAAATTCCATTTTGTGCGTATCATAATAAACAGACGAAAGCAGTTGTTAAAAAAGCAGGTATACTTGAGCACAATTTAAACACTTATCTTTTCTACCAAACTGTTGCTGGGATATTTAATATTCATTCAACATAATATGAAAACAACCTTTAACATAAGGTTACAAGGTGACAATATAATTTTGTCACTTTCCTACATGGAAAAATAAAATGTTATTGGATACCTAACGTCATCACGGCAGGGGAAACGCAGCAGGCCTGACCTGCATTACAGCCACACCGCCGCTGGAGGGCGCCATGGCACACTTGGATTTAAATTTGTTTCTCATCCTTGCCAAAATCTATCCCACAATCCCCACACACCGGCGGTGTATTCGTTTGAACGGTACCACTCAGAAATGCCTAGCGGCACCCACACTGAGAAGAGTTTAACAAGCTGTTCACCTTTTGGATTTATACACCCGAAGAGACCCAATGCGTCTACACCAGATGAACAGGTCTGTAACCACCACAACCCCCCCATCCCTGTTAAAATGCGTTGGGAAAATAAACTGCGGCGTATGAAGCCATATGTTCCCTGAGTTGGAAGGCTAACTAGCCAGCTAGCTGTTAGCTCGCAGCAGCGGCCCAGCTCGGTACTTTCAACGTCTGTATCTTTTGATAGCTTTAGCTGTTAGCGTTTAGCTCAACTAACTACAAGTTGCAGGCTAACTAGCAAGGGGCACACGCTAACTTCATGCTAATAGTGTGGACGAAGTGCTTCGCGTCATGTTTCGCTTGTGCAATTTGTCGCGAGACATAAAACCTGTTTCACCTTTTTTAATGAACTTGCGAGTTCACGTTTGTAACGTTTCGTAGCGGCCAACGCCTTTGTAACTCAACTGTAGCGTTTTTTCTCTTGGCTAAATTATCTGATTTGAATGGCAACTTTAAATAAAAGTGTTTCTGAAGCACATCGCTGCGTGTTGAGTCGCATGTTGACTAAGGGAGGAAACCCTTTCGATGTTATGCCACTAAATAACTTTTCCCTTCTGTTTCCCCGCAATTGTTTATCCAACAGCGTCTCATATTGTGGTAGCTGGTGAGCATGTCCGGGAACGAGAAGTCTTGAAGATCAACCGGAATAAATCCATATGGCTTTCTGCTATCCTGCCTGCATTATTCTCCTAAAAAGAACATGAAGGAGGTATGGAGACGCCAGCGCCAATACCACGTCTTACTGTCTAAATAATGATTGTTTCTTAAATCCTTGTGCCTGTGAAGTACAGTTCAGTGGTGTTGTAGAAGTAGACATTGTAGTAGTGGCTTCATCCCCTATCCTTTTGTTTTAGGTGGATATTATAAATAAGGAAGAATTAGATAAAGAAAGGTGAGTCTCTGATCCACATTTATGGTCACCCATTCGCTCTGCGTAC
Organism: Apeltes quadracus; assembly: GCA_021346845.1. Taxonomy (NCBI): domain Eukaryota; kingdom Metazoa; phylum Chordata; class Actinopteri; order Perciformes; family Gasterosteidae; genus Apeltes; species Apeltes quadracus. Next base: position 6,634,114 of record CM037934.1, on the reverse strand, counting down.
CACAGATCTTCCCTCTCAGTCACTGGATCATTAAGGCACCTTTTACTTAACCATTATCACCTGTCTGTGGCTGTACATTTGAGTGTTTTCCAACTGTGACCGCTTAGCCTCTGGTCCATGATGACTTTGCTCTTGGCAGATTTCAAGTCCACTACGGAGTACAGAGCCCCGCCAAAACAAAGCGAGCGTCATCTTGCAAGAGGAAGGGTGGTCCGTTGGTGGAGGTGGGCTTGAAGCTGCACCGCAGGACATCCGATGTAGGCCGTGTCCGTGAACCTGGCATGGCCAACAAAGAAAATGAGCTGACGTGCACCGATGATGTACGTCGCACGCACTGCAATGATAACCGCGGGCTCCCAGTAAACTCTGCCGAGGCCTCCAAGATGGCCGGGGCCGGCTCCAAATACAAAGACTTTACCGAGGTGAGTTCTGACGGCTGCTCTGTTCTAGAAAATAACGGAACCAATCGTTTTTGGGGGGGGTTTCATATGATTTGCAACACTTTGGCAGACTTAATTCCCTCCGTGCGTTGTTTGTATTTGCATATAGCTTTCAAAGGACCATGAAGCCATGACTCACGTCCTGTTCGGAAGGAACCTACGACTTAAAGTGGCCCAAACATTGTGGCGAAAAAATGCCAGTGAATTAGTGGCCTACCTAATACGGTAAATCAGTGACAGCTAATACTGTAGTTTGTGTAAATTCCTCAATCCCATAGCATCATGTTGCATCGTTTGTTGGTCCCGCAGAATTGAAGACACAGGGGTGCTGCTTGACTGCTTACCTGTCTTAACAAAGAAGTGAGTCATTTGGGTGTTTCACATATTCATTGTTGAATCAACTCATTGTTTAACTCATTGTTGTTGTTTTTTTTAATCCACCTTTTTCCTTAGCCCAAGATAGTGAACAAATGTCTTGTGTTTGATTCAATTGTTTTAGCTCTAAGCATCTAAATCATGTTTTTGGTGATCTTGTTCTTATAACTATAAATAATATACGAATACACCTACGCAATTCTTAACATGAAGAAACTCCAGCATCATGGGCCAAATTGAGCATGAAGTTGCTAAACCTTTAGTTAAAAGAAAATTCCTAAAATGGCCTCTTTCATCTGTTCCACAGTTTTTTGTATTTCCTGTTGGTTAATTTGACTGAATTCAACAGGTGTGACTTTTTTTCCCCCTGCCTGCTTACATTACTGTCAATCCACTTTTTTCTTCTTTTTTTTTTCGGCAGCCTTCAAACCGAAGCACCATGTCTGTCACTTGGCTGCTGCGTTGACCTCGTGCCCCTTGTGAAAGCAATTCTTGCCAGTCAATATGAAGAGTACGTGTCACCAAGTAAAAACAGTTTAGTGGTTTAGTCTTGATGACAATTTTGCATTAATTCGAGGTGTGATTCAAGGTTTTACAGATATGGTTTGATTTATAGGATTTAACTAACTTCATCTGTCTATTTTTACAGGAACATTATGGTTGGTTTACACTGGGTTCAATCCGTCATCAGGAAATGGTGGCCAGAACTTTCTAAGAATGAGAAAAGACTGCGGGACAGTTGTTCAGAAGACAGGTGGGGAGTGCATGCTTATACACTGAACATCTAATGTACATAAGTCAAAACCTGCACCGTATTTTCTAGTTTTCATTATATTCTATTTACATTTTTGACCATACCTGATCAAGCTCATGAACAACACTTCACTGGAAATTCTGCTAATCGGCAAAGAGAAGTTACTTTTTACGTCAGTTCTCGTCAAGAACAAGTTATGTGAAAAGATTATGTCACACCGTACTGCCAACCATTATGGACTTTTAGCAGGAGGGCTGTTAGGACTTCTACGTACACTTACTATAAGTTATGTGTGTGCTTACTGTGCTTACTTTTTGCAGGAACATTGAAGTCATGAGGCTGAGACTGAAAGACTTGTGGAAGGAAGGGCCCCGGTTATGTGTAGTTCCAGGAACTACGGGAGAACTGGCAAAGGTGAGAGACATTTGAGATGGTGGTACTTAATGAGAATGGGCCAGTCGTACGAACGACTTCATACCAACAACTTGCCTAATACTTTGCTTTCTTGGGACCTGATGATGCATCTGCTATGCCATTATGTTACACACCCAAGTTCCTACTGCTCATGGTTAGGAAACTGGATGAAATATTCTTTGGTTCAGGATGAAATACTGGTGACGGATTTAACGACGAGAAAGGGAGCACCCTGACCCTGTGGCGGCCAACTAAAAGGGCCTCAAACGCTGATGGATTTAATATGATCTTTAGCTGTAAAACATCCAAACATATCTTACTGTTTTCAGTCATTGTACACTGAAATAACTGCCTGAAAAGGCCCCCAATGCACCCAACACGTATACATGCTGCTCTCCAAGTACCTCCCCAGTGAAAACCCTTTTAGGACAATATTTACGTGACATTTCAGATGGACATGGACATTGTCTCACAACTGCTCCTTTTTTTTCTTTTTTTTTTTCTCTCTTCACCGTCTGTTTTTGGGCGGACACAGTCAAACACTCCCTTCCTCAAAAGCTTTTTGTCCGTCATAAGCTGGCTTGCATAAGCATTTGTATAAGATGAATTTGTTTAGTGGTTGTGGTTCTTCCGTTTCCTTCTATACATCCCGCTCCCTACCAATTCATTCCACGTTTGTGAAAGCAATTCTTGATGGTATGTTTGAATTAATCTCCTTTTTTAATACTCAGGGTTTTATGTTTAGGTAAACCATTATGTCGTTTTGTAATGTAGGAAAGCGTAAATAGTTTTAACGGTGAACAAAATGTAAAACAAAGCCCAGTTTGATATGAGTACTGTTTCACTTGCAAAGACTTGTGTGTTATCTCCTTTGTTGCAGGCCATCGAGTCTTATCTATCGCAGCTGCCCTGACGGCTGTCATTGTAGCTCCCCGAGGATGTGGCCACTAGTGCCGAATCCTGGCTGTGTTTTGAACTGATAATGAGGCCAGAAGTGGACTGGTTCATTCTGCCACTTCAACGCAAAACCCCTTACTAGTACAGAACTTGACAACTCCCTCAGTTAGAGTTGGAGACTCTTGTGGAGGAGCTGAGAGAGAGGGAGCTTTTCTCCAAACGAAGAACCACACAGCAGATGGCTGCTTCACATTGAAGTGGACCTCATGAAGGAGCACACTACAGGACTTCCATGGGACTGGGTGTAATGTCGCTTTATGAAGTGCCAAGCTCTTTGTCACTCCCTGCATCTCTCTTTTCTATGGAATGCACACGCACGCGTGGAAGTAATGAATGCTCGGCTGTTTTAATTGTGTTTTGCGCCTGGATTCTCTGGAATCATAAACTTGAATCTGCAACAGTCTTAAGTTATTAGAACTTGTGTTTTCACTTTGCCTCTTCATATGACATTGGACTGTATAATATAAAGTGTAAAAACAAATGATTCTTTTAATCTTTTAAATAAATTTGATAAAAATCATTGTATTCCTTTTATTTGTTATATTGTGGTGTGGGTTTATATATATCTAAATCTGTCTTTTACAAATGTGTGTGTATGTTTATGTATACATATGACAACTCCCTATATCATAATATCATTTTATATATGGTACATTAATGCTAATACAAAATTGTGTGTAGGTAAACCTAAGCAATTCCTACTTCATTGTGATCTATTTTAAGTGCTGATTAATTCAAAAAGGCTAAACTAGTTTTTCCAGTTTGGCCATCTAAATAGGCTCTGGTTGTGATCCTGCCCTTCTTTTTATAACTTAAAATGGAAACAATAAGGTCTTTATCTTTACAATAACAGAAGGTAATGCCAAAAAGAAAAAAGGATTAGAGTAGCAAAGGCCAACTAAACATTTTTATTTACATTTCGTTGTGTGGATACATTTTTAGATGCGTTAAGGTTGGTATTCCTTGAGAAGCTGCATTTAAAGTTTGAGATCACATCACGAAATCACACTTGCCACAAAATACTTATACTTTCTCACGAGGTAATGTTAATTAAGAATGTTATCATCAAACTGCGACTAAATGTGATTGTCAGTTTGAACAATAAAGTTTTCTTTTTATCAATGTGACGTCACTCTCCGCAGCCACAGCTGATGTGACAAGTCTTCCGCTACTTCTCCAAACTGCTTTCGATACACGTTTGACGGATATCAAGTTAGACCTAATATTAACTTAACAAGGACTGTCAGCATGAGTTACGGGGAAAGAATGCCGCTGCTGTTGGTGTTTGTGCAGGCTGCGGTTGTCGTAGCGTGGTGTTTCAATGATATTGAAACCGGGCCTGGCGCAGGGGTAACGTTATCCTACCAGCCGAATGGAGATCGGTTCAAAATAGAGGGAAGGGCGATAGTTCCGGGGGTTAAAACACAGGACTGGGTCTCCACGGCAAGAATCCTCGTGGAAAGTGAAGAGTACGTTGGATTTGTGAGGTAAGAAACAGCAGTTATGCCCGCTAGCTTGTTGCCTGTTAGCGAGAATCGGTAGCATTAGCACGGCCAGCTAGCCTAGACGGTTGCCTGACGTGCCACTGATTGCTCGATCCTCTCACGGCAGCTGTTGTCTGCATTTACAGATTAATAACTGAATCTAACTGCTGCCTACTAGGACAGCAACGGTGTTATTTCAATGGTAACTAGTTGGATACCAGTCACTCGCTTAAGTTGGTTGTTCATTGCATTATGAGCGCAGCCAGGCCTCGGTCTCATGGTTACTACTGTTAGCTGTGATCAAAACAAACCATGGCCCACAAGAGACGTGTCAGATGTTGTTGCACTCTAGATGCACTCCCGTACAGATAGTACTCTGGTGTATTAAAACAAAGGACTTCCCACAACACATCTGACTAAGTATTTGTAAGGTTATATGGTTTGGATCTTTCAGAGAAATGGGCACGAATTGACATATGGCCCGTTCTTAATTAGTGAGATGTCCCTTCGAGGTTGCCATTAAAAGGTTGTGTATATCCGCCATCTTGTTAACAAACAGCTGACACAAAAATGGTTTAACAGTGTAGATGTAGCTCAATTGCGTTACTTGACAATTCCTAATGCAGAGATGAATGCATTAGTTGCTAGTTTTTCATGTACCATCATTCTTAACCTATAATTGAAATATATTGTCGCACAAAAGACTTACCTCACAACATGATGCCTATCCAATTCAAAAACTCCACATGCATACAATGTCAAACATGTCTCTTAAGTCAAATGAAAACTTCTCCCTAAAAACCAAACCAAATTTGTTCCAGAACTGATGGAAGTTTCGCTGTGAATGACGTCCCCTCAGGATCCTACGTTGTCGAAGTGGTCACTCCAAATTATAGATTTGAGCCAGTACGTGTTGATATCACATCCAAGGGCAAAATGAGGTAAGACTATTCTGGGAAAACAATGTATGGCATATTTTTCAGCATACTCTTTAGAGGCATGCAACCATGTTTTATCTCGCAGGGCACGTCTTGTGAACTACATCAAGACTTCCGAAGTAATTCGCCAGCCATATCCTCTGCAAATCCGGGCCAATGGCCCCCACACCTACTTCATGAAGAGGGAAACCTGGGGCTGGACAGATTTTCTGATGAACCCAATGGCAAGAAAAAGCATTGTGTTGACGTAAAACTCTGGGGTTGTGGGGGGTGTTCTACTTCTACTTCTGTGTCTCTCGTTAAAACGTGTCGTCTCGGTGCCCCTGCAGGTCATGATGATGGTTCTGCCCCTGCTGATCATTGTTCTACTGCCCAAGGTAGTCAACACAAATGACCCAGAGATGAGAAAGGTAAATAATCCATTATAGCCTTAAGTGTTCAAAAATATTGTGCATGCATTGAATGCATTATTATGGTGGATCTCTGAACTGTATTGGATGATGTTGAATCAGGTACAACTCTGTTGCTGGTTAAGATAAGTTTTATTCACAACAGGGCTGTACGATTCTCTCTAGCTAGTGAGCTTTGGTCATGATAATGTACAGTGTCACAGGAAATAACAGTTCACCAAATGGTGGGGGTTTCTCGGGATCAAACAATTTCATTAAAAGAGGTTTGTTAATTAATGTGAAATAGTTTCTGTCTAAGACTGAGGTTTTTGGAAAAACAGGATGGGAAGTTTCGCAAAGGCGCTATATTAAATTCGTGATGCCCTATTCCGGCCTCAACCTGATATGTAAATGTGTTTCTTAACGAAGGGAAGTGACATTGTTTTTTGAGGATTTCATCAGTCGGTCTAACTTCATCACCCACAACTGTTTTCTTTACAGGAAATGGAGCAGTCCATGAACATGCTGAACCCGAACCCCGAGCTTCCGGATGTGTCTGAACTTATGACCAAGCTCTTCTCCGGCTCCAAAGGCTCCAGCAAGGCAGGCAGCAGCAGCAAGGGCACCAGGCCAGCTGTGAAGAGGAGGTAGTACTATACATGTGCCTTCAGTCTGCCTAAGGAAGCTTGAGTTATGCCATAGAAGCAAGAGTTTTTAAGTGTCATTTCTTTCCTCCTGAGTCTATTGTACAGTTTTCTTTATCAGATGTTTGACGAAGTTCATCATGATTTCTAATATGCTATTGGTAACGTTCTTACTGCACTGATAGAATTTTCCTAAACCCTGTAAAAGCTGTTATCTTTGATTTCTACTTGTGGCTCTTCTACTTCTCCATCTATTCTGTGCTAACCCTCTGGAGTGCATTTTCCCACTGCTGCTAATTCCACTACCTTTTAAAGAGAAATTATATAAAGTGTTTTTTTTTTTTTTCAATTTCAGTAATTACTGTGAATGAAGATAAATTGAATTTTAAGACCGATAAATTCTTATTTAAAAGCCTAGATGAATAAATTGCAATGGTGTATAACAATTGTGTTTTTATTTATTTTAAGAGTGAACTAATGGTCTACTCAATTTTTAATCATTGTATAGCCTACTTTAGGACCACGATTCATTTGATTGTAAGTTACAAGGGTAATGAGTGGCAGTTAAAAGGAAGAATAAGCTGTGTGGTTGCTTCGAGATCTCTAGAGTGTAACTTCACTTTTAATAAAGCGGATGGTACAGTCCATAATAAAGTAATAACGATGTGTTTGTTCTCACTGCATGATAAGTTAGTCACTGTTGACCAATAGAAAGACAAATTACTTCTGTTATTACATTTCACCAACCGTACTCACTCCAGTTTCCAGCTTTTTCCAGACGTAAGCTATAGCTAAATGTTGTCATGGCGATGAAATGGTTGAAATAGACAAACACTGTTGTAATCATAATTGCAACTGAGCTACGACGTCAAGAGGTTAATCCCCATCCCAACTGAGTGTAATCTATTTGCAGAAATAGATGATCAAATGAAGGAAAAATAACTGCTGTCCACATTAAAACAAGCCGAGTTTACGGCAGGCAGCACATCCCATAAGCGTATGGTGCTGCTTCTACAAACAACTTAATCAGGGAGAAGCTGGACAAAATATTTACACTGTAGTAAAAGCTGATTAATTCCATATTTAAATAATTCTTTATTACAAATTTTACTCACCAATGAAGACATATTTGTATTACATGTAATCAATGCAAATCGATCCTGCTAAATGCTACCTACTGTCCCTTTACAGGCTCCCGATCCTAAAGGTTTGGGAACCACAGCTTTAAGCAATGATTTTGGTAATGACAGTTCCTTTTGTGAACAAATCCCAAATTAAGACAATAAGCAAAATGTTAAGGTCTCACCTTACTGGATTCCTGAAGATATAGATCTTTAAAAAAAGAGTTCATGAATACATACTTTTATTTTGTTCAAGCTTAATTATTATTTAAACAGCTGTGGACTTCTATTTTCTGAACTCACCAAAATATGAGGAAATAGTTTATTTATTGGGGATTATTTTCAACTGCGGATTTGGTTTGCCGTTTAAAATTCACTGCAGAAGGACGGTGTGTCCAAACAAGCTGTTGTCCCCATGTTCATTGGAATGAACAAGTCAGTCGGTGGTTCATTCAAGGCGTTTTGAACAATGCAAGTTGGTGTCAGAGGAATATAATATATCTAATGTTGTCTACACAGCTTTTTGGAGGGGGATTGATTGGCTGTAGCTTTTGGTCTTTCCACAGTCTTGGTTGACAACACAGTGTCAGGTCAATAAATATTTGGACATTAACACAGTTCTTGTCATTTGGCTCTGTACACAACCACAGTGTATTTTAAATAAAACAATCAAGATGTGCTTTGAGTTTAGACTTTCAATTTCAATTTTTTTTCAGGTGAACGGTGGGAATTACAGGACATTTAAGGCTGAACAATGAAAACAAACCCATCCGGAAAAAAACAAAGCAAAAACATTACGTGTGGCCAAATCAACGGTTTGATATATCCTTAAAAAGAACTGGCGAGCTGATCAACACCGCACCTGGATGACCAAGAAAAACAACTGTGGTTGATGACCTAGGAAGTGTCAGTGTTACGGCGGGGGCATGTATGGCTGCAATACCATACATGCCCCCCGTAGCCGGATACCATTTGATAAAGTTAACTTTTTGAAATAACTTTCTCTCTGTGTTGCTTAATCCGCTCGCGTAGCTTGACATACTGCTGATTCTCGCCATACTTCCGTTGCCAATTTGCGCGCGCAGCCGCTGCTACGTCATAATTGTGTACAAACGGTAAAAGGGTCTATAGCTTACCTGCTCCAGCACCACAGTCTTCATGGGCACCGTGTCCTTTCCAAACTTTATTTTTTTCACTGCAGAGATCTAAAAACAATACAATATATCTGTGTCACTAGACAAGATAAACTAACAAGCCCACAATAGGATTTGTTTTTCAAAACCTACCTCCACCTCCTCTCCCTGTAAGGTGAGCAACCCCTCCTGACTCTTTAGGTCTTTTATATGAGTTGGGGTTGAGGCCAACCACGGAAGTTTTTCTGCGCTGGCACGCAGCTCCTCGCTCACCTCCACCGGGGCGGATCTAAAGAACTGCGTTTCTCTAGTTATGTTTAGGTAAAACGCTGGGCCCTCGCCACGCAGGGAGTACCCACGCATAATATATGCTCCCCCTTGGCTGACCCTTCTGGCAGGCGCCTCAAATAGGGTCACTTTTGTTAGGCTGCAGCCGTCGCTAAGGATGATCAGGCGGTTTTGCTTAGTTAGCAAAGCCTTGGCCTCCCCACTTGCATCGTCGAAACCCCACGACACCACCCGCGTCTCCTCCTTCATCGCCACCACAGTGACGTGGAGTGGAGGAGGCCGGGCATAAGGGGTCTGTGGGCGTTTGGATAATACTCTTTGCAGTGCCATTCTAGAATAAACACAAGAGGGTAAATAGTTAGGCTTAAGAAGAAAATGCTGGAAAAAAAATACACACACGCACACACACACAGAAAACCACACTGCCTTATTTCCAATATTTTAATTAATGCTGCCAAATTAACAGCCTATAAATGACAATTTTCCCCTCCAGTCTAGTTGAAGTTTTATTTTAGAATAAAGGAGATAGTGCTGGATTAATGCCCTAGCTATTTTCATGAACTTTTATATGACGGCTTAAGGGCACCAACAAGGCTAACAGACTACTATGTACTATTAGCTTTTAATTTTGAAAAAAATAGTCTGTATAATAAATACCAGTAAGCTATTAATAAATTATTCCCACAAACAGTTAGTGTAAGACATAGTCTAGAATAACTTAAAGTTAGCTATTTTGATTAACTATTGTTGCGACGTAGTTAAGGCGGGAAACCCTGCATGTTTAAACAAGCGCAAATAACCAGAACACGTGTGAATACTGATTACAAAGGAAATGTTTACTGTTCATGTTTTTTTATTGTATTTTTAATATATGTCAATGAAAAAATCCCACTTTAAAAAACTGAAATGTTTTTCGTTCGTGCAAAGTTCTTCAGCCCCTTTCTTTTCAAGCAATATATTTCACATCTCATCTCAGCTAAATTTATGCTTTTTCATTCTATGCAGGGTATGTACCTTTTTAATTAAATTCAAACGTATTAAACCGATTTCCACTTTTTCAACTACTCTCACTACTTCAACTTCTTCCCATGGCTTTAAGCTATTCAACCAGTTTAGCTTTAGCAATTCAGCTACTCAGCATTCCCACGCAAGAAATGCATTTACTAGTTCAAAACGTTAACGTTATTTTACAGTTGCAACCTTAAGATATCGTTCTATTAACGTTAGCTAACGGTTGCTGGTTCCGCCATGATAACTGCACAAATATCGCCACTGCGCTACGAGCCCAAGAGTGTATGGCTGAAGCCCGCAGCCTCCCGTCTCATGTCGTAAAGCAAGACTTTCGGGATGACGACACTTCTGAGCCTGTTGGGGCGACCCGACGCTCCTGCAATTGCAAATGCGGTATTTCCCCTACAGACCCCCAGGGCGGCCGAGAAAACCTTTGTTCGACCTGAAATGACTCATTTAAATCATCCAAAACGGTATGGAACACATTAATTAACTGAAAAATGTTGCATAGTGTGCCTTTAAATGGCGTTGAATTAATTTCATTGATAGATGTGTTGCATGATTTGGTATGAACGTACATACACCGTACATCGTTAAAAACAACGTCTGAAACTAAGTGGTGGCATGTCATAACGACATAATAGTGTTAATGCCTCCTTTGAATAATGTCTAACAATTTTGTGTGTGAACAGCATTACTAGTCAAACATGTGCACAATGCACAACAATGTGTTCTCCCTTGCTGTATCAAAATCGCACCTAGTTTCCCTCAGAGATGGTCTCAATAATGCGCTGAAAGTCAAGTCAAATTCAGTTTGTACATAATTGCATGATATAACACTTTCTTAAATACTGTATCCTAAATTGTGGATAATTAAGCTATATATCACATGCTGAAGTACATTTCTGGAATATAAAATAAAAATAAAAACAAGAACCGTACAGAACCGAAAACCGTGACCCTAAAACCGGGATACGAACCGAACCGTGGGTTTTGTGAACCGTGCCACCCCTAATATATATTGTATATATATATCCGTGTTGATGGAATTAGCAAAGGTGCACTAGAGGGGCAACAATGCGACGACTGGTGTTGCATGTGCAGGCTAATTCAAGTCTGTACCTTTTGGTCTCTTCCACTGGTTTTCCACCAGTGTTGGCTTTAGTTAGAGTCACTATCTCGTCTGGGAGCATGAGGCCTTTTATTAACCACAGAAGTTGCACAGATTGTCCAGCTCCTCCAGTATGGCATTTGCACAAATGAGAGCAAGTTCAGCCTGAGCACCTGTGGTAGACGTGAATAGATCTAAAGAAGCCAAGGAGAACACTGTCTGCAACATTATGACCAGTTTGGTGTTGGGTCAGTGGCGGTCTGGACGCGTGTCCATGGAGGGACGCACAAACCTCCACAGGCAGGAGAACGGTAGTCTGACTGCTAATGATGTATCGGTATTAAATCCCTGACCCATTGTCAGACCCTACGCTGGTGTAGTAGGTGCTTGGTTCCTCCTGATGCACAACAATGCCTTATCTGGCAAGAGTGAGCAGGGAGTAGCTGGAGGATAAGAATGGCCCTCACGATTTCCTATACCTAAACCTGATGGAACACCTCTGCCACATGTTTCAGTCCATCATACGCCACCAGGTTGCTCCTCAGACTTTACAGCAGCAGGTCACTGATGCCCTTAGCCAGTCAGTCTCTCTCTCTCTCTGTCCCTGTGTGCGTGTATGTGGGTGTGTGCATGCTGGGAGTGAGCGGTTTTCTTACATTGTTTTTTTCCCCAAGTCATACATATTCATGTAATGTGGTTTATTGGTTGGTTTTCACCTTAGTTTTCTTTAGTCTCGCTGGTCAGCGTTTCTAGATGGCATGGCAAATGGAGACGCGTTGTCCCAGCTCACAAGGAACCGCGGCATTAAGATCGCCGCTGACTTCTTGTGTAGCGTGGAGGACATCGTGTTGGCTGTGGGAGAGAAGGTCAGGCACGGCAGCATTGAGTCGGCCTCCCGCATGAACGCCGCAGTGGTCATCTTCCTCATGTTTTAACTTGAACTTTTAAGTTTCTTTGGTCTTTTAACATTTTTTTTTGTCTTTTTAATGTGGTTTTTACAGAAAATATTTTTCTTGTGGAAGCGCCCTACAAGAAAGCAAAAAACGAAAAGTGGCACACATTGGAGATGTAGACGCTTGACAACGTTGATGTGTTAATGATGTTGTTTGCTCTGTTGTCAACAATGAATTGGTGTTTGCTCCAGTTTATATGGCATGAATTGTGTATTTTATAAAACAAAGCAAGGCAACCCGTGATTTTTAGGACATTGGCGCTTTATTTGTTTGAAATTAGAAAAAGTATAAATAAATGATGTAAATAGTGTTTTTTGAAAAATCTAAAAAACTGTATATATATAAAGCCATGGCTTTGTATCATAATATAAGGAATAACATTTTTTTAAAAGTTAATTAATTAAAGCTGCTATCAGCGTTGAACGGGCCTTTGCCTCCCCTTGCTTGTTATAATTTAAACAGAAAATAGAAAAGAAAAGTTGATTTAGGATTGGATTTGAAACCAGGACCTACACACACTAGCTAGACTAGATATACCGACTAGACTACAACCTTGGTGTACTAGGATGTATCCAGAAAGAGCTTAAATAATGTAAGATGTACTCCATACAATCAAGGCAGAAAACAAGATCTGATCACATATACTGTATCTTCTGTATCGTGGTGTGGAGGTCCGGAGCTGCGCTGTGGGTTTGTGTGAAGTGTCCGATTTAAGTGATCGTTTTCGGGGCGCACTTTTTTTTTAATCTTTGAGGGTGGTGTGGGGGTCCGGGTTTGGCCTGTGGGTCTTTGTGAAGTGTCCGATTTTGCCTCTTTAAGCCTAAATGCTGCAAACTTCAACAACTCGCTGCAAGCTTCCGCGATGCTGTACAAGTTCTACTAGCAATTTCATTGGAGACCAACAGCCAATCACAATTGACCTTCTTTAATTCTCTGATTGGTTGGTTTTGTGGCACAAATGTAACGCTGCTGCAAGTCGAACGAGCGCAGAAAACGAGTTTGTGGAGAGCGCACCTGAGTAAACTGCGCGCACGGAATGTGTTCTCTGTGCTCAAAACTTAAAATTACGCGCTCAGGATTGTGGCACAAATATAACGCCATATACGCGCAGTGCGTGATGTGCGTGTGCAGAGCGCCGGCGCTGCGCGAGTAAGAAGCGGAAGCCGCTGGCAGCGGTAAATACTTTATTGAATACTTTCTGTAAACGCAGAAAGTATTCAAGTCAAGTCAAATTTATCTGTATAGCACATTTCATATGATTAGACTCAATGTGCTTAAAAACAAAACGGGCAATGCAACCAGAAATGCATACACAATACATAATAAAAACAAAATAATGCTGCCAGTATAAAAAGAAAATATAAAAACAACTGACCAGAACTAAAAGCTTGTGAAAAAAGATACAGTTGATTTTGGGTATAGTGAGAAGAGCTCTGTTACATGATGATCTAAGGGATCCCACCGGAGTGTATTTAGTCAGCATGTCAACAACATAAGGGGGAGCAAGGTCGTTCAAAGCCTTAAAAACAAGAAGCAGTATTTTAAAATCAATTCTCTGTTTTACTGGAAGCCAGTGAAGTGAGGCTAAGACATGAGTGATGTGCTCAAACCTTTTGGTTTTGGTTAAGATTGCAGCGTTCTGAATAAAAATTATTTAATAATTTCTTTGTTGTTCAGCAAAAGGTGCATTGCAGTAATCAAATCTACTGGTAACAAAAGCATGGACAAGCTTTTCAGAGTCTAACTGTGACATAAAGCATCTAACTTTAGAAATATTTCTGAGATGATAGAAAGTGGTCTTGGAGTTATTCCTTTGTTGGTGGTGGTTGTTGGTTGGGGGGGGGGCACCACCAAACATTTGTGCTTAAGGCACCCAAATGGCTAGCGCCGGCCCTGCCAACACGCAGTGCGTGATGTGCGTGTGCGGAGCGCCGGCGCTGGCTGCAACTGGTTCCGTCCTATTTATTACCGATGTGACTGCTGACAGAAGCAGCAGGTTGAAGTCTGAAGTTTTTCGGGCAACGTGATCTGCTGACGCTCATCCAAATGCTTCAGAGCTCATTGGACAGCGCTTCGCAGTGCAGATGAAGGCAATGAAGTGGAATGTTTGGCAATGGCCAAGCCAATCACCTGCAATTGAGCATGCATTTCACTAGCTGAAGACAAAGCTGAAGGGAAGAGGCCTGGCCGAGCATCAGCAGGATGAAAACCCAGATGGCTTTGGGTTCCAGACTCCAGGCTGTCATTCACTGCAAGGCATTTGTAGCCAAATATTAAAAGTAACATTTTGATTTATGATTATGTTACTTTGTCTAATTACTTTTTGGTCCCTTCAAAGGGGGGGTATGTATATATAATTATTTATATTTGCTATAGCGTTTACCTAATTTGTACGCAAATACCCTCAAATTGAAGTTGAGAGTCTACACTCAAAGCACATCTTAATTGTTTCATTTAAAACCCATTGTGGTTGTGTACAGAGCTAAAATAATGAAAATGTATGAACTTGGCTGTAGTTAAGCGGTAGAATATCACTAGACGTATCCTTTAATCATACTGGAGTACTGATGTATCAATATGTCTGTGATGTCATAAAGATTTTGGGCCAGTCAGACCTCTGATGACCTCCAGGAGGTCTGAGCTCGGTTTGCACTCAGCAACAGTCCTATTTGTTCACGTTACCGATGGCACGTTAGTTTTTTACCCCACTGTTTTGAGTCAGTAATGATTGGCATTGTTAGAAAAAAAATTATATGCATAATTTATAAATAAAAACATATCCTGTTGAAAATCTTCATGCTCACAAAAGTATTTTTCCACCTTTGAGTTTGTATTTCACCGTTCAAATCATTACACAGACTCACTTTCACATAACTGCACGCATGAACAATGAGCAGAGGTGCGTTCACAAAGCTCTTTTGCCTCTGGGCAGAACACAAGGCAGAGAGTTTAGGGAGATAGCAACTGACATTACATTGTTAAAAGACATAGAAGTGCAATCATTTACAACAGCATCACTCATCTCTTTGAAAGGCCAGTTGGTAGTCGGGCTTCATTATGTTTAAATACCACATGGGCCAAATGTGTTGTTGTTGCTGCAGTAATATCGAACGTTGACAGGAATAAAGGTGTGATCTGTAAACAATCTAATTAGTCATGCTACCAACGTGAAACTAATGCAACTTCAAATGGACTGAAAGGTACAGATTAGCCCTTGAACACAAGATCAAATATCAATTACAAGAGCCACGTTAGAAAAGTAAAACATTCCCTAAACACTGATATACATTGAGTAATTTTACATTTATCGTTTGAGAGGTGTGAAATCCAACAGAATCAGCAAAACATATTTGTTATACCATAGATTACTTTGAAATGTGTATGCCTACAACATGTCCTTTACATACAGTGAGCAATGGAATAAAGGAGGATTACACTGTATGAGGTCTAAAGGTGTGGTTCAGTGTTTTATCCACATGCTCACACAAAAATGCTCATGTGACAATTTGTTTCAGTTAAGATTTTTGCACAAAAAAGTTTACTTGCCTTGAAATTACATTTTCTTGTCACTAAATAAAAAAAAGACAGAATACATGTTGGCAAGTGAGTATTTAAGGAGTACTCCACCCACTTATCATGGCAATACTATGACATCATTGGACTCGTGGACTACAATTTCCAAATGGAGGCAGCAGAACCACCTTTTTTATTCCACACATTTTTTCTTCCTCCAAAGTAATCTGGCACCTACATTACCCAGAATGCACCTTATTTTATGCCAGTAGCAGCTAATGTAGCCTGTAGCTGCTAGACTGCAGCTGAGCTGGGGTCTGACAAACCCACTACTTTCTAACTGCAAGTAGCCTTTTTCCAAAGTTATAGCTTTTAGAAAATTCAAGTGACATTATTTGATGAAAGTTTATCAGCCTTTGTGCAGCTCCCGCTGGAGTAACGTAACACTTTAAACATTGTAAGAACATGTCACCACCTTTTTTTTAAGGTTTCTTTTCTATAATAACAACAATCTAAGTGCTTCATTTGGCTCAGGTAATTGTTCACCAACATCTATTTTTTAACACAAAAATCACATGCAGCACTTCATGCTGAAGATGACCACTGACTTAAGTACACATCAAGAAAATCATCACACGGGGGCCGAAGCGATACATCTGTTCTATAATAGTATTTTGTCGCATCAAGTCATTTTATTGTTGACGTTTGGATTTTGCCCACCCCAGTACAGCTTGTTGTTGCCTCTCCTCCTCCTCCTCCACTGGCAGAGCAGAAGCATGCGGAAGGTCTTCTGAAAGGTCTTGTTGCACAGAGCGTAGCACATGGGGTTGATGGTGCTGTTGACGTAGCACAGCCAGTAGCCCAGGTGCCATAGGGACGGGGGGATGCATTCGGGACAGAAAGTGGAAATGAGCACCATGATGTTGTAAGGTGTCCATGTGAGGATGAAAGCCAGCAGAATGGCGCTGAGAGTCTGGGCCGCCTTCTTCTCCTTCACAAGCACCATCCTCTTCCTCTTGGTGATCTGGTTCTTCAGGACGGGGTCAATGGGTTTGGAGGTGGTGGAGGGGGAAGAGGAGGCAGTTTGGGTGGGCTCTTCTGCTTTGGGCAGGCAGGGCGTGGAAGTCATTGGTTTTCCGTTTTTGCCCATTGAGCTAGAGCCAGGTTTGAATTTATAAGAGATGTGTTTTTTACTACTCTTCTTTTGAGGAGTGGAAAAGTACAGATCCTCTGTATAGTCACTCACTTGTCCATTCGTATTACTTTGCCCAGTACCTTGCTCTTTGAAAGATCTCTGTGGGGTTTCTATTGAAACATGTTGCTCCTCCTCTTCAGATGAAGAGTAGCTGTTGAAGGAAGTGATTTGATCTGCTTTCACCCATGCCTCATCTGATCTAGTGGTCATTTTAGTGGCGTTGCTTTGGTTAGACGAGGACCAGGAGGCCTGATTCAGGTCTCTCCTTTCTCTGGTAAAATGAAAGCAAGAATGAATGGTAGTTTTCTGTGGTTTAGTCCCTTCTAGAACATTTTCAGTAGCAAGGCCTCGTAGCTCAGCCAAATCTTTGGTGCGTCTCTGCGTTTCCTTGTAGATCCTACAGTAGAGGATGGTCATAACAGAGACAGGGATATAGAAAGCAGCAATAGCTGTACCAAATGTGATCACAGGCTGTGTTAAAAACTGGATGTGGCACTGGTTAGGATCCACTTTTCTCTCTCCTACAATGTATTGCCAGCACAGAATGGGTGGCGCCCAAAGGACGAAAGACACCAGCCACGCGAGGCCGATCATGATGGCAGCTCTCTTTGGAGTCCTTTTAGCCCTGTAAGTTAACGGCCTTGTGATGGAGAAGTACCTGTCAAAGCTGATGACGAGTAGGTTCATAACTGAAGCGTTGCTGGCAACATAATCCACTGCCAGCCAGAGATCACATGCAATGTTCCCCAAGGACCAATAACCCATAAGAATATATGTGGTGTATAAGTTCATCGACAACACTCCAATGATGAGGTCGGCGAAAGCCAGACTGAGTAGGTAGTAGTTGTTAACAGTCTTCAGCTGGCTGTTGACTTTGAAGGACAGCAAAACCAGCACGTTACCCACAACAGTTATCAAGCTGACGATTGCGGATACTGTAGCAATGGTAATAACTTCCCAAACATTGTGGGAAGTCGAAGTGACATTTGATGTGTTGGCAAGAGTGCTGTTTGAAGGGTCCACTTCCATACTTTTATCTCTTCGTGTAACTGTTGACAGGTCAGAGAGGGGTACCAGTGTGTGGCTCCATTAAGAGTTTTCCTGAAATGAAAAGAAAAAAAAACTTAATGATTTTTACTTTAATTTGAAATAAAATCTCTCTCTAAATATGTGTATATATTGGCATTCATTTCTGAAATGTACATTTTTTTATTGACTCGGAACGATCAAATTTCGTTTGTTGTCGCGGAACATCTTTCGATGTAACACCCGTTTCCTTCACGTTGAAAGTGTCACATGCTACACAGTCCGGCCACAGGTGACAGTAATGGACACCAGACGGAGCGCAGTCAGAGGAGGCAGTTGGAGAAGGGGCGGTCGAGGTGGAAGCAACAGCGAAACTGCCGGTGGTGAAAACCGGGGCAGAGGGAGAGGAGGCTACCACCGTGGCCGGGGTAAAAGGGACCACTACCGAGGTCGTGGACGCGGCGGGAGCGGCCACTCGGCTGACTTCCAACACCGGGTGAGAGAGCGTAGAAGTTACGTTGTGTCCCGGGCTGCCCCCGATATGTCTTTCTACCAAACGTTTACAAATATCAGACGTCCCCCCCCCCACACATTCAAAGCGAATGCTTGTCGAGCTGTTATTCACACAATATAAAAAGCTAGTTTATGGCACACGTGCTGTTTAATAACCGCTTTGGAGAAGTGGGTCTGCGTCGACATGGCTACGGCACACTCCTCTACTGCGCATGCGCAATACACATAAGAGTCCCTGTCAACATGCGAGTTTTGCGCCTTTTTATATATATATATATTGCTCCAGATAGTTCAGCTTAATTTCCACTAATATCATGTTTATGTTAATAGTTCAATTAATATTAAATCAATTATAGTTAAATAAATAATAAAGATAAAATAGTAAATAAAAGTATGTGCATAACAAAAATTAAGGGCCCTGTGGAAACTTGCACAGGGTGTTACAGCTCAACATTATATAATATGAAATGAAACCAGGCTGCAATTAAACACTTCCTCTTGTGTTTTAATCTTTGGAGAAACCTCCAGTGACAACACAACAAAACGTGAAAATGTCATGGAGTCCACATAATTCAGACTGCAGGGTTTATATTGTTCAACACTATGGTGTTGACACCAAATCTATTATGGATTATTATTCCAACGGCAGAACACAAGACACTGGGAATTTGTAAGTGCATAAACACTATTTAGAGGTAAGTTAACGCGATTTCCAAAAATCCAGAGTTTTGCAAACTGTTTTCCCTTCACTGCAGCCCTGACTAGGATGCTGTCAGTTGATGTTCCTGCCATGGCAACTAAGCTACAAAACTAGAAGGAAAACAATAGGGGCTCTTTGATTGCAATCATGTGAATCTTCTTTGAAACAGAGGCTCCTTGATTGCAATCATGAAAAATTCCCATTAATGGATCCATCACTACCATGGGGTCTATTGATGATATTGTTTGAATTCTATTGATAGGACACTAGAAAAACTGGGCATGCTTTGTCTGACTTTTACATTTCCATGACAACTGTGGTAAAGGTTTGCAGCCATGTGACAAAACGAAGAAATGTATGACAAATTCAATTTGTTTAGTTTAGTTCTGTTTGTCACACAATGGGACATTTGCCTTGAGCCGTTTTGTTATTAGCTACCAATCAGATGTGTGTTAATGACCGCTTTGCAAATCCTACTTTAATTATACTTTGTGGAGTGTTATTGAGGAAAATGTTAAGTTACGGTACCCAAGGGTAAATGGCTTTGAAAACCTTACTCTTTTTCAAATTTGTAAAATTGAAACAATTTAGAATTTGAATCTGTCTGTAAATTGTGTATAATTTACTCTATTTAGAATTGAATTGTGTAAAAATGCCATCACATTGACTCTTCAGTACCGAGGTGCCATTACTTTTTGGTCTCATTAATGTTTAATTAAATCACAATTGAGTGTCTTTCTGTCATCATTCTAAACCACCACCTAAAAATAACAATTGTATTCATTATTGATTCATCCGCAGATTATTTTCTAGCCTCTTTTATTTTTTTCCGTCAAATGTACTACAAGGTGGTGTCTCTTTTTCTCCATATTAAGAATAGGAACAAGCTAAATCAAGGCATTACTTGATCTGCAAAACACCAATTAAGTTTCCATCAATCGATTAATCCATTAAATCTACTCTGTCATTTCTGAATTTGATTCAGTTTGAACTTTCGGTCCTACCTACGCCTCGTTGTTTTTAAATGAGAAATCATTGAATCATGCACGCCATTTTTTAAAGACAGTTTGTTATTGCTTTGAAGTATTATCATTTTTATTACCTCGCGTTTTTAGGTTAGACTGATTGGGCTGCACCAGTATTTCCATGTTCACATTCCTCACTGCATCCTCTACTTTCAGGACGAAGGAGAAGATGAAGGAGACGACTTTCAGGAGGAAGGCGACAGGAAGGTTTTCTCCAGGAGGAAACTGGCGTCAAACTGGGATCGTTATGAGGCGTCGGAGAGGCAGGAGCCTGATGATGACACGCCCGCTCAGAGAGGAACCGACTACCAGGTCCTGCTGGAGTCCGCAGGTAAGATCCCACCCGAAAGACGTCCAAAGAACACCTGATGGCTTTTGACGGGACGACGACAAGTCAGACATCTGACACAAACGTGACATGTCCCTATGCGTTTTGGGCTTGGATGTGTATGCATCGCAACAAAGATAATTATTACGTTACACATCTGCATTTGCTGCTACACCGTTTTGTGTGGTTCAATTCCACTGATCCACCATCAATAATGATGACTGGATTAAAGGAACAGTAAAATGGTCTTCATGAATGTGTATTTACTCTCAATTTGAGTATTTGCCTCTGAAATAACCACATGTAGGATTTACTGTTTTTCTTTAGTTGTCCCTGTATCCTAATTAGTTCATGTGAAGAGTTCAATGAAAAGTCTGTTTCGGACCCTGTTGTCAAACGGCTGTATACATGCTTTTTTGACTTTTGACATTTGATAGCAGTGGCTCATAGTGACAAACACAGAAGTAATTAGCAGTTTCCCTCAGATCTATTGGGCATTCGAGTGTTTTCTGCTTTTCGTTTGGTTTTATGGACCACCGCGTTGCGTCGGTGTTCCTTCTCACCGCTCAGTTAATCTTGCTGATGGATGGGTTCAATGTTTAAACCAAAGCTCTAATTTGTTGAATTTTACATGCTGCCAATACTTGCTGACCAAGTACTGCACATAATGCAGCACCTGTCTGATTAGCTTCCATTGACGCTGTTGTTTGTCCCAAAATCCGGGAGTTGAACTCCGACACTCCGTGGCGGCCTTGCTTGTGTTTTTTTGCATGAGGTTACAATTCCATTTTTAACTCCGGCGGAGTGTTTAGGCCGCTCGAGGTATCCAAAGGATTTTTTATTTTATTTCTCTCACGCTATTAGCACTTTGGAGAGTGTTGCAGCGCCGCGTCTCTCCCCACTTCTGTTGTAGCGTGGATGTCAAAGGTTCTCCAGTGCGTTGTTTAACTCGTGTCTATTGTCTCTGTGTTTTGCCCACATTGTGAGATTAGTCATGCCGTACAGCAAGAGGCTGGCGCTCTCTAGAGGATACTTAATTGTACGTGGGAGGCGATGGTTTCAAGAGCAGTTTTCCTGGCCAATTAAGGTTGCTATTGAATCAGGAATCTGCCACAGAAACCTCCCTTTTTATTCTCGGCCTAAGTTATTGAAAAAAAAAACCTTTTATTCGGGAGTTTATTTTGCCGTCTTTTTTTCTATCCAAGGCGTCAAAGTATTTAGGTTGTGCAGATGTTGTGTATTTTGGGATGGAAATGATTTAGAGCAGTGCTTTTGCACCCTTTTTGTGATGCATCATCACAAGTTCTACAGGAGTCAGCGACTCGCAGCAGAGATAGTTTAGCTATATAGTATGGGCTAATTTTTACAAGAATGTAATCAAGTTTATATTCAGTTTTTGCACAAAGCAGTATGTTATAAGGATTGCTGCCTAAAAAGACACCTTTTATCTGAATGTTGTTGTCCACTGTTGTGAGAGCCGAGCACATACGAACACCCTAAAACAAAGCCCTATAAATACATATCTGCGTGGGCGGAACTGTTTTGTTCTACCTGACGATGAAGGGCAGATAGAATTGAAGGTTGGTCAAAGTGAAACCGTTAAACTTTTTAAAGGAGATGTTCAAATGTTGGTTGATGGATTAACCAACAGAGACACAATTCTGATTCTGTATTATTATTTTTTTCTTGCTGAATGTGTCTTTCAGATGTGACTAGTTGATGTAGCAGTTTCAATCATAAATAAACATGCCATCGTCTGGTTCAAATTAAAAGTTATAGTAACAAGCAAAACAACACGCTGTTCCCTAATTTGTTGAACTCCACATTAGACTCTGTGCATTGACCATTATGTCGTGGCTGCTGTTTGGCAAAAGTTACAAAGTTTCTGGCTAAGTGAAGTGAAGCTCCATAGCTCATTGAACTAATCACTGTCATTATATCGTTTTCCTGCACGCAGATGGAAACACGCAAGAGTCAAAGTTTCCGTCTGATTACAGAGAAAGGCTTAGTTACTTTTTTGACTTGGAAGAGATGTTGTTGCTGCGCGACTCCACTGCCAGCTTGCACAGATGGAGAGGGACGTCTGGAAGAAAGGCTTGCTGAAGCTTTACATACCAATTTCATGAGCCTTTAATTCAAGAATGTAAATATGGCTGTGAATGAACTTTGTATATAAGTATTTATACTTTTGGTACTGAAAAAGTAATCCTTTTGAATACAGATGTTGGACAGTCTTTCCACAGTATAGCTTATTCTAGTTTTATTTCAGTAAAATATTTGAGTACCTTTTCCATCACTATAATAATATTGCAGTCCATGCATCCCACTCTTTTCATTCTTACTCTCTACCTAAGATTCTTTAGTGCAGAATCTGTCACTGCTGTTTATATAATCTCCATTTATATAACCACGGTTTATATTTAAATTTAAATTTCACTCCTGTGTCCAAGTGCATTTGCGGCAGCAGTGAATCCCTCTAAGAGCATTGACCATTGTATTGTTTTATACAATACAAATGAAAGCTCTACGTCTATAAAGACGTTTAGCTTTTCATTGAATCTCTATTTTCAAATACATAATTAAGCCATCAGACCAGTCGGTGGGTGACTTTCTGTTTGCAAAGGCTTTGTTGAAATTCTCTACTGTACTAGCCGTGATTAGAAAAAAGAGAGCCTTGCAGGGAATGAATGTAAACCGTGTTTGATTTGAATTGAAGGTCATGTTGATTTCTGTCGTCCTGCGGCCCCATAGGTGGCGATTGTGTGGCCCCAATGCTTGTCCAAACATCCCAAGTGCTTTTAGCATTCATGTGTTCTGATTTAAGGCAACGATTCATTTTCAAGGATCAGGCCGTGGTGCCTTTGATTGATTTTTTTTCTGCAATGGTGCTTTCAGAAGCTTCTTTTGCACAGAACCCTTTCATCTGATAGGAATTTTTGGCGAAAGGTGATTTTTGAATGAATGAAAACGCATCGAGCTGCCATTACCGGTAATCCTTAAGGAATGAATCGCTGTCACCGTTTCCTTTTACCCCAAGGTGATTCTTATCGTGTCTTGTCTCAGGCCTCGCATTGTTGGGGGTTGATTGCGCGGTTGCCAGGGGTAATGATTGCAGATGGTGCAATTTTCTGCTTCTGTGTGCGTGTGCCTGTATGACTTGGGAATTGTTGGGCATTATTTACATCCTAACACGGTCATCTATCTGTACACATTAATAAAAGGATCAATCCTCCTCCCCCGCAGCCGTAGTTTACCGAGGCTGCTAATGGCCACCTATCAAGGCTCAATCATGATGAGACAAAAGGAAATCGCATTAGACTTTCAGTGGTTCAGCTAACTAGATTGACAAACACAAGGACGTTTTCCTAACCAAGATGAGTAGTCCCAATCATGGCATTAATTTATATGTTCCGGTGTCGTTATGGATACTTGATTATCAATAGAGACCGGAGGAGGATGGCGTCAAAGCAGAGGAATGAGGCTGTTCGTGTACTGCTTGTCTAAAACAGGAAATAAAGTGTTACTGGCCGTTTGTTTCCCTTCGATTGGTGATCATGACGAGGCCGGCGGAGGACTAGTAAAGCATCGGACCGATTCAACATAACAGGCTTTATTTCAGGGCTGCAATTATTTCCCTCTTTTTAATAATAAACTGCCGATAAACTATTCCCCATCAAATAAAATGTCTCAATGTTGAGGATTAAAAGGAGAAGAAAGAAATGCCATTAGAATTTTTATAGAGCCGTCGGTCAAGTCTTAAGGTAGCTTGAAATATTATATTAAAATGAGTGCTGCAACATCAAATATGTATGGGTTTTTTGGGGCAGTTGTTCGAAAGGGTATTTAACGATGTCGCCTCGAGGATAGTCACGGAGTCTGAACGTTTCACAAGCTCAAACAAGTGTCTTTGGGGCATTTCTTTTCAGAAAAAAGGCTGAAATAGTCAAATAAATCACAGAAATAACTGCTTGTAAATTTCCAAATCTTCTAATCTCTTGTTTTAGTTCAGTTTTAAAACGTCTCTTGATGAAAATCACACTTTTATATCACCAAGATTGCAGCGATATGAGAGATTTGATGCAAGTCATGTGACTTTTCATCCACAGGGTTTAATGATAACTTAAATCAGGTCCGCGTTCTTATTCCACATCCGACTTTCTCCTGAGCAAAAAAAAAAAACGACCAGCACCTCTGCATGATTGTACCCAGACTTTACAAAGTATTTGAAAAATGCGCATCAATATAAAAACCTTTTCTGGATCTGTTAAAAGTGACGGTTTGATTCCACATTGAACAAAATGTACCATGGAGCTATAAAAGCGCCGGTGACAACTGATGAACACCAGCACTTGTTCCATGATTTATTAATACAGTAACTCAGGGTCGTATCTACTATTCAGTAATAGAAAATTTACAACGGCAGAATTTATACTAGTGTTTTACTCAACAGTAAATTAACATCTGCTCTTATCCTCTGTTTAATTTCCTGTCATAATAGTCACATCAAACGGAATTATACTCACCCTGTATGGCTCTGAAAAAACACAATCCTGCTGCGTTAAATGGGTGTACGGCCGAAACACCGTTTCTCCTTTTACTCCCCTCAGTCTGGCAGTAAAAAAAAATAAAGTGTTATACTTTTCTGTTTTTCCCAGCTTCTGTAGTTCTCTTTTACAGCGTTGGCCTCACACCTTCCCTCACTGACTCGCTCTTCCCCTCCCGTCCTCTCCCTCGCTGACTTTCTCCCTCCTGTCCTCCTTTCTCCAACGAGGTGAAAAACACACTTGTCAAATACAGGTAGGTCATCACACGGTCTCTCATCCTCATCTGTTGCTAAGTACGAGGCGCTTTGATGCAAACAAGTTTTTCAGGCATCGCCGTGTAGCGCCGCGTCGCTCCTGAACGGTCTGGTTTCTCTCTGAGACAAGATGGTAAATGCAACAGCTGTTCAGTGTCCATGTCCATGTGACACAGCTTAGATGCCTCGCCGGTGCTGTACAGACCTTTTTCCACAGAAGTCCTGGTCCTCAGCAGTGATCGAGTGAGGATGTCATCGTAGGTCCTTCTCTTTTACCGACGGTAAACCTCGTCATCTTCTGAGAAACCAACAAAAGAGGCAAAAGTCCTCAGTTTCTCACTTCAAAATTTGAGCAGCGCCTCTGGCAGGGAAAGCTGCGTTGAGCTTCCTTGCTTCTCAAGGCTGCACAGATTCTAGGACTTCTTTTTCTCCGGGCTTCCGCTTGCCTCGTCCGGTAAGGCTGCCGCACGCTGCCCCAACATGCACATTTAACTGTGAGCCACTATCGAGAGAAATTCCCACATGGCCAAAAGCCTCATGCTGAATACGAGCTCTGGGCAACATGTAAGAAAAGGAAGGCAGAGGTGAGGAGGAGGGAAGTAGGATGCGGAGAGGAGAGGAGGAGCCGGAGGAGGAGTCGCTGTGGGTGTCGGCAGCGGCTCAGAAGGGGGCCTTTTGTGTGCCTTTTTTACTTCCAGCAGTCTTCATCGAAAAGGAAACAAATCCGCACAACTGCCGGCCACGTCACACTTTATGGGGAATTGTTTAATCCCCAAAGTGTTAATCCCCTATTTTTAAAAGTAGAGTGAGTGACTGTGGAAGTCATTGGTGACTCGCCAGGTAATCTCTGTCGAGTGCTCCTTTCTGTGTGGTGCACCCTTCCTTGTTCAGATAAGCTTACGGCTGGAAATGCAGCAATAGAGGGTGCATTGCCCTTCATACGCAAGTAGGAAAATTATTTTTCCAGTGGCTGGAAGGACATTTATGAAGAGCAGAGAGGAAGAGATGTTTTTGTGTAGCCCAGCAGATGCAGCCTTTCTGGAGCTCATGCTGAGGTTGGCTAAATATACTATTTGAGAATCGGTCATAGTGCGCTAGTAAAATATAATCACATAAACAAACAATGTTGATATGTATCTCTTGCATTTTTATTGTTTATTGAGATACATTTGTATTATAGAATAATACACACACACTGGTGGATGAAGGGAAATGTGACAATGAAGTACTGCAATTCGTCCCTGGAACCAGTATACCAGATTAATTAATGGCATCTTATGTCATGCAGTGTTATTGCAGACTTTTAATAAGCAAAAGCCGCCATATGTGATTACCACAGCCGCCTGGAAAGTTTAATGAAATGGTATCATTATATGATGGATTAAGGATGAGCTAAAATGCAAAAAGGGTCAATAATGCAAAAGTGATCTATTTAACCTTGACCTCTGTTTTTGGAGATTTCCTTGTAGCTTTTCATCCCCGGCCAACCTGTTGTTGATTTTTGTGATCATTTGTTGATGTCTGTGAGCACTGAGACTGTTGCTGTAACAGTCGCCATCAACACCCAGCGTCCCGCTGACGTCAAGCGTCATTCCGGTGAGCTGCGGGGACGAAGCTGTCACTGGGTGACCGTTATTTATGCACCTCACCATAAGTTGTTCGCAGAGTAATATTTTTGAGGCTCTGAAGATCCACTATTTTCCCGGTTGCTTTGCGAGTGGCCTGAAAGCACCGCAGCTCCTCATCCTCTCCATGTGGGATTGAACATGTTGGATAGACCGGATTTCTTTGAAACTGGTTTGCTTTCATGTTGATGTATCCTGTGTGTTCCCGTGGACCTCTGAGGAAAGCTATTGACTATCAGGAGATCGCAAAGGATGTGATGCATGTCTGATGCTCCCTGCAGACGTTCACATAATGACGCACGCGTGCACAGGCGGTGATTGCTCGTCATTGGTCAGAGAACAATACGTAAGTCTTCAATCTGAGCTGTTTTTATTCAGGTATTAGTCATTTTAGACCATGAACTATTTTAGTGTAGTCTTAGTGGTTTTTTTTTTTTTTTTTTTGAAGAGAGAAGATGGCCAAAGGCAACAGAAAATGGCTTGTTTCTTTTCGCATGGCTTTTTGTCTTTGAAGTTTCTGTGTGCAGGTGTGCAAGATTTGACTTGTCCCGGATTGTGCTGACTGTTTTCAATATTTTGAGGCTGTCGCTTTGACATCTCTCTGATGTAAGAAGCGAGAGATTAGTCTGTTCGAGAGGGCCAAGAGCTGTGGTTCCCGTTTTCTTTTATTTGACCGTTGGTTGTCATGCTGCTGTCCTTCTCAAGGACAGCTTGTGCTATGCAAATGGAAAGAAGCCGTCGACCGGTTGTCAGATTCATAATTGTGTCGTTCAACCAAATGCCGTTAAGATACTGAGCTATGCTATCCAGTTTTATCCACAGATGATGTATAATTGTGTCTGCACTGCGCTGGGCCAATTATTTTAATAGACTGCAGAATTGAAAATAAAAAAACAAATGAGTAATTTAATGGTGTGTTTTTGTGCATCAATCAAAGGTAATTGGTTTGTGTGCGTCTCACCTCCCACACTGTGTTGCCTGTCTTGTGGTAAATAACAATAGAGGTGCTGATGATGATGGCACATAAAGCTTTCCACCAGATGCATCCCCGTCCTGTCTGAGCGTTTTTGCGTTTATTATCAACCTCGGGCTGCTCATTAGCTGTGACCAACCAAACGTACCATTGGTCATCAGTCCGACGGCCTTTATTCGAACAAACGCCAAACCGTGGGCGCCCAATTCTGTCAACAGGCGTTAGTCGCTTTAAGTAACATTCAAAATGACTTGCGACTACCTTTTTTTTGTTTTCTTAGTTTACTTTAGTAACTTTAGTAGACTATACAGGATTAACTGCACGATTTGGCTTCTGTAAATGTGCCAAACTGGCCCCGAGATGAACGACTGTCATTAAGCGGGAATAAGATGTCTGCAGGGCATTTGTGCCTCAGCAACATCGGGGCAGATTCTTAAGATTTATCGCACTCAATTTCAACTTGCACAACGGTTGTGCCCGTTCACGGCAACGACCCCTGATGTCCGATAATAAATAAAATATCCATCGGTGGCACTTATCAATTCCAGATGTACGTCGCTCTTACCGCCTCCGACGTTGATGCAGCTTCCAAGCTGCAGTTGGAAGTGGTCGCTTAACGTGTATTTCCTTGGACACCACTTCACTCTTACTCATGGAAAGCTTCCCTTGTTACTATTAAAGATTAAAGACCCCCTCTCCTACGGGCCAGTTTTAGTAGTTATCAACTGAAATATTTGCCAATCAACTATTTACCAGAATTGGTTTTACCAGAGTTTGGAAGCGTATTTGAGATGTACAACCCGATTTGGTCCCTGCGAAGGCTTGAGGCTTGGAATGGGGTTTGAGGTGATCCGTAGACACAAATGTATGTTTATTTTGGCTCTTCTTTGGTCGCTGCGTGTCTGTGCCTGTAAACATGTCAGTAGTCCATTGACACATCTGATGCTAATGGGGTTCTCACATGGACAATAATCAATGCCAATGAAGATTCTCATCATGGTCTTCAATCTGCAGCGGGCGCGATTTGTCGATATCATACAGGCTCCTCGTACATCTCTGTGGTTCTTGATTATGAGGCTGTCTGGTAATTTGAGAGGTTTCTATTTTGAACCCATCCTCCATTTTCTTTATGGCAGTTTTCCAGTCCAACAGCTTGGAGGAGCCAGATCAGAAGGGTTGTGTTTTTAGAAGTCTAAAAATATTTAATACATCTTCGTTGTCATTTCTCTCCCCACTTAAATGGCTTGCAATCGCAATGCAGGCGACTTCTGGTAACATTTCCTTTAGTCAACCTTACCGTAAGGTACTGAACAACAAAATGAAGAATCATTGTGTGTAGCCACAAGCTCAACAGGGCTTCCCACAAAGTGTGTGTGTGTGTGTGTGTGTGTGTGTGTTGAGACTGCAGCATCATGACTCGGTCACACTCAGACAGTTATGAGTTTCTCCCTGATGAATTTACTACAAAAACGCAGAAAACTCTAGAATTTCTGGAGTGAATATATCAAACCGGGGGGCTTGGCAGGATGTTGTGTTTGGATTTTGGTCCTGCGAAGTCTGTCACATTTTACCCGCTCAAGTCTTGAAAAGATTGAAACAATCAACCGTGTTGCAACGGGTCTTTATTTAGCTGCCCATGTGCGCATTGTTCTGATTTTCCTGTGAAAACAAAAACAGTTTTCCAGTCAATTTAACAACTGAAACACACCGGTTGAGCATGATGCAAAAACACAATTAGCCAAGGCAGCAAAATAACTAAAGTGGCTTCGATGTTCCTGTTGGATCTGTGCTCAGGCGAATCAGTATCAGCTGTTTTGCTCATTTATTCAGCTCACCTAATAGCCGAGGCCTCTTGCATCCTCATAATAAGGGACCCTGATGTGCCAGCACTCTCGCCGGTGCTTATTTCTGCCACTGGGGCCAGCGCCGGGGGGCGCCATGCCGGCCTAAATCTCACACACGTGTTCTCTGCCTTCTGCACAGCATCTGGACGTCTGGTAGCATCAAGTGGACAGTTTAGGAAAATGGTTCGAAGCACCTCTGAGGTCTTTTTCTCTACCAAGAAAAATGTATTTTAAAATGTAGACCGAATCTCCATGAAACAAAATAACTGGCATCCCCCCTCTTGACAATATCCACCACATTTACTAGTGTCATCAGCAGATGAATGTGTATATATGTGAAGAGGGAATTTTTCAGCTGTGGTAATTCTGGCTTAAGTTTACTCAACATAACGGAGAGTAAACGTATGAGATTCGGTTGAGTACGAGCTAAGCAGCCACTATAAAGCTACCACGCGCCCTGGCTTCACGTAGAAATGTAAGGTAATGGTGGTAATGATGGTTAGCTGAAAACAGAAATGCATTTTTGTTGGAATTTCTGGGTTCATTTAGTCTGTAACTGCTTTTTTTTCTTTTTGAATTTTCCTTTTGTCAATATCACTTTAATTTCCATCCTAATAAATGTCTACACGCTTTTGGCTTACTCTTCAAATGCTTCTCTGCTGTTAGCCACTTACAATGATAATAAAAAGAATACTAACACATTGTGTATACCGCACCGGCTCCACATATTGCTTGTTGACACTGTTGATAGAGGGCGTCTGTAATTTAAAACAAAACAGCAGAAACCACATGGAATTAATGAGTTTTGATGGATTACATCCCCGTATCCTGGCGTTTTGCCTCTCGACGCGCCGGACGGCCGCGTACAACCCGTTTAATGAGAGCCGGACTTGCAGTTGATTGGAGCTCTTCTGATGGGAGTTTTTCAGCTTCCCGCAATCACCATTAAAAGTTAAGAGTAAATAGCTCCGACCCTCTTTATTGTCTCGCCTGGTTTGCTCAGGATTTTAATTGCAATTAGCACAGACGGTGATTTATCGATGCATGGTGCGTTTGAGCGCGGGGCCGCGTCGGGCTAATTGGTTTGGTTAAAACGGCGTGACAGGGAGCTCGCTGGATGGAGGACCGGCTCCTCTGAACTCTTTCCTGCATGTTGTCTTACATCTGCAACTTTCTTTCTTAGTCTATTCTTTCCATCTCCCCCTTCATCTTTCTCTAATTCCCATCCTGTCCCTCCTCCTCTTAGTGCCGGCAAACACGCATCAGACGGGATTTGTCGCTGAGGTAATAACACTCAAATCAGTTTTTTTTCTTATCAAGAGCGGATCTTCCACGACAGCCGGTTTGAAAGGGAAGCAATCATTCACTGATCCCACGCCATTACAATGCTGCTAGATGAAGCGGGGGAGGGAATGAGCATGTTCGTCTCCCAGGCAGGTAAAGTGTCAACATTTCACTGCACGTGTCAGGAGAGACTGAGCAGCGGTGCCGTTTCCCCTCACGCGGCCCTCCTGTTTCTGTCCAATCAGTCACTGGTCCCAGAAGGACGACTAATCAACGAGACATCCAGGCTGCAGCTGAACACAGCCAATGGACTCAGTCTGTACTGTGCTGTTTACTAAAGGTGCGGCTCGCCCAACAATGATGTGTGTGTGTGTGCGCACGCACTGCACCCAACAAGGCACACTGGGACACACACACCTATAAACCCAGTTTATATTTAGGATTATAACACGTTAAGTGGTACACGCCATGCAAGTTGTCTTAAAGACCTTCATCTTTGACAGCTGCACCAAAGATATTCAATAGCAAGCAAATTAATCATGCAAATTGTGACCGGACTGTAATGCAGGATAAAAGACAACTTCACAGCGTTCATGTTGCCGGCTCGCAGGCTCTTGTTGGCTGCCGAGGCTGTTGAGTAGTAACGTCTTCAACTCCTGTCATCCATTCATCACCTGGTCCTTAGCGGAGCGAGGCGCGTCCAGCTCGTCTTATCTTGGTCCTGACTCGGTGCCAGTGCTCGACAGTCGCACAAAGCAGAACAAGGAGGTCGGGGGGGGTGAGATCAGAGTGGAGTGGAGTGGAGTGGAGTGGAGCGGAGCAGGAAAAGACCAGAGCGGTGAGGCCACAACACGTCCCGAATATAAAAGATGAGACAGTACGAGCCATAGATAGCTCGGCAGAGACCGGTCCCAGGCAAAAAAAACAAAAAAAGCCATATTCGAGGGGTTGAGCCAGCAAGATGTCAAGAGACAGGATACCACATCATGCAGAAGTTACACAATGCCAGCCGGGCCACTTGGAACAAAGCATGAGTAACGCTGTGTTTATCCCCTGTGGAGTGACTCAGAGGCCGACGAGACAATCATTGCAGTTAGGAATTGATATTGAATCTGTTTGATGTGTAATGCCAGGAGCGTCAATTGCTTTTTATTTATCACATTAATATTGCATTTATTTCCTACGCAGAACATGAAAAGTTCCTGAATTCAAATGTTTGCAGGTGAGGTTGAATAATGTGGGAATGACGGAAAAGGCAATAAACGCATCGCTATAGGCTTGTAGATGTGGATCTTTCGGGCTCTGACCTCCAGTCGATGATGTGACAAAGAAAAATCGATCAATGTTTGTTCATTAAAGACATTTATCCAACACCTATACGTCTCTGGCTGGGACAGTTTAAGTCTGATATGTTTTGGCTCATCTCCATTCTAGGATTCCAATTGAAAGCCAAAATGGGGACGTGAAGGCAAAGACACCAATGTCCACCAAGGAGAAGCTGTTTCTGTGTGAACAAAGCCCAGATACCAGCAGTTGGATTTAAATGCACATGTGAGACTACAGGTGTAGCTCTGCACATAAAAGTAGAAAGGGCTTAAGTCTGGTAGAAAAACAGGGTTTAAGTGCCGGCTTTGTTCTTGCTTCCATACTTCATGTAGATCTGTTCAGTTTGGATGAATCCCCCTTCGGGAAAGTCTCGAGCTGACTCCCGAAGCTGTTGCAGCCACGGCAGAGGAGACGTATTCACATTTGAAAGAAGGATGATGTCTCCTAAACGATGGCCTGAATGAGAAAGGGACTCTTTAGTTCTGTTTAAGGAAATGAATAAAGTCGTCAGTTTTGACATTAAGAGGAATCTGTAAACTAGTTATTGACTCTAAAATTGCAGTATCATGTAAAACAATAAGGACATCATTGCTTGGTGAGAATTGAGGTTAAATAACCTGCAGAGATGTTATTTGACCTGCTGAACAGGTCAGTTTGCATTCTTGGATCGATACGTGTGCTGTAGCAATGCTACACTTCTAGCATTTTTTTGTAACATTTCTTGTAATTAATTTGGATTTGGGTCGAAAGGATCTTTTACGGGTTAAAAATCAGGAACACGTTTATATTGACGTATTTGAACAAAGACTTTAATGGTTTTCTTTCTTTTGCAGGGCAGCATCAGGCGATCACCTGTGTTGCTCAAAGTGAAGCCCCCCCCTCCCCTCTCGTCAGCCATCACATAAAGCTGACATTATCCGCCGGTCTCGCAGTCACTGTGACCTCGATAACGCTTCTATTCACAAAATGTGTTTTCTCAAGCCGTTTGACAGCAGAGACTCGGCCGTCGCGCAGCCTCCTCTTCTTGAACCCTCCCCCCGCAATCAAGGACAGCCGCAGATGGTGCAGAGCGTCTCTCGCACAACAAAACGACTGACTGCAGCTCCGTCAGGTCTCCCGCTGACCGTCCATCTGCGTGTGGCAGACTGACGGAGCCGCACCACCTTTGCACCGCTCCCCATCCCTCATACTGATTTATGCAAGTGGCCGTTTGTTTGTACGCCAAATAAGAAGTCATGGCTTAGAAATATCGGGAGGAGGCGAGTGAATTTAGTGAACCTTTTGGGGCAGTTTTGCACGTTGTGACTCGAGGTTTGAGCACTCAAGTTTACCCCCATTAATGTTAAAAATTCACTGCAGGATTGCTGTGATTTATTCATCAAATTGGATTGATTTTCAGCTTGGATCTTTAAAGTCGTAGAGCAGCGTGATGTCTGATGTTGTTTGCAGCTTTCTTTCATATAAACAACGTACCAATCAACCCTTGGCTGCCATCGGTTCTGAGCGATGCACCTTTGTGTTTGATCACAAACCAAGGCTGCACCTTCTCAAGGTCAGAAATGCATGTGAAATACAACCCGCTTTGGTAAAAAAAAAACGCCAAGCGCAAACTTTTCCTTCCTTCTATGTTTGCACAAAGATGACCTTCCTTAAGTTTTCACACCTGTTATTCCACCCAGAATTACAACACGAGGAGCCGCTTTGAATACTGGTGCTTCACATCCGACACAGTGCGTCCTCGCTGGTTTCATCTGGACAGCGCCCTCCTCCCCCGTATCTGTTTTCTTCATTAAAAACTGTGCTGTGAAAATTCACTGCTGAAGCGGCTTTGTGATTATAACCAATAGCACCTCAGTGCCGTTTGGAGCTGTGAGAGCCCTCAGCCGCTCGATGTTTTGGAAGCTGTAACTCTCATACTGACTTTTCAGAGAAATGAATAATAACGGAGTGTTGTTTTTTTTTGTATTTAAACTATAGCCGACAGCAGTCCTGTGGTAACGATTGTGTGTCTTTCTCAGGCGATTGCTTCACTCAATTCCGCTTTTCAGAAGAAAAGGAATGGGAGATGGACTCTTCAGGCTGTCAGGTAAATCTATATACTGCACAATCATTGGCATTCTGCATCGTCTTTCATGGGCTTAGTAAGAGCTTAGTAACATTTCTGACTCCCTTGTGGCGCGTCCGTGCTAAAATATCTCAGCTTCCAGCTGATGGGTTGGCACCGAATTTTGTACAGACGGCCATGTTCCCTAGTGGATGAATCGTACCAGCTTTGGTGATCCACTATGCAGTTGACGTCAGTGGGTTCGAATGGAATGTCTTGTAGCCAGAGAAGTAGCATTTGCTAGACCACCATGATGTAAATGTTTGCTGTTATTGCTTTTTTGAGCACATCTCATTTTTAGGAATTGAATAATTTCCCCTTACTCAACCACCATTTAATTACTAGACTCTTTCCATGTATTGTGCACAATCAGAAATGGTGTTGGTTTCCATGTTGCCTCTGTAGATGTCTGCAGTGTTTGTGGACCTTCCGGCGCTCGCCGAAACCCTTGAACAAGTGCCTCTCCACCAGCGACTCAACCTGGAGGCTGAACTGCTTCAGGTGGGCTGTTTGTTTTGTTCTTCTTAGCGCAGAGACATTTCGATCAAAGTCTAACCAATCCCATTGTTTTGCTTGTCCCGTCTCAGATCTCAACGCCATTAGAGCTGCCCAGTCTGACCCTCACAGTGAAGCAGGAGGTGGCAAAAACTGCCACATTTACTCTTCCGTCGGCGGCTTTAAAAATAGTGTCGAGCTCAGACCCTGCAGAACCTCCGGTGGATGATGGTGATGAGGAGCTGGACCTGCTGCTCGGTTTACAGAAACCAGTCTGTGATGATTCAGGAAGCCAATCAGTCAGCGTCGCAGAGGAGCGTGCAGTTCCAAAGAGAGGTGAATATATTCAGCCCGTTTTACTTCAAATGGTCTTACTGTATCTTGAGTTGACTTTTTTTTAGAACTGGGCGTGTTTGCTCTCTGGGGAAGTTACGAGAAGATTGATACCACTCATAATATGTATGAAGAGACATTTAAATGCTATGCATAATTGAAGGGTGCTAGAGTGTTCAAAACTAGGAAATGGTGACCTAACAAGATACAACATTCTTCTCTCCTGCAGTGTGTGAGCAAGTCCCTGTGTTGACAGAAGAGAAAATGGATGAGGTGAAAAATAAAGATGTCAACCCTCCCGAGTCTGCTTCGGTCAGGCAGGAAATGACTGAGGAAGACCTGGAGGACTGGCTCGACAGCATGATCTCCTGACTGTCACCCACCAAGGAAAGGACAGAAGGAAAATGGACTTTGTGAACATTTTGATGTTGTTCATCTGAGGAATTGCAGCTGCAAAAAGATGGACTGTTGCTTAATTGCGCCAATCACTTTATTCATTTCCTCCGCTTCATCAATAATTGCAGTTTACCAAAGCTACTAACACATACAAATAGCCATACAATAGCAGTGATTTTGACTAAATTCTGGGGTCAGTGCAGGTAAGCAAGACACAGCTTACTAAGCTACATTTACATGTGTTCTTTTTATAATTTGGCAGCTGCAAAACTATCTTGAGCTACATCCGCTTAATACTAATCCACAGCATGAGCACTGCTTGTGTCGGGAGGGAAGAAAAGTGAACGTTTTGCATAGCTTCTCATAAGGCACTTGACACCTAAAGTGAGTTGTCTCAGGTCCTGGAAGAACCATATTCTATAACTCCTGACAGAGTTTAAAAAGGCAGATTAGGTTTCACTCGATCGATACTAGTGGTGCATATTCAGACATTCATTTGGCTTGCTTGTAACCCCTTCTCGATCAGATCTCAACACACACAACATATTGTACCGACTGGGGTTTTAGCGAGTGAAAAGGCAATGTGAATCAGAATCAAAAGACTTTGCAATTGGCCTCTCTGTCACTAGACTCAAAAGGTCAATCACTCAATTGTTGTGTATCACCATGGAAGCAGAGAGTGGTAGACTTCACTATCCTTTTCAAATAGAAGGTAAGTAGAGGCAACACAAATGGCCCCCGCTAACCCAACTGGTCCTCGTATTGTTTACGGAAACAGTCTCCAGTGGGGAAGAAGTCCCAGCATCTCTCCTGGTACAACTTCCACACATACGACTCCTGGAGGGAGGGAAAAAGTAATATTTTCATTTATTACAGAGCATCATAACTGTCAAATGAAGTAATTGTATATAAAGTAACACAAGACAGGACTTCTTCCATACAAATCACCCTTTTTCTAAAGGGCTCATGTGGGATACAGAGAATGTATGTTTTAATAAACATGTCCAAATCAGTTGTTCCTGTTAAAACTGGCTCTGTGGTTTTAAAAAAAAAGCTATATACATCATTCAGTATATGAAGACATTTATCTTCTGCAGAAAAAGAAATGTGTGCTTTTTACATTTTCAGTCAGTGGAAGAGTGAAACCACACATTACTTCTTCAACCCACTTGAGATGTTGCGTAAGAATGATCCGACAGGATGTAACGCATCCTCACGTACCTGGCCAGTGTGTTCAGTCTCGTCCTTGTTGATCAGGTACATCAGGAAGAACCTGCAACACGGGCGGAACAGTGAGGTGTGAGCATCACACATGTGAATCGACTTTGACCTGCTGCTGGACTCACAGGTAGTTTGCTAGGTTGTGCTCTTGTAAGGTGTGGGTCTCAAACCCGTGAGGCGTCCGGTCAAAGTAGTCATTCCCGATGCCACATATGAAGCATTTTGTCTGAAAAGAGTAAATAACAAGGGATGTTTACATTTTAGACGCAAGACTATTGTTTGTCACCTTACACACTGCTTGTAACTATCCAAAAGATAGATAGTTGTATCAATGTTCCTCACTTTTAAATGAGGAACCACTAAAATAGTCAACATATCCCTGAAGCATCAGCACCCTTTGTATCAGTATATGACTAAATGAAAAACTTCTCACCTCCATGTCCTCCTTCACCTGCTCCTGCTGGTCCCTAAGCTCACCAAAGGCATCGATGATCAAACCTGGGGGAGGGGTTGTAGAGCGAGACGTTTGAAACAACATTAATGCTCCAGGAAGCAGAACACAGATAAATCACCTGACTATGTGAATGTTTGTGTACCCTGAATGATGGCCAGCAGAATGACAATGACGAAGAAGAAGAAGGTGATGTCGAACAGGATGCGGTAGAGCTCGTAGACGTCTCCAGCCGGGTCCTCCAACTCGTCTCCAATTCCACCACCAGCTCTCACGCCCACATACATGTGGAACAAATAGCACTGCCGAGAGGAAGGAATCCAACATTACTGTCCGTTACTTTGCCGTTTACAGTTTTTTTCTATTGTTTACACGCAACTTTGAACGCCAGGGTTTTTTTTCACTACACTATTTGCAAAATTCCTAGATTGTTCGCAAAATGACACACTTCAGTCAAAACATATACACATATTTGTGAAAATGCTATTAGTTTTCATTTAACCATCACAGTCCTCAATGATCAGACACTATTGCAGCCAGTTTCACACTGCTGTGATAAATAAACACATTTGTAAAAAAAACTTTTAGGAAATCGCATGTGCTAGATTTTTGGCCAGACGTTATGTAAGGGATAATTTAGATGAAAAAAAATAGTGACAAACCAACAACATTCTTCATGATTAGTATATGGAGAATGTACACAAATAGGCCTACTCTAAACTTACCAAGCACTACACAACACTGATGCTGCAGACTGAATATTGCAAGTATTTATTTCAATACTTACAGTATTTCTTACCATAATCAGTAATCAACCAACAATGAAATCAATAAAACATAAAATCTATAGACAAAAAAGTACATGCACTTTGACTGAAGAAAAACTTCTGTAAAAGCAACAAGAATACTGTAACTACTCATCTCCTCTTTGAGCGTACCCTCTCATTCTCACTCTTCTTCTAGCTCCTTCCATTTTTGTTGAAGACAGGTGAACTCACCTGCTGCCTGTTATAGCCCACCTGAGTGCTGCGTTTTCAAATGAGCACATCTGTGCTTCCACACCTGGTGGATGTGTTTATCCAGTTCGTTCATTAGTGTGGTCATTGGCAATCCGGGGCTTTGTAATGACAAGGAGTTTTGCAAAAAAGGTGAAGCAGACATTGTGTGTAATGTTGTGCAAATCTGTGGAGGTGTTTTGCTCATTGGAGTAGAATTTTGCAAATTGTGTGGAAATTTGTATTTTAGTGTGTAAACAATCGCAAAAAACTAATACTAAGAGGGAGAAAATACATATAATTCACAATGTTTTTTAAATACTCTACTCCGGCTGACACCAAAATGAAAGCCGGCAGGTAAACAATTGAGTTGATTATATTTCCTGTTTTTCAAATGGATTTGTAAATGAGTATATACCGTCATCATATCATCACACTTCATGTCGGGCTCGTCCTCATCCTCGCTCTTGTTGTAGAACTTCCTGAAGAAGTTGAAGGCGACCACGGTGTACAGATAGACGACCACGGCCAGCAAACCCACCGTCAGCATGAGCTAGCAGGAGAAACACAATCACTGACACATTACATTGGAGTTGAGGGGGCAGAGGTTCTGTTCTTAAAATTATTAAGAATACAATCTACATTTAATGTCAGAGAGCCAATTTAACATGTCAACCTAAAGGCACTTTCTTTAACAGAGCATAAAATAAGTGCAACGTCACCAACATTTAGAGGCCTTCAGCAATTCACATCACAGAACTACAAAACTGCCTTTGGGAATGAAAATAAAGATAATATAAAAAGATGGTTGAGGAAGTTAACATTTCAATCTCCGACTCATAGCTATTTCAACCATTTAATCCCTACTCTAAGCACTTTGTCCATTCTGATCTACCTATTTTCTTGAGTTGTTTAATGATTATTTTAGCCATTCAAAGCTCCTAGCTAACTGTTAGCTGTGAACACACTTCCAATCAGAGTGAAAAGTAAATCAATTTCTTAACTCAAATGGGTGAAAATACTCTAAACGTATTTATACTGCGCTTTACTTCAAACCACATCCCATTACTCC
The DNA here is from genome assembly GCA_021346845.1 of Apeltes quadracus. Taxonomy (NCBI): domain Eukaryota; kingdom Metazoa; phylum Chordata; class Actinopteri; order Perciformes; family Gasterosteidae; genus Apeltes; species Apeltes quadracus. The sequence goes on along the minus strand of CM037934.1, from coordinate 6,594,885 downwards.
CATTACTGCGGCACACTGATGTTCTTATCTGGGCTCTGTCTCCCTCTGCTGGTCCATGTGCGTACCTGTTTGCCATTGTGGGTAACGGAAGACAGGATGGTGCGAAGGGTCTTGATGCCCATGGCGATGTCCAGCAGATGGGCAGCAAAGAAGAAGTTGTTGAAGTGTCCGAAAATAGACACGGTGGAGTACCAGATCAAATACAGAAAGTACTGCGGGAACAAAAAAGCCTTTTGTTGGTGAAAAAATGACACACTTAAATCTTTGCGTTGCTCTGCATATTTCTCTTCCCGCATGTCACTGTCACTGTGGCGTTTGGCATAACTATTCCAACATATTTAGATTTTACATGTTAAATAAATGAATAAATAATAATAATAAAATAAATGTTGTTAAATAAACTTTTTCCCCCGATTGTTACTCATTATTATTTAATTTAGTCATTGAGCACCCTGCATTTCTCTACACATAATGGCCGTGTGGGAGATAAATAAACTATTTCAACCACACATAATCTTAAGACTGGTAAAAGGAATGTTGAACCAAAAGAATAAAAAAAAACTCAAAAACTTCACAAATGACTTTAATAGCCACAGCTCTGATAAAAAGTCAACGTTTCAAAAAAGGCGTTTCGTGATCACATTGAATAAACTTACGTTGTCAGTCAGAACCACGCCCATTTTCCAGATGTGGTACTTTGTATCGATTGAGCTCAGCCTGCCATCGAGAAAACAAAATGTTGAATCAAAGTAGTGCCATTGCTGTATAACTGGCATGCAACTATACATATGTAAAATAAAAACATAGAAACAACTACAACTATGCACGAGGATTATATGGTGTTAGTCAGGTCATTTTAGTCATGTGCTGCTAATTACCATCTGCTCAAGTCAAGCCGCAATTTAAAAGCCCTTTGAGTACAATTTCAACGACACCTTAAGACCAAGAAACTGCTGCTGACTTTCATTGGGAGGGAAAAGAGAGAGTCGCGTTCTCACCAGGAGAGCAGGGAAGCTTCCTTCTCCACCGTCTCCACTGTGGGGTCAAAATCCAGGGCGCTCTTATCCAGGCCTAAGAGCTCGGCGATGCGTTCAGCTCCATAAAGGTCACCGTATTTGTTGATCACCTACACATTCAGAGACATAAGAGCCGACGCAGCACAGCAGCATGCTCCACAGTAATGCATTTTAATATTACCCTCAAATGTTCATCTCAACTACTACTTGGGACTCTCCATGAGTCCAGATGGACTGATCCTACATTACTACTAATTCATATTAATTCATTTGAATCTCGAGAAAATGTCCAGAGTACAATCAAAGAACGAAAGGCACATAAAATAAAAACAAAACAACCGCCCGACAACACAGGCTAACAATTGTGCGTTCAGCACAAAAACTCAAGCAGTTACTTCCAAGTGCTTCAAGCTTCAGCTAAATGTTTTAAGTAATGAAAATAAGACCAATTATAATTTAATAAAGAAGATAAATAAAACATTTTACAGCAATGTTGATTGTAATTCTTTTTATTGTAATTTTGTTCTTCTTAAATACTCACCTTGCGCTTGATAAACTTGTCCCAGTAGTTGCTGGGGAAAGACCTGTAACAGAGAGGAGAAGTTAGACTCAGCTATGCAATATAACAACACGATAAAACTATTTCATTTCCTCCCAAAGGTTAAAAATGTACTGCTGCATCAAACAACGAGTCAGCTGGGAGTAATCCTTGGAGCTCGTCAGGTCTGCGAGATGATGAGCCGTAGAAACCATTCACACAGACTACGGTTACTGACTCACGGGGTGTTGATGACGAGTCGATCCCACTGGCCCTTGATGTCCTCGTCAGACGGCTGCTCGGTGATGTAGAGGCCGTCAAATTCAAGCTTCCTGGCGATCTCTTTCTCCCTCTTGAACACCACCAGAGGAACCTTGAGGCAACACATTAAGACGGGTAAGCGCTGCTCACACGGGGAACCGTCTGCAAATCCAATACCAGTAAAGCCGGTCTGTGGAAGCAGCGTCTGCCTACCTTCAGGCAGTAGTACCCGAACAGGCAGACCAGCGAGATGACCGTGTGGAATACAGCCAGGAAGCGCAGTGTCGGCAACATGTAGCCGGTGCTCTCCTGCAGGACAAACTCATCCATGTCGAACAACGTGTTCACACCGTCATCCTCCTCGCCATCCCAAGTCTTGTCCTCATCTATTTCTTCGTCAGGATCAGCAGTGACCTGAAAGGCAAAGAGTGAAACACGTTTCTGGTGTCGTACCTTTATTTGATTTCAATATATTTTTTAACACAAGAATGAAAAGCATCCACGCAAACACGCAACGTTCAAGGGGTTTTGGAGTCACCGTAATGTTACACAGTTTTGTTGCCTAAATCTAAGTGAATCCTACTTATCTGCACTACCTATCTTATCTGCACTGAGTTACCTTGTAGAAGAGAAGAATGAAGTTGATGGCAAAGCACACAAACAGAGCCAGGAAGCGCAGGTTGTAGAAGTTACGAGCCAGGAAGTTCTGTCAGAAAAAGGTTCGATTAACTGCTTTTTAATTCACCAGCGCACATTTTGGAGAAGACAGAGAAAGAGAAAGAAGACAGCTGCTCACCAGCAGCTTGGTCAAATAGACCTTCAGGAAAGCAAAGACGGTCAGCATGAAGGCCGGCGAAGCCTCTTTGGGATGACTGGATCTGCTCTTGGGTTTCTCCTCCGCCACCGGCTCTTTGGCCTCCTCCTCCTTCTTCTTCGGCTTATCTTCCTTCTCCTGGTTCTCTGTGCTGTATTCAAAACGGTTTGTTTTAGGTTTACGTGACGAATAGTTTTCCTCGCACTCCATTTTACTCACTCTGCTTTCTCCGCTTCGTTCTCGGGTGCTTTGGGGGGCTGGGCGGCGGCTTTCTGCAACGGGACAATTTGATTTGCGCTAGCTGAATGTACAGAGTTTAAAATGACAAATCAGACGGATGAAGACATTGAATCGTAAGTAGAAACCTTCTTTTGATCAGCAGGCGACGTCTCTGCACTCAACTCCGAAACATCCCCCAGGCCCGGCTCCACGTGTTTTCCTCCCTCCTTCTTGGGATTCGACAGTATCTCCAACATGGCGTCGACCTCTACGTCGCCCGCCGGCGCCGCGGCCGTGTCCGATCTTCCCGACGACTCCACGGCCTCCACTTTCTCCCGTTCGATCGCATCTCCGTGGATGCCGAACTGGGTCGGGTCGGGCATGTTTCCGAGGATCTCCGTCACCTTGATGTTCTTGGCTCCCTCGACCAGGCCACCGCCAAACATGGACGACCAGATGACGTGGAAGAACCCAAAGACGAGGCCGTGGATTCCCTTGAAGAAACCGGTGAAGAGCATCCAGAAGAACGAGAAAAAGCCGGTAATGAGCTCCTTGACGCTGAGCTTCTTGATCCTCTTGAACTGTTTGCGCACGTTTTTAACAGAAAAGGTTTGGCGGACGCGGCCGATCTTCTTCTTGACCGAGCGGCAGGCGCTGGTGAAGGCCGAGACCGACTCCAGCGCGCCCTCCTCCTCTCCGGCCAGCTCGTCCATGAAACTGTGCGCCTCCTCCTCCTCGTCATCCTCGGGTTGATCCACTGAGTCGGGCTCGGAGATCTGCGAGGCTAGCTGCATCTCAAAGATGGTGTCCTCGCAGAAGTTCACAAACATCTCCATCTTCTCGCTCTCCGTGCCCTCGTTCACCACGTCGAAGATGAACTGCCGCTTGGACTCCTTGACCTGCGGCTTCTCCCACTGCTCGCGGCTCGACTCGCTGATCTCAAAGTACACCCGCTCTATCCGCTTGGCGCTGCCCATGATCTCGATGCGACCCAGGTAGGGCTCGAAGTAGCTGAGCACGCTGCCGGCCAGGTCCAAGAAGGTGGCGAGTCTGGAGTCGTGCGGCATGTGCTCGGACAGGTTGGTCAGCAGCACGGCCACGTTGAAGCCGATGTCTTGCGCCGGCTCAGTGGAACCGCTCGACAAAGCTCTTTGTAATTGAACATGTCGTTCTCGTCGGCCTCCGCGCACGAGAGCAAGAACCCGATCTCCGACTGGCTGTACTGCATCTGGCTCTCCATCGACTTCTGGAACTCCTTCTTGGAGATCATGCCTTTGCACTCGGGGTCGTACTCTCGGAAGCTGTCGGAGGACGTCAGGTCCTTTAGCTTTAGGAACATATCAAAGAACTTGAGGATCATCTCCACGTTGCTAGAAGACTCCACCAAGGTGTCGACCATCTGCTTTCCAATTGTTCCGTTCACCACATTACCTAATGGAGAAAAAACAACGCATTATGTACCAAGGGTACTACAAAACAGTGGTACACACATCTTCGACTTTGTCGACATGCTTGTGTCTTTGCTTATTTCTTTGACGTCTTCAGTCTCTTACCCTCTAGCAGAGACAGCAACATCACAATCATGTCCTTCTGTAAATCCATCAGCTCCTTCAACAGCTCAATCTGACTGGAGTCCTGCAATCAGATTAGAGTCTTTATGTTAAAGCTTTGCTCAGGAGGAAGAACAAAACAAACCCAACAGGTTCATCGTAGTATTCTATTTGTAATGCTTTCACTACAAGATCGTTATTAAAGAGGCCCAGTAGGGTTCAGACGGATCAAATTGCACACATCATACTTTTAAGTCAATGTTTTCAGATAAGTGAGATAAAACTGTTTTTCAAGTAGAAGAATTCCGAGGCGTTATTGTACCTGAGACAGCTTCATTTGCATGTTGGCAAATACATGCAGGAAGCCAACAACTGCGTCCCAAAGTCTGCTGTGAGCCAAACTCTGCTGGTTCCCAATACACGGGCCCTACAGGAACGAACCACGCACAAATATTTTCCACACATTGTCATCTTTTACGTTGTGGATTTCAAAGTGTCGGCCGAGCGCTCAGCCTCTTACCTGAATATACTCAGTCAGTGAGTTGAATATCTGCTTGGCAACAGATAAAGCTTTGGAGAAGTTGAGTCTTCCAGTCTCATCAATGACATCTTTGCCGGAGTAGTACCAGTAGAAGTCGCTGATAGATTCCTAGAGAGCAGGGTCACATTGGAACACTATGAAAACAGTGGCACGAGGAAATATTGATATATTGCTGCTTAATATTTGTGTTTTACACACCTGAAGACGTAGCAGATAGTCGACGGTGCTGATGATGATGTTGACTGTGGTCGTGTTTCCAGTTTGGGTTCTCAGGAAGTTCTGGAAATCTGACAGAAAAAAATATATATTTTCAGTCAAGATATGCAAAGATGCAAAGCAATGTTGCAGTTTCTGATGAATACTTTTTTTAAATACAAAAAAAGTGGGTCCTCACCTCCATTGTGCCCCTCGCACAGAAGTTGCAAAAAACGGAACAAATCTTTAGTAAATTCATCATTTTGTAGCACTTTGGAACCTTAGAATAAAAGAAATATTGGTTACAAAAATGTTGACCATTCTCAGTCATTTAATTATTCATTTATCGTACATCTCTAATAATATAGTGAACTCCGTCAGAGGCAATTAATATGAGGCAAGCATGTTCCATACATAATTGGAACATGCGGCGCATAATTGGAAAGTGCGGCGCCCTTTGGATGGCAGCTTAAACAATGAATCAAAAGCTTTTTGCAAAAACGCTCTTAAATCAAACAACAATGAAACACGTGGACATTTTCCATAAGCTGGAGGAAGCCTGACAACTTTCACATGTTGGCGAAGTTTGGGCCTGATAGAGATGTTATTTCAAGGGGGAAAGAAAAAGCAGTGTACAGGTGTGGTTACATTATTTACATCCTTTTAACATAGCTAAACAAAATGAACACAATTTTTTTTTCTGTGAGCACATAAGACCATGTGAAAGTTAGACACCTTTATGGAAAATCCAAAAGCAAGACAAAGCTTTGCTTAGCCTGTAAAAGAGTCCACAAACCCTCCGTCAAACCCTTGAGATATGACACGGATAGCCTAAGCTATCCTAACAGCTGTGAGCATCAGTATCTGCATTAGTAAACGTTAACGTGAATGGAAACAAATAACACACACGAGAACAAGCAATGGATTCTCAAGATCCCCTTTCTGTGTCCACTGTGCATGCAGTTTATCCCTACAGACATCGGGGAGGGAAAGACCGGGTACCAAATAGAGTGTATGAACCATGTAGATGAAGAGACATTCAGAGCCTTATTTCATAGCATAGCCATAGATCACAATTAGCTCATTTGCTATTTACCCCACTGAGAGTTGGCTGCCATCGAGGTTTTTTTTAAATGACAGGAAGGAGACAAACAGTACACAAGGACATAAGCAAAAGAGAGGACATTGAATTACAATACAAAGAATTATGAATATATCGTATACAAGTGGAAAAAAAAACAAGTCATGCAGTTAAAAAGAATAGTTTTAGACGGGGGATCGTTGTGTCTATGTCGGATCCACGTGATGAGAACCAAATGAAAAATTTGGTATCAAATTTTGGTATAAAATTCATAACGTAGCGACAATAACACTAAATTGTCAAACACAGAACTCTGTGGGAATGTTGGGGAAAGGACTAAAAGATGAAAAGACAAACAATCGTAAAATGGGTCATGTGAGTTGTTAAAAGTTGGAGAGAGATTTGTATTAAATGCTGGATCACGTCCCTTTACAGTTTTTGTGCCACTCAATGAAATCGACGACAGCATACATCCTTAATATCATCAAGGTTAACAGAAATCAGATTCATACTTCCACTAATCCAATGGAAAATATTACACAGCCCCATAGCAAAGAAGTATATAAAAAATAGCTTGGGACGTAAAAGAGACGTAAAAGACTTAAATGACTGCAAGACTGTGGCACAACAGACTATTTGTCAAATCAAAATTCACATTGACAGTAGTGTCATTTTAAATTGCTTCATCTATAAAGGGCCATTCAGCAAAGTGTTAATTAGGAACTAGCATGTATTCCTGCCGTTAAATGGACACTTGAGAGATGCCGTTTTCGTGGTTCAGCATTGGTTTAGTGAAAGATGTTTGGTGGTTGTTTTGTTGTTTTGTGGTATAGAGTTAAAACATGTGCATCCAACAGCAAGGATCTACTGATCTTCAAAAGAAAACTTTCCAAATATGTAATGCTCTGAAGACTGAGGACAGACGACTGGTACTCATGTAGAAAGACATCTCTTAACTTACTCGAACCTTCCTCTGTCGCCATGCCAAGTCCTTCTGCTTTGTTCTGCCTCTCAAATGCGTTCAAATCCAAGACACTGGGGAGTGAAAACTCAAAAGTAAGAAGAGAAGCACCTGATAGAAGCACAATTCCGAGGCAAAGATAATACAACCGTATATTTACCTGCAAGACTGCATCAGTCCTGAGAGGCTCTTGAAAAAGCCTGCGTCTCTTTTCTCTTTCAGGTAATCAAGCATTTTCTAGGATAACAGAGGAAATGCATTAAACATCCTACTTTGTAAAAGAAGCGCTACTGTACTTTCTAAATATTTATTTATGTGTTATACATGTTTGATGGATGGACGGAATAATAAGAATGATTCTGTAAAAAAGACAAAACACTGAATATCTTTGGCTGCATAATCTGACCTGCTGAACTTGCACATTGCCACCATTTAAAATGGAGATTCCTAGTTTGAGGGTGCAGGTCACCATGGGGCCCAGACGTCCTGATACAAAGAGCAAGAGAAAAGCTGCAAATCAACAAAAGGAGGGACGCAGGCAGGTTCGGCTCCTAAAAAGGGACAACTCCCAGCAGCAGATCGGAGGTGTGCGTGGCTATAACAAGGGGACATTTCAGGTTACAAAAAACATGGTTTGCTTTTTGCAGTAGAATGGTCTCGTGCAATTAATTAATAAATCACAATTGTCCCCTAGAATCTTGTTCTTGTCTTTATTCAAACAAAACTTTAAAATGTACACTTAATGATGCCATTATTTTCAGCTCATTGTTACCTTTACTGGCGCTGCTCATCTGCAGCACCATCTCTGCTGCCCCACGAGCGTGCAGCCTCGCCTGCTGGTACAGGATCTTTTGCTTTTCCATCTCTTTTTCCTGCAGAGCGACACACACACACGCGCACGCGCACACACACACACACACACACGCACACGCACACACACACACACACACACGTCATCACCAGCATAGGCCTACTGTACATATTCGAATCATTTGTAGGTGACAAAGAAACGTGATAGAGACATGAGGAATGAGAGCGTACCTCAAAAGTCTTTTCTTTCCCTTCCTCCTCTTCTTCCTCCTCATCCTCTGCACAGCTCTGAGGCAACAGTCGACATTTATGTTGTTAAACAAGTATTTCCGGAATTATTCCAACATAAAAAATAACTTAAAAAGGCCCACTACCTTTGCCATCATGTCTGCGTATGCAATATACAAAGGATCTTCTTCCAAGTAACTGAAAAGAAGTGATGTCACATTGTTCGAACATAAATCAAAATAAATATTGTTATATTTATTTCAACACATTGAAATTATATTTGTTAAACAATTACAGGTACCATAACCTTGGCGTTGAAAGCATATTAACAGAATACCCCTCTCGAGTAAATTGTCTCAAATGAAATTTTATCTCAAATAAAAAAAATAACACATATAAACCAACCAAAACATTTGTCTTTCAAAAGGTAAATTGAATGAATGCGTGCACAGTGACTCACATTAAGGAAGTTAAATCGCTCACCTTCTCTCCGTGAGAGCGTTGTGGCTGAAGTGGAGGATGAGTTGGTGGAGAGGGTCCGGCTGGATCTCAGCCACCTCCTCTTCCTCCTCCTCCACAATCTTCATTGGGGTTTTCTGCAGGAGTGCACAGGCCAGTGAGCCCTGTGTCATCGGATCACTAAGCGTCCCTCAAAATAACATCTCTTTACAAACCCAATGACAATTGCGCCCATTCACACACTTGTCAAAAGACGCAGTAATGAGTCAGTGACATTCAACGAGCAGCAGCATGCGGATGACTTTGTCACGTCCCGGTGATCCGAGGGGGGGACAGGGCGAGGAGGTCAAGGGTGGACGATGAACAGCGTTGCAACCAGTTTTAAAATACGTGCATGTTACAGCAAACTGAGGCAAGCAGTAAGCCATTTGTGACATGACTTTGAACATGAAGGCTGACATTGAATGAGCTTTAAAATGAGGGACGACACAAATGTCCACGAGTCCATCTTGACAGACATTTTTTTTTTTTCTCCAACACGCGGCAACTGAATCTAAATCTGTACTTTATTATTCAACGGCACAGTTTTATAGTCTTTATGAATTTGCTGCACATCTGCGTACAAAAGGTCAAATGAAATGTGATCTTCACAGGACTACGCAAGCATGCCACCGACGCCACGGCCACAGGACGCACTCTAACGTCACCGTTGCACACTACAGGACTCACAAAGTACAGCGAGAAGACGACTGATGGGTTCGGATTCGGATCTGACAGCCAAACAAGCTAATGACTCCTTCTTACCGGCGCCGTCAGAAAGGAATAGCCTGCTTTCTTAGGGGCGCGCGTGCCGGACGTGGCCCTGTGTCTCCTGAGTTGGTCATGCAGCCTCTGACCCCTGACGGATCTCTGTTTGAAGGGTTTCGCACGCTTTGAGCGAGGGCCGCCGCCGCCCCTGAGCGCTTTGGCCGAGGTCCCCGCCCGGGCGCGCTCCCAGGGCTCGACGGGCGCGGCGCTAAAGAAGCACTCGGCAGACAGGACTGGCGGAGGGGGGGCGCCAACGCAGGGCACGCGGGGCGAGGGCAAGGCGAGCCCAGTACTTACTGCCAGGTCCTGAACTAGCTTCTCCTCAAAGGAGTACTCCTCTGCCTCTATCCAAAGTCTCTGATAGGCCGGGATGAAGAAGTTGATAGAACGATGCCTGGGGAGGGGGGGGGGGGGGGGGGTGGGTGAGGGGAGGTTGGGAGGAATGGAGGGTAGTGGGGAGGGGAGGTACAGTGGCATTAGGGTGGGTTCTGGTGAGTTTTTGGAGGAGACAGGAAGGAGAGATGAAGGTGGGTAAGGGGTTACAGGAATTGCATTTCAGGCAAGGGGGGGGGGGGGGGGGGTGATTGGTCAATGTGGGACCCACTGGCTCTTCTGACTGGTCACTTTTGGTATTTAAAGATAACCACAGTTTCCTTCCATGAGGTTGTAAAATTGGTTAGAGAAGCATGCACACTTTAGGGGGTGTAAGCCGCTGTCCAACAAATTGGTGCGTCAACAACTTTTCTTGCAATTATTAGATTTACGTTGCAGATACTACAAACATTTGGGCAAAAAGTCAAATGAAAAACCAAACCGGTTTTAGACAGCGTATTACTGTTGAATGAAGCGTACTTCTGTAAACCCGGTAGCCAACAAGTCCAAATAGTTTAAAATAAGACTTCTTTCATTCCATCTTTCTTCCTCTCCCCCTCTCTTCAGTCCTTCCTTGTGCACCTGAAACGAGACAAAAGTCCGCCGCTTGCAACGCGGCTCCTTCAACGTTCGGCCTCGTCCCAGCTGACCAATCAGAATCAACAGTGCGGAAACATTTGGTTGGCAGAAGGCAGAGATCAGTCCACAGCCTGCTGGATGAGGGGAGGGTGGGTGAGGGTACGGGGGAGGGGAGGGGTGTTGAACTGATGAAGCATTCGCCCTGTAGTTTCACTTTACCGTCAGCAAGGAGAACAGGCGGTCAAAGCTGGAAGCTTTGAACGCCTTTTCCAGCCAGACCTCCCGATAGCCATTCAGGAAGTAATTATTATTTTTGTATCTGAGGGAGGATGAGGTAGTGTTATGCGGGAAAACAACACAGAGGTGAGAACATCATTAAGGAGGCGACGAGGTGTTTACATGGGAACACAATCAAGACCCTCCCCCTCCCCCCCCCCTCCCCCGCGACAACAACATCTTGCCTTCTATGTGCGGTTAGATTGAGATGAAGCAACATCTTCAATGTTTTTGTGTGTCAATATTCTATTGACACTTTAAATCAGGTGTTTTTCAAAGATTCACCTGGGTAAATTGTAGAGTGGAGCCATTCGGAAACACGCCACCACAGCACGCTTACGCTGTTTGGACAGCAGCTTATGCCTGACACACTTCTTATTTCTCAGAGGCTGCTCCACCTGAGGGAGGAATAAATAGTCGGTGAGAGAAAGAGTTATTGTGGCAAAATGAATCTTAGTTCCAAACAGCATGTCATTTTCTAAAACTATGATTTCAGTAGATGAAACGGGTTAATCTTTTTGTCATTCGAGACAAATAACTAAAGCAGCCTTTCGCGCCTTGCTAAAAATATCTAAAAATATAAATATACATACGAGTACATATAAATTGAGATCTGCTTTTATGCCTAAAGAGCGATACTGCATTTGCGGCCTGTCCTGTGACGTGTGGGTGAAATAATTATGTTTCCACCTGCTCCAGGTGGAAGACTGCGGCTGAGATGCTCTGCACTCGGTCCACTGTTTGTTCGGGGTTTATAGGTTCCTCGCTCTTCACCACCACGTCCTGGTACAAGTTCAGCTGCCACTGAACCGCCGGGTCTTCAGACTATACGTCACAATAATCATCATCAAAATCATGAACAAACAGCAACATTATACCTTAATTACCACAACAGATCGTCCACTAGAATTAGACTAAATAGAACATCACCTTGTCCCGAAGATGGAAATTCTGACGCAAGTGCTCCTTCACCTCATCATCGGTGTCTTTCTATAAAGGGAGGGTTTCATAAGTGGGAAAAAAATGCAGCGTTAATTCCCTATTAGTAGATTACTTTAAAAGCTATTTCATTGACCTGTCTACCGAGCCGAAGACGTGTTTTCTTGGCTACGGGCTTCAAATTGTGTCAATACAATACTGACACATACGTTTTAAACTCCCTCGGAACTCTTAATTCCTGGTCAAATTAAAGAAAAGCCTGTGATGAAAGGGGAGACCAGAAAAACGCTTAAGACTGGTCAAGAGAAACCAATCTGGCTTTGTACAAAGTGCAGAAACACGGCGCATGCTGGATGTCTGGAATGTGGCTGGCGTCTCTGAGCGGTTCACACAAAGTGCCGAGCCAACGAGCCTCTGGCCTTGAGCCTTGCGGTTTGCACTGTAAGCCTTACCAGGCTGTAGCGTATCTTGGCGAGGTAGATGAGCTCCTGGTCTCCTGGGCTGCACATGTTGAGGCCGATGGGCAGCAGCTTCTTCAGGGCCGCTACGATCAGCGACGTCTGGATGGAGTAGTACTCGCCTCGACGACGCTTGTGTTTCCTCTCCTGGTCGCCCCCTGACTACGGAGAGAAGGGAAACAAACACATCTTTGAATTTGCTGTCTTTCATTTGTAATTTATCTTCATCTTATTTTATCGACCTTGTAAATCATGTTATTGTACCTTTCCGTGTTCCATTTCACACATGACCCATCTCATTAGGTAAAAATGGATTGCCATAAACTTATATTTGATGTGATTTAAAGAGCAAAGAATATTACAGCTCACTCAAATACCATCAAGTTGTTCAATTACTGCCCTGATGTGTTTATTGAATGCATCTTGGTGCTTTGGTTTAGAGTGTTTATGTATTGTACTGTATATGCAATTTAGTTTTTAAGTCAAGTTTTTGTTAAAACAGGTTCAATCGAAAAGTTTGAATTGACATTGCTTTCACGCGTTTTAATATAAACTATTTAACCATAGGATTAGATTTTCCACTTCTAAAATCAAGTAAAATTACATCCTCAAGCAAGCCATGGATGCTTTTATGTACGGTTTGTTTTGTACTTACTACAAAACAACGTGATCATTTAGCCGTAAATTAGCCACATCATATGAAATCTTCCAGACCGAAGACGCTTTCTGGTTTCCGAAAGTGATCAACTAATAAAGTGGAAACGCACGCAATGATCCAAAGTGCTTTATCGAATATCAACAGCTTAGCTCCGCCAAAACAAATGAGCAATAAACTCCCACAGTGACAGCTTATTGAGCGACTGCTGGACCAAACACGGTCACCATCCAGATGTATGACCTGACAAATACGATGTAACTCGATGTAAAGAAGCAATTTGAGAGGTTTTAACTCAATCTGTTGATTTGCAGAACATGTATATCTATTCAGTGAGCTCAGCACACTGGAAAAGTGCTTAGAAGGACTTTGGCTCTCAGTAGCAAAGGCTTAACTAAACCATTAGCTCCATGCTATTGACTATTTCTTGGCCTGACAATGACATTTTAAGTAAATGAAGATACCGTTTCAGCCCTTTACCTCTTCAGAAGTAACTTTTTTTAAGCTAATCTTGTCATCAGCAATGTCCACCTATTTTGTTTTGCCATTTTGTATTAAGCCATACCACCTTTATTATCCGTTGTGCTTTACCTTTGACATCTTCGCCTTGCCCTCTCCAGTCAGGAAGCCCAAATTGTTTATTTCATTCTGGACCACAAAGTTTTGCTCTTCACGCTTAAAGTTCTTGGTTCAGGAGACAAAGAGTAGAGGCTAATCAAGAACAACATCCTCAAGACCAGCCGACTGTTGTCAAACTTTACATAGTGATATGTCTACTTGATATGACTGATTGGGGAATGAATGATAAGACTAACATGGGACTTGCACCACAGGATGAAGATCTCCGCCACCATTCTGAAGAGCTCAGTGGAGTCTTCATCCGGCTCCTTCAGCCACCTGCACCTGCAATGGAAAGAGACATGAACCGGACACATATTGAGTAAGTTGCGTCTGTGCAGGAAACGGCAAAACTAAGCATCCGTAAAATCAGACATATAGGTGGATAAACCTCAGGGACTACAGGCAAAACCATCAAGATGTTTAAAGCTCATTTTTAATAATAAAAAAATCCCCCTGAAAATCTTGCAATGCAGACTAGTCTTCTCTGCTGATATTGTACCTGTTGTTGTCCACATAACGGATGAGCATGGGGTAGAAGGCGTAGAGGTCTCTGCAGAGCACAGCAAACTCATCCAGGATGAGCAGCTCGGCCTCCTGGGTGTCACCTTTACCGTCGGCCTTCAGCAGCTCCTCTTCAGCCACGACCTTCGTTCGCAGCACATCAACAACTCATCTCCAGCAATCAATTCATCATTTAGAAAGTCCTCACACAAGACCTCTTCTAAACCCAGCGGTAATTAAAAAAAAAGTCGTCCCTGTATGTTCCCTCAGTAAGTGGCAGTGTGACTTAGCGTAATGTTCTTTTGACTGACGACTGCTCTGTAAACGCGCCATCATTTCACCACCCGATGATGGGAGTCAGCAAAACATCTACGTCACGTATTCTGAACACCCACCTTCACGGTCTTCTGCCTCAGTTTGTTCAGTGTGGGCAGAAAGTGGGTCCTCAGAAGATCTGCGCCCGCCTTGCAGATGATTGGCTGAGAGTAGACTGGAGGACAGACACAATGGAAAACAGGCTGCTGAGACGTACAGAGGAAAAAATCATTCCAATGCCCCTGGAGATGATCGGCTCTGGTCACATGTGTGCAAACTGTCAAACTATATCTAAAGGTTTCAGAACAACCAGATTTTTAAGCTGTATCAGAAAAAAGCCTTTCAAACATGTGTTTGCCGGGCACTCACCTGCAATCCTCTTCATCCACGGGGCGTCTTCGATGCCCAGGTTGTTGTTCAGGATCTTGAGAATGTTTCCCAAGATGAGGCTGAGGTGCTCAGAGGTCACCATAGTGCAGCATTGGGCTCCTGTGGGAGAGTTGTCCGAACCTTTCTCCCACCAGTAGGATAGATAGTTACACAGCATGGGAAGAATCACCTCAATGACCTGCAGGGGAAATGTCTGAATGATTTTGAGGCAGCATTATGTTGTGCAACTCACTGATAAGGTTGAATGACAGCCTGATAGGTGTCAATTTGTTAAAATGATTTCAGTTGAATAGTAGAGGTTCTCTAGGTAAAGAAATATACATACTTACAGAGAAATACAAAAAGAAATGTCATTTATCTGTCCACATAGGCAACTTAAACTCAAATGTTCTAGTTCCCACCAATTCCAAACATGTTTGTATTCCACGCTGACACATATTTAAGAATGGAATATATATCATTTGGACAGACAAACAGTATACAATGCATATCTTTTCAAATGTGTCAGTATGCCATAGAGGGGAGAACCCAGTTGGGATTTAACTTTTTTTTTTAAGATCAACCTAGTAATGCTAATAAGCACTGCAGGAATTTAGTATCCGGACAGATATCTTCAAAAATAAGGTTAAACTTGTCAAGTCCCTCGATCCACGTAAACATTACACCCATAATAATAATTTTTAGCACTCACTAGTGACCAAAAGGGTCCAACCCTCTAAAAAAATACAGCTGTTTGTCTAAATGCAACCACGCCATGAGCCCTTCTGACCTCGGGCACGTCACTGTAGCGAGCACCAGACTCCGAGACGTCGCTGACATCCTTCAGCAGTTTGTCAAGACGAGGCATCTCAGGACACATCTCCTCAACGGTGTCCGGCATACTCAGGACTAGAAATGGAAAAAGACACAAAGGACAAAAATGTATTGACCTTTTAAAGCTCCAAAGTAGGAGCTGTACACAGCAACGCCAGGACAGTGTAAAGGACTCACTGGCTCTCTCTCGGGGGGTCTTGGTGTTGAAGACAGACAGGGGGTTGTGGCCGTTCAGGTGGGGCTCCAGGAACGCTACCGGCACGGCTCCGACCAGGGTCGCGAGGCTCTCCCCGAGCGCCGGGAGATGCCTGCGGATCGACACGCAAGTTGATAAAGTGTCACTTTAAAAGAGCACAACAAAATGAATTCATCGTCGCAACAACCAATCGGGTTTTTTTTGGTCCGCAAACATGTTGAGGTCGTTGGAGGTGTGGACCTCCCTTACACCTGGAGTCTTCCCAAGGCAACACGTTATCTCAGGTAATGATTTGGTTGTGGACTGTTTTTTTTTTTTTTCCACTGGTTATTCAAAGCTCGAGTCAGTTAAAAGTGGAAAACTTTCTTTTGCGTAACACTTTGTTTTTTTTCATTTCCAGTCCGGATATCACCGTGAAAGACAGTTGACATTATGAAGTGTTTCATTTGTGCTTTATTATAGCATACATAATAAAGCAGAGGTTTATTATTTAGTTATATTTTTCAGCTAAGTGGAAAGGAGAACCACAAAGGAGAACCAAAAAGACTAGTTTAAGTGTATCATAATTTATTTGGAAATAATTAAATGAGTGCCTGAGGTATCACACATCCTGATTCAACTCCTGAGTGCATTTGTTACAAGTTAATCAAAAAGCTTTACAGCCTAATCAACAGTGACCAGGCATAACGTAGTTCATAAAATACCTTTTCATAGCTCCTTAATACTGATTCTAATGAACGTATATAGCAAGTATTATTCATTACCAAGGAGTTGTAAACTTAATGACTTCAAACAGATGGACAGTACTGCTCACATGCTGAACCAAATACTGTATTAAATCCAAATGCAAAATCTTGGAGCGGTTGGCCACCTACCGCTCCACAAAGGCATTCTTTCCTGTTCCCAGAGAGTAGATGCAGGTCAAGATTCTGAAGCAGGACAGCTGCACATCATCCACTGAAACAAACAAAGTTTACCAAGAACACAAAACATTTACTGTTTTTTTTAATTGAGCGTTATTTGCAATCCCAATCAACACCGCCGACGTATATTTAGGTTTGCTTATCAATCAAAACTCAACACAAGCGAAAAATTGCTGAAATCAGCAAGGAATAAACACAAACTCACGCAGCAGCTCCGTCCCGAACTCGTATGTTGTGATGTGCTCAAAGAGGGCCGTGAGGATGGGCAGCAGCGCCACCGTCACGTAGTTGATGCTCTGCGTGACGCTCTTCATCTGGGCTCGGGACTGCATGAATTTGCCCAGTTTCAGCATCTCCAGCAGCTTATCCAGGTCCTCGGCGGCGTTCTCAAAGAACGTCCGAAAACTGGCCTTGACCAGCTCCGAGCCAGACTTCATCACCGTCCTAAGGGGAGACCGCAAGGGCTGACGTGTGGCGCTCGAGACTCGCGTTCGCGCTCCACTCGATGGGTCACTGCGCAAGAACGGACAACTCACCTGGTGTCAAGCGTGTGAGACAGAATGTCCAGGCAGCTCACCATCATCGCAGAGTCACTTCCTGCGAGAGAAACGCTCACTGTAGACGTGCAAATACATTTCAAAAGCAAAAGGGGCACGCGAGCACACGGAAGCAATGGCGACCTACCAAAGAGAGAAATCCTGTGTCTGACAAGAGCTGCCAGCTTACAGAACAAGCTGGAAAAAAGAGAGACGGTAAAAGAATAATTGAACAAGAAAGATTCAGAGAGAATGTTGAAGAGCTGAAAGGCCAGGAAACAAGAAACGTTCTGATGAAAGTATTAAGGAGCTAAACGGGAGGACCATCTCTGAACAGCAAAGAACCCGACCATGGAAAATGTTGATTACACGGATCATCCAATGCTTCAAGCAGTACCTGGTGACCATCTCTTTCTCTTTGCTGGAAGCACAGCCACAGCTGCTCATGCTCTTGCTGGGCGTGGACAGGAAGTAGAGACAGTGGTTCTTGAAAGTTTGATCCATCAGGGGAAGCAACACCTGGAGAGAGAAAAAAAACAGGTATGATACTAAAAACTTGAATACATCTTCACAACTTGTCAGCGGTTCAGTTGTCTGAGTGTTCAGACCTTGGCGAAGAACTTGATTTCCTGGTCATGAGGTGATTTGTCCGTCTTCCCACTAGTGGCCATGGCCTCTGGATTTAACAAAGTGAAGAATCCTGAATCAATATAAAGGCGCCACTTGGTGAACCGGCTTTTAGTGGGTCGAAAATGTCATCTACTCACCAAGATGAGCAATAAACTCCTGGGCAGAGTCAATGTACTTCAGGAGCCTTTTGAGGAACTGGTAGGTAAAACGCTTCTCCATGGATGATGAGTCCTGCTCCATGTCTTTCAGACCCCTGTCAGATTAAACAAAGTCCAGAAATACCAAATGGTAACTGTTCAGATTTGGGATGCACCGACTGCAATTTGCTGATTGCTATTCATTGATTTTATGTTCCGTATAAGACATTGGCCATTCAATCACTGTAATCCAAGTTCCCGTAAAATGTATGGAATTTATTGTGATGGGACAGGTAGAAATAATGGTTAGGTTTTCACCCGACAGAGAATACAGTAAACGGTTCTGAGGTCGTGCTTTGTGTTCCTCTGTGTTAGTTATCCATTTAATGAAGGACAAACTGGAGGGAGAGAACGGTGACCTTATGATGGCGTAGCCACTGATCTGCAGAAACTTGAAGAGCTCCTGGGCCTTTTCTCGGTCTCTGTACTTCTCTTTCGCTGTCAGGGTGTCATAGGGAACCAGCAGTGGATGGGTCCCCCCTCCTGACAAGTCAAATCAAATCATTTCATACAGCTCACTACTCAGAATGAACGCAACTCAAGTCTATTTTTTTTAAATTGCACATTAACACACCTTTCCTCAGCTCAGATTTCTTTTTCTTGGCCCAGATGTTGTGGTAATTTTCGGCTACAATCTCCACCATGCCCTGCAGTTACAGCAAGAGTGTGAATACAAGTCTGGATACATTTTGTGTTAAGAGGAAATTTGCACGGCGAGACCAGAGCATATATATATACACCCGCTTTTGATCATAGTATTAGTGAGGATATAAAAACCCAACCTGCAATTCTTTAGACAAAGTGACATTGTGTAAATCCACTGGAGCAGGAGTGAATCCATTTATCTACAAAGACAAGCATAACATTGCATAAGACAAGATTTAAATACTAAAGTTATCTTTAATCTGGTCTAGCATTTCATTGGTAGGTACGAGCCAGCATGGCCCAACATTCAGAAGAGAAAATTTAAATTCACGTTGCAGAACCATCATGATGCAAAGGCATTATTGTGAGCAAAAAGGTCAGAGGCGCAAGAGGTAGGGGGCTGATAAAATGATCTCTGATATTAAAAAGCAAGTAAAAAGCAAATGGCTTCAGCCTGCAAGGTCGGATCAACCTGATCACACAACAGACTACACTTTGTTGTTCCTGAAGCTTGGTTTTTACGTTTAGATTGGCCTGAGCGAGGCAAGATGCATTTACGAGTCTTCTCAATGTTCTTAATAATAT
Source organism: Apeltes quadracus (assembly GCA_021346845.1). NCBI lineage: Eukaryota > Metazoa > Chordata > Actinopteri > Perciformes > Gasterosteidae > Apeltes > Apeltes quadracus. The sequence continues at coordinate 6,575,774 of CM037934.1, read as the reverse complement.
AATTACTACTATTACTATGCTCACATTAGCGCTGTGCGCGTCGTAGTTTTTACTACTTGTACTTTTTATAACTTTTTGAGGCAAGAATGTTTGTTGCTTTGTGTCTGACACGCTGCCTCTAAGAGGCTAAAAGAAAGAAAAAAAAAGAAACATGTTTTACAGTAAGTCCAAGTTGAATTAAAAAGTTGAGTTTTTAATGCAGCCTCATAAAAAAGTATTTTAACTACTACAACACAGGAAAAGTCAATCCCATTTCATAAAATGGGGAAACAACTTTAAAAAAAGCAGAATCTTGTGCGTTAGATATTGAATTAGTACTAAAAAATAAGTTCTTGCACTATGTTGTCTCGATGTCCATTGTCGAACTGTCTGTTATGCGCTTGTATGTCTGGCATATTATGGTAATAAATGTTTCCTGATTCCTGATTCCCAAAAAGGAAACATTTTTGGGGACAATGTCGAATCCTGAAATAATGGATCAAGCCGTTACCTGAGACTCGGGGGTTTTTCGCTGTTTTTCACTTTCTCGCTGTTGGAAAATGGCGTCTCCTTCCTTGGTCCTCTCAATGTTCCAGCCCATGGCCAGCATGCTCTTTAAGGACTCCCTCACCGGCCAGCGGTACGTTTCCCTCTCCTACGTTTTGAACGCACACAAACGTCAGTGTCTTAAGAGAATGGGCCCCTGCATGCCGGCAACACCATTACTTCAAGAGCTCTGTCTCACTGTGAGAGGTTGCATTTGCAACATAAACTGCTAGTGAAAGCTGACCAAGCCAAAATGTATTACTGTCAGAATAAAAAGTCCCCTTTGATCGACCTGCTGTGTGTGCACCAGTGGGCCTGTACCTTCTCGCTCAGAGCTTTGTAAGGCTTCAGCAGTGGATGGGTTTTGGCCCGCTCGTCCAGGCCGTCTCCATGTTTCCAGCCGGCAGACGCCTGCAACAACAGCTGCATTTCAGGAATATGAACTACGTTTTACAAGTACTGATACACTGCAGCAGAACGAATGGCATTGCAGACAAAATGAAGTTGTCAATGTTTTGTAGGAGATGGTATGAATCTGAGACGTGACCGAGGGGGAACTGACCTTCTCTGAGGACCACTTGTCATGGGAATGCTCGGCGTATTTGTTGGCAATGTACTCAAGTTTTTCAGGAAGAGAGATACTAGAAAGTGAAAGCCGTGTTTAAATAATAATTTCAAAATCACGTGCAGTTTGAGCAGCACGACGAGGCAAATGACGGCATAACAGATTTAGATACGCAATTCTTTCACTTTCAGACAACTCACTTGGCAGTGTTGATGGGTTTGGGATCAAAGTTGCCCTGTGCGTCCACTGATGCCCGTTTTTCCAGCGTCGCTCCCAGACTGGCATCCACAAAGTCTGGAGGCAAGGCTCCGGCGATGGCACAGAGGCATGACATGGCCACTTTGAACAGGTCCGCATCATACTTCTACAGAAGAGAACAATTAGCAGAATGAGGACACAGAATAGGAGACAGAAAGCTGGCGAGTGAATGCTTGTCACAGACTGATTAAGGATGATTCCGTTGTAGCTCTCACGCACACCATTTATCGATTATTACACAATTTCTGACGACCGGGAACTTTTTTTTTGTCAGGTGTTAAAAATGTAAGTTGTCTGAAAGCAGAATATAGAAATATCAACAGCTTCAAGAGAGGACCCAGGACTACACACTGCTACACCTTTAGTTATGCAACGGAGGATACAATATTGTTTTCTAAAATCCTAAACAATACAGATAAATAGTGTCACAACACGGTTCCTGGTCGTACCTTCTGAGAAAGCGAGTCAAAGATTCCCCAGAAGAGTTTCTTGGTCAGAAGGAGTTCCTCCTCGGAGGCGATGCCGAAGCTGCCCATACCGGACGGCAGGCAATAGTACTTCCAGTTCTGGTCGTAGTGGTTGGTCAGGAGCTAAGAATACAAACACATAACCGTTTTAGTTTAACTTGATTCAAAGACTCTTGCAGATCAATGGCAAATGAGTAATCATTTTACTATTAGATGTCTAAAGGGTCAAATACATGGTGCCTTAGGCCACCTGACTTCATACGGACGTTAAAGAAAGGGTTTGGTGGGGAAACAACATGCCTGGTGAACACACAGCAAATGAGGAGGATAAATGGGTTTGCAAAACATGAAGTGCTCCTGAGAAAAATGTGTGGAGAAAAAAAAAAAAGTGTCTCACCCCTATGGGTATCTTGCAGTATTCAGTGAGCATGGGAACGTCGAACACCAGCCGCCTGAGCAGCTGCTGCATCATGGAGGGACGCAGGTGCCTGTGAAATATACGAAATACTTTAATATATCCATCAAAAGACAGGCGCAGTGGGTGGAGACTCCCTAAATATCACACATTCGATACGCTAGCTCATACAACTGCAGATTCAAGGTAATGTATTATCCTCAAGAGTTTAACAATAAATAAAACATATGTACGCATATCGACTGAAGGAAAACATTCTGAAATGTTGCAGTATCTACGGGGCAACGTTATCAAAAAGCTGCAGCATTCAGGGTCAGTTGAGGTGAAACTCATTATGAGGGTAATATCCATCCATATGACTGTTAAAGGTACCAATCAGTATAAATCCCATGAAATGGACCATTGTTTAAAAGCCTTACTTGCAGATAGCCAGCAGACACTCCTCGATGGCGTCCCTCTGGGCTTTGGTGAGTGAGCGCCCTTTGGACAGCCGGTAGATGGTCTGCAGCGTGGAGTCGATCAGCTGTGCGTTGTGCTCGGTGTTGCTGAAGAGGGCGGCGCATCGGGTGAGCAGAGGCAGCAGGGCCGAGCCGATGTACCTGTTCATGGCCAACGCCGTCTCAGTGGTGCTCAACACTTCCTGTGCGACAGAATGAAACACGTGAGAACAAAAAGAATTGAAGAGGCTCACAGGAAACATCTCCGCACATCAAATGATTAAAAGACAGTTGGTGTGAAAACGGGCCCTTGGCACCGGCCAAAACAATCAATGTTTTAAAGGTGCAGTTGTATAAAATCAACACGCGATTCATAACTACGTCTTTTATTTTCCTTTACCTGGAGCCCACTTACACTCTTGATACGCATAGAAGGCCTGCGGTGAGCGAAGGTATTTTAAATAAGTTGCAATACTACTAATGACAACAGGAGTACAGTAAGAAATGCAATATGTAATTTAAACACTTGCACATGATGGGAAAGAGACCTTCTACTTTGAAGACTAAAGACTTGCATGTATTCTTTTAGGATAGATGGGACAGAAATGTTTTGGTTGAAATGTTTGAAGGGGAAGGTTGGCTCAGGCCTTTAGTCTAAAGCTTTTTTGGGGTTTTTCTTTTCCTCACCGTGTCCAGAGACGCTGAGGCTCGCAGGTCAGGCAGGAAGCCGACCTCCAACAACTGCAGCAGGAAGCTCTGGTCCTCGATGCCGTACACTCGTTCCAGGAAGAGCACCATGGAGGCCTTGTGGTCCGGACAGAAACTGGCTGACATGTCAGGTTCGGTCACTGTACCGTCTGCAGGTTCAAACACATTTTAGGGGAAATACAATTGTATTTAATTTGGTTATTTCCTCAGTGCTCCTCACTATTAAAGTGCATTTAAGATCAGCTTAAGCATGAAATTATACATAAACTATAATAGATGCAGAAACAACAAATCATAACTACGCCCTAATTCATAAAGCAGAGCACAAGCTGCAGTTTTGGCATATACCTCTAGACCTGAGCACAGCCAAAATGATTTCTACTGAACATTAATTTATTTGATTTGCCTCGATCTGACAAGTGTGACTCGCAGTGCACTTATCATACCATATCAACACCTTTATCATATTTCTAGGCAGTGAAGTAATGCAGCATATTAAATGAAATGCCCACCAGTGTCGGATAGTTGTTGACAACAACAGCAGCACGGTTGCGAGGGAATATAGTCACACATTTTTACCCAAGTTGCGTAAAGGTTTTAATAAATTACCAACATTCATGCAACATTCACTGACAGCCTCTACACGGTATGAAGGGACAAAACCCCAGTGTTCGTAGAGAAGAGATCCCTCAAGGACAGAACGAACAAAACAAACAATAAACAAATAGAAAAGCCTTGTTGGATAGAAAGTATTATATATTATATAGAATTATACACAGACAGTAACAGATAAGCCTCCCAGCTACATTCTTTTTGACCCTTGTTGGTTTTCTTTGGCTTCATTTTTTCCCTGTTTATTTTTTCAACATTAGCATGACCATATAGAAATAGATGAGACAGCCACCACAAAACATACCTTTGTTAAGCACAGGCATTTTGAGGGGGATACTGATGATGCCCACCAGGTCCGTGGTGGGAACCAGAGAGCGTAAGATGGCTCGGATACGCAGCGCTTCACCTTTACCTGCATTGATAAGCTGTAACAGACACAAATAGGAAATAACAATGGCACATCTCATCTGTAGAGCAAAAATGAATGATACATGAATGCCAGCGTTAGACCTAAGACCTAAAGTAAAAATGACAGACTCAGACAGTCTTCATTTCTTGTTTAGGTTGTTCCAGAGCACGGTTTACGACAGCTATGTGTTTTTATAGTTACAGTGCAGTTTTCAGTAGTTTAATTAAAATCCACTTGCAAGCCAACATGAAGGAGCTTAGAGATGTGTGGTGGTCCTGTCGCACCTCTTAGTTATTGTTAAAAGCAATGCAGCCGAGTTGTCCATCATATTAAGTCGTTTACATTTTTTAATGAAGGCGCAGAATAAGCCCGTTCAACTCCTTATTTAATTCTGGTAATTGTAGCGGCTGAAAGTCATTCCTCACATGCATCTCTGGAGCGCAGCGACCCAGCAGGTCGATAAGAGCCGAGTAGAAGGACATGATGGCGTTGCCCATGTGAATAACTTCTCCTCCTTCCTCACCGGACCTGAAATGCAAAAAAACACACTTGTGTCTCATGAGCATCTTACGGGCGATTTGCTGCTTCTTTCACAGTACGTCAGAACCTATGGTGGATTCCTACCCAGTAGTGACCACAGAGGGAGTCTTGGGCAGGTCCAGGGCCGGATCTTCAGATATCTTGGTAGCCTCCTTCATGGCAGCCAGCAGACCCTGACCTCCCTCTCCCCTCAGGGCGGGGCCGAAGCACTCAGGACGTCTGATCAGCAGCTTCACCACCACGTTGGCATTCTCTTCCACGCTCTCGCCTGGTACACAAGCACACGACGGGGAGACGGACATTTACAGGTGAAGATTGAAGCCACATGAGTCCGCTGTGTTCCCGCTGCGCGGTCAGCATGAGAGTCGACGTACCGTTGCAGAAGACGACGAACCTCAGAAAGGACAGGTAGCGCTCGCCCTCTATAGGGTTCCAGCCGAGGTCTGGGTAACCCTTGGCAACCAGCATGGCACAACTCTGAAGACCGCAGGCTGCCAGATATGTCACCACCTACACAGACAGAAATGCGTTTTTCCCTGCTGCGTATCATAATGGCATAATTCATCGTTTGGACTGTCAGTGTGAGTAACAGTGACGGCTCGAAGGCATTTTCTGGGCAAGCTTATTTAAACGGGGCAAATCATACATCATAGTTTTAATGAGAAAACTTGGGTGGCTCGAGGTGTCTTTGTCTGTCTTACTTTCACCACACAAAAGGCCAGCAGTGAGGATTTGCAATAAGAAATAAGGATAATAATCAGCCAATATACATTTCTTAATATAAAAGGATACAACACCATCAAGCAGGGCTGGGGGAAGTGGCTAAGAAATATAATCTTGAAATGTTTAGGCTATGCGTTCATGCACAGTATATACCATAATATTTTCCTCAATGTAACATAAATGTTTAACCTTTTGACGTATGCGATCACACGACCAGGATCATTCTAGCAAACAAATTCTATACTAAAGTCTATCATACTGCACATTTATCTGCTACGACAACTACTTAAAGGCCATGTTGAACAGTGAAACAGACATTGAATTTCAAGGATTCAATAATAGTGTAAATTTCAGGCTCAACCATTTGGTAAAGGTGTTTGCTTGTGCGCTCAAGTAGCACACCTTCTCCAAGTCCGGCTCCTCCAGGGCCAAAGCCAGACTGTTGTTGTCCATCACTGAGGAGGCTGCAACATCCAATGGAGTGGAGCCGCGCATAGCTTCCGAGGCTACACAGACACACACACACAAAGACAGACACATTTTATATTTGTCCTAAACAATAGGGGGCAGTCTATCTCCATATGAAAGAACATAGAAAAAGGTTTGAACTGACAGAGCTTTATCGCTCCATTACATACATATTTACACTTAGATTTAAACACAACACACATTTTTTGAAATATTATAAAATATACAGAATATAATGTATAGATTTTTTTAAATGAAATGCATCACTATTAATGGGCATGTGTGCATCCTATTTACTACAATACTAATTATTGTAATTAATGCATGTCTTGATAAGAAAGTAAAAAAAATATGTCAAGATAATGTGCAGATAATTAAATAAAACTCAATGGGAATGTGAAATGAATGCATTTAAAAAACTGATTTATAAATAAGCAAATATCCAATACTTCCCATGAGGCATAATAAACAGTTGTGTTAGCATTAATCATGAATCACATCGTCTCCTCCTTAACAGACGCAGCCCAGTGACTCATCAGTTCTGCCCTGCACGGCCAAATAACCCTGTGCCTAGTTTCTCTGCCTTGCTCTCTGCCCCTTTCACTCACAACACTGACACCCTGGCGAACACTGGGTGATACGTTTGTGTCTGAAATTCAATTAGTTGATAAAGCCCTCCAGCAAGAGGAACCCAGTGGTTTCACAGAACATTTTGCAGTAGAATGAGAATTTTGTTTATTACCCTGTGCTCAGCCTTCGTATTGACATTTTTCCACCCATTTTTTAAACTTTTATTTATCGGAATAATATCGAAGTGCTCACCCAACCCAACGCTGCTGTTCTCCAGCAGGTAGCTCAGGTGGTCAAACATGGCTTTCTGGTTCTGGCGGCTAATACGACAGAAGTAGCAGAGGAAACGGCAGCAGCTGGCCACCATCTTTGGGAACGCGATCTCCTGTGAACAAAAATCAAACGCAAATGTGAAGATGTGCTGAAGTTAAGCGGATTCTCGTTCTGCAACATTAAAGTTGTGCCTGTAGACCCTCATGTTTTTTAATGAATATAGCGGAGACCATTACCGTATCGCGGTGGAGAGGTTTGTGTGTCCCTATGACCCTGAGGGCTGTGTTGACGGGAGCCTTGTGCTCCTGGTAGGGTTACTCTTGGCAAAGTGGTGACTGAACAGCAGCTCAGAGTATTCAACCTTCTTGGAGACCCTGAATGGAATCCTGCATGGGGCTCCAGTAGGAGACTCCATAGTCCTACTGAGAGACCTCAATGGTCTCAAAGAGAGGTGTGAGTGGGAGGAATGGCCTCCCGGATCTAGTCACGGATTGTCCATAACGAACACCGTGTTCGAACATACGGATGTTCATAAGTGTACGTGGTACCAGAGCACCGTAGGTCAAAGATCAATGATTGATTTTGTAATCGTATCGTCTGATCTGAGGCCGCATGTTCTGGACACTTGGGTAAAGAGTGATCACCATCTGGTGGTGAGCTGGGTCGAAGGATGGGGGAAGACTCAGGACAGACCGGGTGAACCCAAGCGTGTAGTGCGTGTTAACTGGGAACGTCTGGAGGAGGCGAGGAGAGCATCCATCACAGTGTTTGACAGCCAAAGCAATTTCCCCTTTCTAATATGGTTAAGCTTTTGTAAAAACTTTACTTGTTGTTTTACAATCACAGCCATTGTTTCCCCACATTTAATTAAAAATAAAATGTCCTTAAAATAGGGAACCTAATTAAACATTGGCTCCTTAATTATTTAACAGAAGTCTAACATCAATTTGTGATTGTAGGATACATGTTTGCAAAGCTTTTACACTCACACAAGCTGTGGTAAAGCCACTTTATATGGCCACAGTTAGTGAGGCGCGCATATCAAGTGACAGTAAACTGGCGATGAGGCGGTCAGTATCAGATGTGAAGCACCGAATGCCTCGCTGAGGTCTTTCTGTCTCGGGCTTAATGCACGCTTGGCACTGGATGCGGAATTACATCACGACCATCTCTTTCAGCTTCCGTCAGCAGTGCCCGAAAAAAGGACGGGCTGGAGAGGCCTCCTTCTCGCCCCGCTCTATTACCCCCTGTGGCTTTTCGGAGAATTCGGTTGTTAATCTTGGCTAGCTGCAACGCCGTAGGATACAAAGTGCTTTCCCGAGATCGATACACAACCCATTTGGAATGACAACCGTTTCATTCTGATTGCAGAGATTCCAGTACCTTTGGATTATGAGTAATTCCCTTGACAGTGACAAACCTAAAAGCACCTGGTTGTAACCGTGGTGACCACAGCCTGTGCTGACAGTCCCACCGAGCCTGTAAATGTTAACACGTGTACACGCTTTCGTACCTGTGACTTGTCCCCTCCCAGAACATTGACCATGACCTCCATAACGGTCTCGTGCATTCCCAGCACCCTCATCAAGTTGGGATGTTGGTAGAAGACCTTGTTGTTCATGATGTCGCTGGAAATATCAGAAAGAAATTTAGTGAAGGGGTTTTTTTTTGCATTACAATCCATCGAGGCAGCGTGCAGAGCACATTACAAAACGGTCCGACCTTGATAAAGAGAGGGGAAGAAAATCATTTTCTTACCCGAGTCCATCAATCATGAGTTTCTCCTCCTCCTTGCCCATGCGCACTGACAACAGGGACCTGATTTGACCGAGCGATACCAGCAGGTTAATAGCGTCCTGCACGGAGGCGGCACTGATGGTGTACGACTTCTTCATGGCCCGGAGCAGCTCCCCGATGCCGTCGTACTGCCTCCTCAGCAGGCTGAACATCACTCTGACCAGCTCCGGGTCCTGGATGTGAGACTCCTGAGCCCAGCTGGTTATGGTCTGGGAGATTAGCTCCTTCAGGTTGGCTGGAGAAGTGAGAATTAAAAAACCAGGGATGAGTAATCATAGTTAATTAATTAAGTGCATATGGTTAATGATGTTAATGTTTGTCCATCGACTTCCCCTGAAGTAAAGGAAATACAGGAATTAGAGCACATGAAAAACAGACAAGAATTTTGGGGGAAAGTGTTGAACTCACAATGCTTTCCTGTGTGAATGGGCAAAAATAATGTGAACCACAGTTTAAAGTTATTAAACGGCATCCTGATGCAGCACATTTGGTTGTGTGTCAAATAAAACAGTGGCTGGAATTGTGATTATTACAATTTACGTTTTTGGCTACAATGTTTCCAACAAGGCAAAACTCAATGCAACACTAACAACCTTCTCACATTATCACTCTTAAACGGGCTCTCTTCCCCAGGCAGCTCAAAAGGTTTTCCATTTAAGAAAAAAGAAAATAAGAAAAATGCATTTATCGAAAATCCCAAAAGGTACAAGATGTATACAAAGAGTTTTAATGTTATGTTCTTTAAAAGATGTTTGTCCGAGTAAACCTTTGCTTTGCAGGTTCAATTAATTTTAAATCTCACAGACAAGCAGCAATACAACTGAGAACTACAAATAAGCTGCAGTGATAAATGAGGCCGGAGCTGAATGCTGCACCTCTCCAAATCTTACATTGGTATTCTAAAGCTATTGCTATACTTTGGGTGTTTACAGTGTTTTCAGGTCTAACAGCCCAACATCTGTGGCGAACAAAGGGTCACATTTGAGCAGAATCCGAATGAGGGACGAGACGAATACAAAAAGAAAGCAAGAGAGAGAGAGGACCAGCCACCCTGAAGGTGAAGGTCTCGCAGATTCTCATCTGCTCTGCGTCGTCTCCTAACAGGGGCTCTACTAGGAGTCATCACCAACACTCTGCTACTGTATATTGCAAATATGCACTCTCAATATGGTGCCGTTTATAAAAACAATCTGATTTGAGATGTGTTTTACAATTGAAATTGAAGAGGAGCAGCCAGTTTCCTCTCGCATCATTTATTACGCCTACTTTGATATGATCATCACATGATGATCAAATCAAATCATATCGATCATATCGACGGAAGAGTCGACGCAGATCCTCCAGAATTATCTTGAATGACATCATCTTTCCACTTAAGAAACGTTTTAATAATGCATGTACGGTGTGGGAAGGCTGAATGCTGGAGTGAAGCATTACAATTTATAGCAATCTAGTCTAGTCGGAACATATCAATGCTTTCAGCAGAGGGAAACAGAAAAGGATAATAAAACCACGGGCACCAGCATGAAACAAAGAACTTCTTAAACCAGTTGCTGAGCAAGGTCTAATCTCCTGTATAATTTGTACTTATTTTAAGGTTCTTTTAATACCAATTTCGTGTTTTATAACACATAACAAAAACCCTTTGTTATGGCTTTCCAGCAGACATTTATACTAACGTGGCATGCAACAACACCGAAATTCCAAGCCAATTGTGTAGCAGAGATTGACTTTACTCTCAAAAAAGTTTTTGATCCTCCAATGTCAGTCAAAAAAAAGTTTACAAAATTATTTATGATGCCAAAGCCGTTGGGAGACCTTAAATGATCCTGTGGTTTGACATTTTTCCTTCTGAAAAAGCTACAGAAAGGATTTAATACTCAGAGGTTGATCCTTGCATCCTGGCATCTTAAGCCCTTCAAATACGAGTGCATTTGAAAAATTTACAATAAAAAAAAAAAAAAAAAAAAAACTTACTGGGAGCAGCCTGCTCCATCTCTGACGGTTCCTTCTCTGCCTTCTGGGGTGGACCTTTGATTTTGTAAAGTAAAGCGAGCAGACGTCCTTTTATTGAAGTGTCCTGATCTTCCTCTTCCTCCTCCACTGGAATTCCTGCAAGGGGAAACACATTTCTGTCTCAGAAATTTAGCTTTTTTGTTTCAAGGGTTCAAAAAGTGAAGCAAATTAGTAATAATAAGTGTTGTATGGGAGAACATAGTACGTCGGTGCTTTATTACTTCGGATACCAGATAAGCCTTAAATCAATGCGACCGGTCGCCTCCATTACTCACTAAGTGGTTATAACACCCCAAAAAACAAGAAGTATCAAGAAGTATCCTTTCGTGTGAGAATATATCCTTTCTCAGTTCTGCACAATGCATTAACAGCAATGAACCAAAATGAACACTATTTATTGAGAGAGCAGTTGGACTCTACCACAATGCAGTCGCAATTCCTCATGGAAGGAGTTGAGTTCATCCTGGATCTCCTCGGGGCAGGGGCAGTCCTCCCCGGCACTGAAGTTCAACAGGATGTTTATCTGCAGGAAACACAAACACAACAACAACGTTAGAAGCTGAGAGTGGGGAAGTGAATATAAAATGTGTTCTAGAGAGCCGGAGGGATGCGCCGAAGGGGTACAGGTGTGTCAAAGCATGAATGAAAAGGAGGATGGCATACAAAGCAGATTGTTAGAACCATAACTCAAACACCATAAGCTTGTGTCTCCTGCAGTTCGTTCTCACAATGGCTGTCTACATTGTATCCGTCTGATCGATGCAGGAAGAGATAATCTGACGTTGGGTTTAGGCTGGATGCTCAAACATGCTTCTGTCGATCTAAACCAATTGGGCTGATCGCTTTCTGAATGGTCTATATTCCTTTAGCAAAAGTGGCACGAGAGAGGGGAAGAGAAAGAAATATGGACCACGTTTAAAAAGCAGTAGTATCTTTAATGGTAAATTAATCTGCTATGTTTGCTGTCTGTCACAGGCTACACACATGAGCTCCTTCCTTCAGCAAAGCAGATGCAGAATCCAATTTAAGCTATTCTGGCTGTTGAATAAACCATATTAGGGACATACAGCAAACCTTAGAGGGTGTTGTCCTCAGTATACACCTGCTGTCGAGCAGTACAGTCCTTCAGGGATCAGTGTAGCGGAGGCATGTGCTTATTTGCATTATTTCGCAGCTCAAAGGAAATGCTATTAAATGTGTGGAAAATAGAAACAAATGGGACTTCTGGCTAATGAGGAGCAAGAATCATGTTGTATAACTCCTCTACTCGAACAGAAAAACATGGATGCTAAACGGGGCGAGCTGGGATCCAAGATTGTAGCTTCTTCCATTGACATCTTCATACATAAGAAAGAAGCGCATCAAAAACACTAATTCCCCATCCAGGCCGTGGGTTAAATATACAATGTAAGTCGCTTTGGATAAAAGCGTCAGCTAGATGACATGTAATGTATCGGGTAAGGGTACCCATTAATTATTCAAGTAATCGTTCAAGGCTTATGTTTCTATATGCAAACCAACTCAAACATAAATGACATCTCTAACTTGATGTCACGCTCGGCCTACTGCAACATAGTACCTGCTCGTGTGGGGGGGAACGAAACTCTTTGGTCTTCTTGGCGGTGACGGCGGCGGACATGTTGAACGCCAGCATCAGCTCGTTGTAGCGGAACTTCTGGTTGAACTGCAGCTTGGACACAAAGCTGTCGGAGAAGGAGACGATGGCCTCGATGCGTTGCTTCAGCTCACAGTCACAGAAGTAGTGCAGCAGCTCACACATCTGAAAAGATGACATCAATTCAGCAACAACGGCAATCTAGAGTACGTTAAGCAGTGATGGATTATTTTTGTATTGTTTGATGTGGCTTTTAAATGAGATCATTCAATTCTAAACTGATTTGACGTTTTGTGGACGTTAAAGAGCCGTTTACAGCATTGGGGATCTCAGTCAGATAGGAAAATTAGTATTCAGCCACCCCATGCAGTCACTTCCCAGAGAGATAAATCATAAAATGTTTGAAATGACGAATTAGTGTAATTACCGAATGAGAAGGGAGATACGTTTTTTATCCAATTTAAACTTTGGAAAATTAATAGATGGCACTGCAAATTGCATTTATTTCGCTGAAATGTGCGTGCGTGTTTTTAATGATCCTTTTCATCACCTGCCGTTTTACGGACTCGGGCAGCGACTTCTCCAGCAGACCTCTAACTTGCGGTTTACTCTCCTTCGTCTCCTCCTCTCCCGCCTCCACAGCCTTCTCCTCGTTCTTGCTCACGTCCTCCTTCTCCCCCGTCGTCGCAGCCGCCGCCTCGTCGCCCTTTGCTTCCTCTCCGTCCTTGGCCTCCCCGAACACGTTCGGTTCGATCAGCAGGAGAATCATTCTCACCTCCTCGCTGGTCAGGACTCCCATGGTCAACAGCGTGCCGATCAGCTTCAGGATGGGGACAAACTGGTACTCCACGCTGCCGCCTACCGGGTCCCGGATGTGTGTGCCTCCGCCCTGCACGGCCTCAGAGAGCATGCTGATGGCCTTCTCTTTCAGGATGCCCAGAGGGATCTGGGGGCTGTATAGGTACGGGGGCCGCTTCGTGTTGATGATGCCGACCGCCGAGAAGTTGACCCGTGGTTTGAGGGAGGTGCTCAGGTCCACGCCGGGCAGCGAGTGGCGCTTGGACTCGTCGGGGAACAGCTTGATGGAGCGCGTCTCGTCCGTCACGGGGATGATGAACTCGTTGTTCATCATCAGGCGAGCCTCCTTCGCCGTCTCAAGGTGGATGCTGGCGGAGAGAAGAAGACTCATTAGTTCAATCCTCGGAGGGAGGTTTTGCCAATTCCACGAATCAGGAAATAACCATTCAGTATTCTATGCACATAGATCAATTTCCTTATATGGTATAAATGTGAAATTTGTAAGATTCTATAATTCCTCAGCCAGAAATGACCTCAACATCTCTTTGGGAGGTGTTGATCAATACCAGTTATTATACCAGCAAACAACAATTATCTAATGTGCTTTAGAATCAACATTTAACGAAACACCTACATGAATATTAATACCCTCCATGCTCCTTCAGTGATTTCAGTCTTTGGTACCATTGTATCATTTATATGGGACATTGTGTGAAAATATGTTCATGTTTACTGGATTACACAGAGGCATTATTAAGATGTATTCTGAAGCGATAACTTTGTGGCCTCGCCTGTGATTCCCACCACACGGTTCACTTTTCTATTTTTGCAAACGCAGACATAAAAAAGCCAATTCACAGGAAGGTTAAGCCATCAATCAATTCTGGCAGTTCAATCCGAAACAAATGCCAACACCACACCTGATTAGCACATTGTAGAAGCCGTCTCTCAGCATGCCAGAGAGGTACTGGTTGTCGATTGTGTTGAGGAGCTGTGATTGGTCCAGGTGACTGCAGAGGGCGTGAGCTACGCGGGTGTTTCCCAGGGCACAGAGGGCACAGTACAGCTTCAGCGTGTGGTAGTGGAACTTTCTCAGGTCTTCATGTTCGGATAACTCCAGGATGTCCAAACATCCTGAAAAATAAAAAAAAGAGCAGGAGACAAATGGGGTGATGGAGAACCATCTACATTGCAGCAGTATATGCCGAGTGGCAAACTTGACGTTCATTCTTTTTACCGATTTGTGATATATACATATACACAGACAGAAATGATGTTGTTTAATCACTTTAAACGTTACCACAGCAACCAACAGAGTCCTAATATCAACAACGCATTATTAAAATGGTTGTTAATCATTTACTACGATTGTTGTTGACGTGAACAATGTGGTACTTCACTCTTCCTGTTTGCATATCGAGTTGTAGGTCTACCTGCCCTCTTTGACGCATACCTGTTCTCTTCAGGTATATGCACGGCCAGCATCTCCAGCGGTTCCAGACACTGGACCACCCAGCCGTGCCTCTCGCTGACACGAGCCGTTTCCACGCTGAGGAAGGTGTTCGGCATCCGGCTCCACAGCACGGCCACGATGGTCTGCACGTCTAAGCGCTGGCGGACACTGAGGCACCGGGTTCCTCTGCTCACTCTTGAATATGGCAGACGAGAGCGGCATTGCATCCTGGGAACAGGGGGAGAAGAAACGTACTATAAAGAGGAAAGAAAACAAGACTTATTTTTTTCCAAATAGCTGCTGCACCATGTGTTTTTGGTTATAAATCTTACAATTTGTTGAATAAACAGGCAGATTATAAAAACAGTTCTAAGGCTTTAAAGGAAGACTCTTCGTTGTTATGCGTATCATGGACACCTAATAATTACGGTTAGAGGCAAGTACAACTACTGAATTAGGAAGACTATTATGACTTAATAATGTTTCCTTGTTCTAGCTAAACACACATCCAGTACCACACACACCACATTGTGTGCTAGCTATTAGAATAATACCTTGATCTTGACAAATTCAAACTGGAAGAGGTTTGCACTGGTGGGGCGTACAAACACAGCTGGGAACAGCTTAGTATTTGGCTCCACCTGAAAAAAAAACCAAAAAGATTTACAGGATTTATGAAACTACCAAAAGGAAACGCAAGTGTGCTCCATCCTGAACAATCCCCCGAGAGGCATTCAAGTTCTCATTCAAATTAATATTCCAGAGCGTTGCAGATTTGATGCTGAGCTTCCCATTCAGTTAAAATCAAGGACTGGAAAGGAAAGAGAAGAACGGGTGGCAGTTACATCTCATGCTCTAGTCAGGTATGAATAAGCGTTGGTCAAAACCTGAGAACTGAGCTTCCTTTGTTAAAAATCTGGTTTTGAAGACAGATTTCAGATAAAGTGCAGCAATAGGAATATGTGGAAGCCATCGTTAGAAAAGATTTATCACAGCAGATACGACAATAACGACTATTAGGAAGACTGCTCCATATTTACTACGGGAGCGAGAAATAAAGTTGTGCACAATAAAGATGAGCCTCTGTGCTTTTATGCTTATTTACCTGATACGTTGTGGACAGCTCCTTGCCGTTGGCAGTGAAAGAAACCAGGCCAGTGGCCAGGTCGACCAGACAGCCGATCTCCAGGTCAGAGTTGGAGCGGCTGGAGGAAGACGGGCCAACGGCGTCCGCCCCACACACCATGTAGCAGTTGCTCCTCTGGACACTGAAGCAAAGGCAGACGGTGAGCTCGCCATGCATAATCCATACACAACTCATTTGGGAACAATCCATCTTCATTAGTTGTCACATTCACCGATGTGAGTTGAATAGTGACTCTTGCCTCATTCATATTCATTCTATTACATCCTGAGGCTCTCTTCCCCATTAACTCTTGTAATACTGGATGGAAGAGAGAGCATGAAGACAAGTCAATATGTCTTTGGTTTATCAGGCGAAGGTACAGCGCTCATTGGTTAATTGAGGTTTATGGGTAATGTCCATGCGACGCTAGATTTAATCAGTCATTTTAAAACATGTACAGAGCTGAATGACAATGCTTAAAGTCACCGGTGTTTCAGCAATCTGTATATCAAATATCTAATTAAAAGTCTTGGGATTCATTGTGATATCCGTTTGGAGAGGTGTGTGTCATTTAGCGTTTCAGCGTCATGTAATCAAAACACCAGAAACACATGTAGGGGGATTTCAGAAGACAACATAAGTTTCAGCTCAAACCCGGCTGAGGTTCCATACGTGGCGCCGTCCATCCGACAAGCTCTGAACAGTTTCATCATTAAAGACAGAATTGTTTTATCAACCAAAATCAACCCAACAAATGTTCCACTGTCAAAGTACTCAAGTAAAAAAACGTTGGTATAAAGACAGTACCTGTGAAATATAATTATTGTCCAATATACTCCTTGCATTTGCTTTTTTACGGAGTGCAAGACTATTTTATTCCCTCCTTTCGATACGTCTTTGAGCTTACATACTGGAAATAGAGCACTACCCGTTTAGCATACTCACACAATGGCAAAAGTGTTGCAGATAAAGGAAAATGTATTGCTAACAAACACAAACAACATTGCATGAACCATAATCATTGACCTTCCCTAAAAAGGTGACACATTTCTGATCTCCTTGGATACTCCAGTTTCCAAGGACAACCATGACAGAACAAAAAGGGCAGGAAGCTTGCCTCTCGTGGACTCGGCCCCGCTCGTCTCCCAGGGTGACGGTGACGGT
This sequence comes from Apeltes quadracus, assembly GCA_021346845.1. Lineage (NCBI taxonomy): Eukaryota > Metazoa > Chordata > Actinopteri > Perciformes > Gasterosteidae > Apeltes > Apeltes quadracus. The sequence goes on along the minus strand of CM037934.1, from coordinate 6,558,835 downwards.
TCGGGTCTTGCTGAGGCCAAAGTTCTTGCTGTAGTAATGATAGTCCGGTGTGACCCAGCCCACCCACACGGACGCGGGGTCTTGTCCAGCAAAGACTCTCACTGAATGGAAGTACTGCGATAAAAAAAAATAAACACAGGACAGTTTACGTCTGGCCCCCAGTAAGCAGTTAAAAATGTTCTGAACAAATGAGTGGATTTACAGTTGTGATGCTTCCATAGTCAACTGTTCCATCTTCTTTTGGAGGATAGCTGCAGAGACAAAAGTACAGGTTTTAAGAACAAGTGGGGCATCTTTTCTTTTTTTTGTATTGCACTTCAGGCTAAAGGGCATCTGCAAGGCGTTAATAATAAATCCTGATGGGCAAGTGGCAACCCTTGCTAGCAAGGTGCTATGAAACTAGTCAAAGTGATCATCTGACATCGCTACTAGAATACTAGTCAATTCTGCGGTTGCTCCTTCAACATGCATTTATTTGAATCTGCTCCAGTGCGGTGGCACTGTCTGACCTGAGCTTTCGCGATTCGTCCAGTATCTTGTCTGCAGAGTAGAACTCCACAGGCATGCTCATTCTGCAGTACGTCATATCACTGTTGCTGTTCTGCGTGCCAAACGTCTTGTGGGTGACCTTCAGGCAGGGCGGGCTGTCTACCGTTCCGTCAATCCTTGTCACCTGAGGAGTCAGGTTGAAGGAATGAACATCCAAAGAAAGATAGATAGAAAACAAACTATGTCAACCGGCAGCACTGATCATTGTGGCTGTGTTTGTCGGCCTGGAGCAAAAACCACAAAAACCACAGTACAAAGAACAATCAGAAACGCAATAACAAAAATGAGTCTTCACCTCAATGTGCATGTGGTCCTGCGGTGTGTTGACAAAGGTGGGAAGGCGCTTGCTGAACCACATGGTGATATCTCTGTTCATGTTGACACCAAAGGGCTCAAAGCCTTCCTGGAGACCACACATGGTGTAGTACTTAAAAGTGCCGGCGTCCTTGCCCAGGTTCATATGTCCGATCTGAGACATGCCCATACTGCACACAGGGATGAAACCTGGGGGACAGTTGGGGGACAAACAATATTGGTTTATTCTAAGTGTGAAATATCATCCAATCATGCTATCCCTTGTTGCAATGTCAGAGGTCCGGTCCTTGAACTAGGTTTGAAAACCTTCTATTGCACATTTATTGAAAACATAAAATTGGATATTTCAGTACCACTAACAAACTGATATGTCTGTGCTGGAAAAAACCTATCTGGAAATGGATTAAAGAAAATTAAACACATTTTCAAACTTGATTTCAGCATTCACAATTTTATGAAAACATGCACATTTTTAGCCTTAAAAAATATAAAATCATAAAAGTTCTATTAGGCCTGTAAAAAAAGAGAATCAATTCCAACCTCAACTTAAAGAAAAATGAGTTTGAATCATTTAACTATAACCATGCAGCTCGCTAGAAATAAAGGCTGGTTCATTTCCAGAGTAATGGGCCAAAGTCTCAATCGACTTCATTATCACAACGTCATTAACATTTCAAACAAACAAACTCAGTGCGGCCTCTAGAGACCGTGTGGATGAAACGCTCACCGTCCTCTGTCTCAAAGTCAGCGAAGGCGAGCTCAGAGCCCTTGCTGGTGATCATCAGCTCTCCGTTTAGTGTGAAAATCATGGATTTGTCCTCCATGTTGATCATGCAACCGACCACGTCGCCCTTCTTCCAAGGCTGACCAAAGTAGCGGCTGCCTGCAGTGCATTCGTCGACCCTTCAACAAAAAACAAGTAACAAAGTTACGCCGAATAAAAATTCATACAGAATACTACATTTTCCTGACATACATTTCAAATGCACATCTTTTCATACAAATTTATCATTGGAAAATCCTACCATATAACCGTCGAAGACAAAGGCCTGGTCATCCGTTCCCAGCTCCACGTCGGGCCTGCAGCCGGGTCGGGCCCAGCCAACCCTCATATCACCTCCACTCAGTGCCTCGAACTCAAAGTACCACTTTCCCGTCTTCACTGCGTAAGTCTGCTCCACGCGGAAGAAGCGGATGGTGTCGATGCTCTGATCGCTGAGCACATGGACGGCTAGTTAAGGGGAGAGACAGGAGAAAGAAATGTATTGACATTTATAGGTATATTAAATAATGTGATTAACTGCATTGCCGTCAGTATCTATTTGAAAGTGTGTAACCAAACTATCTGGGGCACTGTCGTGATTAGACTATTTTACTGAACTACAGTACTTTAATTGGCCAAAACATGCAATTGTTCCAAATAGCACCTAGTCTACCTTTTTTATTGAAATGGACTGTACTTTCTAGTCTTCCGACCCCTCAAAGCGCTTTAACAATTCATGTCATCATTCACCCAGTCACACTCTGATGACAGGCGCTGCCACACACAGCGCCACCTGCCAATCAGAAACAAACATTCCCACAGTGCAGTCACATCTACAGGAGCAATGTTGGGGTTAAGCGTCTTTCCCAAGGACACATCGACATGCGGTCTTGCAGGGCCTGGGATCGAAGCGCCAATCCTGACTGGAGGGTGACCGTGCAGCCCGCAGAGCTCTGCCTTCAATATGGTCTCACCCTCCTGGTCTGCAGGGTCAATGTCATATCCGTATCCGACCATGGTCCTGATGGCCTCTCTCAGGCTGTCTCTGTTCGATTTCTTAGTGCGCTCGTCCAGAAAAGCATATGGCACCAAGCGGGGATTACGCCTACCCTTCAAATCCTGACACAAACATGGACAAGTACAAAAAAAAAAAAAAAATGTTCAACTATATCCTAGAGAGCAGGCCAGTGTTCTAAATGTAAAGAATAATGGCCGTTACCTGCTGGATGCCATAGGTCCATCCTTGTTTAATTCGGTCTTTGGCCCACACGTTGTGTGCATTCTCGGCTAGTTTATCAACCAGAACCTCCTGACCGGCATTCAGTTTCACGTCAGAAAGATCGAGTGGTGCAGGCTTATAACCATTGGACATCATGTAGCTGCATAAGGAACAACATTACAAAGAGAAAGAAGCACTTAAGTATTTGTATGCAATGTAATGACCTCTGATATTAAGCAACACAAAGCAATATGCATTACATGCGTTTTTAGGTTGTCATGAGAAAATAAACTCCTCACTTACTCTTTAGGAAGTTTGATTTTCTTCAGATCGTCTGCAGCGTTAACATAGACCTGGGCTACATGGCATCCAAGAGCCAATAGGGTCCTGACGACAAAAGGAGACAGAAAGAGGGTCAAAACCCCAATTGATAAATACTTAAACCTCAATACACTTTGCTGGATGTTTCAGCCTCACACCAGCAGGATCCATATTTTAACACAGTGCTTTAATCTGAGCCTTTATCTGCTTCCACGCGGCGTTCAGCAAAGAGCAGCGTCGATTCTATGAACAGATAATTGGATAACAGCCAAATGCTCAACCTTACTTGAGTGTTTCACTCGACATCTGCACGTTGTAGTTCCTTTCAGTCTCAGGCAGCTTGCAGAAATCCACGAGGCAGGGGTGCTGTCTCTTGTTGTCGTCACGAACCTGGGGAGAATGCCGGGCGCTGTCATACCAGTTTGTTTCACAGCAACAAATGTGGATTTTCTTTTATTTTCATTTTGGTCTTTTCAGAACGGCAAACATCTAAAAGAAGTCTGAACCGGAGTTAAGAAAAGGTAGACTGCAGCTGACGTTAGCAAAGGTAGTTTAGTTTGTTTTGCACCTTATTTGAGCCTGTGTTTTTTAATCAATATTGTGTTATACGCCTCAGCTTAGAGAAGAGCGGCCAGAGGCCCAGCTTTCAATGATCCATTTGAGTAAAACTCTCAAAAAGATGCTGCCAGTGACTCTTTCTCTGATAATACTTTGTTATTTAAAGTTTTCAATAGAAATAAGTTCAACCAAAGCTTCCCTCGATGCTGCTTATCCAAAGAAGCCTTTGTCTTGAGTTCACTGACGCTCGTTACACAGGTGCTTCCCCTTGAGTTTGTTAATTACAACAGGAAATGAGGTCACCTTCTGGGTGGAGCCTTCCACCAGTCTTAACCAATGAGGATGTCATATGCTTTGGAGCTGAGACTCATTATACGGGTGAAATAGCTGGTGTGACAAGAGACTGAGTTGGAAAACATTTTGCGATAACCAAAATGTTCTTTAGTTATTAGCAAGGGACGTGAAAAAGCATCAAACGTCAAACTGAAAAATGTTCAGGGTTCTGTTCAGATAAAGATAACTCAGAACCATCCATAATGTACTGACTACAATCGGCATCTATAATGGTTATTTCTGGTGCCGCGGAATTTGAATTTTTATTGTCTTTAGAGTGATTACTATTTTTATTCTGTTATCATATAATATAAAAAAATGTTTGAAATGGGATATAAATAAATAAAAACACCTAACCTAGGGGTGAACCGACCTTTTATCCAATACATATTATCACCAGCTCCTTTCCATCCATTAAACTTTTATCACAGCTTTTATTGAGGATTTGCTTGCTACTGGGAGTCTTCTTACAGCCGGAAAATACTAAAGAGGAAGACAGTTGCTTCAGATCAGATAGATGGATAGAAACTGGTGCCATGTGCTTCCCGAGGACAGCGGGTTCAGAGGTATTTAGACATTAGCCTACATTTCGCTGGAAAGAGCTCAAGTTGACCTTTGACCCCCCCCACCCTCTCCAAATAGATCCTCAGTAGCAGCTTTACCTTGCCAAAGGTCCAGCCCAGTTCAATCTTGTTCATCCCCCACAGCTCGTGGATGTTCTCTGCCAGTTTGTCCCGGACGTTGTCCAGGTGAGGGGGAAGAACAATCTGCAGAGGCCAGAGGAACAGATGGTACCGTTGGATGATAAAAAGACACAAATGGGCCAACCAATGAGAATTAAGTTTTTTCTCCTGACTATGCAACTGTTAACCTCCCGGGGCTGTAGGAACATTAACATGATTTTATCTATGATATACAGGGGTATCCACACAACGTTTATTAATATTATTATATGTTTATTTGGCACTTTTGCTTTAGCAAATCAACTGAACATTTTAAAAACAGGTGATGAACAGAAACTAAACTAATTTCATGCGGCAGATTCCTGAAACTTCAAGAAGGCTTAAAAAAATGTATAAGATTAATTTTCTTTTTAAGCAATCCTTAAAAAAAGGAGCAGCAGACTGGCAATACTGTGGAAACATATGCAATTAAATCAGGTTTCCGTGTTCAGAGTTATTCAGGAAGTGGATTCTTAACATATTCTTGCAGAAATGTCTCCTTCAATGTTATTTCTGATCTAAATAACCACAGGTCAATGTCAAAATCAACATTTCATTTAAAAGTGAACCAAGTGAGCTTCCAAATTCCTCCCACGTATTTCAGATAGAAAAGTAAGATTCCTTGATGTAGTTGTGGTCACCTGGCTGGTGTCGACCGGAGTGGGGACAAAGGAGGCCTGAGAGAGGAACTGGGTGGTTCCCAGCAGGTCACGAACTCCATCATGGTCCCTCTTGTAATCCTTCACAGGCTCCACATGCATCTTCTCTTTGGGCAACAGCGCCTCGTAGCACGGAGAGTAACCGGCGGGTGGCAGGAACTTGAAATCCCCGTGGCGTCCACCCAACAGGAAACGAGCCCTGGGATGAGAAGTTACATAACATTGCCGGTTGTTATCTAATATCCTGACTTTTAACTTCCCCAGGGGGATTTTAAACGTTTTACACTTGGTCGTTAAGTACAAACACTTTTGACTTTGTGTGGCCCTTTCTTTGGGTTGAAAAAGCAATTCTACGGGTGACCCGTTTGTTCTCATTGGCCATTTATGAATGCGGACCCTTACTTGACACCCGCAGAGAAGCTGACGACGGGGAAGAAGAATCCATCGGTGTTGAAGTCCTCGAACATGCCCTGCACGGGCTGCCCGTTGATCCTGAAGGACATGCTGGGAGCGCCTAAATCCAGGCAGCAGCTGACCACATCGTCCGAGTTCAACAGGTGCTGGTTAATGGAGGCCACGGCCCTCGGGATTCGGCCTGCACAGCACAGGGCAGAGAGACAGAGAGCGAGGATGGATGGCTGTTAGAACTGCAACGTCATTGCGAATGAGGGGCAGGATGACATGAGAGCGGGAACCCAGAGAGTTGGAGCGATGCGGGATGAGCGCCGTAAAAAAAAGAATGAGGGAAGGTGATGGATCTTTTAGTAGAGAGGAGAAAAAGGTGATTTGCTTTAAGTATGAGCCTTGTGAATAGGGGGCATTTAAGGACTCTGTGCCCCTAAAGCGCAGCAGACAGTTGGCTAAGCAATTGCAAAAGAGGAGGTTTTTGTCCTGTAGCTGGAGAACTTGTCTTTTACAGGCCTTCACCTTGGCAATGTGTTCACTTTTAAGATGTTAGATTTGTAGTCTTCTTCTGTAACATCAGATTTGGTGAAAAAACATAAAAAAAGGTAAAGTTAATGCAGAGCAATCCACTGTAACCTTTATGATACTCAAGGGAGGTAAAATCATCAACTGTTGAAACTGGATTTCTACGTCCCAAAATAGCTCTCCAATTGCAATTACCTGTATATTATGAATGATGCCGCTGGCCTTAAATTAGATGCCTACCTGACCAGAGATGAAGGCCATCAAAGCTGTACGAGTACAGGTCATCTCCGACACCATTGCCGCCCCATCCTTCTCCTCCACCGGGGTACGGAGCGTAGCCTTTGGTGTTGGCCCAGCCGACCCTCAGGTGCGTCGGCTGGCCAGTTAAAAAGTGGTCCACCTGGTCAATAACCATCTCAAAATACCACTTCTTGTACTGGGCTGAGCCTTCAGCCATGCCCAGGAAGATGTTCGGCCTCATACTGCAGGTGAAAAGAGAGGAAGAAGCCTCTATGATGCACAGTGCAAATATAAATCATTCATTATTCTGTTGAGAAGCCGCACTTTGATTAAGCACCAAGTAGACGCCCGAAACCTTCTCCAACCAACCCATCTAAGACATCATCTTTCTCCCAGGCACGTTAGGACAAAACATCTATGATGAAACATTGTTTATCTGGGGGGGGGGTTTCTCTTTTTTTTTTACCTCTGGACATCGTTGACTAATCGAGTCTGAAGCAGCAGGTCCCTCTTGGGAAGCAGGTTGTCACAGATCAGATTCTGGTTGGCTCTCACTGCCACCCCGTTGCAAACGCAGAGGGAGCACAGGACATCCAGAATCTGAGCGAGAGGGAAGATGGACATTATAAATAGCTCTCTAGCTTGTTTTATTAATGTCAAATCTCAAGGTAAGTGCATTCACACACCATAAGATGGAAATCTAAAACCTTAATTCTCACTTATTAAGCGGCAAATTCTGCTTTGGCCAGTCAAAGTACACTCAAAATTTCATACACTCAAAAGGGAATAATAAAAATAGTTTTAGTAGTTATATATAACTTGACAGCCTCATTGAGAGGCTTCATCTTTTGTTTAGTTAATACTGCTATTATGACCTAACTTGAGCAGTTAAAACTTAAATTCAAAGCAATTGTTGAAATCAATTGTTTAAACCAATCAATCAGATTCCGTCCCAAACATCTTTAGCTGCTACAGCGTGCGTACTTCTGCCCACCTTGTGGTTGCGCCCATGCTTGTAGAGCAGAGAGATGATGGATTTAATGTGACTTTTCTGAATGATGTTCAGAGCCTCTGGACTTTCTAACAAAATACAGTGAAGGACTTCCAAGATCCCTGAAAGGTCAGAAAAAGTATTTGTCGTTATCAGAACAAATGTACCATTATAATTAACAACTATATATATGCATATAATATAAATTCACTCCTTAATACCTGATGAAGATTCCAGTCTCTCCAATTTGCTGACCAGCCAGTCCAAGTTCCGGGAAAACTGGGTGCAGTTGATCCTGTTCCCACGAATCAGGGCAGCTGAACAAAAGAAAACAATTTCACGAAACATGAACATGACTCAATGCTCCAAACACTTGTGAGTTTTGACTTAAAAATAGTCCAACTTTTTTCTAATAACATCATTTTCTGAGATTCTAATACAAGCCACTGAAGTTAGGTTCGCTATCTTCTAAAATAAGCGTATCCCCTTGAGCACTCGCGCTATCGCCGTGGTGATACCAGGAACACCATTTACTTCACTGTTTCATTTTCCACTATTTGTATTCAGGGACACTAGAGCGACAATGCCGTTAAACAGTTTAACAGCACTTTGTGCCAAAGGAATACACATGGGTGTCTAATAACTATTAAGTCTTTTCAGCTCATTAGGAACGCGTACAAATTCACAGTGAATGTGAAATCAAAAGTCAGAAACCTGGAGAAGGCGACGCAGACTACAGATGTTAAATAATAGTCACATCAGCACAGACTATATTAAGTGATGTAGAAGGCTAATGTTAATTATTCCAAACAAGTCGGACAGAATGAACCAGTGGCAAATACAATACTGGCATCATATTAATAAAGATAAACTATCTTGAAAGGGTTCGTGCATTGAACCCAGCACCAACATAAAAACCTTCATCATGAAATGCTTTTGTCACATTTTAGGAAAAATGAGTTTCTATTACAGGATTCTCCTGTGGTTTGTCAATCTTTGACATTTTAAAGAAGCACTTATCTGTAATTCTTAATAAATACCTAGACAATGTATTATACGGTTTAATGGAGCACCTTATACCTGTCAGTATTGTTTTATCTGACCTCGACTGAATTAAGCTCTCACCTTCTGACAGTTCCTATAAATCATGCTAATGCGCACTGAGATATCGAACCAGGAAAGGAGACTTAATAGGGAAAGACGAGGCGGTCAGGAGGACAAAGAAGTTGTCATGCAAATCTTTCAACACCAGACAGCGTTCAGATTTCTGGGGCTGACCCCTCTCCGGGCAAGGCTGGTGTGTCCTCAGAGCCCTGTGTGTGTAACTTCTGAGTGCTTGTGTGTAAATTGTGTGCATGTGGGAGTGCTGCGGTGAGGGCGCATGTAAGGGCAGTCACGGTAAGCCGAGAGGAAGCCGTTGGTGGGGAAGCGGCGATGACCGCAAGGAAAACAACACAGGAAAAAAGGTTTCCAGAATAAAACTTCTCAGGGTCACAGCTTTAGCGTTCATTACTCAACACAACAGATGCCGGCGTCTGCGACGACTGTCAATTTGTGAACGAGGCTACGATCATTTCTTGTCAGGACTTGTAATGTGTCCGCACTGATCACGGAGAATGAGGACCTCAATGAAAGCAAAGACTGATTGTGATAAGTAACTGTACGGACTCTCGTATGATTATTTCAGATAGTTATAAATGTCTCATAAAAATGTGTCCAGGAGGGGACTGAGAGTACCCAGGAGGGAGTGGATGTAGGGGGAAGGAGGAAAGTAAGCGGGGAAGTACACAGGCGAGATGAGAAGCACTGTGGGAAGATTAATACTGGATTTCTGCCCAGGGTCAACAGCTGCCGGAAGATTTGGATATTTCACGTGATTAATCACTCGGGTCCAGTTACCTAAGAGTTCATAGAGGAGGTTGAGAATGTCCTTCCACGCTGCACCTGCTTCCTCCCCAGCCATCTCTCCAAAGTGGGCAGCGTTGTTGTACAGGTTCATCCGGTCGATGCATTTGGATAGCAGGGCCAACATGCCCTTAGAAGTGGCAGGATTAAGAAAAAACTGTTATTATTGCTGCATGTCATCCCTTCTCTCCATTGTCTAAAACTAAGATAGAGGCAGGCCAAATATACACATAACTATCTAGAATTTATGCTGTCGGGTTTAAAGAAGTATCTTAAAGTTTGGCAACTTCAATTATCCACGCATGGCAATTTTATATTTTGTTTGCGCTTGCTAAAAGTTTATAGTGCCACGGTGTTCGCTCTCACCTCGTCTTTGAAGAGGTCTTGCCGTTTGATGAGGGAACGGAGAAGACACTGTTTCTCCTCGTGCTCCAGCTCTACATCGGGCTGTTTGAAGTACTCAATCAGGTCGTTAAGTGTTTGTAGCACCTCTTCAACATACGCAGACACCGCCGTGGACGCACGCTCCGCGATGCTGTCCAAAGCCCTGAGGGAAAGACGGGGAAAATCAAGATAGGAAATAACCCCAGCCAAAACTAACACTGTGTCAGGTGGTGTGACAGAGAAGACAGATGAAAGTGCGCTTGAATAACCCTCCTGTCGTTACTTAATAAAGTTGGTGAAGAGGACGGTGCTGTTGCGGATGATGCGAGCGGCCCGAGACTCCTCATGCTGACAGAGCTGCAGGGTGAGCCCGTCGTCCATGTGGCCCTCAGAGTGCAGACAGGCCTGCCCAAGGACAAATAAACACATACATATGCATTTCTTCACTTCCACAGGATCAACACCATTAGGCATCAGACGTTTAATTATGGATCTGAATATTATTATATCAAAATATAATTATAAAATTCAAGCATACACTCTGTAAGCTTTGCATAAAGTTATTTATGTAAGGTGCAAAGGGAGCCTCTTGCAGCTGGTTCATTTACACCACTGCAGCTCAGTGAAACCTGATGCACTGTAATCAAACAGCAAGGAAGGGGGATGTGGTGGGTGGTCCAAGTGTAGACTGACCATCACCTCCAACATATCAGGTGCATTAATATACTGCCAACCTTGCAGGGACTGCCTGGCGCCGGTATGAAGGGGCGCGGGACGTCCCTGGAGGCGTGCCAAGCAATGACTTATGTTCAGTTGTCGCCCTAATCCCCCCCTGTCTCACCCAAAACTAACTGTCACCCTACCAAACAGCCCATTATCACTTGTAAATGAGTTGCTGCATGATGAATGCAGGGCGGGTGCGTGTCTGTGGCGAGGGGTAGTATACAGGGGTATTCAGGGTGGACCTTGATTGTAAGTGGAGCAGGAAATAAATAAAACGCTCTGCGTGTTTAAATAGCCACACAACCCAGTGGTTTGTTAGTTTGCACATGGGCTTCAAGGTGTCTACGACGGGCTATGGCGTGCATTCAGGATCTCACCGTAAATACAGTGGTAGAGATGACAAACACTATATATATATGTGTGTATATCTATATATATGGCTAATATAATAATTTGTGAATAATGGCAATAATATAAAGTGATACGGTAACTAAATAGTGGAAATGTTTGTATTATTTAGACAAAGGCCCTGAAACAATTCATTGATATTTGACCTCTGTATTAATCCCTTTTACAAAAGGGTCTAGAACAGGGGTGTCAAACGTACGGCCCGCGGGCCAGAAACGGCCCGCCAGATGGTTCAGTGTGGCCCGCGGGATAAATCTGTATTAATGAAAAAAAATGAGAATACACTTCATTTTCTAGAAAATCTGCAGTTCCTATATTGTCCGCTAGTGGCGCTGTTTCACGTCTATCGCTTTACCCGCATTTTCTGTTGACCCTGGCACCCTCTTCAGTGAAATTGAAAAGTGGACAGTGTCGGATTTTTCAAGAAAAATGGACCTCTTCCCACATGTTCATGGAGGTGAATCACAATCACTGTGATCAGTTTTTATGCATAATGCACTTAAATAAATGTTAAACTGGGTGAAAATGTTGTTGAAATTGCACATTACTTTCCTTAAAAACTCTTAGGTTGTTGATAATATATTTATTAAAAGGACAATTCATTGCATATATAGATTTTTATAATTTACTTCTTCTCTGCACTAATAGAAAGAAGAAAGTGGACTTATTGTTAGTTCTATGTCATTTTAGAATGAGTTTACTGGTCTGGCCCACTTGACATGCGATTACGTTGTATGCGGCCCCCAGACCAGAATGAGTTTGACACCCCTGGTCTAGAAGAAAAGTTTAAATCCTATTTACCCTTCTTTTCAGCGGTCCTAGGCGAGATGATTTGGCATCGGGGGCCAGATAAGACAGCCACAGTCCCGTCGCCACATGCATGACAAAGCAGACAGAGTCTCCGTATTTGATCTCTGGCACTCCCATGCCGTCGATGTCCCTCTTTGGACCGGAGGAGTCCCCCTTTTCCTGGTCACATTAGAGGAATAAACTCATATCATTACATACACACACAGCCAATCAGCACACAGTCAAGACACTCGGACATGGAAAATATGACAAAGGAAGAAATGTTTTGATTAGATGGAAATCAGAGGCAGGTGGATTGGAGTAAATTCATTGGTTGCTGCTGTCCTTATTAGCTTGACTACATTTCTGCCGGCAGTCGACAGCAAGTAGCAGGAAACCTATTAATGCCTGTGTGAAAACATTGGAAAGCATTGACCTTTTCAGATACATGAACCTAGTGGCACTGGCTTGTGTGTATAATAGGTGGAGGTAATGAAAGACTTAAATAATTAGTTTTAAAAAAAAAGAATTATTGTTATCCCAAAACACACACATAGTGATGTCTGAGGGCAATTACACTCTGTTGGACAATTACAGCAAGCGAACAGCACTCAAGGGGGAGACTGAACCTTTTGCAGTTAAGAGGACATCTACAGGGACACGGTGGTACTCTGTGAAGGTGATTCTGGAAATTTAGCGGTTTATGTGGATGCAGCCATTTTACCACAAGACATGTAGGTAAAAATGTAGGATTCAACAAAAAATTTAATAAAGCATCACTGCCTCTTCTTAGGGATCTAACTGGGATATTGGAAGAAACAGGAAATGGCATATTTAGCTTTAAAACAACACAAAACTGAGAAGCGCAACATTCTAACTCTTTTCGATCTAAACTGCACAATAGTAAACCGAACATCAAAAATACGTTAACATGTTATTTTCTGAAAAAATTAAAAGAACTTAGAAGCCCTCAGCATCACAGAGAGTTCAAAGCAAAGCGTGGGATAATAAAAGGGTGGGTAATTCAGGGAAATAAATTTAAAAAATCACTAATTAATCACAGTTTGAAATTCATTAATATCGATTATTGGCAATTAATGAATGTTTGTTTGTTTTTCTTCTATAGACTAATTCTTAAAAGTAATGATAAATCACTCTAGAAAGCGTGTATTTTAGACACTTATTGTTTAATTGTTAATGTTATTTTAAACTATGTTAATAGTGAGTGATGGCATAGTTAGTACTGACCTTGGAAGTCCTGAAGCAGAAGGCAGTGGACTTGGTGTCGGACTTCAACCTGTCCTGCAGGACAAGTCCCCGGTCCTCAGTCAGGGCCAGGTAATGGCCAGTGGCGAGGTGACGTAGCCGGAAGGCCTGACCCCAGCGAATGTGGCTACCGCTCCAGCTGTACAACAGTACAGGGGGTCACAGGTCTGAAACTTTACATGCCTTTGGGGGGCATAATCTCAATGTTGTATTTCTTAATGCAAAGCATTATGTAGTTGAAATTTCCCTGAATAGAACTAGATATCATAAAAAAACAATTCTTCCTTAGTACTGATTGAAATCAAAAACCCAAAACTCTCAAGACTGACGTAAAAGTTCTGTTCAGATTTGAAGTGTTCTTTATTTAATCCTCAATCAGAAAGTTCTTGATCTGGATCACAGTTTTGTTTTGAATTCTCCTGTGGCTGCTTACACGTAACAACATTCAATACTATTGTTAAGGTATTTGCACAACCTTTTTAAAGTCGTTTACAGAAAGTCTACAGCAAGACATAGTTTAAAGCCCAATTAGTTAAATTAACTGGCTATAAAAAAAACAAAGTCATTCATCCAATTTCGCTAGTGGAATTTGAAAACTTATAAAGCCGGAATTTAAGAATGAATCAAGGTTGAATGGTTTCTATATTCATTTACATGTTGAAAAGAATTCCTCATTTTCTGTAACATAGAAATGGCTATTTCACAGTTAATTGGAGATGAATTAAACCAATGAGAATATCTTTTAAATGTTTCTAAAATCGATCGATACGTTTAATTAGAATGTCAACTGAGAATTAGATAAATTTTAACTGCTTTACAGGCTCTGGCTCAACCTTTCCTGAACGGCTTATGTAGTGTGGGAACTGTGGTTCGAAATTCATCCCCAATCCAAAAAAAAAGAGAACAAGAGCCTTGATAGATGCACCAGCAAAGTGTAAGGACTCTGACAAGCAGTCCCAGTGAGAGCTGGCAGACGCTGTGGCTGGAGGGAAAGTGCGTGGGTGGCGAGTTAAAGAAAGGAAAGGGAAGTATATGGAAAGGGATGCTGAACAGAACCTCGCCCTCTGAAGGACTTTGCCAACTAATTGGTAGTTGCTGTTCAAAGCGGGAGATAAAGTGTATTTATAACCTTACAGCAGAGTGGCTGTCACATTTGTACATAAAGCACCAAATCTACTTATTCTTCAAGAGATGTCATCAAATAAGACAACACCTCTATACATTTAAGGGAAATCTACTGCGGGGGGTTTTCTGCTACGTTACGGAGCTGATTTTATTCCCCGTGTGCGAGTATTGGGTTGTGGTCTCACCTGATTCTGAGAGGCTCCAGTCTCCAAAGCGAGCGGGCCTTTGATGCTCCCTTCCCCGTTTCATAGTTCACGATCCTGAGAGCACAAATTACACACGAGGGGGCTTCTATCATACACAAGTATTCCAAGTTACAGTGGGAATGAAATAACGTCAAGAATTTAGAAATTAAATTATTAAAAAATGTTTGCAACGCAAAGCTATTTATTTTTCAAATGATGCATGTCTGATGCAGAAGGCATCAACATGCACTCCCTATTAACATTGATTCTTTAAAAGCCAGTCCATTGTTTTATTTCATCTGGTCAGAGACAAAGAATCCCCTTTTAATACTAATTATTGTGATCTGTCTGCTTTACGACACTGATGTCACGGTACATTATAACATCATGTCTTTCACTCAACTTTTACCACTTCTTTGTTCCTCTGGTGAATTGCTAGTAAATCTCCTGCGACTGGCTCAGACAGTGAAAGTAGGCTTCTGTCTCTGGCGGTTCCACAAAGGACGGAAAGGTCATAAACTTTGAGCGTGCAGCGCTCTCTCTCCCTGGGGAGGTCCCTCGGGACTGCTAACCAGGGCAAACTGTCCTCAGTGTGCAGCCTGTGGCAATATTGGAAAGCCGTCCGACGCGTCGCACAGATGTGGAGTTGAAGCATAAAGATGTCGAAAATGCAAATACTCGAGTACACCCCGACACCGTGCTCACGTACGGTGCTCCAATGGCTCAAATGTACTTACTTACATTCCTCCGCTGGAGAATTGGGTTGTTCACAGCCCTACTCTCAGGTGATTGCTCTCAAAGGGCACCAGATTGAAGCTTTTAACTTTGCAACATGCTGAATGAATTCCGTGGGACGATGCCCCCGGGTCCGTAGTCTCACAAAGTCCTGTGGTGGGCGCTACGGCGAGCTAATTGTCTACTAACCTATTCTCCTCCTCACTTTTGCCTGCTCCAGGGATGGTCAAGCTCTCATCGTGCCCATGACAAAGACGCATCACGTGTCCACCAGTCAAAAACCCTGACAATAACAAAAACAAGATAATTAACACTGTTCGCTTTTATCTTCCAGAAACTGATAATTTATATTACAGTTGTGGGGTTGTTGTGTTTCTAAGAGAACAAATATAGAGAGAAAAATGCTTTTTTGACGAACAATTGTAAAATGTATTAAGTTGTTAAATTGGTTGCCACTGTGGTTGCTGGGGTCATGAACTTGCCTACAGCCATGCTGCCTGCAGAGCGGGTCGGTTGGACGTTCCACAGGGTCTGCATGAAGGAGGCATCCACCTGGATGTTTCCACTGGAGATAGAGAGGTGCTGCAAGAGACAATCATGAACGACGGTGCCTGTGAGTTTTGTAAGTAATACAAATACTGAGATTCGGAAATACTGCACAAAGGAGGGACATATATGGAATTCAAAAATATTGTAAAACAACTTTGTGTCCTTTTTTTTGAGCTGGCAAACAGTGTTATCAAGTGGGCTAGAAAACATGCATTGACGGACTGCTGTACATGACAATATTGCAAAGCAGGGTGTGGATTACAATTGTATGACGTCAAACACCAGCTGCACTGCTGCAATTCAGTCGAACTGGCCACCATTATGAAACGCAACCAGTGCAAAAAAGAAAATGCTGTGTCACAACATCTATGACTCACATGGTTTATTCCTAAAGTGTCTCAATCTAAAAAGCTGAGGTTCTGCCAGGCCAGAGCAGGTGAAGATTTCCTTACAGAGGAGGTGAAAGTGGTATTTTGAAATGCTCGTTTCCCTCATGAGGGCCCAGAGCAACCACTCTCCCATGCGTTGCACGTCGCCGCCCTTCCTCCTTTCCATTTCTCTCTCAGCCTCCTCTTCGCCCTCTCTCGCCCCAAATCTGCCTCTCCTCACTCTTCCCCAAGTAAGCTAATCAGGGTTGGGTGTATAGCTCTGCATAAAGAGTATGTATGCCAAGCTCAAAATTAAAAAAAAATCAACTGCGCAGGAGGGCTTTGGAAGTAATCAGATTTCAATTACAGATAGCGGAGTAGTTTTCAGGTTTGTCCCTTGAATCGGCGGTTCCCTCTGAACACGCTGGAGTGAGACAGGGATTATGGACATCTGAATGCTATACAACTTTCCAAAGTGCCTTTTTGACAGTGATACAAAACCGATAAGTATGTGAGGTGCATATTCTGCAAAAAACACTGCAGCATGTAGTCCCCGAAACAACACTGGAGGAAATCAATAGAAATATTCACGAGGGAAATACCTCATTTCTGGAAACGAGAAACAAATTGTATGCTTGCTGGTTTAGTTAGAATTGCTTGAATTGTAATTCAACAGTCATCTTTTAAAACAGCCGCTTCTTTCAAGTGATGGTTTGAAACCGATGACTCCCTGTGGCTCTCCATTTGCTCTTTTGTTTCTTTGTTTAATTGCTTTAACTTTATGAGGAGTCGTAGGGTTTTTCTCCACCTTTACTTATTCTTGGTGTATCTGTTGACCACCAAGCTGCTGCTGCTATTTGCCGCAGTAAATTTGGGTTTTATTTGATTGAATAATTAAATTCTAGCAGCATCAGCTACACGTCTACGGTTTTCCAGAGACGTCAACAATTAAACTTATCTTGACCCCTGTAGTATCCTTCTTTGTAACAGGCAAGTTTAAACTTGACCCACCAGGTATCGCTCAGTGGACACGCTGACGAGGATCAGGTCGTCTCCGATGCGGACCTTCTCTCCCTCGGACCTCTGCTTGGACGCAGGGTGGATGGTCCACCAGCAGGCCTCTCCTGTTGACACCAGTACACGACGTGCATGAATACACCCGAGCGGTCTCTTTCACCACACAGGAAAGCTTAGATTATCGGGACTCTTCTCTTTAGTTAAAGTGTCTATTCGCAGCGGCAAACGGGCTGAAACGGCCGTTTATCTGAGGAAGACGAAAGCTTTCTGTCTGACACGTGGCTTTAAAAAGGTCCGCAGTTCAGACGGACAATGAGGCACTACAACACACTTTTACGATCTTTCTCCCATGGGAATCAATTCCATCTCAAGCTTGGCTGATCCTCAAAGGGCTAATGGGGAAGACTGAATTAATTAAAGTGAATCTGTAAAGTGCTCGTAAGTAACACTGTACCTATTGAATCTTCTTGCAGTCCGACATCAAATGACATCTTGTCTGTCTGAGACCTGGATGTCTTCAAACAGGTCAGGTACTGCACAGAGACGAATCAATTAGTGTAAAGTCAAAGGAAGCATTACTTAGAAACTTAGCTCCTGCACAGATCTCGAATACAAGGAAAAAATCGTTTGGATTGAAACAATTAGCTACTTGATGAATTAAGCCAATTTGTTGACACTCTTTTGGAAATTAAGCCCCTTTTTGATTTAAACTGTTATTCTGACAAATGTGTAAATGCTCCATAATTACCCACTATCAAAAGAGTTACAAGTCAATACTTACCATGTCACTGAAGGAGTGGCGCAGGAGGATGGCGTGACCATAAAGCAGAGTCCTGTGCCCGCCCCCGTGACCCGCCTGAGAGGAAATACACAGGTAACAGATTACCATCATCTCCTCGGATGCTCAGCCTTTGAACCCCGTCAGGTTTGACTTATTGCATCTGCTGTGAAGCGTACTCTATTAACCTGCACTTCGCCTCTTTGTCAGATTTGAATCTATGCACTTCCTTTTGCTTTTAACCCTCTGTGGACACCAGAGATAAAGAATCTTCAACCTCAGACCTCCACATCCAAGTGCAAGCAAGACACGGACAAAAAAAAGAGAGGAACAAACAAAACCACACAAAAGCAAACAAACCACCAAACACCCATTCTACCCACAAACTGGAATAATTGTGACACAATGTAGCACGATGGCAGAGGAAATGTGAGGAAATAGTTGAGCAAAAAAAAAAAAGAATGTATGATTTCTTCTTCACCACTGAGGGGAATGAATAAATTGTCCTTACCCTTTTCATCAACCTCTAGCAGCAGAAGAAAAGAAAAAAAAGAAAGTGGTCATCTATTAACAATTTTTTTATGATTGCGAGATAAACACGCATTTAAAATGTCAACTAAGTTTAGAACAGGCCCCTTTTCAAATCAATTGAATGGGACTTCATAAACATTCATAAAAAGTACAAATGTTTTCCTTGTTTGTTCGTTTCAAAATGAATGGACATTCATTCTTTCGTTTTATCTAAGCCCACTTGTTGCAACGCGATAGCATATCTATAAACAGACCATACTCTCCTAATCCCTTCAACAACACTTCTCTTTTGAGTTGACGAACAATATTTAAACTCCTACGAGGAGCAGCTGGAGCCAAGCACTTGACCGGCCCTATAAAGCAGTGTGACACCCAACTGCCCCCTGAATTTGACCCTAGATGTAATTCTTTGGGGCTATCGCGTCTCTCCCTGATGCCTCGTAAGACAGACAGAAAAGGTGAAAATAAGGAAGCGTATCCAGTGACAGCTTGGAGTGAGGGAGGGTTACACGCAGAGTCATTTCAGGCCTGCTGTCACGTCAATGCCTCGAACTGTGACCTTTGGATTGGTGCCTCTCCAGTTAGAAGTTAGCTTCATACATATAGTGTATGACAAAGACAGAAAAGTTGGTGTAAAACTTTTCTTTTACGCATGTACATTTGCGTTAGTTGTGTGAATGTGTAAAAGTGAATGTCTTAAAAGCCAACTTCAAGTGCTTCTAACCAACTCTAAAACAGTGTCAATGTATTTATTTACTAGTTTGATAGCAGTCTAGTTGACGTAGGGCCGTTTTAAAATAAAAGCTACCTATAAAAGATGGATGATTTTGCTGTTGTGATTACAGATCTTGGGCAGACCAGTCGATCATTTATTTTTATTTTGCATGCCAGATAGGCTTTATTTCTTTTTGCTAAAACCTGGAGGAGCCATTGCACCAAGCCATGACTTAGTAGTTTCCCTAAATCTTCACTTCATATATCAAGTCGCTCATCTCTATGGAGCAGCCTGAGCACAGAAGTAGCAAACTAATCACTTTTTCAGGGCTGTGAAGGAGGGAATCAAGCCAGACTCATTTGCTGAGTACCATCTGATTATTGATTCTCGTGTAAGAATTTGGCTAATGAGTCGTGGATTGAGCTCCATTTGCTTGATATTCACTTTATAGCAGTCAACGTCTGAAACACATACATCTGGCCACGTCATTCTAAAAATAGTGTGAAGTGCGTTGGCGCTGTGTTGTGTGAGACGTATGAAAAACAGACAGCTTTGCTCGCACCTTGTGTGACCACTGTGAAATCAAGAGATGATTTCACAACATTTCCTCGTGTCAAAACCCTTAAACTGAATTGACGTTAGAGACCAAACCCAGAGAAAACAGAGCAGCACACCCAAACCACAATGTAAGTGTTCTGCCAACGGTTGGGTTTTCATACCAGTTCACTTCCACTTTAGTAAATTAGCTGATTAAGGGAGCGCGGAATCTTATTTAAGATAATATGTTTTCAATGTGTACTTACATTGAAATGCACCAATATGTCAGCTGTGTGCTGAGGCTCAAAGCTTAGTGGTAATAAACAGCTTGAGCAAATGAGAAGCAGACACCGTCCCTTGAAGGTGCTTGCGCACCAAGTAGTGTTCATACGCAAAACAGGTGACTACTGTGAACAAGGTGAAAGCACCATCGCATGTCTAATTCCTGATTGCCATAAATTCAGAGACATCTTTGACGAGCCAATTGATCGTCTGCCGGCTGGCTGAGGGAAAGAAAGAGAGCAGTCGAGTAAAAGCTTCATTAGCTCTACACAGGGAGTCTAAACGTAATTTGTAAGTCCATCTGATTAATGTGTGCTGAGGAATACAAATTAAAAAAGGTATTACCATTAACTTAATACCAGTCTCTATTGCAGCACCTGCCATGAATGTTTAAACTAAATGCTTTTTATGACAATCCAGAAGTAGTCATCACTTCAAGTGAAAGTGCTGGCGGTTCAACCCTTTCGTTCGGCAGTCGATCATGCACAGTGTCACAATGATGGAGGAATGAACTGATGGACCTACCCATTTTTCATGGTCGGCGCTCTAGCAACACACAAATACAAATGAAGAGTATGTGTTATTGGGTTCTATTGAAGTTAATTACACAAATCTGAGAGCAACAATAGAGAGAAATGGGAAATATAATGCAAAAGACGGGGGTGATTTATTAGCCCGGCTACCAGAGAGTTTGTATTCCAGCCAACGTCATCTCGTCTTGCCAAACAAGGCCAGACAACAGTGTTGTAAACACAAAACAAATCTGCTGCCCAGGCTAATAGCCACACAGGTCTGATTCACCAGCGGAGAGGACCACAATTGTGCACACAATATACGTCACTTAAAGAACAATCTATGCCAGAAAGGCTATGCTGTGCATTGAAGTGCAGCCAGAGCCATCGAGCACCACCTTTTGGTGCATCTTGAATTAGTATCGTGGGGCCCCGTGATGCTGGTTGCTCTAATAGCTGGAGCTGTACTGCACATGGATCAATGCAACCATAGCTTTGTCATCTCTGTTCCTACACACCAGGAGTCCGTCCAAAGCTAATAATAGAGAAATGGGCCAATCAATTGAGGAACTATTCAAATCAACAGAGACCCGGTGGATCCAATAGGAACAGTGATGAGAATGCACACTCAAATAAACAAGCGGTTTCTATTTTGGCCATTTGAGAACTAAGCACTGTCTTCTCTTTGTTTTTCCCCAACCATTTGAGCATTTCACCCAATGAGGTGCTCCATTCCATCCCAAATCGTGCCCCCCCTCTGTAGCCAGAAATGCTTTGTGATGAGATTAAAAGACTGTTGGAGAGCAGCAGCATCTGACAGGGGTTTGCATACCGCACCTACCTTAACACTCCTTTGCCTGTCATCGCCCCCCCCCCCCCCCACTTGTGGCATTACATAGCCTCTGACCAACCAAAGATGACTTACATCCCCGATAAACATGCCTATTGGGCCGCAGGGGGAGCAGGGAGGAAGAGGCACACACTTTAGTATGGAGGAAACAGGCGGCTGGCCAATGATTTCTCTCCTTCCATCCAACTTTCGATCAATGTCTGAGCTCTTTTTGCAGAACAGGGCCTTGTTAAAGAGAAAGTTATAGATACTTTCTATTTAGAGATACAATCTTCTTACTGCAAACAAAACAACTGTCTGCATCAAATATTGGTTGATGTTAACATGAATTTACTTTAATCAACATACGTTTGTGTTTTTTTGTAGTATACAGTTTATAAGCTTATATTTGTATGTATCATTTTGTATGCATCATTGTTTAAATATCACGTGAATAATTCTGTTTTGAATAATGAGTAATGAATTCCATTTTATAGTTAGGGAGTTGTAGGCTACAGATATAGTCATGCTTGTGAACGCAATTGTTGACTGTGTGTGTGTGTGAATGAGAGAGAGAGACAGACTGACAGACAGAGACAGTAGGAGGAGAATCAGTGGGGAGGGAAGTACTCACCCCTTCGGTGTTCTGTCCAGTCTTCGCCAGCATCTCCTGCAGGGCCCGAACCGACAGGGCCTGCTCCAACACAAAGTTACAAACACACAAGTCCGGAGGAACATACTGTGAGAGAGAGAGAGAGAGAGAGAGAGAGAGGGTTGGAAGGAAAGAAACATTAGTCAAGAGGCATTGATGAATTCTCCCTGACCCACTTTTTGCCAAGTCAATTCTGCAGGAAACTCATATTATTACGAAAACCCAGATATTTCACATGACGAATGAACATGATGAACTTTTATAAAATTATAGAATAAAGAACTTTTAAAATGATATTTCAACTATTAGATATGCAAGCCATGGCTGGAATAGAAATGCCAGTGTTAGTCTAAAGTATCTTTTGACAGAAGCTCGTTATGACATGGAAAGAAATATATTTAAACATTTTTGGAACAGAATTGAGATGAGATTTGAATCGGCAATGAGGCAAAATTTCATTTTGGTGCTCATATATATATATATTTTTTTTCACGTTTGCTTGGATCTGTCATCCCCTTCATACTGGGGACAGTAATGCTCCCATATAAAGTATAACATTATTTTTTATGTTCAAGTTTATGTTATATGCAGCTTGAAAAATTAAGCGGAATTAACTTAATAACAGAGAAACCTGTTATACAAAATGTGTTGATTAAACATACGCACACGTAAAACTTTACCTAGTTTCTCATGTAAATATTGCCTTACAGCAGTCACTGACTCTTGAATAGATTGCAGGCACTGATATGAGAAAAGGGACAAATGATAGAATCCAACCCGTCCAGTGAATAATGGTGCTCATAAATAATTGTGATGACTCGCAACTTCTTTGCCATGAGGGTGTGTTGCTAACGAGTGGCTGGGGATTATGAGGCAGGCAGCCCGCGGCTGCAGTAACAAACAATTAGTTCAGCTCTTTCCTCAGCACGCAGTGGTTGGATTCCTGCTACAGAAGGCGTCAGATCCTGTGTTTGAGTTTGTCTCGACAACTTTCAATCGATGTAGCTAAGATGAAATTCAGTGAAAACATCACAAGCAAAGAGGATGGGGACCAATAGAAATGGGCCACTGGGGATTACATAATGCTTATAAATTACTGGCCAATCAAAAGCAGTTCTGGGGCCCATCTGGGCACCTGTTCACTACTGGCATCTCCTAAAAATATGAGTAAAACCAATAAAGCGTATGTTGTAGATGACAAGGCAAAGCGTATGTTGTAGATGACACAAACACAAAAAAATCCCACGACCCCCCCCCTGTCCATCTCTACCGAAGACAGAAGGGGACATTTAAAAGTGTTTGGTGCGTGCCCTGACTCGGTAACACACCCGGCTGATCCGTGACCTCTGCGGTGAAGTGAGAAATGTGAGCAGAGTGGAGGGTGAGGATGACGTTGCTCTGTAACTCAACACACACACCGACACCACAAGGAGTGAACTGTACTCAGTCCTGTGAGCACACACACGTTTTCTACTCAGGCACTCATCATTTGTTTACATTCAAACCAAGATAACATGTTTCGTGACAGAAAATGTCATCCTGTCACAAAACTTTGGAGAGGGCGAGTATTTATGTTTGCCTCTACGAGGACGCAACGTGACACAGCTACACCTGTGATGTCCTGCACAGAGATCTCCCAACCTTCTGAAGAACTTGCACCTCTTATGAATTATTCACTGTTGAAATTCCAATTATCATACTTCATCCGTGGTTGGGTAGACATACTGAATATTTTGCATGTCTGAGACACAATAACCTTTCGAAAGTATGCGAACAATACAGAAATATAAGCTGTGAAACTTAACAAAGAAATCCTAAAAAAAAACATTTTAAAGTCTTGTGCCAGCTATTCAAACAAGATCAAATGAGTCAAATTAAGACATGTGTAACTTTCTTAAGGTTGACTAGAACATTATGAAGTCAACGAATCAATGCAGAATCAAGCAAAAGTGTCTGTGTAGTATGTACTGTAAACTAATATCAAGTCACTTGTTTGAATACACGATTGGAATTAATATGAACTTAATATTAAATGTTCCTGTATTTTAGATGGCAATATGTGTTTGGAGTACAGCCACATCATATTCGAATGAAGTTTCAGAAACTTCTTTGAATTGGATCCAACTGATCTGAGCCTTATTTCTACCAACTGGCAGCGGCAAAGTGCCAGGCTTCATATTGAAGAGAAATGAGCCAGAAATGTGCCAAACCACCACTTTTTGTCTTTTCACACCCAAGGAGGCCCAAAGCCTTGTCACCGGTGCCCAAGGTGAGAGGGGAGAGGCATCTGTGACTGGCCGCCTGGCACTCTGCAGGTGTTGCCCTCCAACTCAACAACACCTCTAGGTGGGGGAGAAACAAGTCCCCAAATTTCATTCAAATTCTTGCTGCGCAGTGGCTAAATTAAATCGGGCTTTACTCGGTATGCACTGCTCATAAACATCCTGAATGTGGAGAGTTTTCTTTGGTTGTAACCATGTGATTGGCCCACTGACACAAAGTAACTGTGAAGCCTAAAACAAAACAATAAGAACATCTTTATAAAAACATAGGCTGCGATGTTGAACCTGAGGAGATCTCTTCATGCCAACAATAAACTTGCTCTTCCCATTGAAAGTTCTCAAAAGCCTTTCTATTGCAAGCCATATTCATGTTGCTTTTTTGGCTCCATGACCAATCACTGGGATGCACCAGTGCAGAAACTAGAACTGGTAGTTGTACCTTTCAATATTTCACCATCCGCTTTCGGCGTCATCCTGATTATTTGACAGGAGAGCCAGTGAGCGAGGGTGGAGCAGAGAGTGGAGTTTAAGAGGTTTCAGTAAAGTGTGTCTATGATTTACGACCCATCGGGAAGAGAGGCAGCCGGGAAACAAAACTAGACTTTGGTTTGAGGAAACATTCATCTATGCATCTTTAAACTGTGCAGGATAAATACTTTTAATGAATTCTTGAATGAACAAATTACTGGAAGTTATTTTTGAGACTATTGTTTATATATTGAATTCTGTTCAGTTTTCTGTAAACAAAATAATCTGAAAGTTCATATTTAGACCAATTTCAAGAGGTTCAGAAACATTTGATGGTTGTCTTTGACATTTTGAGAACAATGCTTTCTTCTATCAACCTGCTGAGTGTCAACAAATGGGACTTACTTAAACACCTACCTTCAGTCAAAGTATTCCCAGTAGCGACCATGTCGAGTAGCCTACTGCCCCAACCTTATGGTCATTAATATACATGTACCAGCTATGGTTGCTTGTTTTATGCTCTGCCAATAACGTCTCATTTATTCCTAATCTCTAAAAACAGGTGTGTGCCATTCTCACCTTGGCTTCCGATGTGGGTTCCAGGTAACACACCCGGTTACCGAGTCCCTCGACAGCCAGGCAGAACTTGCGATGGTCCTTCTGGATGGTGGCCACACACTGGAGCACCACCTCATCATCCTGCCGGAGAGAGACGAGATCTATTACCTCTCTGGTTTGTTGCTTATCTCCCGCACCTGTAATAAGGTTTTTAAACTCTTACCCAGAAATGTTCTGCACACGAAGCTTTCAGCTAAAAAGAAACCGTGGTAAAACAATAACAACCGGGCTATAGAAACGGAAATGGGTTATACAATAGTGCATAGTGTACGTGCATTTTATTATATTCAAAAAAAGGGAGAGGGTGTTTTTGATTGATAGAAACTGTGGAAAAATCAGATAAAAAGGCGAAACACTTTTCCTGGCAGGAATTAATACCAGCAGCATTAAAAAAAAAATGATATCCGTTTTAAATCAATAGCTGCGAAGGCAAACTAAGATGAATATAATTTCTAAACCTGCTACGCAGTCTTTGGTTTCTCTGCGGAAGACAGGAAACCCTCCATTCATTTAGTTCAACCATCAAATGAACGTCTGTATCTGTCGAGGTCCAGAAGGTCTGGCTGTATTTGGAGACTCACACACACAATATTGATCTGTTTGTTTGTACTGTGTGTGTGCGTGTGTGTGTGTGTGTGTGCGTGTGCGTCCCTGCCAGCTCACGTACCACACTGATCTGAGCTGATGGTTGCCATGGTTCTGGCTCCCTCCTCCCTCCCAGCCGTGTTAACTCAATAGAGATACAGGCAGTGCAGCCGCCACAGACTCAGCCACGATATCAGACCCGTAACATATTTTAATAAATGACTCAAGACAACATCATTTAATGTTGTTACAAAGTTCAAGTCCCCCTGGATGGAAGAATTTAGTGGGGGGGAAATTGTTGAAATGAAGTGTTTTTCAGCTTCAGATGCACTGTTATCAAATCTATCCAACAATACATCAGTCTAGTCTAACATATAATCTGTAATCCAACACTCCTTTACTTATGGAACTATATTTTAAATAAAAGAGAACAAAGTCTTTTCATATCTATAACAATTGTCTGGGAATTTTCATTTCTTTCAGACAGACATGTAGGAGACCTAAAATCAATTTGCTTGATAAGAAGTGAGGGGTGTTCACAAAATGTGTTCTTTGTAGTTTATGTATGTGGGTGTTGTGTGCAGTGAAAAAAAGGTTGGCGACTGACTTTTCCCCTAGCAATTATGTACGAGGCAATCTCTTTACTGTACATGCACACTGGGTGGCGCTGTGCTTTGGTCCTGTGCTGACCTACATAAGCAATTGGGTCCTTTTTTGACAGCATCTGTTGGACCCCGGAAAGTGAAAGTGTTTTGACTGCTGTTGCAGAAAGGGAGTCGGCTCCACTGTGAACAAAAGGCGTATCTGTACAATAGCCACACCAAATAAACTAAAACCAATCTACAATCAAAAGGTGAACGTGGAGGTAAGAAAGATCAATCCGGAGGAAACGAGAACTTCGGTAGCCCAGAATTTTGAGCGGGCTCCTTTAAGAAATAATACACTGGAAAATCCTTAACCAAGCGTTATGTAGCTTTTCTTGTGAAAGTTGAGACTGAATATTATTTGTTACAGGCTGGAACAAATCAATTTTTAAGAGGACATATGCTAACTTTTATATTCATACTTTTATTTGGGTTTCTACAACAACAACATGGCATTAATGTCCAAAAAACTAACTTAGCAGCTAGCTTAGCCTAGCATGTGCCACTCACCCCCCTTTCGGTTTGAAACACTAACAAATTGTAGCACTTAAATTGTACTTATAACGACTCTTATCTATAACGAGTTGTAAATCGGCTTATTTGATGAAACAGCACTTTCTTGTTTCTTGTTCTTTAAGTTTGCGTCCCTGTGGTTGAAATGCACTTGTTGTAAGTCGCTTTGGATAAAAGCGTCAGCTAAATGACATGTGATGCAAATGACTTGCAGCTAGGCGTGGTTTTGTTTACGGGCTCAACTTTGTCTACTTCCGCCACGCCGAAAGTAAACAAAGCTGCGCTGACTGCATTAAAACTGTTTTATCGCATTAATCTCTGCCACATTAATCAAAGGTAATTGTGACAACCCTTCTAAAAAGTGATGCATTTTTATTGTGAAAGCCAGACTCACACATTACCATATATACCTGAAATGGACAACAACATTAAAAGCTCTGTTGCACAGAAAGCGACTTTTATGCACTTTAATATTGCAGCTCCTGAACCAGACGTGGTCAGAGTATCAGATAAAAAGGCTGCATAGACTGGATGCCATCAATCTATGCAAGGGAGCATTAGAAGGAAAGGCAGTGTGGATAATAACGACAGCACCGCTCTAAATAAATACAACCTCAGGAACTGTGTGTGGGAGGGTTTGAAGCCAAAGATGGATACACAAGAGACGTTCTCTTGTAAAAATATAACCTCAATCAGATCTCAACAACTAAAAACTAAAGAAAAAGTGTTCCCATTGCCACGACTCTTAGGACACTTTCTGTCTCTCTCTCTGCACCCCTTGACTTGATCCACAGCCAGGGAATCTGGTGAATCTGAGGCAAAGTGATCCTCGCGGCAGTGCGACCATCTGCTAGCAGCATCAGTACTATGTATAGGGTCCCCGCCTGCAGCAGGATGGGGGTTCGGTGGCTGCTTTACCCAGCTTCCAAGTGCAGAGCGGGAACTTGACCCGGGCCTCTCCCCACCCGACCCCACCCGGCCTCACTAACCCTGGAGATCTCGCAAGCCCGACGCTTCAACACCCATAACATGCAAAAGGAGTGTCCCTCTGATTCAAGAGTCCATTGAAGGGTCACTGCCACCACCGTCTTCAACAGACCCTCCCTCGAACGCTCTTATCTTATCTTTGCCGTGTTCTTATCTTCCTCCCTTTCCTAAGGAGCCATTGTCGCCAACAGACAGCGACAGGTGTGTGCGTGGGCAGCCCCATGCATCCACCAGCCGAAACCCGAGAGCTACAGATGCTCCGCAGTGCCAAATGAACTCCCACAACTCACCCGCCGCTGCCACCAATGTGAACTTGAGAAAAGGTGAATCTGTTCAATCCCTCAGCGCTGCTATTTTGACACACACACGCTTTTGCACACGCTCAGTGGAGATCAACGAGCAGACATTGAAAGCAGGAAAAAAGGGGAATTAAGAAAATTCCAGCACATGCTGTCTCCTTGTTCACACTGTCTGGGTGTGTACACACTGTCTGAAGTGCTCTGACTTCTCAGGGGTCGTGTTTCCCGTAAACGTCAAGCAGGGTGCTAAGTGCGGGTTGAGCAGCGTGTTTTTAGTGAAGCTTAGCTCGCAGCAAAGAAAGTGTATATGTGTGAGTTATAACTTGATAAACCAGGTAAAGGCTGATTTTGTTTGAAATTCAGGCAAATTAAAAGGAAAATATTAAAAATATTATTTTCTGATATGAAATAATAGAATTTCCACGCAGCCATTTCCCATAATTGTGAAATACAGAGTCGCTGTCAGCCATGTGCACTTATCCCTTCATAATGTTTAAACTTTAAAGTAGAAGCTACAAGAGTGTGAAATAAATGGTTAATGGCAGCCGAGAACCTGAACAAATGTAGTGATGCAGAGAAATTGGTGTTGAAGCCTCAACAAAAGACAGAAGAGGGCTGACCAATTTGCTTCTGGGGAATTTGTGTTTTTAGCTCTACAGTCGTATCATACAGTAAAAAAATCAGGATAAGTTCATGAGAAGCTACATAAAACCTGTTTGCCCCCAGTCCACCTATTAATCTGTGGTTATACAAGTCAATTCCATCTGCTGAAATATCTGTCAACTAAACAGGCATGCAATCAATTTGTGTTGAAAAGGCTATGTGTGTTTTGTTACCATTTCTGACTGATGCCATTAAATTAAAAAAAAACAGCCCCTCAACTGAAAAGATTGGCTACTGCAGGGATTCGTACCATTGAGGTCTACCAAACCATGTGACTGTACTATTCATTTAGTGGTTGGGCTCCAAAATCCCTTTTCACTTTGAGGGTAGTGTTGCTTTTCTTCAAGTAACCGCCATTAGACGTTAATGGCCATCTTCCATTTGTATCTTGGCGAGACGCAACTGCGGCTGAGGTGGATTGAGCCGCATAGCTTCAGCGGATCCTCTCTTTTTCATTATTACAATGATGCCCTACATCTTCAACATCCGCCTTTTCTCTTCATTGCTGGCCATATACAACATTACATTGGATCGATATAGCCAGTCTGCGATTGCCGGAATACTGGCTTCTGCTGGACTTACAGATTCCTCTATGAATGCATTAATAGGGGGTCAACTGATAACAAAATTGAACTGATACTACATTTAAAAAAAGTACTTCATAAACTGTCTAATAATAATGTTACTGATATAGACGAACCTACCTGTGCCATACATACCTGAAACTTTTTTGACGGTTACTTTCGTTATCAACTTTTGTTATGATCCTGTGTAGCAGCGAGGTGCATTTCATCCAGCAGAAGCCTTTATCATCTGCAACCAGTGCGCCGATTCTCCTCTGACCTCTCACCATTTGCACCTCACCACCACTCCCAGTAGATCAGCAGTTTATGACATCAGACGAGCCCGTCTAGCACCAACAACCATGCCACGTTCAAAGTCACTTAAATCCCCATTCTGATGCTCGGTGTGCACTGCAGCAAGTTGCCTTGATCGCTTCTACATGCCTAAATGCAGACAGTAGTCTCAGAACTACAAATGTAAATCACTGGGCAATCCGGGCACATTTCAACAGTCTCCAAATAAAAAACAAAGGTTTGTCGCATTTGTGACTTCTTAAAGGTGTAATTTATCAGATCTGTTAAGTTGAAGCTTACAATCTGCCCACAGTATTACATTTGTATTACTTTGTAATGAACAAATCATGTTAATAAATCTTATGTAACCATTGCAACCATTTAGAGATTCATTTTGTTCCATAAAATGTAGCATCCTGCTATTGCTAAAAGGCCCCATCTGCAAACATATGCACATTTGAAATGTGTGCAGGTGTTCTCGTCTGGGACAACATCATGGTCGTAAATTAATTATGCATTACACACGTCTGCTTTATATTTAAAAAAAAATAAAATAAATTCTGCAGTCAAGCAGGTTTGGTCCCGTAGTGCTCTACCATGGATACCAGACACTCAGAAATTGGATTTCCTTGGCATAGATTGTATGTATATTGCTTTAGAGCAGCTTCAAATAATAGAGGACCCCCACAAGCATGCAGCTCTGAGGCATCCACCTCAGCAAAAGCGATGAGAAATGGGAAAGAGACAAAGTTGGAGCCTATCCAAGGTCCATCATCCTATCTGTTAAGGCAGCGCGTGCTCTCCGCTCACAACACTTGTTTTCATCCTGCATCCCCTAATTGTAAAACTTGAGGTAAACGTTAAACCATTTAAGCTCCCACAAAAGCCTCAGAAGGCAGCAACATGAGTTAAGGTAAGAACGTTTTCTTGGGAAAAGACATTGCATAAGTCATATCTTCCTTCTGCAGACAGGCTGAATAGCTTTAGGGTCAATAAGAAGACAGGACAGCTAAATTCAATAAGCATTAAGTGTTTTGCAATACATCAGCAGCAGTCTCTGAAAAGGTAAATCTCCTTCCTTGCGAGGGCTGAAATGGTTTCCAAATCCCTCAAGCTTACAGCCATCATGGTCAGACGCACACAGCAAATAGAAAACAGCGTTTCTTAGATGTTGGTGGGCTTACTGAGGAAATAAAGATGAGCCAACCATTAGCAAAATGACAGAATCAGAATTAAGTTTCCCCAAGTGAGACGTTCCTAAGCCCTATCTTGTCAAAAATGTAATTTCAATGGGATCAGTAATTTAAACATTATTTAGTAGCAGCAAGACAATAGGGTTTTTAAGTGATTAAGTAGTTAATTCTCCCCTTATCATAACTCTAAAGTTGCTTTAAGCAAAGTTCTTAACACCCAACTGCCCCAAGACAGCTTTTCATTTATAGCAAGGCGATCTAGTGAAATAACTTTAATCCTCAGCAGTTTAAAACCTCTGAAAACAAATGTTAAAGGCCTATTATCAATATCCTCGCCATAACCATGTCTCAGATCGTTGTTTCACTGTCCGGCCCCCACAATAAAGTGATGCGATTGTTTTGTCCTCTGAAAGGACAAAAAGGTTCTCCAAGAACAAAACCATTATGGCTACAGAGCTGATAACAAATTCAACCCCGAGGGACCTACTGAGCCTCTTTCAGTCCTCTGTGGATTAATGAAGGTAATTATTTGATTCACGGGTTAATCCCTCTGCTGCTGCTCTCACAATGAATTCTAGTTGCAACTCTGGACCAACACACGGCACTGCATAGTCAAGCAAATCAAGTTAAATGAATGGCCATTCCAAAATATTATGATGCATACTGAAAGGAATTATTTCAGTAATTCTTTGAGTATTTAGAGACAATCATATAAATGAAGTATGGAATTTGATTGTACAATCTTCAACGTCAATCTTTTTCCCGGGAAATAATTACTAAAAATAAGACTTGTGGCTTCACTTTCACAACTTATGGTTATACGCTTTACAGGACCAGTCCAAACGCTACTACAAAAAAGGAGCTTATCCCTCATTTAATAATTAAATCAAACCTCTCTCATCTCATCTCCATGTTGAAAGTAACAAAGAGCATTAGGGCAATAAGGTCCCGCCCCTTTAACAAGAAGGTGATTTAAAGGATGGGGGGGGTGGTGGCAGCCGGCTTCCCTTCAGCGCTCTTGACTGGAGAGACGAGAGTTGCCAAAGAACTTGCCATCAAAGCTTTCCCGATCAATACGGACAAAATCCTTCCCCTTAGATGTGAATCAATTGGAGAGAGGTCCACCAGAGGCCGCAGGACGATGCTGCCTCTCCCACGGTCCCTCTTTCCAACGCTCAATGAAGAGGAAATCTTTGCAACGGGGTCAACGAGTTCAACATGGTCCATGATGGATGCTGGAACGATGACCGAGATGCCTGCAAGGTCACACTTCTGAATACAAACCAGGGCATCGTCAGCAAAAACGGAATCACCTTTGATAGGCTCAAAAGCTCAGCTGCAATATGGACCTTTTAAAAAGGAGATCTTGTTTTGTCAACTGTGGATTTCAATGGAGGGAAATGCAGTGTAATGTTTTAAAGGAGCCATATTATGCCCGTTTACCACAGGATGATATGGTTCTTGCAAGTCACTGTGAGTCAGATACACCTGATAACCAGATCACTTTGAACCAGTCAGACCGTGAACAAGAGGCTCCCCAACAAGTCCCACAATTTAGGGTTCAACAACCACAAGTTCTCTTCTTTTTTTCTTTAATTCATTGGTTCCAAACAGTTTAAACTCTGTGCCACTGCAGTAGGAAATTTGAAAATAATTCAAAAAAAATAAAAGACTTAATATTATACTAAATATTGCCATACTATTTTCTTTGTCTGACAAAGTAAAGTTCGTACTTGGTCCTCTTCATTTCACCGAGATGCCTCCACTCTCGCTGAAGGAGCGCAACCAATCATCACAACAATCAATCAATTTTGTAGATTTAAACAATTCTTACCATTCAAATTAGAATAGTTCAATGAATGCAACTTGAATCTCATCTAGCCACAACTATGCAATTAGGCCATTTGTTGAGTTGAAACAAATAAATTAAATATCGATATATATATATATTGTCATACTTTTCTGTGCAACCCATGAAAATTCAGGACTAATCGGGATGATGAAAATCCTGTGCAGTACTGGTTTCAAGCATGTGATTTCTTAATGCTACTTCATCCCTGTAAACATTGTGTTAAGAGTCACTGGTCTTCAGCCCAAGCTCTTCCCCTGGTGTGGTTCACAGGCACGGGAGCGGAGCTGTATGTGCTGTGAAAGCATCATCGGGCTAAATTTAAACCTCCAGAGTCCCCGCCTCAGTATGCAGAAGGCTTCTAGGACAACACAAACCTCCAAATAAGCCCAGAGGAGCTACGGGTGGATTGGAAGCCTGAATCACCTGGTTTGAAAAAAGGTGCAACAGTGACAGCTCACCGAGACCACAGAGGTTAAATTCAACCAAATATCTCCTACTACGGCAGAGGCGATAAATCAATAAAGTCTTGCTTGGGCTTTAGCTCAACCTCAGTTCGTGAGCTTATTCTCACACAGGTGCAGTTTGCAATGATCAGAGAGGAAAAGTCACAGTCATTTTACAATAACGTGGTCTTTGATTTCAGACATAAGTCAGGAAAAGGCAGATGCCAAATTTGAAGAAGAATTGAAAACGTAGAACTTTTTCACCATAGAACATTTTTACATTCAACTCTTGATTTCAAAACAACCGTCAAATATCACTGCGATGTGACGAGGCAGCAGAAATTCAGATTGATCCGGATAATTCCTGTCTGCACACTCTAAAGTCGATGAGCAACAATTATTTCAGAATCATGGGATTGCAGTATGGAGAAGATACATTTCTGAGTGCAAGACAAATATACAACAGATGACATTAAAACAAGAGAGTAGTGTTTGCCCAACTGAATCAAAGGATTTTCGATCTCTTTGTGATTAAAAAAAAATCAAAATTCAATATGTTTTGCCGTTTTCCATTTGTAAATCAGCGCTATGAACTCTTCATGCGCAAAACTTTGCTCTCCTACAAACTGTCAGCATGTGGAGAAATCTAATCCGTTGCATGCTTGGATACTGCTGCGAAGTTATGACGGGCAATTACTATCAGGGGGAGAGCAGTTTATTTATATTTATCCAATATAGCATAGCAATCACTTGGTAACTGATATTTCTGCATAAAAATGGAGCCAAAAGCACGTTGCTGGATGGAGATCATTTCATGAAGATAAATACTAGTTGTTGTTTTTTTAATCTCATTTACAAACAACATTAAATCCCTGGTGTTAAAAGAACCGCTAAAGAAAAGTAGCTGCTAATCAGAAAGCAAAATATCTTGACGCGCTAGTTCTGCCACTAAACTTCTGTATCTCCATTATCGGCTTTACAGTTGCAGAAAGGTCTGCGGTCAACGTCTCGCGGCGGAGGTGTAAGAATGTCCCCGGTTTCCCTCGACAGGGCCCCACTCATCGCTGCCAGCTTTCCCAACGTCACGCATCAACAGCAAGGTGGGGCCGCGACCGCGCTGATACGAAATCACAATGTCAGGATTTCTGCTGACACCTGACAGCTTCGTCAAATAACAAGACACTTGGAAAAAGTGGGAAACCCAACAACAGCTACCAATCCAACCAGATTCTGTCCTGCAGCCCAATGCGATGGCGCTCAGGCTTTGTACCATGATGTTGAACACACTATTGTGTATTATAGGGCTAATTTTTTGTTGAGGAAATGTTTCTCTCACCACGGAGGTTTGGCAACAAGGCCCTGAGCGGCTCCAGGGAACCCTGCTCCTTTCAAACCGCTGTTGTCATCAAATTACCGGGATGCCGTTGTGACAGTAGAATCTGAGAGGCATGGGTCAGCATATCGCTGGCATCCCAAATACTAGGAGCCGCTAAGGGTCCCGCCGGCCACCAACAGCTACCCAAGCCCTCACAGGGATTATACCTACATTTATAATGCTGCGTATGTCAACATCTCAAAAGCAAGACGTCTGCTGTTGTCAGGCGCCAAGTGGACAACCAAAGCAAGTAGAATGTGACTTATGGAAAACCACCCAACCAACATGGTTCAATTAAAGGTCACATTTTCTGAATGTAGATTGGTTCTTCTCGTTGACTATGTCGTTGACACTGTGAAAACTCTGAAATCTGTTAACGTTTAGCAGGCAAGTGGGTATGATAAAATAAGATAACAAGTTGCATCATGTGAAATGAGGACCCAGGATATAACCACTACGGGCAGGAAGTTGGAATGTCCTCTTTTGTCTGACTCCTTCAGTTTATTGCAGCCACTGGCTTCCATTTATGTCCATGCAAAATATAACAGAAACCTTTGTATCACATGAAACAATGCAATATAACTGGGGTGGATTACCACACTAAAGTTTCAAGGGTAGACTAAGTACAGTAGGGTTTCATATTGTACAAAAAGGAATGAAAGTCCCACTGCAAATCCCCATTTCTAAATCACAGGCATTTATGTAATATTTAGAAAGCAGAAAACCAATTTCAACCTGCAAATAACTTGAAAGAAAACTGCAATGTAAAAGCTGTATTTTTTAAGCCATTGCAGTTGAAATCCAAGGAATATAAATAAAGTTGTCAAGGGTCAACTGTACAAGACATTAAACCAAGACAGGATATTTGACAATTCAGATCAAAATGGTAAACTACCAAAAAAAATATAGAAGACAACGTGCAATTATAATCAGCAGAAGGTAAACACATCAAAGGCAGCGCATGAAACCAGGTACACAGTCTGCTGAGTCATACATTACTAATCTTCATGCAACACTTGTGCCACGAGTTTCATAAGGCAGGTTTCATAAGGCAGGAGAAGAATAAGTGGGAGAGACAAATATACATATATACACATATTCCCACCACCCCAAAATACAAGCTGGCATATCGTTTACAAGGATAACTGCTGTGGAAACGTAAGCCCCCTGCGTCCAACTAAACTAAAATAGTAATAAGCGCAGGGTGGCTCGGGTGCGTGTGTGAGCATAACTCATCGAAACTCTTCTCCCCGAGGAAGTGACAGCATCATTAACATCTTTGGACGTGGCGTGCTGGTGGGAAAACGAGACAGACCCGATAGAGCCCCCCAAAAAAGGGGTGGAACAACACGAAAATGCGAGAGAGCGTGAAGTCATTTCTGACCGTCGCGCCAACAGACGGGTTTCCTCATCAAGAGTCCTGTGGACAGGTGCGCGGTGTCCGCGAGATGCAGCGCGCGCCACCTGCGGACCAAAAAAAAAAAACCCCACGAACGCGCAAACTCAAAATGAACCACCGACGACCTTTTTTTTTGTTTCTAAAACTTCCACAGTGATCCAACCTGGCTCCAACCGGGGATTCACTTAACCGGCGTGCAGTCCGCCGCGCGTGGGCGATAATTGACGAAAGGAAACCGAGGCGCACGCGGAGAAACGCGGGCTCAGCGTCACGCGCGCACTGGGAATTATTGTCTTTACTTACAGTTCTCAAGAACTGGATCTCGTCTTCCCCTTCTCCGCCCTCAGCCATGGCTGCGAAGGAGGCTGCTCACACTCTGGAAGCCTCCGATGACTGCCGGCGGAAACAAGAGCCTCTCAAGCCGCTATTAGCATAGAGCTCATCCGCGGCCATATAGGGCAGCCCGACCGAGGCGCCCCCCTCCTCCTCCTCGGCTCCTTCCCTCACCCACCTGCCTACCCCCTCTTCCCCCTCCTCCGTCCTCCTCCTCCTCCTCCTCCTCCCCGCACACCGACTGTGATGCTGCTCCACTGATGAGGATGCAAAGGAGATAAAATGTGCTTTTACAATGTTGGGCGGTGAAGACACCTTTTGCAAAACAAATTGAGTCAGCAGGTCTGATAATGGCGCAAGGTGGTGCGATGAGTGGCAGCAGAGTGGCTGGATAGGAATCTATGAGTGGCTCTGTCTCTCTGTTTGCATCTGAACACGACCAATGGCATTTTAATTTCGGTCATTGTTTGATTTTGAAAGGGAAAGAACCCAAATAGCACAAAACGACTTGATTGTATTGAGCATTTGCTACTTACTGGCTTGCTTGGATTCCATATTTCACTACCTACATTTGTGCACATGGCAATTAATCCACTAACTTGCTCATTTACTTTACCTGCATCCATGGCTTATTTAGTTAGGCTCAAGTACAGTGATGAATAAGACTATAAACTCTGATACTTTTTAATAGTTTAGTTGGCCCAAATATCTGTCATTTGAAATTAGCAATGAGAATCAGTGAATACAGTAAATTCACATATAGGCCTAAATGTCCTGTTGCTGAGCAACTGACTCCATTAACTTGATTTACACATTTGTTAGATTAAACAACAATGTTTGTTGAATCTAACTAATTTTTTCGACTTTCAACGTCAGTTCCTAGACAGAACAAAGACTAATTGAAATCCTTTTTGAAATTCAAATATTCTCGCTCAATTATCAGAAGACACACAATTAAAATCCGCCCCAGCTGTGATCTCCTGGTAGGATATTGCAGCCCCCTGGCGGACAGCCTGTGAACTTCCAGTTTAAGATGGTGTACTGGTTGCACATAAAGTCAAAAAGCAATAATCTAAAAATCTAAAACTAGAAGAATCTCTTTTTTTAACATATGGGGAATATCATGTCTCTTTTTTAACATCTGTAGAGCCCTTAGTTATAAAGAAACAGCTTTTCTTCTGTCTTGTGACTATTTTTCTCCACATTATTACCTCTGTGTTACATAACAGAGACAACCTGTGTGAGTCCATCCCTCTCCCACTCCAGGGGCCCAACTCCCCCCTTTAAAGCCCCTCTGAAGCACCAAGGAGGACTAGCCTCTAAGGAGGAGGGGCCAGCTAGAACAGCAAAGGGGGTTCAAGCAGACAAACCTGTGCTTTCTGTCTTAAAAAAGGAAAAACTCCTCTGAGTTCTGTCTGACCGAGTAATTCCTTTTGTGTTTGGAGAGCCGGACTTCAGTGATCATGGGCAATCGACAAAGTAGCAAGAATGAGCAGAACCTTCATGGTTACACAGAGAGTCGGGATGCTCTACCGAGATCCTCCAGACTGCAGATTCCTCGCAAGAGAAGGAGAAGAGTGGAGGGTCTCGCTCGCACCGGCGGCTTTCAGCACGACCTCAATACGAAACCTCGACGGAAGGCTTCCAAGGCGGGTGGGCAGACAAAGGTCACCGTGAAGAGCTCTGCTCATCTTGTTGTGTGGGACTTTGAGGAAGACGGGTTGATCATGCACACCGGTGCCGCTCGGACAAAGACAGTCACGGGAGAAAAAGGAGTTTTATTGCCGGAGGAAAAAAACACGAGTCCGCAGGACTTAAAGCCAACATGGAGGGTTGAGATGCCCGATGCCTCGCCGACAGGTCTCAACAGAAAAAGAGAGCGCTGTCCTGTGAAGGTAGAGGGTTCCCTCCCTGACTCTGACACAGACCTCTCTGAATATGACAATGATGTGTTCACCACATATATCATCCCCTTTGCGAACGCAGAAACCAGGGACACTCAACAAGCCGAGATCTTCGAGGCAGCGATAGAAGCAAGTGAGGAAAAGAAGCCAGAACGTACAGAGAAGTCCTCTCAATGGTGAGACAAGGCGGAGGCCGCAGCACAGCGAGTAATGAGCAAGATTGAGGAGGTCGAGGGGATCATAAATCGGGTCAGTGTCACGAGTTCGGACTGGATGAAATACGGCAGCGACAGGAGGGATGGGCCTCAGTTCATCTCAGACGGATTCTTTGTTGAGACCAACGATAAAGACAAGCCTTTGACGAGTCAGAGGCAGCGTCGGGTCCTCAAGGTGGAGGCCGCGCGGGCAGAGAGTGAAGCCTTCACAGAGGCCCAGGCAACTCCTTACGATCCAAATCTAGAAGGATTATCAACAAGGACCCCGAACCTACTGTCACATTCTCACCACTTCACCTCTACTCTGCCAAATCAATTGCCACCCTTTCTTTCACCTTCGCCGTCTCCGTCCGCACTCCTAGATCGTTCTTCGAGAACATCTGGCAGCCTCGAGAGCACGTCCAGCATCCTGTCACCTCTACTCACGTCCCGTCCGTACACCCGGGGCTCGCCGCCTCGGAGACGGAACGACAAGCAGGAAAAAGACATCTGCGGATGTCACTTCAGGTTCACAAGCTTGGTCGAGGACAGTTCATCCCCTCGGGGGGCCGCGGGGTGCTGCAGGAACAGCAGGAAGAGATCCCAGAGTCAGACACAGACATGCGGATGCACCGCTGAGACCGAGACCAGTCGGGAGGATCGACATTCTTCAGGTAATGATGCTAATCCTGCTACTACGGCAACGAGTCACACAAGGCAACATTCACTGCATCTTACAGTTTTATAAACAGCCAATAAGTCATTGCAGGCAAACTGTGGTTGAAACTGACAACATTATGAACTTAGATCAAGATACTTTTTTATACTCTCTCTTTCACATGCGCATACACATGCACACACACACACAGGCAGATGTTTTCACCACAGCTGCTGAAGCAGACTGGAAGGATGTGTAGTAGTCTGTAAGTGATGGCCCCTCGCTGGTCAAACATACTTCTATTTTGTGTGTGTGTGTGTGTGTGTGTGTGTGTGTGTGTGTGTGTCTATGTGTGTGCTCGCTCAGGCATGAAGTACCAGTTAGCACCTGATGGATATAGCCTCGTAGTCATGCACTGGCACTGACCTGAGACGGCCAGAGTTTCCATTAAAGAGCAGCAAACCTGTGTGTGTTTATTTCTTTGTTGATGGATGCACACTAAACACCTTGTGTTGGATCAATTGAAATAAAATAAAAGCTCCTTAACAGTGTATGAACATTCCATAAACACAAACATTTGAAGGAGAAATGCATGTTGAAGCATCTTTCTGCTTTGATTCACAGTTGAAAAAGCCACAACCTTCCACTGGGCCTTTCACTCTGGGCCTCATGCTGTGCAGCTATTGTTGCTCTGAGCTTTGAAATACACAGAAGATTTAGAGAGTGGTGATTCGAGCGACATGCGGAGCCTTCAAAGGGTTTCACTCCCAAAAACTTGTGTTCTCTTTTGTCAAATAGAGGACAGATGAAACATTTCCATAAGCTGTTTAATCGGGCTTTGAGGACGAATATATGTCCACTGAAAGTTAAACAACTATCATCTGTGTTGAAGCTGTAATCTCAGATAATACGGATGGATTTACTACAGAATAGCTTTCTGTGTATCCAGATGGAGCAAGGACTTTGTGACCTGCTCGGCAAAAATGGCAAAAATGTGGATGCAGGAAGTAAAAAGAAAAACGGTCTGAAAAATGTCTTTTTCTTAGAATCGGCTAAAACCTATTTTCCTCTACGTTGTCCTACAGAACCATCAGTACATATAGTATATTTTAGCTTCCAGTGGGAATTAGATATCTAAAGCATTTTCCCTCAATCATCACAGGTTGATATGGAATTCTTAAGGACACTTAAAAAGTGAAAATGTAACTCAAGCCCATAATTCAAAGAAATGTCAGATTGTGTGGTTGATTTTCTTCTTTTGATGCTGTCGTTGTAGAAAATCTGGTTCACCATGAAAAAAGCAGATTTCGGGCTCTTGCAGTGTGACAAACAATGATTCTGCTCAGATGATGACAGGACTCCTTTCCCCCCCAGGCGGGGCTTTGCAGAGACAGTAAAAGATCTGGCAGAAGGAGGCTGAAGAGTCTCTCTCCACCTACAGCTCATCTTCTCATTCCTCCAGACGGAAACACACTGACTTCCTGAGCATCACTGCTCCTGAAGACGACATCGTTGATCCACAGACATCCACGCCTCTCCCAGCGCAGTCACGCGTGAGTAGTTTTGAAGACTTCTGTGGTATGCTGTGTGGCCGAAAGTATTACCACCAGCTGAAAGTCAGCAGCATTAGGCTTTTATGTAGCCTTGAATTAAAATTAAAAGCACATATGTTTTCTGCATGTGAGATGTGAGCGTTAGAAAAAAACAAAATGCACTTTTTGCTTGTGGTGTTTTCAATAAAAACAATGGTTTTGTAACTGAAATAAGAAGGAAAAAAAACAAATGTTCCGTCATTATTAACCTACATGTTCACACTACAGGGGAGGCCCTTGCTTAACCTCCTGTGGATTCAGGCTTTAAAAAAGTATCATACACATGTGTGTGTGTGTGTGTGTGTGTGTGACAAAGAGTTCCTTGTTGTTAATAACAGGTGATTTAAGGCAACTCTACAGGTTCATTGTATGAACAATGTCATCTGTATCAGCATTAAATGGTAGTTCACTGATGTTTGAAGCCTCTTTGCTCGATGAGCACGATGTGTGTGGAGCTGACAGTTGAGACAAATTGTATTTATTTTGACTACCGTGAACTTTCATCACGCTAAATTAACGCACCAGATGAGCAATATCTATAGTGACACTATTGATAGTTATAATAATAATAACAGTAATATATTTAATATTATTCATGTATAATAGCATTTATATACACATATAACATTATTAAAACATTAAAAACCTTTTCATTGAAAGTAGAAAGAATATAGGAGATATTATGCACATATTCTTTGAAGGCAATATCCAGTCTGAAGCAACCAATAACAAACACTAAAGTGCTGCTTCATGCTGGATTCAGTGCAGTGTGTTTGTCAGGTGGGTTTCCCTGTTTGCTCTCTGATTCTAATGCTCCTTCATAGGATTAACTGTATTTATTCACATTACATAAACACAGCTCCCATATTAAAGGCTGCATTCCCTTGGGAACCATATTAAAGGTTCCCAAGGGAATGCAAAGAACACATGTAGTATTCATACGGTTAAGTGCAGCAAATTAAGACGCTGCTGCAGAGTTTCATGCACGTCACTAAGTTTAGTAATTGCTGTCGGAGCAAACAGAGCAACTGCTGCCGGTTGTCATAATGTAACATAAAAGCAAATAAGGGTGGAACCCGAGAACAAAGAACAACTCCGGAATCCATAAAAAAAAAGTTTGTGTAAAGTACCTTTAATGAAACCTTCAAGACGTTTTATTATGTTGGTTTTACGCTACGCTGCTTTGTCGTATTATTTGTGTTCATGTTAATTTTCTGAGCTGAGCTCATTACAGTACAGTGCAGGTGGGGCCAGACCCACCAAGACGCCCCCAATAGCTGCTCGGCACCTGCAGGGGAGCTGAGAGAACCGCCCAGTGAATGTGGATTAACGTTTAGCAAGTGATCCCTGGCAGTCCTGTTTACCCTCCTTCAGCTCTGGGTGTGGTGGCCCTTCCATCTGTTTCTTCGGGCCGATGCCTCGTGGATATGTAAGGGTGTTGTTCGCAAACGGTGGCCTAAAGTCGCCATCTGCTTCCATTTACACAGCAGACGACATGCAGGACGGCGTCCAACAGGCTGCTCTGTAGACCAGAGAAGCTGTAGAGGAGCCAGAGGCAAAAGGAAAGGCACAACTTGGAAAACAGGACATGGATCTGAATTTTAACTGCAGTTGAGTCACTTTACCCGGCAGAGCAATATTGGCGCTGTGGCTTGGAAAGCTTCCCTCTTCCATCACTGTGTGGATTTATACCCAGTCATTGGTGGCTCCAAGTGACTTAACTCCCCCTTTTTAGTTTTGGAAAGTGCGTTCTCCTGTAGGACATGACGGAGCTGTGAAAAGAGCTCTTTTGCTTTTCAACAAACTGGAGAGGAACCAAGATGGATTTTCACATGTGGTGATATGACTTTATTGACATTGCTTCTTATATTTCTATTGAAAATGGATGTTGCATGACCCTGGAATTAGCTACAGAAAACAGGGCATGCCTTAAACCTTCTGAGCCTAGATTTTCTAATGTAAGCTCAATGTTGCAGTTCTCAAATAAGAACGGCTTAAATAGGCACCGCAATGTTGACATTGTGAGAAAAGCTTTAAGAACTTCCTGCTCCGTCCATCGTGGATCACGTCACCACTTTCTTATCAGCAACGTATGAGCGATGGAGGAGCAACAGGCGATTCTGAAGTTTTTCAGGACCCTCTCAGAAGAGGACAACGATGGTGTAATGCAAAGAGGCACTGGGCTGAGTTTAAATGTAAAGAAATATGGGTATATGGTTTCTGAGGATGCCGATGAGAACAGTAAGCACTATTTATCAGGCAGCCCATTGCCTCATGTAGGGGAGGAGATAACCTCTAAATCAGAGAAGAAAATAAGTAGGAGAGCAGCTGGAAATGACTCAAACGTGACGGAAGAGGAGAGGAAAAATGGCAACCTATCAGAGCGGCAAAGCGTGGCTGTAAACGAGAACTCGCTGGATGAACCAAAATGTCCACATGTTTCAGCTGACTGCACAAATACAGGTTGTGAATATGTTGCAGCAGTCAGCGTGAACCAGGGTGATGATGAAGAAGCTAATCAGAGAGGAGGAGGACGCCACCAAAATCATCACTGTGGGGAAGATTTTATCACGGATACATCCACATTTGACCTAGAGCAACCTGTGAAAAGTGAGTCCTCTAAAACCAACCGTGTAGTCATAATGGTCACTCGGACGTTACCTGTAGCTGAGGAAGCTCTTGAACCCACAGTACTACCGTCTTTGGAGCAAACCGGTGCCACTTCCTGCTTTAGAGGAGAGGAGGACAGCGAAGAAAAACAGCAAGAGAAAAAAGATGCTCTTCCCGACGTAGAAAATACCTCACCAAATGTTCTCACAGCATCTGCAGACAATAACCAACCAACTCCAACTGGATCCAGCTGCACCACAGCCCCCTTCTCCCCAGGCTCCCCCACGGACAAGCAGCTCCAGATGCCGGCGCTCTTCAGTGGCCTGAGGGTCCTCAGGAAGGGGGTGGTCGGGCCTGAGCACGACACCGTGGCCCGGATCAAAGCTCCAGCTTGTAGAACAAGAGGGGACACTTCACCTGAGAAGGAGGGGGATGCTAAAGTTCAGGGCAGCTTGCTGAACCAGATCTCCCAATTTCTGAACAGGGAAAAGAGAGGGGACGACAAAGAGAACATGAAGGAAATGGAGGCTGAGGGAGATCAGGAGGAGAAGGAGGAGGACCATGTTGAAGAAAGTCAAGAGGGGGTAAAGAAAGAGCTTGAATCGGGGGAGGGTGCGGGGGTTTCATCGGAGTCTACAAAACCCTCTGTTTCCAGTGCAGAAGCTGCGTTTGATGCCTTCAAAGCTTTCTTTACCCCAAAGCCTTTGAAGAAGGACCCAACTGAGAAGGTGGACCTGGATGCAGTGAGGAGGAAGATAAGAGCAGACAAAGACATGCTAAGAACACTTTTTGAGAAAACCTCCACCAAGACTCCTCAGATGAAAGAACCACCTGATGGCAAAGTAGGAGTTGTGTGCACCTAAAGCATCATTAGCTTTACCTGGTCCTGGGCGTGAAGAAGCTCCGCTTGTAATTGATTGTTATGAAGCTGTTGTCAAACTCTTTTCCCTCCATCCTCCTAGTCAGAAGCAGTTACCCCAGAGAGCGAGGAGAGGACTCCTGGTCGCCTACAAGCCGTCTGGCCGCCACTTAAAGAGGAAAAAGTTGGGCTGAAATACACAGAAGCAGGTACTCACACATAAGAAACACGTTCATTCGTTTGGTCATAAATGAAAAGGTTGGCTTTTCTCATTTGTCTTCAAATACGATTGTTATTCGATCGTTGTTCAAATCCAACATCTCCTTTTGCTACACTGAGCTGAGCTTGCACATCT
This sequence comes from Apeltes quadracus, assembly GCA_021346845.1. Taxonomy (NCBI): domain Eukaryota; kingdom Metazoa; phylum Chordata; class Actinopteri; order Perciformes; family Gasterosteidae; genus Apeltes; species Apeltes quadracus. The sequence goes on along the minus strand of CM037934.1, from coordinate 6,514,262 downwards.
CTGATTTTGTGCTAGCAGACATGTCATAATTTACAAATCTTGCACAAATTTGGATCAATCGTGAAATACCATGGTGATAAAAGTGTTACGTTTGTCTTTGTATCTGTCGAAGAGGGTCTGGGATCATCACAAAGGGTTAACAAATAGAAGAGAGGACTGCAATAAATAAAATGATCACCAGCATGTAAAATCTAAATTTAAATCCACAACGATTGGAATCATTATGTTAAACTGGATATTCATGTCGCAGTGGACACTGAGGACAGAGAACGAGCCGTGGAAGGAGTGGGAATGTTTGTTTTGTGATATCATGATGTGGCTGTGATATCAAGCTCCACTGCTTTAGTCAACACAACTCCACCCTGTGAGCGTCCACAGCAAACCAGGACGTATGTCAAGGGATTTAATGGACCGCACATGAGGTGTCATAACAGAGCTTTAAAGCAAATCGAATGACCCAAAAAATGAATTACTTTATAACTTTGTTAGAAAACCATAATAGAAACGTGTCTCCGGAACACAAGTTACTTAATTTGTATCACACTAAATCACTGCTAATAGACATTTTTTAAATGTGTCACTCAGTTTTTGGATAAAACAGTTTGCTTCATGCATACACACCCGCCACTCTGCAAATGGTGTTCAAGAGGCCGGTGTGCCGTGTGTGTTATGCTCTCTTTACCAGCGAAACTCTACTGCCATCGTCGGGTCAAGTTCTGTATTGCTGTTTTGTCCTGAAATGGCCCTCAGCCTCCTGCAGTGTTAAAACTGACTTTGATTGGTCATGCACAGTTTTTCACAGCTGTTGTCCTCAGCTTGTCCCAATCGACACATCGCTAATGTAGCCATTGGGATGAAGAAAGCATTCTGTGACAATATACACCCGTTTATGACACAAGAAAGGAACAGAAGTTGTAAAATGTTCTTGCGTTATTTCCTCAGAGCACCAGTCTTCTCTCCTGCACCTGAAGAGAGAATGCAAAGAGGAGCTGGAGAAGCTACAGGTCAGTAACGAGTTGAACCATGTTATGCTGCTGGAATGTTGGACATTTTGATATGTTCACTTATTTGCTTCTTGTTGGAGTAAATATGTGACATTGTAAAATGTTGAACAGTTCCAAACAGGATCGTCATCATCATCGCCAAATGATTCCAAATGAGTCCAACCATCCCCACTTTGTAGATGTCTTGCATTTATAATCATTATTAATCATAATAATAATCATTATATAATCATAAATATAATCATTACATTAGAGCAGTGATTCTGTGTGTGGTACGCGTAACGCTAGTGGTACGCCCGGCTCCCTCTAGTGGCACGCCAAAGAATCACTGAAATAAATATAACTAAATAAAATACAAAATTATATATATATATATATTTAAGCGCAGTCTTACTGTTGAAATTGTGTAAAATGTTACAATGGCTGACAAAATTAAATATACTTCTTTAGGAATAAAACCTCTGCCTTGTTTTTGATGAATACTTAGGCCTACTACGCTACTGCATAGTGTTGGTCATTATAGTGGTACTTGGAGAGCCAAGTATTTTCTGAGGTGGTACTTGGTGTAAAAAGTTTGAGAACCACTGATCTAGAGTGTTGCAGATGGAGTCTGCTGTTATTGCGCGAAGGTGTTCTGTCAATCTGAATTACATTTTTTTCATATTAATGCACAGTGATTTCTACCTGCTTCCTGGTTTACAGTTTCCTAATCTGAACAAAGGTGGCTGGAAGTCACACCTCTGTGTTTTTGTTCAATGCAAATGGATTTTTGAAGCATTTTTTTAAAACATTTTTATATTACTGTGTTATGTATGAAATACCGATGTTTAATTCTGTGCATTGACTCTTGTGATGATACTCAAGAGGGTCAGGCTGAGTGTGACTTAAATCCTTGGCAGGAGGACTTAGGTCTGCAACTCTCCAGACTGAGGGTGGAGAACGAGGACAATGTCGCACGTCTGGCTGAGCTGCAGGCCCAGCTCTCGCAGGTCGGCCCACGGCGCCGCGGGGAACTCAAAGACGTCGCAGTGTCAACGGCAGACGACTTTTTACACAAAACCTTCCGCACGGTGTGCGTCCAGACCGACCGAGAGACATTTGTTAAGACTCACGGGGATGGAGAAGACTCAGGGAGGGTCTCTGCCGGCCCTCATCAGCAGAAGCTGACCCCCAAAAAGCTGGACCTGGCTTCCATCAGCCTCAGCCTGGCAGGTCAGAGGGAAGAAACCTCTTCCTCAGCACATGAAGCTCCATCGCAAACTCTTCCGCCACCTGCAGTCACGTTGCCTCCTTTAGAACAACTTCCTGCTCCTTCTCAGGCAACCAAAACAGATAATCTGCCTCCTCCTCCTCCTCCACCTCCTCTACCGCCGTGTTTGTCTCCGGCCTTAAACCACATGCAGCTGTCAAATGGCCCTCCACCACCACCACCACCACCACCTCCTCCTCCATCTGTGCCGGGCTTTGCTCCCCCGCCACCTCCTCCTCTGGTTGGTGGTTTTATCGTTGAAAAACCTCCCAGGAAACCGACAGTGGTGCCTTCTCAACCCATGAAGCCTCTTTACTGGGACAGAATCCAGATCCAGGACACCAAGTAGGTTCACCGTGAATAAGAAAATACACAAGATGATCATGATCATGTCAAATGTTCTTACATTCAAGTAAAACATATTGTCTGTGACAGTAGAAATCAATCAAAAAAATCTAAATGCCAACATTTCTAAAAGGCCCGAATATGTCAAATAGTCGCACTTCTCTTGGATGGTTTTAGATGAATAAATATTGATTTTTGCAGTAAAATCACTGACAGACGTATTTTTTCTATTCAAATAATATTCAATACATAAAGGACTATGAAATCAACTATTATATTGAACAATACAGTAAAAATATTTTGGGATCTATAAACACGCTTTTGAAAAAGGACACTTGGCTGCTTTGAAACCGAGGATGATTAAACAACATGCCTCTCTCACCCAGGAACAAGACAATGTGGAATACGTTAGAGGAACCAAATATAATCAACACGAGCGAGTTTGAGAATCTCTTCGCCAAAGCCAGCACACGGACCAAGAAGAAGCCGCTGTCAGAGGCTTACCAGAAGAAGGCCAAAGACAGGAAGGTAACATTTCAAAGAGAAAGCCTGGTAAGTTTGGTTGTATTATTTGCTTTATGTTGCACGTCCACTAGAGGGTACCATCCAGTCTTCAGATGGCCGGTAGGTAAAAAAGTGTTTATAAATCAAGACACAATTACAACACTTTTGAAGAACAAAGACACAAAAGAATCCACCAACGTTTGCAACTTTTTTACAATAACTCAATGACTCACTAATGATTTCTATAGTGGTAAGATGGCCGTGGTAATTGTGTGTGTCTGTATGTGTGCGTGTACTCAGATCATCAAGCTGCTGGACAGTAAGCGCTCTCAGGCGGTGGGAATACTCATGTCGAGCCTGCACCTGGAGATGAAAGACATACAACAAGGTGAGTGAGGCGTGTTGCTAGGAAACAGTTGGGTCAAAGTTGGTTTCTTGTTGACTGCTGATATTAAGAAAAAAAACCTCATATGAAATAAATATGAACATGATATATACGTAAAGATTAGTAGAGTGATTTTAGATAAAATAAAAATATACTGCTTCTTTCCTATATTCTATTCTATATACTGTATAGAATATAATGCACTATATTCTATATCATTTTGTGACATTTGCCACATTGGCCATATCAATTTATCAACCAAGTACTCCAGAAACTTCAATTAACTTTTACTTTACTTCGTGAAGAGTTGTTGGTGGATGAAAAGTAGGATGAAGGAGTGACATACTCATCACAATGTCAGCATGACAAACTCCTGTAACAAACAAAGCGCCGTAATGCTTAACAACCTCCCCCCTTGTAGCTGTATTGGCAGTGGACCACTCCGTGGTGGACCTGGAGACCATTGAAGCGCTGTATGAAAATGTATGTATCACCAACACACTGCACGGTTTGCAGCGTACGCAATTGTGCGATTTTGAACCCGTTGATTGGTATTTTACGGTCGATCCGCCAGCGAGCGCAGCCAGAGGAACTGGAGAGAATCAAGAAACATCACGAGACGTCAGAAGAAGAGGAAGTCAAACTGCTGGACAAACCCGAGCAGTAAGTATTCCGACTGCTATCAGAAAAGTGGTTTTGTGTTGGTGTGCGTGTAAGCTAACCAGACAGATATACTACATGCTCCTTCAGTTCTAAGAGGGATCAACAGCATCATCCCATTTTGTCCTCTTTCTGTACATGATCGTGCTCCAGGTTCCTTTATGAGCTGTCTCAGATCCCGGACTTTGTAGGCAGAGCTCGCTGCATCATCTTCCGGTCAGCCTTCGTCGATGGGATCGCGCTGATCCAAACAAAGCTCAACACAGTCTCCTCTGTTTGCAAGGTGGGAAAAAAAGCGACCCGCTGCACATGATCGGTCTTCTGTTGACATATCAAGTTAGTTTTTTAAACAACTATCTCCCTTAGATTCTGAATATGTTAACATACCACCAAATATTAGAGCTGCTTGTGGGTTTAACATGCATTCCAGTGATCATTTTCGTGTGCATGTCTGATGCCTACTGGTTCAACGATGAGATGCATTTTTTCTTTTTGAAATTCTTAATTTAATCCCATTGGGATGGGAGGAGGGAGAAGTAAAAGGTGTATACAAGTACATGCCAGGAAACATATCCAGAATGGGAAGTATTTCTTGCAGCTCATTGCCGATCAAGACCATGACGATATACAGTTTGAATGCAATGCATGCAAACTAGATCCACACAGCCTAACTTTAAAAGGTGTAGAACAAATTCAATGTGGTGACGCAGCTTGCAGTGATTGTTCCCCTGTGATAAGGCTCTGGAGAGCGACGGTGTGATGAACGTGATGGGCCTGGTGTTGGCTCTGGGGAACCACATGAACGGAGGCAACAGGACCAGAGGTCAGGCCGACGGCTTTGGTCTGGACATTCTGCCTAAACTGAAGGATGTCAAGAGCAGAGTAAGGCATTGATAAGGTCCGGTACCAATCTCTGTGTACGCAACCAGTCCATAACGCATATTTTGCTGCTTCTTATGAGCATTGCTACAACCCAACGAGGATGATAGAAAAGTTACCTGAATGTGTTCCTATTTACATATTTGTCTACTCATATATTCTTTGTAACCTGTCTGGGTGACATGCAGCCTGTAGATCATGCATTCTGTTTTTCTTCTCAGGACAATCGTATCAGCCTGGTGGACTATGTGGTGTCGTACTACCTGCACAACGTGGACAAGGCATCAGCTCAAAAATCATTATTCCTAATTGTTTGTTGAGTCAGAAGAAACGCTACATTTCTTAACTCTTGTTGTTATTGCGCTTTATTTTGTACCAGAGCGCCGGCACAGACAACAGTACGTTCCCGCTCCCCGAACCTCAGGATGTCTTCTTGGCTGCACAGGTCAAGTTTGAGGACCTCAACAGAGACCTCGGACAGCTTGGACGCGATCTGACAAGTATGTGGTTCCACTACTGCAACCTACAGTGTGTTTATTCCAGCTCTATTTCTCTATAAAAGATCAAATGAAGCTAATAACACTCTAACGTTCAGCCTCCACGTGACTGGGTGACCGGAATAATCTCGCCTTGGGGTTATTTTGTAGTGTAGTTTGTTCTGAAAACCTCAGCTTTGCTGTGTAACTTTATCAGTGTGATTTTGAGTAAAATCCCACAGACTGAACCGCGCCCCCCTTGTCTGGCATCTCTCTTCTGAGTCTGCTAGAGCCCAAGAACAAAAGATTTCCTCCCGTCTTCCTTATCCTCCTCGCCTGTTCTCCTCTTCCTCTCTGAGTGTGGCCACATGACGCCACTCAGCATCGCCAGCCAGCTACAGTCCCATTGAGGACAATGCGCACGACCGTGAGCGAGTGCATTGTCGTATCCCTACGTACACATGTGTTTTTGCCTGCACTTCACTGTGCGTGTATCCAGAGACTATAGTCTTCGCTGCTGATACAGGCCTGGCGCCTTTCAGATCCAGCTTCTAATCCTCCTGCCGATCAGATCTCCCATCGCTTTGCCTTTGTGCCACTGTCGCCAGAGCGGGGAGACCGTAGCGCCCCACTTATGTAATCTCCAGACCGCTAGTATCCGTAGCATCTATGCACGGGCCCCCTGCCTGGGAGGCTAGCATCGGCTGCATCACCTGGGCTCTAGTGTGGCCCCTAGATGTCTTTCTTTAGCTCTCAACACAGCTTTGCCTTATCGGCCCCGTCTGCCCAAACCGCCGTGCAATCCGGATCGCCCGTCGCAGGCGGCCTTTGTTCTGCCCGTCTTCTCCTGCCTGGTTTTTGTCACTCTTCACTCTCCCTGTGTTTTCTGTTTGTCTGGTTTCAAATGTTTCCAAACAAAGTTACGGGGGAATTAGTTTCAGCGAAGTCACCCTGATGGAGAAGAATGAAAATGAGCTTATTCACTGTAAACAGTTTAAAATGCACCCAAATGACATGAGAAAACAACATTTGACAAGATGTTGTCTTACTACAGAAATTCAATGGTAGAGTTTTGTATGTGCTACCCTAGTTTCAAAGTTTCAAATGTGCATTTAAACTCCAGCATTAAAACTCTGCAGTGCTGAAGCTGAAAAACCTCGAGGTCAACAGGTATCATCAACTTCTATCGTGAATTTTCATGAAATGTTGTACAGACATTTGTGGTCTCCACTGATCCTACAAACCTTGCTGATGCACTGACTTCTTCCTCCAGAGGCGACATGTGTCGTTAGGGTGAAGTTACAGTACAATGCGTCTCCTCAATATGAAATAAAACCACTGCTTCGGTCTCACATGTGAAACGTAGCACACAACTCGTCAGCACACTCGCTTTACGTGAAGGTCTTTGACCCTCTTTGTTCTGAACTTCTGATGAACACAAAAGGCAGACAATAGAAAGAAAGGAGAGAGAGAGAGAGAGAGAGAGAGAGAGAGAGAGAGAGAGAGAGAGAGAGAGAGAGATACCCGCCTCCACAGTTTACATAACTTCCAAATGAAAACAGTATTCTTTTGTCATCTTATCTGGGAGATGTGGATCGATCGTCGTGGGAAGGGTGGGGGGGCGGGGGGGGGGGGGAGGGCTCCCTTTGCAGCCTCTATTATGACTGGCTCTGCAGACTGGCTCCTCTGATCCACTGATTGGACGCAGATCAACATGGAGCCACAGAGAGAGAGAGAGAGAGAGAGAGAGAGTTTGCAGTCGCCATCTCTGGGTGAATCTAAACTAGCGATATCTGCAGCAAAGAGGAAGCTGTGTTGATAACCTCCTGCTTATACGCAGGTGCAGTCGGTTTAAAACAGATCACTCTCTCCTCCCAAAAATAAAATATGGAGTAGAGAGTTTAAGTAGTCTTAGTAATAAACTTAAATTAGTCCAAATAAATGACGATACTTAAATCCTTCTTTAGATAAAAATGGCTACGCACAGAAACTTTGTTTACTTAGGTAGATGCAGGTTTATGGATTATGGATTATGTCCAAAGACATGACAGTACTGAGACACAATGGGTGCAATGATTTGTCTTTCCTCCTCAGCTACACCTTTTTTTAATAAACCACATTTCTCAAACATGAAAGAAACGTTTATATTTTAGCACTTTTCTGACCTGTTCTCTTGTTTCTTTCTTTTATCATCAGGATGTGAGAAAGATGTGCGGAACGTTTGCTCTGTTTCCCTTGAAGAACACCTGCAGCCGTTTAAGGGAAAGATGGAGGCTTTTTGTCTCAGCGGTGAGGAATTACAATCTGATTTCGTTCAGCTGTGCACGCTGGTGATACTTTAAAAATACTGACTGATGTCTTTAAAGGGCATATTTATAGGCCGCCATAAATGTTCCCTGTTTAACAAGGAAGATTTATTTTTTGAATTAGTAAACAAAAATACACATTTAAGACCTCTGAAACCATTTAATTCTCATAATTTATATTTTATAATACTGGAGAAGCTTAACTTTCTAATGCAAACTCCCCCAAAAATGAACATCAGGGAACCGGTCGCCTTCCCTTGATGCATGATTTAAAGTACGCTATTGTCTTTAACAGTCGGTTGGATCTTGTAACTGCCTGTGTGCTTGTGAAGGGCAGACAGGGTGGATGGAGGGTAAAGGCTAGACACTCAGATAGGGATCAGACACATTTGGAAACAACTGAGAGACGCACGCCGGCACTGGGACATTTTCATCCAAGTCCTGGTCCTGTCCTGCGTTAAAGCGCTTCCTGTTCCCAGTCTTTGAAACGGCACAGATGTGTTGTAGTGTTAAATGTCTTCTTTTGACTGTCATCACTATTTCTGCCTGTGATGCAAAGTGACACATCAAAGCGTACAGAGACCGTGTGTTGGATCTTTTGCTTCTGGAGTCACGTAGGGTTCATTTGGATGCATTCACTCTTTTTGACTGAAAACTCAAAACTGTGTACTGTATTTCACCCCAGTCTTTCTGGACACTCAATATCCCATAATAACAAAGGGAAAACAGGACATTATTTTTTGTCTGTGTTCTGGGCACCATGATCTTGTCTCTGAGCTCTGCGGGTGGTTGATTCCACCTCTTGATTTGGTCTTTTCTCTGCTTTGCACTCTCAGCCGTGAGATGTTTTACATTGACTACGTGTGAACCTTTCCAAATAATGTCCAATTAGTTTAATTTTCCACAGGTGGATCAAGGTGTAGGCACCTGAGCTAAGTTTCAACTGAAATATAAAATGGATAATCGTGTCCATTTGTCATCTTACTTTCACTTTAATACATTTGTAAAATTCCTTATATAAACTTGATTGTATTACAGGATTGATAAGATGATTGGTTGTTTCAGCAAATGTAAAAAAGAGAAGGGTAACAAATCTTTTCTGGGTACATTGTAAAACAATTTGAGTTCAATTGTGTGTGCATCTTTGTATCATTGGGGCTTTTCTCCATGCCTTTAAAGCAAGTGTAAATCCAAACATTTAAGTAAAGATAACTACCTGTAACTTTTTACTTGTTTGTCTGTTTACAGCACGAAAGGAACATGCAGAAGCTTTGCATCAGTTGATGACTGTACAAAAAAGGTTGGCGAATTGAATCCTGTGGTGTTGGGTTGTGTGGTGTTGTGTGTGTTGTGTTGTGTTGTGTTGTGTTGTGTGCATCATACGGGCCTTTATGAATTTGGTGATTTTGTGCAGTTTCATTCCAAGCTGCAGGAATTCACTAATAGGATCTGCAAATATTTTACTTATATTTATATTTATATTATTTCCTTTCCTGAATGTTAATTACAACCTCACTTCCTGAGAGCCTCCTTATTAGTTTGAGTTGTGTAACCATGGTAATCCAATCCATAAAATAAATTACATTTTCGGGTATTTTAAATACGGCCAAGGGAAATCAGATGAACTGCATGGTGACATTGGTATCGTCTGCTAGTCAACGTGTTTGATTGTTTGGAGCGGATTCTGCATTAACAGAACAGGGGTTATTTTTATTTGCATGACTGAATTATAATTCTTTTTTTAAAAGGGCTTTTTTCAAAAATATTTGTATATGTGTGATTGGCCAACCACCTTCTGTAAGACTTAAGTAACCACAATTGAACACCTGCAATCTGGGTTAATTGTGCTTCTCATCTTCTCTCCTTGTAGTTTTCAGGACTTGGCTCTGTTCTTTGGACTGAAGCCCAAGACAGGAGAGCATGAGGTGACCACCGGTCATCTCTTCATGCTCTGGTTTGAGTTTTGTGCAGACTTCAAGACCAGGTGGAAGAGGGAGAACAAGAACATCTCTATGGAGAGGTATCGGAAAGCTCTGGCTTTTTAAAAGTGAATTTAGAAACATTCTGAAAGGTTTTTTACTTCTGAATTGGAAACTGAGCAGTGTTGGGAAAAACCTTTGGGTGATTAAAAAATATGTGCTGGTTGTTCTGGTTGGCTTCTTTTAATTCATGCAATTGTGCAAACCAAAAGTCCTCTTACGTTTGGAGAGAATTCTAGTCAGTAATATAAAATATTGCACAAGATTCAGAGACTACTTCATGTAGTAAAGACTGACTGATCACTTGATTTATTTGTTTTCTGGGAATTATGTTAGTTTAAACAAACAACTGAACCAATGAAGTTGTTTTTTGCAGATTAAAAGAGGCTCAGCTGTCAGTGAAAAGGATCACATCAGAGAAGAAGGTGGATACCAGAAAGATCAACCCCAACAGCTTAGTAAGATGGATGCACCACAGAATCGACTGAGGACACAAAACAAATAATCTCTCATCACACATATCGATAAATACATTACTCATATCACATATGCTGTTATTTAATGAGACAGCACATCTTACAATACACGTGATGCACTTCTGCTTAATGTGAATATGCTGTGTTTTCGGACTCCATCTAACCATGTTTTGCTCTCAACAGAAAGACAGACTGCGTCGGAAAGAAGCAAACATGTTCTCAACATAAGAGAGAATTCACATTATTACAAAAGCATTGTTTCTTTTACCAGAAAACAAAGAATTGTCATATGTCTAGTTTCATAATTTGCTCTCTAAAATTTGCTGAGATTTGAAAGATCAAACAAATCAATAACTGTAATATTTAGAAATTACTGTTAAAAACTCAAGTGATGTATTATTGTTTTTAAACTTTTTACGCAAATGATTTACCTTTATTTTTGTCAATCTTCTTAATAAAATCACTGATCAGAAATGTGATTTCATAGCTCATTTTTATACAGGATTGCACAATACATGACACATAATACAGTCATAAAATGAAGTGACAGTTGTGCAAGAAATGAATCAGCTTTACTTCCCACACAGTGGAAACGATACAATCATTCAAGTCCTTTATATTCTGAGAAGATGCTGCAAATCATATACCTGCTTCAAGCTTAAACACTGTTTTAGGCCATCAATTCGCTTTCAATTCACTTTAACTAAACCTTAAACTTTGGTAATGTCCCTTAATCTGCAAAAATGACATTAAAGAAGCTCACTGATCCTGGCTGATTAACAAGAATATTTGGTCAGTGTGATGAATTCTTAATTGCAGCTCATAATTAAATGCTAGTGGGAAATGAGCACCTGAGCCAACTACTTATGCATTTTGTATTTTGGCATCACTATGATGATTAAAAAGGAGACTCAGGTAGCTCCTCCCTTACCCTTTGCACTTACTTATCACGTGTCCTTTAAGAAAAATACACTTTCCATTTTTTATCATTGCAAAAAAATGCATTTCTTTTTCCAATCGGAAGAGCCAATGATCCACCCGAATGAGTCCGTTTGTTCCTAATCCGCATCTATAGTTGTGCAGCGGCACTGCTTGACGCGCTGGATCCGTTTCTTCCTCGTGCTGGGTATCTGACCGGGGCAGAAGAGCGTGTACGTGACGGCGCTGAAGGTCTTGGGTTTGCAGGCGGAGCAGGACTGAAAGGCGTCTCCGTCGTGGTAATCGTGCCTCGGGATGTAGAAGGAGTTGCACTGTCCGTAGCAAAAGCGGTTGATGATGGCGCGGCTCAGGCAGCCCTCCTCCCGGATGGTCTGCTTGAGCGGCTGCGTCTTACACCAGTCCAGCCGCAGGTACCGGCGCTCCGTGACGTGCAGCGCCTCCTGACTGGACTCGATCACCTCGTCGGTGGAGGTTACAGGTCCCGTCTCGCGGGAAACTGGTCCACTGATGGCGGGTACGTGGCATCGGTCCGATTCGTTTGGGTTGTATTTGGTCGGGTGTGGGAACGCGCTTTGATGTGTGGCAGCATCCGCGCTCCTTTGGAGCAGGAGGACCAAAACTGCTGCAAACATCGGCACCGATTGTGTCTTCATCACTGAAGCTGAAGGAGAAAGAGTATTGACATTTTACGCACGACTTTTTACGCGCGCATTGCGCAGCAAATAAACACGCTAATTCTTATGGTTAAAATGCACTTACTGTAAGTCGCTTTGGATAAAGTCATCAACTAAATTACATGTAACAAACAAGATCAGCAGATACTAAATGTAGTTACCTGATGACACGACCCTCAGTCACACAGTCCGTAGCATGTGCTGCTTGGGCGAGTCCTTCCTCCTCGGTAGTGGCTTTGTGAATGGCGTGTTCTACTTTGGGCAGCAGAGCTTCAGCAGAGCACGTCCCCCCGCCCCCAAAACAAGACATTGAAAACCTTTTCCAATGCAGATAAATCGTTTATTTGACTTCACAGAGCAGAATCATAACACAACATGTTTTGGTAAGATTAGACTATAGAGGCTTATATTATAAGAGCTACAATAATTGGCATGTGACAGTGATATATAGTTCAAAGTCATCCCTTAAATGACAACACAAAGCTGCTACTGTTTGGAATTGCGATAACCAAGTATTGGATTTCTATTAAACCGTTGCTTCTGAAGACACAGATGTGATCATGTCAAGACAAAAAAAAACTAAAAACTAAACTTCAGTGAGCCTCAAATGATGACGACTTACTCTTTCAACATTCCTCCAAATCCAAATATCTTTATACGTGTTATTATAATACAGTTGACGTACTGACAGTCCAGACTTAAACAGATTACACACACAGTATTTTAACATTTTGGGTGATAGATTTGACTCTCCGGCATGTGACCATTCCATATAAAATCACTAATTAATGAACAAAATATGGACTAATTAATAAGACCATAATTCAATAAAAAGTGCATATCTTTAATCTGCATTCTATTTCATAGAATTTGGCAATTCCATTGCCAAAATGTTTAAATATGTGGTGTAAAACCAGAGCTAAGAGTGAGTTTAGCTTGTAGGTTTGTTGACAGCAGAGGCCGTTGGTGGGTCTTCCTCTTGTTCCTCGGAGAAGTGAGGAACAGATTTTTTGGCGACCACATTTTCCAGCCTCTGGCCCATCAGATATGGGTTGACACTCTGTAGAGAAGCCAGAAAATACATTTCTAATAACACCATATGGAGGACAAATAAAGGACAATACTTCAAATGAAGAAGGAAACAAACACGATACCCTTTTTCTTCTTCTCTGTCCTCCCTTCAGTTTTTGGTACAAAAGCTCCTTGTTCTGAAAGGAAACACAAACATTAAATCACACATCCTTTGTTATACAGCATGTCCTTTTGTTCCTAAATTACTGTCCTAAATTACTGTCATCGAACTCCCTGAATGTGATGAAAAAACGTCAAATGGAATGAATTCTTCCGACCAGACAGATTTACAAGAATGCACAAGTTTGGTTTGATATTTTAAATGGCAAAGGTCATACTTTGTTAGCGATCGGGAGGATCAGTAAATCATGAGAAACGTCTGCCTGCTTCCTGGTTCCCAACATCCATTTATCTTTATTATGATCAACATTCATTCTAGTTTCATTAAATGCTGTCGCACCAGTTATGTCATAAAGTAAACCCTCTTAACACTTGTAGTGTAGCACTCTTGGCTTGAGATCTTTGCAGTTCTATGTGATGACTTTGTGTTCCTGCAGTGCAAAAATTCTATAAAGAAGTACTTTTAAGTCTTTTGTGTCTTGGGTAAATGTAGAAATCCCAAAATGTGATTTTGCAGGTGAAAGCCTGAATAATTCTGTGTCAATGCAGTATATGTGTATTAATATTCAATCAATTATTTACTTCATTAGGTCTCTTAATCTATGCATTTTATATTACATGTTATTTCAATTTGTGGCTGTTGTTTACACAAAACAAGCAATTTTGATACCTGGGATGGAGCATTTTCCCCCGATTCAATCGATTTGTGATGAAAAAGTAAATAAAAGTTAGAAATAATTCACACTCCACTGTAGGATTCTCACCCATTTTGCGAGTGCTGGGTAGTTGTGCTCCGGGTCAAAAAGATGCTGATGTTTCTGAAACTCTCTGCTGAACTCGGCTGTGTCCGGAGCATTTTCCAAACACCCATATGCTCCTGGGATGAGGTGCAAAAGAATACATTGAAAATCCAATAAAGGGCAGAAAGAACGGCCCGGTAGGGTGATAGAGGGCAACATTTATTCATTGTTATTGTACGACAGCGTCTACCTGTCATTCCCAGGGGACACGGGTTTGGAGGGTCCGGGTACCCGTGATCGTCACTGACGTCTTTGGGAACGTTGTCGCCTGTCAGCTCGGCAACAATGTTAGGGATGTTGCCGAAGGGGCCGAGATGCTGCAGCCCCTCGTGGGCACCACCTTGTGGAGGAAGACGCGCATTACAAACACCTCCAAAAGGAGCAGCAGTCTCACCAGCACCAATAAAAGAACAGGCATCACTGCAATATTTGCATTTATCTAAATATCATATATGAAAATATTGTCCGTGTCGTAACACAGCCCCATCAGTGATATTACTTACATTGTAACATTTAGATGCAAGCGAATAAATTAACAATGAAAATGCCACTATTTGTATAATAAATGCTTGTCCTTTTTGACCAAATTATAAATAAAAAATCTACATTATATTTCTATTCGTTGTTTATGAATAAAAAACGGAATATTATTTGGTTGTGTGTTTATAAAAACACTCATAATAATTTGCATTATATTTTGTGGTTTTTGAGATTACATAATTAAACAGTATGTAACAAAAAAAGTAAAGGCAGATGATACATTGGGACAAATGCAGAGAATATTTCACTGGTTCCTTGCAACCATCAAAACAATGGTGCTAGTTTTATTCTTTCTGATCAGAATAAGGAGGACTGCATAAAAAAAAACAAGATTTTTGTAGAATATGTAATAAAACGAACTCTTTGCACCCTCCCACCTGTCCACATTCAGCTAAAGTGTCTTTCTCCAGGTTTCACCATGGTTCGACTGAACGTGCAAGACGCTTTGGACTATTAATACAATGCATCCAACATACCCTGGATGCTCTGAGGCCCGACTATGTTGGTGGCCTGATGTGCAGGATACTCTACTCTCGGCCGAGCGATGCCCAGCTGCTCCATGACCCCGTGCAGGAGTCGCTGGATGTCGGCCTCGGACACCTGGTCCGCCGTGCGGGGGCTGCGGGCTGGAGCCCTCCCCACTTGCAGGCAGAGGATGAAGCCGAGCACCGATAACCGTACCGCGGAGACGATGAGTGCCATCTGCCGAGGAAAAACACACACAAGGCCAGCGCACAACGGATGGATAGCAGTCCTGAGCAAACACGGCTGCATTAGGTCTGCACGTCACATGACATATCCATGTACATAAAAATGGCCAATAATATGGACATGTGGGTTGTATAATATTTATTCGTTGTGTCGTTGATATAAACCATAGAAGGCTGTAACTACTATAAATACTTGGTGCTACACTCTGTAAACAGAACCAAGGCCGAGGTAAATAGACTATAATTAACCTACATAATATGTGTTTAATACAGGAAAATATGAATGTACATATACGCTCCACCCGTTTATATCTACGTTATTGTTGATTGAAAACATTAGAAAGGAGCAAACAAGAAATTGCGGTCCATATGTTCTTACCGTGTCTTCGATGATGTTGCCACCTGCGTACTGCGCGAGACCTCAGTCAAGCTGGATGGAAAGAAAACGTTCATTTCCGTTTCCAGAACAAGAGCTTGCGTCACAAATAAAACGAAAAGTGGATTCCGGAATTGTTTTTGACATGTGTGAAGACAACCTTTCGAAATCAAGTCGATTTAGCATAATTACAGAATGGGCTTCTTATCTTGGTAAAACCAGAAAGCAAACTCTTTACATCCCACTATTATGTATGGTGTACTTTATTTTGAAGGAAACTCACTCCCATCACACAGCCATCCTAAGTGGCCGTTATGCAATTTAGCAGGGGGATGTAATCCTCCTTTTTCCACGGATCAGATGGAGTTGCTAAGAAACAAAAAATCCTCTTTTCCCATTGGCTGATACATTATAGCCATCATTTGCACAGGGTACACAAAAGCAATGTACTGTAAAAAGCACAAAATAATATCAAAACATTTCAAATTAATCTCTTAAGAGAGCGTATTGAGATGAATGATACATCAGGATGCACAATGCCAACATGACCAGTGTTAATAGATGGACAAATTCAGTTACAAACCTAAATGGTTTGTCCTTTTTAATGCTTTTGTTCTGATTTGTTTGACGTCTTACAAGGAATGCATTCATGAGCCTCTTTGGTCACGGAACGTAAAGACTGCCTGATATGATTAAGATGCAACAATAGAATTGTTGTGTTATGTACTTAAATAAGTCAAATCTATATTTGAAGAATTAAGGGGGCATTAAAGATAACAGATTAGTCCCAACACCAATTAACAGCTGTAATAAAATGTATTGCATGCACAAGCAAAGGCAAAATCAAGTAGGGAAAAAAACATTTATTCACTTGATATGAAATTGTATAAATAAAGTCATCTGTGCAACAGTAAAAACGGAAAAAACAAATAGTTAATAAAAATGTTAGAATAAATTAAAACACTGAACAGTTCAGAGATAAATAGAAAGATTAATCAGATGCCATTAGCTAAAAAGCTGCAGTAATGTCAACTTCTTAATATCACAAATAATTATAGTGAAATGCGTCTCCTCCAAGGTGTGAGCTGACGCTTTGTAACACCAGTCAACGGAGGAGAACCGCCTGCATTCTGCCCACTAGTGAACTTCCGGATGTGATCCACACGGAGATCTCTGAAAACAATAAGGGATATACACATAATCAAAATATCACATTTATGCTCGTCCAAAACCGTGTACATTTACCGCCTAGCTTACCAATCAGGAGAAAGGACTCGTTTTGGTTTTTTTAAATGTACCTTGCTGGTCTTTGTGGAGTCTCGCATGCCTCTTTGCCAAACGGGCTGTGACCCTCCAACAAGGCTGCTGCAGGACGGAAACCTTGTTCTACAAACATTTCGGATGTAAATCACATTTGGCTAGAACATTAAAAAAAAAGTACATGCATTAAAGCAGACTTCATTTTTCATACATTGTTTACCTGCACACGGCACGCATGTTCTGAACAGCAGGACGTTGGGGAGAGTCTCCAGGCCGAGGCTTCTCCTCAGCCGTACCCGACTCCCCTCAGAGGCCGGAGGCGTGTCCTTTGACCTCCCTTGAATCCAGGGCAGCGTCTTGGTAGACCACGCCACTGCGGGTATTTGAGCAGATTTAATTGGTGTTCAGAAAAGGCCAATAACAGCGTTCCATTTTCCAATTAATGCCTTTAGCATTATACCTTTCAAACTGGGTCTTTTTCCGTGACCCGTTTTTGCAGCTTTTAGAGGATGGAAGTTAATCAGAAAATCCATGCTGTCCATTACGCTTTTAGGAATCACACCTACAGAGAGAAGATCTGAAAAGTCTGTTCCAACGCCCCCATTTAAAAGAAAGCAGCAGAACTGAAAAATAAATTCTTTACCAAATAAATGAGGACTTTCAATAAAGGCACGCAAGACAAGAACCCGGAGTTCAAGACGCATTTCAGACAGCTCTGCCTTGTTGGGGGGCGGTAAAAGACACGGAGCAAAGACTGTGGCTATATTGGAACTGGTCATTAAGTTCTCGGAGCATCTGAAACATAAGTCAAGGGAATGAGACAACAAATGTCATTCAAGTTGCATGTCAGTTGCAGTTTCAGATAATTCTGTAAAAGGGAACAAGGAAAAGTATTGGGCCCACTGCGTTAAGCTATGACTTCCATCACCACTGTAGAGCAGTGTGTTCGGGGTCTAAAAAACCATTTGAGACCCCTCGATTCAACAGCTTCCATTATTTCCATTGGTGATTATGTTGCTTTGACTATAAATGCACTTCACTGTTCCCTGAGCACCGTCTATCCTGACTCAACTTCCCAACAATTGTTTTCTCTCAAACCTCTGGGAGACTTTAGAGAGGAAGTCCAACAGGTAGTGCAGACAGGAGGCGTTTCTAGCGGGTAGCAAACACGACAGCAGCTGGAGGGCCGAGGTGCGGTCCTGCGGGCTGCACAGCGTCTGGGCTCTGAGCAGAGCCGCGTGCAGCTCAGAGGGGAACAGCGGCTCCGGCAGCTCCCTGCAAAACTGTTTGATGAGCGTCGAAACGTCATAGGGGTAAGGTGCGGTCAGACAACCCTCTCCTCTATTCAGCTTGGCCTAGAGCACACAAGAACAGCAAGAACGTTGACAACGTGACACGGTAAAGCCACAACCGATCAGAAGCAGATCAGGGTTTGCTGAAAGCGCCATTGCGGGGCCATTAAAATATATTGTAAATACGTGGAAGGTTCGAAAGGGTAGAGTCTTACCCTAAGGGCCTTGATGCGAGGGAGGGAGCCTGGTTTTCTGAATAGGCCAACAGTCCCAGCGCGCTCCAGTAGAAACGTACAAGCGTTCACCAAAAAGCTGAGACAAAACGTTAAAAACAAAAAGGATTAATCCCAGTTTTAGTTCATAAACTTCCCTTAACCCGCTCCTTCTACTCACCAGGGCACCAGTCCAAACTCAGGAATGTATTGGCGATGTAAATTCTCCAGAGGAACACCGAAGACCTTTGTACCAATAATTAGCGATCTCTCCTTTTTTTTTCCTAAGCTCTTTACGTAAATCCCATACTCAGCTTGAAGGTGAAACCGGATCACATTACTGTCTGTAACCTTCATGTCGAAATATCCAACACGCTTTGGCTAAAACTTCTCAATCTCCTTTTCCCACTCGGTAAAATTTCTGGTGAATAAAGGAGGTTGGCTTTATTATGCTCATCCATATCACCTGTGGCTCAGGTGACAAGGGAGGAAAGGGAAAGTGTTGTGTTCAGGTCACATAAGGAAAGTGGTAGATGTGAGCTTTCAACTTGAGAATAACTTTCACTTTATCTTTAAATTGACTATGACTGGATTTCATATATATTCTCAATGTTGACTAATAATCACTAATAATAAATGTTGGTCAAGGTTTGGTCCCTAACATTTAAAAAAGTAACATTGCACCTCCTCTATCTTATAATAAAAGTTAACGGTTCAGCTGTGAAGCACTTAGACGTGGAAATATGTCCATACTAAGATAAGTAAAATAAGTATTAAAGGGTCGGAACTATTAAGACAACTTCATGTGTATGAAGGGAAAGATGCTTATTTATTATTTCAGGTATGATTGAACTAAAGCGCCTGCGGTTATAATATTTTGCTTTATATTTTGAATATTTTGAAATCCTTATTTGATAATTCTCCACAGAAGTATTGATGCATTCCAGGAATTAAAAGAGCTTTTATTTGTTGAGTCATGTTTGTATTTGCAAGACAAGGATTTGGGGGAGAATAGTGGTCCTACGTTGTGACTCGACTGGTAGATCCATGTCGACGGGACACAAGTGGACTCCGTGGATTGTTTGACAGCACTAATGAACTGGAGCATTTTTAGAGTTTTATCAAATAAAGACCGAACACCACCCTTGAACTTTATGACCATGCACTCTTATACACCTTATTGCTTGAGTTTAGCATGTTGAAAAAAGTTACTATGTAACATGTCAACGAATGCTTTAAATGACCTTTTCAACATGCAGTGACAAAAATGTTCTTTTTCAACTTTACAATCTTTGTTTACCTACAAAGTGAGGAAACTACTTTAAAAACTGGCAATTTTTTAGGTCCCTGCTTGAATCGCCGTGATGAAAAGGGCCTTTTTTCTGGAATGACTTTGTCTATGCAAATTGCCTGGCCTGATCTATTTGTACCAGAGATTTTTTTACCTTTTAAAAAAATGTCACCTGGGCTAAAACTCCCTCTTCAACCCTAATTTGCATTTGTATAACTCACAGCATTTGTAATTACATGTCAAAGCCTCCCCTAGAATTAGGAGGAGGGGGGTCATAGGGAGACAACTGCCAAGAGAAGCCCACGTCAATTTTCGACAATTTACGGCAGTTTTCAGCCTTGCCCGCAAATTGCCAAAAACTGCCGTAAAATTCCACGACAATTTACAGTGCCGCATACTGCCAAAAATCCCACTTTTCATGCAGTGTATTATTTAGAAAACTACAGTGTATTTCTTTTTCCGCCCGGGAACCTGTATGAACATAACGTAAGCAAAGACGGCGGCGCCCATGAAGAGCAAGTGCCGGTAGACATAAAGACGCCGAAATATGCGGGGAAGTCGGACTGGGAGGCTTTTCATGCTCAGTTTGAGAGTAACGCGAGTAACAAACTCATTTACATTTTAGTAATTGTAACTGCGTAACTGGATTTAAGAAAATACTTCGTTACAGGCGTGTTACCGCTAAAAGTAGTGGAATTACACTAACTACTTTGTTCCTTTGTTACGTGTTAGTCCCAACAGATTACAACACAGCAGACTGTTACTGTTAAAAGCAACTATTTTTATTACAACAAAACATGTATATACAGCAAAAGGCAGAGTAGAAATACAAATATGGACGGAGAGCTGGAGTGGTCTGTGTGGTTTTCTTTCCTTTCGGTGCTGGTTGGACATTTAGAAGCACTTCCTGTGCACAATGGAGGGGCCAGCCTCATCGTACTCCTGCTTGCTGATCCACATCTGCTGGAAGGTGGACAGGGAGGCCAAGATGGAGCCGCCAATCCAAACAGAGTATTTCCTCTCAGGGGGCGCGATGATCTGTAGAGAGGAAGAAGCAGAAGCAACGGTTGGTTCGATGGAACAAACTTCCCGTCCTGACAGTCATTACTGGTCGACAGGGCTCACTTTGATCTTCATGGTGCTGGGGGCTAGGGCCGTGATCTCCTTCTGCATACGGTCAGCGATACCAGGGTACATGGTGGTTCCACCAGACAGGACATTGTTGGCGTACAGGTCCTTACGGATGTCAATGTCACACTTCATGATGCTGTTGTATGCAGTCTCGTGGATACCAGCAGACTCCATCCCTGCACAGGTGAGAGCAAGACGGGAGAGCGTTCATGTGGCGGACAGGATGTGGGTACCAAGACGTAGGCAATTACAGAAACAATATAAATTAATATATTTATTAAGAATATACAGCGCCTTTAAAAAAACAAACGCAACAAAAAAAAGCTGAAAAAATGTAAAAGGATTTTTTTTTTACATACTTAAAAAAAAAGTTTTACACATAATTTTGATTTTTTTAGCAATAGCTTATTAAACATTTAAACTTGCTTAAAGCTACAGTGTAGCTCGTTAAAAAACATCCACTAAATGCTTTATTTAAATTCACATCAAATCTTTGTTTTTGTCAGTTCATTATTTGAAAATTCACCTTCTTGTTTAAAAAGTATTCTGGTTCAACATCAAGCTGAAATACTAGCCTATTATTATTATGTCTTTCTGAGTCAGTAGACGCCATTTGCTGTACACGCGAAATCGGATACGTGACGTGTTCCCTGTGTGGCTCACCGATGAAGGATGGCTGGAACAGGGTCTCGGGGCAGCGGAAGCGCTCGTTGCCGATGGTGATGACCTGACCGTCGGGCAGCTCGTAGCTCTTCTCCAGGGAGGACGAGGAGGCGGCGGTGGCCATCTCGTTCTCAAAGTCCAGAGCGACGTAGCACAGCTTCTCCTTGATGTCACGCACAATCTCACGCTCAGCTGGAAGGAGGATGTTTGTCTCAGTTTAGTCGGTTAACGTCACCCATCGACATTATTAACCAGCCGACCACGTGCACTAATACAGCAACATAAACTACAAACTTCCTTATAAAATAAATTAGAATTCTTGAAATCAATGCCAATGATTGTGTTTATGAGTTTCCTTCTGATCATATCTCGAGTATCATGACCTCTTAATTAGATTTGTGTAGGCTTACCGAAATTTAATTGGAAAGCTAACAAGTGCCATTACTCACTAAGAACCAAATACACAAATCGAAATAAACCTCTATTCATTTCACAGTATCCGTCTTTCACTTCAAGTTGGTCGTTGAGTTCCTCTTACCAGTGGTGACGAAGGAGTAGCCACGTTCAGTCAGGATCTTCATCAGGTAGTCCGTCAGGTCGCGACCTGCCAGGTCTAGACGCATGATGGCGTGCGGCAGAGCGTAACCTTCATAGATGGGCACGTTGTGGGTCACGCCATCACCAGAGTCCAGCACAATACCTGTACAACAGAAGAAAGAAAACACGTAAAGAGTGTGTCTTTGCGGTGTTGCCCAATTAAAGAGTTAAAGGCCGCGGCAGCAGGGACTCACCGGTGGTACGTCCAGAGGCATACAGCGACAGCACAGCCTGAATAGCCACATACATGGCCGGGACGTTGAAGGTCTCAAACATGATCTGGGTCATCTTCTCTCTGTTGGCCTTGGGGTTGAGGGGGGCCTCAGTCAGCAGGGTGGGATGCTCCTCAGGGGCCACACGGAGCTCGTTGTAGAAGGTGTGGTGCCAGATCTGTGAAACAGGAACCGGGGGGGAATATGTCAGGGCTAGCATTGACTCACGAGTAAGCTCCAATCAGAAATACAAAGACACTTGTTAAGCTGTTGTGGTTTTCCTTCACCTTCTCCATGTCGTCCCAGTTGGTGATGATGCCGTGCTCGATGGGGTACTTCAAAGTCAGGATACCTCGCTTGCTCTGGGCCTCGTCTCCCACGTAGCTGTCCTTCTGACCCATGCCCACCATCACACCCTGAGAACGCGAGGCAAACATACTTCAGAAAGGCATAGACACTTACGGGCTTTCTGGAATGAACCTGTAGAAATGTTCATCCGTCACAACCTCGTTGCTCCTTTTTGGATTCGTACCTGGTGACGCGGGCGTCCGACAATGGAAGGGAAGACGGCACGGGGAGCATCATCACCGGCAAACCCGGCCTTGACCAGGCCAGAGCCGTTGTCGCACACCAGGGCGGTGGTCTCGTCGTCGTCACACATGTTTGGTCTTTTTTGGGTTGGCGTTCTGTAAGAGACGGAGGATTGAAACCCAGGCTACAGCTTATTATGTGAAATCGTCCCAATCAAGGCGAAACAATACCATGTTTAAATGTGTCGTTTGTCCGTTTAAAGAAAACTAAACCAGGCATTCCTGAGAAACAATGCGACACTATGTCAAGTATCAGGACACGTCTGAGTGCTCTAATCTCCTCTCTGAGTCTCACAGCTGCCTGAATACCCATAACAGGACCTGGCCTTCCCCCCCTGCACCCTCCTCCACACACACTCTCAGGTCTATTTTCAGCCTCAGGACCCTTGTCACCCTCCTCTGCCCCCACAGCCTGTTCCATGTATCTCAATGTTAAGCAGGGGCCAGTTAACAGCTGAGGCTATGTGTCTTTTGACAAGAAGCAGGAGGAGGACGGAATCTCAGCTGTCACCACACAGAGGCCTCCTCTGTGTGGAGCCGGACCATGTGCCCCGATCCTTCAAGGACCTCGGGTCTGCATCCCAACTGCATCCCGCATCTGCCCTCCTCACGCAGGCATTCCCTCATCTAAATCCGCATTAAGACGCTCAATCTAAATAGCTGATGTTATATTCAAGTTACAGTTTAATGACAATCAGCCTCTGTACTGCAAATGATGCCTAGGGAAAAACAAAGGACGTGAAAATACATGAAAAATAAACAGCAAACATAAACTGCCTATGTCATAAATTCCTCCTGCTAAAGTTTTTCAACTGACTCTAATTATTGTTGAACGCGTTATAAACTGTTCCAAATCAAGGCCATTCATTGCATATATTACTTTGGTTCTTCCTCCATGAGAGCTTAAGAAGAATGTTCTTTGAATTTAAAATCAACATAATTTTAGCATTATTAGCATTATTAAGTCTTGTCATTCTGGTACAACATTCAAAAATGTGGATTCAATTGTGCAACATTATTCATAGAGTTAATTGGTATTCTGTGGTTGCCACACTGTGCCGTACTGTGCATTTAAGTAGCTATTACGAATGGGGGACAAAAAATACTTGATGGGGCTGAGTCTTGGTGGCCTTTGCACCGCAAGCATCCTGCCTCCTCTTTCCTGGTCGGCAGGATGCGGGTAGCTGCCCATCCAGAGGACTCTTAATAATCCTATGAACTGTTCACCAACCAGTTTAGTCTTTCTTTTCAATTCTTCTCCAGTGCCTCTGCTCCATCCCAACCTTCTCTCAACAACACATTATCAGCATTGAGCACAGAATTCTTTTTTTAAAACACTAAAAGAAAAAGAAATGGTTTGGCAGTAAACTGTTAAAGCTGCAGCAGCAGCATCGACTCATCCTTATTCTTAAGGGAAAAAAAATGCAACAAGACTGAAAAGGGACTCACCAAGTTTTGACCACAAGGCTGGAGTTTCCACTGGGACAAAGGGCTGAGGGACTCAAAGTGGTCCTTATATACGTCCCAGCGCCCTGAGGCTGGGGGGCCTGTGGGCGGGATCAGGAGTTCACACAAGCCCAAATTAAGTGCTGCTTAGCAAAATGGTTCAGTAAAGTGGATCCTGTGTCACCGGCGCCATCACACTGGGAAGACGTTGCCTTGGAGATGAAAAGTCAGTGGACAGAAGAGCGAAGTAGTAAGAAGTTACCAGACAATTTTTGCTTGGTTGGATGGTTGATAAAACATTTTACCCATCTGAGGAGAACATATATGGATTGCACGTAATAGTATGCTGTATCTTAGTTGTAGTTTAGTCAAATTATTTATGTTGGTTCTCAGAATTAATGAATGCCCTTTAAATTGAAAGAGATTGGCACACACAAACCCCTGAATAGGTGATATCAACAACATGATCAGTTTTTATTGTTTTCTCATACTAAGCAGCGTATTTCTCCCATTCATGCTTTGTCGAGCTGCTCCCCCGCCCCCCAGGCCTCTAAAGGAGTGTTAATATGACGGTGAAGCGGGGCAATGGGGATGTAGAGGGTTGGTGGGTGCGATGTTAATCAGAGGGTTTGTCTGAGCACTCTGGTGGCGGAGCCGTTCAATGGGAACCTGCCCGTGACAGTTTGCCAGTGTCGATGCATCGTGTAGAGGGGAGGGGGGGGAAAAATAACATGCCAGACAGCTAAGAGGCAATATTGTCAGAGGGAGGGGGGACGGGGGGGTGGGGGAAGGATGGGGCCGAGGCCAGGGACTCCAGCAGACAAAGTATCCCTGGGACGGCCAGTGTGCCGAGCGACGAGAGGTGATTCTGTGCTCTGATTGGCTCCAGTGTCTCCTTTTAGGGAAATGGAGTGTAACAGTTGGCGGCGGCTGCGTGTTGCCAAAGCTCCGGCTCCTTATTCGTCACCTCGCACTGCCCCCACATTGCTTACGTCCCCATGCTGGAGCCCTATCAGGCCACTGAGAGTGCATTAAGAATGTAAATACCCCCCCAACACCATCAGCAGGTTGAAATATTCTGTTTCGTATCCATGTGCTGTAATGCACCTCAGAGGGAAACGCTGATCACCTACTTGTCTATTTCTATTTCAAAGGTTTACGTAGACGAAAAGCTACTCTCACATTGCCAAGTGATCACTACTCGGAAGGTTTGGGGTGGATTTCCTGATGAGTTAAATGTAAATTTATTGTCTTGTAAGGGTTCAAGGAAAAAAGGATAAACGGCCCAATGATTCAATGTTCAGATAATCAGTTTCCTTTTTTGTAAGATAAAGAAAAGCAGCACATTGTCTCGCTCGAGAAGTTGGAACTAGAGAACATCATCACAATCCCTGCAAATTTATATTCTGTTCGTTGACTATCTTTTAGTCAACTAGTAATTCCAGCTCTACAGTGAGCTTTCTCATTCAGAAAAGAGCAGAATTAAAGCGACAACGCGCAACCGTGAATCAGAAGAAATAAGACACCTCGCATGAGTCAAAGCATTGCACCATACTATGAAAACACATTTAAACTTGTTTCAAATCAAGAGTAAATCTGGAGTAGGTTTTCACCCGCAGGGTAGAATCCAACCCGTAACTCTCTGACGCCCTTGTAGCACACTGTTACACTTTGAAGCTCGTCTACGGTCGCATACAAATAAGTGCTTGCCCTATTCATGGTTTGACACAGGACTCCTGGTCTTCCGAGGAGGAACACCACAACGCATGTTAAGTTTGTTTACAAACCGCACCTGAAAATTAATTTCATCATATTCCCAAAGAATTGATGGAAAAACAAAGAATTCTTAATTTAGTTGATTGACTGAGTATGTATTTACATATTCAGTCAAGTAAAATCCATAAAATTACACTAATTACTGGAATATATGCTTCAAGAAGTCTTTGTTCAGGGCACAAATGCTTCACATTGTTGAGTAAAGTGTTGGAGTCAGAGACATCCCGTTGGATGAAACCAGTGCTGTGTTTTGTCCACAGCCCCCTTCAAGTCAAGGAAGCACTTTTTGGCAGAGTCCTGTCTTTATCACCAGGTCTTTATCAGGATAAAGCAGATTGGTCTTAAATGGGTCGTGGTTTTGAGGGCCATTTGTCCTTATACGGGCATGTAGGACGCACACAGTTTGTCTGACAGCTGCCCCTTCCGCACTTCACCCCCCTACCTCTTCCAACACACACTTACACCCGTACACCTCAGCAGCTGTTGGCAACAACTGCTTTTTTAACAGTCAAGTCCTGCTTCAGCAGTTGTTTACGTTACTATTGAGGATGCACTGTTTTTTTTTTTTTTAGAAATTGGCTAAAGAAGATGAGCACAGTAAAACTACTCTTGTGCTTTTTGTTTCACATACATATTCTTCAAAGATGACACATGTTGCATCGGTGGTTTTTGAATGAAAAAACAGGTCAGAATTGTAAAATCTGCTGAAAACAAGCAGATGGCTTTCAGTTAACTTTCTGTTCTATTTTCAAGTCTATAAAATGAATAAAGGTTACTAAAAATACATTTAAATGACCAATATTAGTAGTGTCACTAGGTTTCGTACACTTTCCTAACACGCAAGGAATTCCATTAACTTTGTCGTTGCAGGGTAATACGTTTCAGTAAACAGCCACTGACAATGAACATGCAGTCATCCAAATGTGTGACATGCCTGCAGTAAACAGCTGCTGGCTCGGCAAAGTTTGACAAGCTGTTGACACGATAATCAGAGGGATCACATCAGCGGCTATTTTTTAACTGCAAATGACTGAACAGAATGATAAATGTGGACTTTTTTAAAGTTAAGGCATGTCATTGCGCGTGAACCCTCTCATTGTTACGTTGTTTTCAATGTGGCTACATAAATCCCCATATGTCAAGCTGATTTGTAAAAACCCTGCAAATCATGCAGTTAATGAAAAATGCCTCTTCAACCATAACGTAACACATCTCTGATAGGGGAATGTTTATATATATATTGTATATGCATATATATATATATATATATATATATATATATATATATATATATAATGTATTTGTCCCAGTCTGCCCCAATGGAGGTTAAAGTGCTTTAGCATAGACTGTAGCTAGGTTTAAACACATATGCAGCAATACAGAAAACAAGTCACAAAGGGCCTTAAGACCAGAGTTTCTGGGCGACAAATGGGATTAAATAAAGTCTGCATTGAGCATGATCATAATAAAGAAAAGGCTGCAGTCACCCCCTGGTTGACCAAGAGGGAAAAGGTACCAAGCTGCTCTTGGTTCTCAATTCAGAGCCAACAGGTGATCTGAACTAACCTACAATCCACTTTGGAGAATTGTGAATCAGTTCAAATGATTTGTTATAGAGAAATGACAGCAAGTATCAACAAAAGGCTAAAACAAGCCTAAAAGTATAGCAATCGATGTCAACAATGTCAACAATGTCAATGTCCACTGACACCAGGATTTCCCTTTCACTCAAAAACATTAAGTACTTCTCAGTTTCTCTGTCAGCTCTATAAAAATATGGTGTGCTTTTAAAGTTACCATATCAGCATGTCCTTGTCATACTCAATGACGTGATAAACATACCCACAAGTGTGCAAGTATCTGGGCTTAATTGTGCAGATAAATGGGGAGATGCATGCTGTCGATAAATAGTCAAATTAGAGGATTACCATGGTGACATCAGGAACTTTATTGAGGGTTTTCATGTTATGCTATTTTAGACTAATACATTCCATTAGATTGTTTTAGTTATTATACATTTTGGGCATTGAGTAGGCTAAAAAACAAACCACTACATTGGTATGTATTGTTTGAGTCTAAGCTACCTAGCAATATATAAAGTAATTACCTTGATTGAGACGATATCACACATAAGTAACTATAACTAAGTAACTATAATTAACTTAAACAAGCTCCAATTTAACCAACATTTAGTTATGGTACCAAAAGAAACATGGCCTGAATACTTCATTGTCACTGTGTAACACCACTTAAAAATTTGTAACATATGGCTAATAACACATATCTAATTTAGATCCACTATGTTATAGGTTCGCTTGGAAAACTTTTAATCAACAGCCATGTGGCGAGACAGTAAAGATACCTTCTCTCTCGTGTCATCATATCAATGCAACAACGGCCTGGTGAGACTGAAATACACACTGCGGCATCAATAGACAACTGTGTTACACATGTACAAAAATAAATGTTATGCTATGACAATTATGAGGAGTAAGTAATAGTGTAGTCATCATCATGATTAGAATTCGGTATGTTTGGACTCACTATGTTATAATTAGACCAGTTGAATCAACAAAACAATAAAAGCTCACAGTTCACCTGGGCTGTCAGTGGCGAACGTGGAGTGCGTGATGTCACGTGACATTACGCTCATTCAGCGCAGCATTTCATTGGCCGACCCTTGGCAACCGAAGAGAGTCCATAGAAACGGACCCGCAGAGTAACATTCGCAACTAACGTTAGCTGGTCAAACTATTTCGTTAATAAGCGCTTTAACCCACTTTTGAGTAACAACTTGAATCATTACTACAAAAAGCATTACGCATTTGTGACCACAAATCACCTTTTTAAAATGGGGGATAAAAAGCAACATACTCGCCCCAAGCGTATTTTTATCAACGACGTCGACAGATATTCCTCCCTGCACATCGCTAAGGTAACGCTAGTGAAGCTAACGCTTGCTAACGCTAATCAAGCAGCAACCCGATAAGTATCCATTAGTTTTGTTACCGTGTATGTTCTGACCGTGTCAACAGTTTTTATCTTCCCGCGTGGGGGAGGAGGACTCTGAAGAGGATGAAGCCGAGGCAGTAGAAAATACCAGTCGAGGTCAAGCTGCTTTTCAAATAGTGGGAACTGTGTCTCCTTCCAGCAAAGAAGGTGACGGCGACTTTCTGCTCGAGAAGTACTCGGTGAGTTATGATTTAATTGTTTGTTGTTTAATTGTTAAATGACAAGATGACAGATGTTGACAATCCTCACTCTGTCTCCAGCCACGTGGTACACATTGTTGCTAGGCAGCGGGTTGCTCAAGTAAACTGAAGGATCATACTCACTTTTAGGTGCATATAAATTATGTGGAATACTGTTATATGTTTTTTCCCCACAACAAAAGCACATGTTATAGGCCACTTTTTAGCATTAACCTAGAATATATCATATCATATTGTAGTCATGTGATCAATTGCTTTTACACCACACATAGTACTGGCTCCTTATATACTCCAATAAAATCGTCCTTTCACAATATATTGATAATAATCATCTAATATTATGTGATTCTGTTATGGAGTCCTGTAATAACTACATGTAAATGATTTATTTTTCTAGGCAATGTAAATGACGGACAATTTCTAATTAGATATCTAATCTTTTTTGGTAGTCATCAACTCGAGACGAGCTCCTTGAGCGCCTGCTGGAGTGTGACGTGGTGGTGTACAACATCTCAGAGAGTGCAACACAACAACAGATTGAAGAAGTGACATGGGCGATCACAGGTATTGGAAGAATTACAGTGGACCGGCTTTGCTGTTTCCTTTTTCATTCTTGTACTCTTTTCTGTCTTTGACCACAGCCCTCAGTGCCGAGATGGAGAACTTCAAGTCTCGAAAAATGTTCATCTTAGTCTCAAGTGTGATGACCTGGGCCATGAGCAAGCCACAGAATCCGGTGAGCCTGTAGGAAGACCTTTGCAAACTTGTCCTGTATGAATAAATCACAAACATTTAAACTATAATGTGTCTCCTTTAGGAAGAATTTGATGTTCTGCTAACAGAGGAACAGTTCAGAAGAAGAAGGCCACATCCCAATTTTAAAAAACACAATAATGTGGAGAAAGTTGTGCTGGAACTTGCAAGAGGTGTATGTACACTTTATAGTTTCAACATACATTGCAAATATCCCAACAGCATGGTAGAATGTTACATTACAAACCAGTATATATATTAAGCAAGGCCTTCAAATGAAAAATGAAATGAAGATTTACACTGTGTGATATTTATCTTTCAGAAAAAGTCCAAGCTTGTTGGGTATGTTGTAGCTAGTGGACTTCAGTACGGAAAGGGAGAGCATCTCTTTAACTACTTTTTCAAGGTAGATATGAATGTAATTTAATAACTGTATTCACTAATATCCAAATTTGTAATGTGATCTTCTGTAAACATTTTTTTTAAAAGAATTGTGTTTTCACAGGAGTCTTGGTTGATGCAGCTTCCGAAAGTTCCTCTCTTTGGAAAGGGCACAAATCACATCCCCACGATTCACGTAAATGATCTGGCAGGGTGAT
Organism: Apeltes quadracus; assembly: GCA_021346845.1. Lineage (NCBI taxonomy): Eukaryota > Metazoa > Chordata > Actinopteri > Perciformes > Gasterosteidae > Apeltes > Apeltes quadracus. Next base: position 6,483,735 of record CM037934.1, on the reverse strand, counting down.
TATTATTTCTGTAAATCTACATAAATATATACTGTGGCTGTTCTTTTTATTGTAGAAAAAACAAAAGGCTGAATTACTGGATGTTTCTTTTTCAGAGTGATCCAAAACATTGTTGAACACAGGCCAAAGTCCAGGTACATCCTTGCTGTCGATGACTCCAAGAACACTTTAGAGGATATTGTAAAGGTAACCTTAAGGACACAAATGCAGCAATACATCCCGGACCCAATATTCATTGACTGTTATGTAATCTATTATAAGCTTTGTACTGCTTTGTCAGCTGTTACGGGAAAATGGCAACGGATCTTATTCTCTGGCTTTCAACCCATCAGGTCATAAGCGATACACTTGGGTCTGGAAAAATTGACAAATTACCTGAGCTGGATGCCATTGCCATGAAGGCTTTTCAGGTAAAGTGTGAAATGTTTATTATAATTTAAAAATATAAAGATCTAGTCTGGATGATCTCATAATGTTGAAATCCCTTTTCAGCCCGGCGAATTGGAATACCTTAAAGTGAACCTCCGCCTGGATGCTTTCACTATCAAACACTCCTTCAGTCTCGACTGGACGTCGAAAGATGGGATGGTTGAAAACATGGAGAGCATTGTTGAGGAGTACAAAGACACCAGGCAGCTTCTTGTGAGTGTTGTGTACAGATAGCTGTTTTGATCCCAGATAAAAACTGCAATGATTTCCCTTTTCCCTTTTATTGTCACAGCCAATCCGAATATGCCTGGTTGGACCTCCAGCTGTGGGTAAAACGACTGTTGCAGAGAAGCTGTGCCGTCATTACAAAATACACCACATCAAGATCAAAGAGGTCATTGAGGAAAATATCACACAGCTGGTCAGTGGAATAAAAGGATTGCCTTTGTCTACCACACAGATTGCATGTTTATCTCACAGCTTTGAGGGAATATACTGCCCTCTTCTGGAAGGTCTCCAAGACTTACTTCAGATGTGGAGTATTTGTTCATTTTTTTGTCTTTCTTGTTGTATGCTGCAGAAGGAGATAGTGAGTGGATCTGAACGTGAAATGTTCAGTGAAGAGGTAGTTACTGCTGCACAGAAACAGCTGGAACAGATGAACATGGAAAGCATGGAAATGGATGAAGGTCAGTTGGAGAGACCCCCATCCCAAAATATGAGTTTCATTGTTTGGTGTTAAAAGTTGTTGTCTGGATGTCTGACAACTGTAGCTTTTTGATGAATTCAAACATGCTAAAACTGTTGATTAAAATACTATAAGTTATTAGGCTTGAGAAAGACACATGTGACACAACAACCCAGAATCCGGTGATGCCGAGGGTTATGCTTGCTTTGCATTTGGGTTGTTGTCGCGTAAAGAGTTTTTTAGTTGATCACTTTAGGTTCACACTATTATTTTGGTCCATTAGGTCGACTGTCTGACCATCTAGTTTTTGACATTTTGAAAGAAAAGCTGAATTCCAAGCCATGCAGGAACCATGGATTTGTTCTTGATGGCTTTCCCAAGTCTTATGAGCAGGCAAGGCTGATTTTCTCTGGTATGTTTGATTCATTCATTCATCTAATTACAATATTAATGTTTATAAATATTGATAACACTAATACAAATGCAGTGTATTATTATTTATTATGCAGATGAGGGACACAGAGAACCAGGATTTAATGCCCCCTGTGTACAACAAGACGATTACTCCAGGTTGTTGATGTACTCAATCAAACCCCAAACAATTTTCACTAATATTTAAAAAGCTTTCTTATTCTGAGTGTTCCATGTTTTGCAGAGTATGTTTTTGTCCTCAATGCGACGGATGATTTTCTGACAAAGAGAGCTCACAGACTTCAACAGAGCATTGCAGAGAAAATGCGTTACACCCAAGAGGAATTTGTCTCTCGCTTGAGGAGATACAGGCAACTCAGTGCAGCGGACGATATCGTGTCAGACTACTTTGATGAGCTGGAGATTCACCCGGAACATATTGGTACTCTCCTCAAAAGACACATAGTTCCTATTATTTCATCAGGAGAACAGTGCCCTTTAATATACAAAAAAACCCATTTTTTTTTCCTTAAGATGCAACTAAACTAACTATTTTACATTAGATGTAATTTAGCTGACACTTTTATACAAAGTGATATTCATTTCATTTTTAACCCATGGCTTATACAATTTTCCTAGGGAGCAATTAGGTGGTTAAAACACAATGTAAAAACTTAATTTTACTGGAAGGTCATGATCTGAACCAATCCTCGGCTATAGGATCAGTAACTGCCTGGAGCTTTTGGAAAATGTTTTTGTTTTGTTGTCGGTTGCAGCTTTTTCCCCCTCTGTTTTAAGTCTTTCTGTTTCCGACATACTAACCAGTGAGACATATCGTTATTCTCATCTCACTCTTGTTAAGAAACAGAGTGACCAAACTGTTGATGTTTCCTATTATCTTTACCCCATTCCATCATCAGACATATGAAGAAAGACAGAAATCTTTCTCTGTTTTGCCATGAATCAATCTAATCCTCTAACCTTGTGGACCTTGACACTTATTCTGCATAGACGCTTGTAGTTTGCCAACTTACTTCCCTGATGGTTCAGTTTCCAGTAAGTGTGTCTTGTCCCTCCCTAGAGGTCACCTCAGATGATTCAATATACACAGATGTTATACCGAAGATCTTTAAGATTGTGGGGATTCCCAAAAACTATGGCCCGAGTCCGGAGGAGCTGGAGGAGGAGCACAGAAAGAGAGATGAGGAGAGGAAACAGAAAGTGGCTGATGAGGCTGCCGCTAGGAAACGTAGGAAGGAAGCTGCACTGGCTGAGATGGCGGCTCAGCATGAGGAGTGGGTAAGTGTTGTATGAGGCATTCATAGACGTTAGGCCACAGTGGGCTTGTGCAGTGTACCAGAACGTAATGACTTGTTAATAGCTTCAGTCGATTTAAGTATATCGTTACTCATCAGCAGAGGAATTTGTCCGAGTTGGAGCCTCAGGAGCATGAGCTGCTGGAAGCTCACTCTCTTCCTCTGAGGAACTATCTGATGAAGCACGTGATGCCACCGCTCTCTGATGCCATGTTAGACTGCTCCAAGATCAAACCGGAGGGACCCGTCGAATTTCTGGTATTTACAGAGTAGCGGTTCTAATATTGAGCATGTTTTTCTTCTGTTAAATACTGTTTGAGTGGGTTGATGCACCACTGACAGTCGTTTTATTTTTGCAGGCTGAACATCTACTCCGAAACAATAATGAAGCATAAGCTGCTTATAATAGGAGCTGTCAGTTGGTGTGTGTTTCATTTTAAGTTATTAACAAATGCTTGTGAGTTTCTCGCCTATCTATTTAATATCAATTTGGCGGTTTCAAGTGAATTAATAATTAAGACTTTCATTTCTCCTACAAGCATTAAGAAGAAAATTTTAAATCTAATTTAAATGTTGAGAATTGACTATAAACCATACAGTCTGCATTTGTCGAGTTAAAGGGATGTTATTGGATATGATTGTTTTTTGTAAAGGGTCAGAGTTCAAGTGCTCCAGTGGAGGGTCCACGCCTTTGTAGACATATTGATTGTTTGGAAATAAGATATATGTCAAGAAAGGATCTTGAAAGAAGTGGAAATTAAAGTGACGACGCCGGGAATGGCGCTTTGCAAACTTCATCTTTAACATTATCAGGCCTTAGGCCTTTTCTGTCAACATTTGAGAGGCTTCTGATTATATATACACATGAGCCAATTTCCTCCAAAATCACCAGCCAACTTTTTTGTAATTTTTTGGTTAGAATTAAAAGCAAACTTTTAATATTCACATGATCATTCCCTTTCAGGCAGAGAGTACACACCCCCGAGTTGTGACTCGGTGATAACCAGGACATTGTGACGTACAATTCCAAAATGAAAGCTTTTCAAAATACCACACCGGTCAATTTCCTTCTGAATCTCTTTCACCAGACTACTTTGACAATTAATCGTTAATCCAATTCTTATAATATTCAAAGTAAAGCATTATCAAGGTCTTAAGTATCCCGGAAGGGAACTGGCCTAGTGTGGTACTTTTCACACTTCTAGGGGGCGCTATAGAGGTCTATATGGGTTCTCGCATAGGGTCTCGCATTATACCCAAATGCGAGACCCCAAAAGTTATACATTTTTTTTTAAAGTCTTTACACCCAAAAAGGCCTTAGTTTGTGAAAAGTATAATAATAATAAATCCATGAAATACAATAGGTTCCTCTCCGACTATTCGTAGTGAGGACCCTAAACAGCCTGTTTTAAACAGCCTCCGTCTGGTCTGTGACTCAGCTCCCACTCTGACCAAGAGCTTCCCGGAAGAAGCATGCTACACATATTTTTGTTAGCATTCTGTCTTTGCCCATTGAAAAAAATAACACTTGCCTCCAATACACTGTTCAGGCAATAATCCAAACGTATTTCTTGTATTATATGTAAATTAATCGTTCACCTTTCATTTAAACTACAAGTGTGCTTTTTCAACACAGGGGGGTGCAGGAATGCTATGATACTTAATTCTCTCTTAAAAGAGAGACGAGTGCCTGTTCTTCAGTGTTTAAATGTCTGTGTAAGTCCCTCTGTTTTTCCTAATGCAACCTAAAGACAATGGAGACTTAGGATTCATTGTCTTCCTTTTTTATACGAGTTGGTGGTGAAAAAGGTCCTTTGATCTGATTGGTTGTAAAATAAAAGAAGAATGTTTTGCTCCACTTGTTTTGGAGGTCACTCTGGTGTCTCGATTCATGTTGTTGTTGCTTTATAACTAAGAGCCTGTGGAGTCCAGCTGCTAATTAGAAAACGTTTTTAAGCTCAATCATCCAGAAACTAAATCATGTAAGAACTTGAAAATGAAAAATGAAAATGGCAAAAACTGCATTTTAAAGTTGTCAAGAGTTGACACTAGGAGGGGCACATTGTTGCAGGAAGCATGTCCAGTATTGTCACTGCCATTTCATTTAATATTTATGGGGAGAAAATTATGATATGTTCTGCCAAACACCCACAGTGTCTATGGGTCGTTCGGTTTACACATAGTCAGCCAGCCCTTTCCTTGTTTCAGTGCTTTACTGCTATAAAAAGAGGATATCATTCTCCTTAATTACTGTCATTTCTGGTCTTCGTACACTCAAGCAAGTTAAGTTCCTTTGAGGTTTCATCCTCAAGCTGTAAAATGGTTTGGAAGGAAATAAGATGATTCATTGTAAATAGCTGAAGCTGTGTTTGCTCTCAGGCCCTTTTTGGAAAACACGAGTTCATCCCAGATGGTCCAGCTGTCTTCTGTTGTAGTTAGACTTCTAACAGGCTGCAAAGCATAATGGGAAAAGACACCTTAACAGGCCAAAAACAGTGTCCTACTCCTCGGGTACCTGTTTCCTTATTATTGCATTTACTAATACGATAGTTAATAAAAAACAAAAGCCCAAAGTGGTCACTGACAGAGGTTGCTGTCTAATGGAAAACCTTGCCATTTAGGATGCCAAATAGTGTATTAGTGAGGACTTTCACCTGAAACAAGCGAGGATGAAAGGTCTGTGGCATCCAACCAGCTCAAATGCATCAATTCCTGAAAACATTTTGTTTTGGAGGTATTTTACTTCTGATTGATTCCAAATGTTATATCCTCATTATAATTTCAACTTCTGATGAAATGTGTTAAGTTCTGTCATTGGTGAGCAGGTGTATGCTTCTATGCGTGTGTACCTGTGTATACCTCATCGTCCACGTACAACAGAGACACAGACGGTTTATGCAAAAGAAAAGGGCTTGGTCTGCGTGTGTGTGTGTGTGCGTGTGTGTGGCCGTCGGTTAGGCTTTGTGCTTTGTGTGAGATCATTACAAGAGTGGTAGAGGTTATTGTGACCTAATCCTGAAAGAACATGGCTTTCTGAGACCACCTCAGACCTCACTCTGCCACACACACACAGCAAAAATGGAAATCTACCACCACCGTGGTGGTCAACCGAACATCTGCTAGTGCTTGGGTAAGACTAAAAGAGGACCCCACATATATGGAATGCCGTTTTAGCCACAATTAAATAAATACATAAATATATGAATAAATAAATAAATATGCATTTGAAATACATTGTGAAATAAATAAATGAGGCAATAAATACATAAATATGAAATACATTTAATTATTTCATGGTACTTTTAAGTCCATATTTATTTATTTAAAGATACTTTTATTTTATAATGCCACATTTATTTATTTAAAGAGACTTTTATTTTATAATGCCACATTTATTTATTTCAAGAGACTTTTATTTTATAATGCCACATTTATTTATTTAAAGAGACTTTTATTTTCCTAATGCACACGCACGCACAGAGGAATGCACAAGTGGTTCTGCATCTATTGTCATATAATCATTCATTCAGACCCCACGTATTGGCCATATTGACCTGCTGTAATGTACCTCAAACCCGAGCACACACATTCATGCACGTTCATGCACACACACACTTTTTACCAAGCTGTGTTGAACAGCAGTGTTTGCTTTTGCTGGATAATAAAACTCGTCAGAGCGTGTGTGTGTTTGTGGCTTTGCATGCAAACGAGTCACCCACGTCCATACGGCCTTAGTTGTTTCAAAGGGCAACATGTTCTGTCTGTGTGTTGTTGCTGGTTAAGAAATCAAGTTCTTTAGCAGCATTAATTGCATATTAGTCTTTGAGTTCATTAAACTGCTCAGAGAAGGAAACTTTACGATGCAAAACAAAAGCTGGGAATGAACATCAAGGTTTTTCAGCATTAAAAGGTGTGGAGCTAGAAAGAGGTGCGCTTAACTGACCTCTAGTTGTTGCTCATCCCTGCTAGAAGCTAGCGGCTTGAAGTTGCTACGCTCATGATACACTAATCTCTGAACTGCAGCCGTCTGTAGCATTGTCTTAAAAGATCATTTAAACAATCTAGAATAAATATGTATACTGAAATACACTGCGTTTTTTCATTCTCACAGCTAGAAAGAACACAATGTTTCCAATAAAATGTCATCACGTCAACACGTACTCTTAAATCGAACTTCAGTGAATTAACTCTAGCGAGTCAGTGGTATCCTGCACATTCAGTTCAAATTATTTTTTCTCTCAAGGTTATAATTAGAATTATTTAGGACACACAACACATACTAGGCTTTGTTCTGCAATTAAGTATTTTTCTAAATTTGGCATGTGTGCTCCAGCTCTGGCAGCCACTTTTGGGTCCTGCGTGCATCAGTGTTTTGCAACATGCTTATGATTTTAATGCTATTAACAGTAAAAGTACCAGGGATCAAACAGCTCTGACTCTTTGTCTAATAAAATGCAATGCATCAATGCAAGTATCATAAATAAATGACACCATGGGACACCGTGTTGTTTCTTTTGCAAGCCAGGTTTTGTTGTAAAAACATGAATTTGATTTAATAAAAACATAAAAATGTAATTCAGATGTTTCCAAAAAACAATATTTATTGAAGATTTTGGAAACAGAGCAGCACAAAACAACTGCAAAAATTGTGTATATACATAAATTCTTTGTGTATTAGCCAGTTAGTATTCTGCACTTGAATCAAAGTTTATTTGTATAGCATATTTAAAATACAACAAAAGCTTCCCAAAGTGCTGCACATACAATAGATACACGACCGTCTAAGACAAGACTGGATTAGTAACAGTATGAAAGGTGAAATTAGAAAGTACATTGGACATACATTAAAGAATTTATTGAGGCTGTTCTAGGTTTGCGGGGAAGGTATATTTGAATGTGTTCAGCATTAAGGTGATAAGAAATGTTCCATTTCTGAAAAATGGATCCAAGAGGTTGGTTGTTTTGGGAAAAACAGCAGTGGCCCAAAAATGGACCCCTGCGGTGCACCAAAGGTCAAGGCAGCCGATTAATATGAGCAATTTCCCATGTTGGCAGAGAATGATCTGTCGGCCAACTGAGTGCTTAAGTGGGAAGATCAAAATGAGATAGAGATTTTGTCCTGCAAGAACCTTAAAAAATGTGTTGCAATGTGAGTGAGACATACTTAAACATGTCCGGATCAGGGGGTTCATAACAAAGAGAAGAGCGACTATGTAGAGAATAGATGACCTGTGACAGTGATTTGCAATTAAGTCAAAGAAATTACTATTTCAAGCTGACTTAACTGCATTCTGTGTAGTTATTGAGAGAGTTATTGAGAAATTAGTGGAAATGAGTCTGAAAGCGTTTCTAAACTTTCTAAACTGCTAATCTGCTCCAGGTGATAAAAAAACGCTTGGCGTGGGCCGATAATTCTCCTGGAGCATCAGTTGTCAGGAGAGGAAGTTTCAGCAGGTTCAATTCGTGGCTCCAGGGTAAAGGGGCCCTCTTAATCAATCACTGATAGGAATATCCGCATGGTTTCCAAATGCTAATGGGACCCAGGTCCTCGGCGTGGAGGTTGCTGCGAGTCGAATGTTGACAGCGGGCAGAAGCTTTTTGGACATATAAAGTGGGAAAACGTGATTTGTGATGCAACACAGACACAAGGTCCTAAAACCTCAGCCTGGGCGTTCCTGTACCGTATAGCTTTTCACAGGAAATCCCCCTGGGTGCAGAATGAAGGGTCTGGTCAGGAATTATTTCAGCCTGCTGACAAACAAACTGACCTGAGAAAATGTAGGCTCTCGTAATAAGAGGGATCTGCCTCAATCATGGATCTTATTTTTCTGTTTACATCAGTAAATTAGGGAAGAATGTGTTATGGAGGTGGTTGGTTGCGTGTGCGTACTTGTTTACGCGTGTCTCAGGCAATGACATTATAAACATCCTATAATTATCTCTGATTGCCCCTGGGAACACACTGACTCCTACAGCTGCCATCAAAACGTTAAAAGGTCCCGTCACATGTATTGCTTAGCTGGAATCCGCTCGCCATGGAATTGATTATCAGTGCCGAAACAGATTTGTTTACATAAAACTACTTTTGTTGGTCACATTTGACTAACAAAAGTAGTCAAATTCTAAACTTACAATGTTCACTACATGCTGTCCTGACACAGACACATGACAATGTTTCGCCACATCTGGTTCAACTTTACACTGTGCATTCTGTACTCTATATGCATGCCTGAGAAGCTACTTTAAAATGATGGCTTTGCGAGATATCCATTACTTCATACTGGAAGAAGCTCAAGGACAGTAAAGTGACCCTCGGAGGAAATCTGCAACGGCAAACTAAACCTCCTGAGAACAACAAGAACTGTACAACATAATGTAATACAAATAACTTTCCTAAATCAAATTATAAATAAAGACCAGAAAAAGCATGTGTTAATGTTTAGTGAGTGGCAATGAAGTAAGTGCAGCATTAGAGTATTAAATGGAGCCTGGTTAGGTATCACATGGTGAAGAATATTTAAATTAGCAATGGCCAACATTCCTCCCCTGGCAGAGCTGCTGTGCTGAATGAATGAGGCTCCGCTTCACTCGAGGTAAAACAGAGAGCAGAGAGAAACAGAACTGAGCAGCCGCACGTCTGTTATTCCAAACACATGGAGGGAAATGAGGAGAGGATTTTGATATTGCAGCTCCTCCCCAAAAAAAGCCCAGGATGAGGGTTAACCAAGGGTCTGACTGTACAGGGTCATGTGTTGGGTGCAGCATTCAAAGAGACACGCCGTGTTTTATTATTGCATACCATCAAAAGACACAAAATAGAACGTCGGTTTTAAAAGCCAAACAGCCCTCCACAGAAAGGCGTTTGTCACCAAAGCAGACATTTCGTTTTATGTTGAGTAAAATATAAAATGCAGCCTGAACGACCATTTTTTTTTAAAACGCATTACTCACCCTTCTGCTAAAGACGTCTCTAGTGTTTTAAGCTGCGTTGAACTGATTACTGCATGTAGTGCCCAATGCACCGACTGGACTTGGAGAAACAAGCTTGAAGACAAACGTAATGAGTCATAGGAAAAAGTTGTGTTGCTAAAACGTGGACTGGAATGGCGACGTACAACTATATAGTTACTTTAAACCAGATGTGTGGAAAACTGCTGTTGGCTGTTAAGTGATGCACACCAGGCATTGCAAACTGTCAGAGGTACAGTATTTTGTGGCTGTAATGAGGAAGACTTATAGAGGATGACAAAGCAGATGAAAGATGTGTTTTTATTTCTTTTTTTTTCCATGTTGGGAGAGTCACGGCTTGTCCTCTTGGTTCCCACAGCTGTCTGCCATGTGGGCGCTGTGTTGTACACACAGTTCCACCAAATGAGAAAAGAAAGAGGAAAAAAAACCCTACAAACCCACAACAGGACCACCGTCATTTTACTGCTCCATTTCACTCACGATATTCAGGATTATAGGTTTTACTTTCAGATTTATATTGAGCAAAGACAAAGATAAAAGCAAGGCATCTTAAATTGTTAACAACTAAACTAAAACAACTCAGGAAAATGACAAAACAAAAATGAAAACATGTTTATTGCCTCTCTGTGCGGCGGAATAAAGTGATATTTCCATTGTTCATCAGACAGATATTTTTATTAGGTTGGCCGCACTGTGTTGTGTAACGTTTTGATGTATTTTAGAGGCGTTTTTTCCAGAATTAGCATCAATAAACTAAGCATTTAAAAGCTTAAACCGCACACAACAGTTTCTTAAGCCAAGCGGGATCAATTTGCCAAATATGAAATCAGGAAAACAAATCAGCCGAAGTTCTCCTGACGTAATCTTCCTCATTAGGATGCAGTTAGACTCTGTACTCCAAACACATGGTGCTGATAATGCAAGACTCCCCTGCTGCCATGCAAAGGAAACAGACATATCATACTTTAATTGGTCTCTGGATGAAATGTTAGTTTACTTATTTAATTGACTTCAAAACACCTCTGGGAAGCTGTTTAGCAGGCAAATCATTTTCCTCTTCCTCGTCTCAGAAAGCAGATTGGTAAACAGGCTCAAGGCAAACAGGTACGTTACATGAAAATTGCCTCGCTGTATTTTCCTATCTGTTAGGAGGGATTTCTTTATGATGCTTTTTTTTTTTCTTTGAACAGCTCTTTCGCTTTCTTTCCTCTCAGAGTTCTACAATAAATTCCAGACAGTTAGGAAGAGAAAGTACAGCAGAAATCTGGCCAAATTAAACCAACCTGACCAAAGTTGTGCGGAGGGTGTCTGCAGGTCAGGAAGCGCTGGTGCTTCTTACACTTACTGTGGCACTTCCCAATCAAGTGAGACAGTTTTCCTGAGGTGGATCGGGTGTCTGGATGTCTGGGAGAAAGCGTAAGAGATGGATTTCTGTCAGTGTCAAGGTCATTCTCCAAACCTCTCTTTACAGGCATCAGTCTCCTCTCGGTCTCGTCTCACAGACAGGCCGAGGGGACTGTGGATTTTTTTCCAGTCGAGAGCACAACAGTGGGGAACACAAAACGCATTGTACAGGGCATGTGGCAATAAAGGAAGCGACAGAAGAAGTTTTTGGCTAAATATTTCGAGTCAAGGAGGGTCTCTGTTTTGCAGAGCTCCACGTTTTATCATTAGTGCCTCATGCAGTGTGGGACTCACACTGGTCTGGTCTTGTTCAGCGTCATTGATAAATGATCCTATTTTGTCTGCGTGGCATTTGAGCTTCAGCGTGAACCTGACACTTGAGCCGCAGCACGGTTATCACAATATTTGCGTTTTCCAATCACAAGCCGAGATACTATTTATTTTCAGAGTCACTTGCTGACTCACTACCGTCAAATTGCAGCAGGTGTGATTCCCCCCCCCCCCCAGTATCGAATGCTGGTTACCTAAGACACATGACCAAGTGTGCTTTTACAGCTGTGTACATAATGAGCTCTTTGGGGGCCCGTCAAGTCCACGGTTAGCTAATGTCTCAAAATGAGTGTGTACATGTGAGTGTGTTCGCTTGTGTGTGTGTGTGTGTGTGTGTGTGTGTGTGTGTGTGTGTGTGTGTGTGTGTGTGTGTGCTATTCCTGGTTAGGTAACGTCTCTCAGTGTGCCACCAACCACCAGCCACCATTGTGCCAATTCTTAAATACAGTACTGGTTTGGGGGGAAAAAACTGCTGATATTACTAGATTGGTGTCGCAATCATGAATATGTCAACCAAACTCAAACGGTAAAAGCCTTGTGGAGGTGCTGGAGGAAGATGCAGAGGAACACCAAAGTAGGATTCATCCTCTGAAATGCAATAATATTAGTTCAACTTTTCGCACACTCACCTTTTGGGGCTATGACATCGCATCCCTGAGTCAGCAGAAAGCGCCGGTCCTCTGCAGTTACCCTGCATCACAGTACATCACGGCTGCTCCATCCACTTCTTAGCCAATCAGCCTTTAAGTGTTTGTGTGGAAAGAGGGAGGAAGGTGTTACATCCCGGTCATTAATGACTCACAGAAAAATACATTCTGAAGTTAGAGCTTTCAGCCCCCGGTGTGAGAAAATCACCCCGTATATAAGGCTGTGAAATATATACTCAGCCTGGGAGAGTCAGACCTGCTTCCAAAAAGTACATCTGGCCCCGGGGTGTGCTGGCTCAGCCTGGCTGTTTTTTCACGACGTCTCACACACTTCCCTTCCTTACAATCAGGTGAGTTCAATCTTTATAAAACCCAGTGATTAAAACCGTGCTGCTTTTCTGTGCAGCCCAAAAGATGAAACTACAGAGGTTTGTATCGTTTTCTCCCTCTAGGATTAGAGATGCTGAGCCATTACAATAAGGAGGAAAACAATATTTAAACTCCTCCAAAAATCCCCCTTCAGTTACCACTGGTAATTTAAAAGTTCTTAAATATACCTTGTAGGTAAAGCATGCGGCATACACAGCACACCAAAATTAACAAGTGATTCCTGCCAATGTAAACACTTGCTGGTTCCCAAGCCCCCTTTTCCCACGTTACACAAGTGAACCTCAAGTTCAACCAGTTTCATTGCGGCCCGACAATTTGAAACATGAGTCCCTATTGCTCGGGATTTGAAAAGTTGTAGAGATGCTGTGTCATATTTTATACCTTCTCCCTGTTTGAGCTGCATCATGCAACATGCAATGTTTTGGTCACTTCTGCTTGCACTAGAAAAGCTAAACATACCAAATCCCCCAGAAATGACTTCATGAGTAGTTAATACTTTGTAGCAAAACGTGCAATGAAAACACAGAAAATCCCTTTCGTACGTCGGGTTAAAATTAACATTGTTATTGACCATATAAAAAGCAGGATAGGCAATATGCATCTAAGGGGTTTATTCTAAAGACCTCTCCTCCTTCCTCCATTGGGTCTTTCTCAGTGTGTCTCTCTTGGGGCTGCATGTGGTCACCTTTGCAATAATGTGGCCTCCCCAATAATTCACAGTTCGTGATTCGTGGCGCCACATGTGGGAAGAGTTTGTCTGCAGGAGGTTTCCTTCACCACATGCCGAACAACTGTGCTGGGCAGATTGAGGGGTGTCGCATGCATGAATAAAAGCACTCAAATCAGGACCCTTTAAATGTAATCCCGGACTTAATATCAATTACATTTTTAGGCTTCATAGATCAGAAACAGCTGCAATTTTACGCCTTTGTATCACGTTTCTGAGGTGAAAATCGTGCAGGATTTTGAACAAATATTCCGTATTCATAAATAATAGTTATGAGGACTGCAGGAATGAGGGATTTGGGAGGATTCTTGAAGGATGTTTTTGTTGGGGATCAAGTTTTTATAACATCTCACAAGGCCTGTTGTATTAAGAGAAAATATCTGTGCGTGACTATTTGCTGTGTTTTTCTCAAGTAACACATGCACATAAGTCATATTTAAAGTATTTGGACAAGGAGAAATGCTTTATTTTTTGTTTGTGATCCACACCCTATGCCATTCTAATGGGAACTGCAACAAGAACAGATGTTAAAACAACAAAAGTGACGCTAGAGAATCAACAATCTTTTGACCTTAGTGGAAGAAAACCTCAAAAATGTGATAGGAGGGGTTTGACATGTGTTTTAAATTAATGGCTGCTTTGTTTCCCTTAAGGGGCAACAATAGCTCTCTGCTTTGGTAGTAAAGTAGGAACCTGACAGAAGAAGCCTGTTAAAAAAAAAAGCTTTATTGAAGTTCGATGCAAACCAGTCGCATTTCATAACAACACACAGGTTTACAAAAATTCATCATTTCCCTTTTTGCAAAAATGTTTTTTGTTTCTCTGATATAGAAGGTCATGAATGTTTGCATCATACAACCTTAACCCCACTTATAAATCAATAATCAAAGTAGAAACTGAGGAAAAATGTTGTTTTTTATTAATTATATTGCTTGTCATATTTACATCTATTTTTAATAATGTGTTAAATGAGTTGCATTAGCTTCTAACCTGCATGCATCTTACAAGGTGAAAATACACATTTATTCATTTTCTTTCCATGAGTTAGATGAGAGGCGTGATATTCCGTTCTGGAAGGTATCTCTATATCTTAGTATATTAACAGGTTTTATCCTTTTTTATCAGTTAAACGTGATTTTCACAGGCATATTCTGTTTTTAGAGATTAGGCTAGCTCTTTCCCCCTGCTGTCATAATGTATGCTTTTTGGCTAAACATCTCCTGGCTCCTTCTCCGAGCATTAAAGTAGCATCAATCTTCTCATCAAACTTTCAGAAAGAAAACTATTATAGTGAATTTTCCAAAATGTTTTCACATGTCAACAAGAGCATCTTGCATCAAATGTAAAACAAAGGCCGTCAGCATATGAATTATGAAGCCATGAATTCCACATATTTAAATGCCGCTCATAAAGGAAGATGTCTCCAGAGTACCTGCTCTGGAATGCTCAAGGAGAAGCAAACTGCATACTTGTTACTTTATGAGAACCAATAGTGACAATAATCAGGAAAGGATGTGAATATTTGGACATCATCTGGAGAAAATACATGTTTTTTTCTGTGCTTATTCCGAGTTATTACGCCCCATGCGGTTTTTTTTTGGATTGAAAACAACCTCTATGTCCTCTGCTTCCAACACATCCAACCGGACTGATGGATAATGGATGCGTTTTGTTTTTATATGTCTGTTAATTCTGTTAATGGAGAGACAAGAGACGCGTGTTGTATGAAGGCAGTTTTCTCCAACATGCCACAATATTAACATTCTGTACAAACAGGAACCATTTCACTTCCAAACAACGGTCCAGTTTTCCTTTTTCTTCCTCGTGGTTCATTTCATGTGTCATAAAAGCCCTTGAAATAGATTTGTCACATTTGTTCATGAAGTTCTCGATTGTCTCGCATTTTCTACTCATCTGCGGTCACAACGGGTGATACTCCTTCAATTGTCAATAACTCTTCTTTGCGCTGTACACATCAACTCTCTTCCACGTCTTCGTCCATCTTCCTACTGTCTCTTGGACCCAGCAGCGGCCCGTGACACCCGCTGCTGCGTGTTGATTCGTGCATGGGTGTTAGCCACGCCCGGAAGCCCGGGAGTTCCCGGTGGTCCCGGTGGTCCTGCTGGCCCTGGTTTCCCCCTTGCTCCCGGTGGCCCAATAATGCCCAGTAGTCCTGCCTGACCTTGGATGCCCGGAGGCCCCGCGGGTCCTGAGGCGCCCTCCCTACCGGCGATGCCAGCGTCACCTTTCTGGCCCGTCTGACCGCGGGGTCCTGGCGGGCCAAGAGCCCCTTTAGCACCCTTTATTCCGACGCCCCCTTTATGGCCACTGGGTCCTGATTCACCCGTTGCTCCTTTGGGCCCAAGCGAACCCTTTTCCCCAGATGTCCCACGGACACCAATAGGGCCTCGGTCCCCTTTGCTCCCGCTCAGTCCCACAGGTCCCTTTGAGCCGGTCTCCCCGCGGCCCCCTTTCGGCCCTGGTGGTCCAGGTAAACCTGCAGAGGGGAGAAAGTGTGGTTAAGCTAAAAATATAGTGTAAAGTTCAAAGTATGAAAACATGTACTTTACCTTTTAGAATCGTAAAGTTCTTTATGAGCTGGACATGGTGAACATCCACAAGCTTCATCTCCTCCATCACAATGGACAGGTTTCTGATGTCAAGATCCAATTTGGCATTTAACAGCAAGTTTTGATGTCGCTGTGTGTCAAACAAGTAGCGGAGTACCAAGACTGTGCTGTTTAAGTCCTGCGTGAAAGAGAGGAGGGACATCAGGGTGCATATATGAAGCCAAATAAGAACACAGAGAATAGAAGTATGACATGGTGGAGGATAAATCTGGTAAACTGAAAATAGAGAGTTGAGCTATGTGATATAAGATCGCTGTCAATAATATCAAGACTACACAAGATTTGGCTAGCTCGCTGTAGCTAACTTTTCATTGTTTCGTCATATAATGTAAGAACTCGAGCAGAACATGGGTCATCAAACAAAATACATTTCAGGTAGGTTTCATTCTTTGATGTGTTTTAAAAAAAGGCTATAAAATATTTATTTGTGTATGTTCGTCGACCTTTACACGAGAACACATAGATGCTCTGTGTTTACTACCTTTAGATCTTCAGTGTGTCTGCCCATGCGACTCTCGCAGGAAGAGCTCTCGATGTCGATGTACTTGTGCATGCTCTGCACGTGGCTGACGGTGGCATTGATGCTGGAGGAAATCGTGTCAATCTCCATGGAGATGGAGTTCAGACGACCATCCAAAGCAGAGAAACGCTCACCAGTGCGGTTCTCATAGTACCTAGAGTTGGGGATGGTTTTCATTTTTTTATGAATGAAAACTCTTTATTTTGTATCTGCATGTTAAGTGTGTGTTCATCTTGTATGTACGTTATATTGTGAAGTAGTGCATGTGTGTTACCTGGAATGGTAATGAAGGTCATGCATGTTCTCCTCATGTTCATCCATGAAGGACGTCACATTGTCAAGCTGCATCTGAAGGTTCATCACCTGGAAGAATTACAGACACGTCATATTTCTTAACCCGTGAGCGCCTTCGTTAAAGGTAGACTATGTTACATTTGTCGGTTTGTTAAAAACAGCATTCAAAGTTTGTCAATCAAGCCACTCAATGGGTCGCGATGGTGGAATGAGCTAAAAAGTGAAAACTTTCGACATATAGATTATCTTATAAAGGGGGGATAATACAATTATAAAGGCGATTTAAGTTGTTCTCACACACACACACACACCTGCTGGCTGAGGTCGTAGTACACCTCATTGGACATGACAATCCTCTGGTTGTCGGCTATGACGCTGTTTTGCAGGAAGCGTATCGTCTGCGTGATGCTGCTGGCGTTAGTTTGGATGGCGCTCAGGACTCGGCTGTAATTGTGCCAGTCGTTAGTCAACTTCTGGAGGACCAGAGTCTCTTCATCCGCTTTTCTCTGCAGAGCATCTATCCACATTGTGCTGATGAGCAGAAGAAAACACAGAAGACGTGTGAGGTGAAGTGTTCACATTTATGCAACCGTTGAAGCAGCCGAAAGTGTGTGACAAGTAGATATTTTGATTATTAACACTTTTAACCATTCATTCACCTGAGAGCCACTGTGGTGTTAACCTGCTGTGCCGTAGCTTTTACGTCGTACTGATCATGTGCCAGCGTCTTCATCCCTTCCTCCGTTTCCTCGATCACGTCCTTCCAACCCTCCACGCGTTCCACGTACCTCTCCAGCGACTGGTTCAGGAGTTTGATTGACATGAGGTGGTTTTGCATGTCACGTGTCAGCCGGGTGCTGGTGGTCTTGAGCGTGGCCTGGGTCTGGGACGCCTGGTCCAGGACCTGGAGGTGGCATGGGATGAAAGAGGCAGAGCTTGCAATCCAAACTCCACAGAGCTCAAATTTGGGCATCTGTTTAATATCCTTGCACATGAATTGTCTTGGTTGAATAAAACAGGGTTATTTTGATGATTGACCACACGGTACCTGCTCCTGTCCCAGTATCATTCTTTGGATGTCTTCAAACTCCTTCTTCAGCCTGCTTATCTCCTCACTGTAGAGAGTCACATCCAGACAGCCGGAACAGTTAGACGTGGAACTCAGATCTGAGAGGTGGAGTCAAAGAACAAAAAAAGGAGTTGAGATAAGAGACGGTGAGGCAGGAAATATAATAGTTCTAAATGCCTGCATATGACACCTTGGTAACCGTGTGCATAAGCAAGAAAAATATCTCTTTTTTTGTGACTTTTCAGGTTTGTAGCATCATCCTCAGCAGATGGGAGTTCCTTAAATGTCCATAGATTGATTGAAAGATGATGTAATTGTAAATGTTTCAAACAGTGACTAAATAGATTTTATTTGTAATATCTCACTTCTCAACCCATAACAACTTCTCATGTTCTTCAATGTTTCCATGACTACGGAGCAAACGATGGAGAACGGCTTCTGAATGGGCCTTGTTTTGTGATCTGTTGAGAGCTTCTAAACCATGAACAATTCCCAAAACTAGAAGACTACAATCGGTGAAACTTAAGTTGCTGTAAATCAAACATTTTTTTGTTTCATTCTAAAATGTTTCCCCATATTGAAGGGGCCCACAAGGCCACCCAGACTCAATATAAAAAGTTACTATTTGTAAGAGATTTCAGCTACTTTACCATCCAATCTTTGTTGCACTGTGCTGATCTTCTTGTCGTAGACGGATTCCTCCTCAGACATGCTGTGAACTCTCCTGAACACTGGAGACACGCAGAAGGTTGAAAAAGTCAAGAAGTGAAAAATGTAACTTTTTCTTGAGCTCTGCACTTACGTTTCAGTGAAGAAACACTCATTTGTTGTTGTGAAAGGTCAATAAGATTTAAAGCATTGGAAATTCAAATAACCATGGATGATGGTTCTAAAAGGAGAGGAGCGGCTACAGAAACAAGCGGCATGATTAGTACTTGTCAACAGGACATAAGAAGTATTTAAAGAAGTAAAAAACAGGAAGTGGACATTTAAGACCAGGCAACAAAACATGTGAAGTTTCCATTACGTAACGAAGAACACAAATGAGTGATGGTTTAGCCGGCTGGCCAAGTCCTGCTCTTCCAGCACATATTTCCCATGAGTGCAACGACAATCAAGTGAGTGTGAGTTTGAGACGTGTGCAAGAGAGTGCGTGAATACTGTGTGTCTGCGAGCCACTTTTAGTATCCTCACCCCTGATTCAAGGGGTTATTGTGTGGCTGTTCATTTGTTTGTCGGCCTACAGTAAATGCTTTCAGATGCACCAATCCCCTGTTATACTACTGATCTGCTGTAACACTGATGCTTAAAATGGCTCATGGATTTAGCTAAAAGGAATTTCAGCGAGCAAAGACAGCTGAAAACAGCTGTTCCGGAGAGAACCGAGAAGCAAAGGTTATTTTCTGTTTTTCCATGTGCACATTCTCAGTTTGGAATTGCAGCCAAGTAAAATATCTTTTCTGTTTATACTTTGGTTTTTAGGGCTTCAGTGTTATACAGCTGTGCTGAACCCAAACATGAACTAGAGGCTGTCCCGCAATGGGATCAAGGAAGCCTCGGGGACAAATTGTGCCAGGGGCGTAAAGTGGGGGGCCAACGTCCCTTCCTCTCTCTCATCCTAACACCCTCCATCCGGAGCCCTCAGAACATCTTCTAACTCTTTGAATGTTAGCAAGTTCATTTGTCTTTAGATGCTGAATTGTCTCTGTTAATGCTCAATAGACAATAAATAAATACTCTTGTAGTGTCCTCTTCTAACTTCACTATGCATTTATTTTAACATTATTGGCAGTTTAATACACACATAATTGTATCTTTTATAGATAATAATATCTATATCTGTTTGAACATGTTTATTAAAACATTTAATAATTTAATAATGACGTTTAATTCAGACAACATTATCTTTAACAGAAGCATAGAATGCAAAAAACATAAATGAGATTAGTGTCAAATTAACTGCCAAGCCACAACGTCTGTCCCCCAAGAAAAGTCTTAAAATAAACTTATTATAGGAAGGCAAACTCAGCATTTAAACATATAGCCAAGGTTCCCCCCGCCCCCACCCACATCCACATGTTTCCAGCACATTCTGTACATAAGTGAATCTACATTCATCATGTTTCTTTACCTGAATGCAAACTTGTTAATGTCAGTTGGGCTTTTACATTATTCTCAACATTCCTCTCTCTACTCCTGACCTCCCTGAGCGGTAGCTAAAGCAGACCCAATAAAGTTTGATGTTAATGTGAAAAGCATCTGTCGGTGCAGAGCAGCTGTCAGGTAAAACACGGCACACAAGTCCTGGGACCACATTCATTTGGAGTTAACACACACACACACACTTTTCTTTTCACATGACAAGCCTTCATCCTGCTCTTCATAGTTAATCAGTAAGATGACGTAACCATTGTAAAAGGCGGTTCACTGAGTTACACACTGACAACGCGTGGTGTACTTTGGGATTCGAGACTTTTACCAACCCAGCGACGCCAGCACTGCCACAGTGATGAGGAGGAATGCAACAAATCCGTAGAGGACTTTGACAGCCAGCTGGAGAGATTGACCCTGCTGGCACCTCATACAGCCACCTCTGCTCCGACCTGGAGGCACAAACATGTCAGAACACAACGACCATGTGTGCCTACATTGGAGTGCATCATAAAAAAACTGCAATGTAATAATGATACCTTTTAAGCATACTTAAGTATCAGAAGTAAAAGTAGTCATCATGTGGAATGTCCCTTTTTCTTTTTCTCTTTTACTGATTAGTGTGTAAAAAAATGATCTGCAGGTTTTTGTTTTAAATTACCAAATGAATGCCTTGTTGTAAATAATGTCCCAACGCACAAGTTGCTCTGTACATCTTAAGGTACAAGCCTAAGGTAAAGAGTTTATTAGCTTAGAGGACTAACATCGTAGCAATAACGTGTTTGTGTGTGTGTGTGTGTGTGTGTGCGTGTGTGTGTGCGTGTGTGTGTGTGTGTGTGTGTGTGTGTGTGGGTATGATCTTGACCTCTAAATGAAGGCATTTCCTCCTCTCCTGTGAAATCCTCCTCTGAAAAACAAGACCAGAAGAGCGCAAACGTGAGCAGAGCTGAACATTTGCCTTCAGGCCGTTGTTAGGCCGGTGGTTTTGTACCGTGTGTCGAATGTGACTTCAATACATGTATGTGGGACACGGTTTGGAGTAGATATATATAAGCTTAAACGTAGTGGGATACTTTGTTTCCCAAAACCACGGCTTCCTGTTTTTTTAATTGATCAGGTTTATCTCCTTGCTTGACTCTTAACGCAAATAAACGCACCACAAGGATGGGCAGCCTCACCTACTTCCGGAACTGACAACAAACTTAAATCTCACTAATGCAGTGTATGCCATATTCATCATGTGGCTGATGATCACGTGTCATCAACTGATTGACATTTATGTTTCTTAGACGATAAAAAAATGTGATCCTTACCTTTGAAGAGCTGGTTTTCGTAGCCACCATAGTTGTCTGCCAAAACAGAAAGAAAAAACAGAAAAAAATGATTCTGTTGTAAGTCACATGTTATATTACTCCAGGTATAATCACACAAACGCCGCTTCACAATCCCCCGCTGTCTGACTGAAGCTTAGTACGATACTGCTTCCATGACAGAATAAAAAGGTGCTCAAATGTTTCCTTCGAGCTGAGCAGCTTACTCAGGAGAACACGAGAGGAGCTGTTAGTTTTCTGTGATTCTGGGGAAACTATTGTGCGTCTGAGGAAGTTGCCGTCACAAACTCTTTGCTGGGAAAGACTAAAAAAAAGGGTGCAGGACGTCCCGAGGACTAAACCGGAGCACCTAATAAACCTGAAAAGGTAATAAAGAAACACATTCCCCGACCCGTTTTAATAAGCGTTTGTAACAGTGATGAGCTTATAATACATTATTAACTGTTCTCCACCCCGACTGGTACCCGGCCCCGATCCTTCATGCTTGGGAAGCACTGTGGCCGGGCCGGCTGGTTCTGACTGAAAAGAGCTGGAGAGCAAATTCCTACACACTCATAACAGGAAGAAAAGAGAGAGAGATTTGGCAGGTTGCTGAGCAGCTGAAGGAAAACAGTTGAGCCCTCATTGGGCCGTGTGGACGCTGCCAAAAGCAGTTGGCCTTCAAGCAGCGTCAGCCAGCGTAAATGTTGCTGTACAATGAGATATACTGTACGTTACACATTCCACTACACACTGACTTCAGGATAGCACTTGAGAATTTGCAATATTGAAGGAAAATTCAACCCAAAATGATTATTCCGCCTGTGCGCTTTAGGCTGCCCTCAGAGCTTTCCAGAGTCCTCACAGTGCCTGTTGGACATAAACGGGGCTTTGCATTAGCTCAGGTGCAGAACTGAAGTCATGCATGCATCTTCGGTTTGGCATCAGCTGCTCAATCATGACTAGTGTAATCCAATAATATGCACACACGTAAACACAGAGGCCTTTATAATCATGTGGGGTTTTTTTGTGAACACGTAGCTAAATGTTGGAACATATCATTTTGTTTTGAGGATAACAGGTTGTTGGACAAGTGCATTATGGGATGGGTGGTGACTCAAACACAGATGTTATTTGATAATTCCAACGTTGAGTTGAGAATGAAAATATTATTCCAAATGGTCTGTAACCAAAATAAATAAAAAAAACGCGATGTAACTTCTAAAAACAATGACGGCATGGTTGGCCTGCAAACCCCACAATCAGATGAATGTTTATTTCAATCAGCAGAGGATCAGCTCAGGTCAGGTCTGAATCACAAAACACTCGTCGTGACGTCTTTTGCTTCTATTTTTATCATTTTAACTTGAAATTATTTAACATCTGGTAAAATACTTGATACATATTGTTGCACTTTTCTCTCTGACAGCTTTATGGAGAAGCAGCAGGGATGGAACACAGCAAAGAGACAATCGGTGGATGGAGAGCCAAATATTGTGTTCAGGAGACCACACAGCTAAAAAACATCACATAATGTCCTCATAAAGACATTTAATCTGAACCTCATTTCAGAGACATTTCCCACCCTGATTAAAATACATTTCCGGAGGAGGAAGGGAATTCCTCTCATATTTTGTAATTCAGACTCAAACGTTCAAATGTCAGCACATTATTTGCTATGGAAGCTAAAATTCCAAAATATCTCCATCAGCATCCACCCTGAAATGCCTGTGCGTTATTTTCCCTACATCACCTCCTCCCCACCTCGTTCTCTTCCCTCATATTTTCCATTCTGTATGTGGGAAAAAAAGTGTGTGTGTCTCGTTAGTAAGGAAGTCAACCTGTCCAACACTCACGGAGCAGAACTGAGCTGAACTGACAGCAAAACCCGGCCTCTACCAGCTCGCGCCTATACGTTTAGGCAATGGCAAAGCACCATTGAACCACGTGGAACCACGTGGAACCCGAATAGTTTGGTCTTGCTGGACACACTCTTTCGATAAATATGGAAAGTTTTTATTCCATGCTTTTATTCTTGTTAATCACGGTTTAATTTCACCTCCTCTGGGTTTTAACAACTACTGAAATACAAGGTGGCGATGAGAAAGATATGAATGTTCATTCAAATTTAGAATTGACAATAGACAATAGAAAACAGCTGGCACAATATTTAAGGGAGGTTATGTGACAAAATGAAGAAATAGGACATTTTATGAAAAAACCTGAATGCAACCTGTCTAGGTGTAGTCCGAAAATACAAAACCAGACACGTTTTTTTTGGCACGTCATCCAGACAGTGAGGCAGACTGAGGATGGAAACTTTCGGTTGCTGTTTGTACACACACTATAGCAGACGGGCACTTGTGAAGTAAGGGACGGACATTTTCAATGTTTTTCACAAACTCTAGCAAATGCAACATTTCCGGAGAAAATGCATTTTAGTTGTGTGAGAATGTAGATTTGAAGGAGACATGGTTGCCAACCCTCAGCACCACTTTATGTCTGTGGTTGTTTCTCTTAGGGGCTTTGTGGACATTAAAAACCTCTTTCCCATCCTGTCCCACCCTTTACTATTCCTCTGGACAAACCTTTGCCTGGGGATTTTGCAAAATGTTCTTCTTGGTGGGCATCACTAAACTCTACAATGCAACCACAAGAAGCATGTGTTAAACACGTCACGTTGCTCTCTTCATTTAGGTTCAGGTTATATTGACCCAAAGATTCAGTGCATCCTTGCCTTAAGTGAAAACAGAAGTCCCAAGGTGGGCCCTCCTCCAGATCAGAGTGGAGGTCTTGACCACAACTCGAAGTCAAATGAGTCACTCTGAAATCCTGTGTTGACATCCAAGCCGTTTAGGTGGGCTCTGACTGGAATGTGTGGTCTCCTTGCAAAACTGTAAACGCCCGGTATGCTTCTGCAGACAGCGAATCTGAAGTTATACAAGAAAATAATTGTTCTTTTATTGTGGTTGGGCAGTGAAATGGGAGCTTCTCAGTCCCCGATCCCATAAACACATCATATTCTCTTAGGTTTGAAAGCTATTTGGATGGCCACACAGCGACCAGCCCGTTCACAGAGCGTCGAGGCCAGAGGTCATCTGCTATATTCCCTCACACTTTATTTGCAGGCCTCTCAGTATTCTTCCTTCATATGCTTAACTTCTTACCAAAACCTTCAAGAGAGGAACAAATTAACAATAAGAAGTAAAGCTTTCCAAACTGTTATAATCCACGTTTAAAAGTAGGGTCTAAGGTGGTAGGCAATTATTTATTAAAAAAAGGACCCTGAATATTTATATTTAGGGTCCTCGCTACGACTTCGTCGGAGAGGAACCTATTGTATTTGGTGGAATTATTATTATTATTCTCACAAACTACTATGAGGGAGCGCAGAAGGATTATCCGACAATGTTTTAACTAAATAAATGAGAAAATTTGACAGCCAGTGTGGATATTTTCATTAATTGATGACTGAAAACATGAACCCAGATGGGTGATGAAAATGACAACGTAACGGCTCAGTCCGTGACAGCTTTTATTTTGGAAATGTGGGTAATTTGTTGAACTGGAGCACCGTGGCAGAAAAAAGCGCGCCTGTTCGTCTAGTAAGTGTGATCACTGAGAGGTTACGACCTGACTGACAGGAATCATTTCAATTGCGTGAGAACCTTGAGAAATGTGTGAACTGACTTGATTCCTTCTATGCTGTCCACTTCTTCAGTATAACCCCTCTACAGAAGACAATTGTCATAAAGATCATTTCTATATTTGACTAGAGAAATGGGTTTCTAATGTTTAGTCTAGAAAAGGCTTGAGGCCTGATGATGTTAAAGATGTTCGGAGTGGCGAGGACCCGTCCAATGCTGCTAGCAGCACTAGTTTATATTTTTACATTTCATGTTGTTATCTGAATAACCACTTTGACAAGAGCACTTTGGGAGTAATTTGGACAGACTGTGCAGACTGTCAGCCATGGATTTAAGAATGTATTAACTACCAACCCATTGATTTGTGTGCACGGGCATCGCTAAGTTGAAACGGTTCACACAAAGTTAGAGGCAGAAAATCGCCTGGAAAATCCCTGTGTTCCAGTATTAACAAACCAAATGAAAATACACAGAAGTATGTGAGCAAAAATAAATGGGAACTAACCCACTGCAAACCCAAAGAACAAGAAAATATGATTGTTCTCCTTTAAAACCAAATAAAAAAAATGCTTTGACTGTTGAAATGCCTCACCCTTACCAGCCATACACCTGCCACCCACACCTCCAACCAGCCCTGTTTGGAATGTACGAGGCAGCACGTTGGGATCCGGCCGGCCACGGCTGGAAGCCACATTAACAGACCTCCTATATTGTTCCCTGAGAAATGTGTTCTTGGGAGTTGACTTTCTGAATAGACTCGCAGTTTAATGCACCAACTCTCCTTCTCACACAATGTGATTACTAAAAGTTTAATCTGAAAATGTAATCTTAAATCTGATTTTTTAATAATAGTCTTTTATTTTTTGTCAGATATACGTTCAGACCCAATAATTCATATTATGCAAACAAACCCCATCAAACAACTTAATTGTTAAACACAGACAACTAAAAATACCGTCCTGAACAGCCTAAATATGTTTTCAGATCCTGGGTAATAAAACGCTATCCCTTATGATACCACTAGAGGGCTGCACATTGGTTCTGCCAGCAGAATGTTTGTATAAGCCCTAATTTTAAGAAGAGGAACCAGTAAAATTGATCCTAAATATTACCTTGTTGGCCGCCAACATGATATCATGCTAAAACCCTGAAGCATTTGAAAGAGTTGAAATTAAATAACAAAAACGCATTGTTCTGGTATTGCAATATAAAGCCAATTTGTCGTAGTGAAATGTTTCACTGGTAAAAATGTGACATTGTCAGAGTGTTTCATAACAGATTAATATTTACATCCGAGGCTATTAGAGAACTTGTTGTAGGGATGATTTGACGAAACAATAATAACCCTATAGGGTTATTATTGTTTAGTCAAATGACCTAGCTATAGCTAGGTCAACGTCGGCAGGGATTTGTGGATTGTAGTTACAGTTGCTAAGCTGTGATTGGATAATTGCTGTTTTGGTTTGGTGAATAGCTATAAAATAGCTCAAAAACCAAATCAAAAGGAAGAGGCATCGAGTTTTTTCATTGGATTCAAGTCAACAACAATAATAAATCCATAAATGAAGCATATGCTCTTTTCCAATTACAGTTGCCAATAAATACGTCAAACATCTAAACATCTTTGCAAGTTTCTACACCACGTGTAGGATGTATTCCTGCTCCCTCTTACTCAACTCTTTCCCACTGAATCCTCTCATCTCTTTGAGTCTTTCGCTTCTTATTTGTCTGACAACGCTGAACGAGCCACGGCCCTCTTCAAAGCCAGTCGCAGCTCTCCTTTCATGCCGTGTTGTGAGAGAGCATGAAGTCAGACGTTGAGTTGTCATCCAACATCCTTTAAAGCGGGATGTTAATTGGCGGGGCGGGGGGAGATTTGATGTTTTATGAAACGTTGCTCTGGTTTGCGTGCACACACACACACAGGGAGATTTAAAGCTGACTGATCAAAGTTTTACATCCAAGAACAACAAACCGCCACTTTCTCAGGATCCGCGCTGCCAAGATTCACAGCAGATGAGAAGCACATGTGGCTGGTGGAGCTCTGTGCAGGTGCCTGAATGTCACAATGACGGACACTGTTCCTGTCTATTCATATAGTATTTGTAGTATAATTCTTTTTTGCATGACCCAAAAATAAAGGATGTAATCTGAAGCTGCTCAGAACTAACACAGTGAAATAATCCTGCAAAATTAGAGAAATTACTCTACCTTTCATGATTCCTCAATCAAGAGTCCTTTACAAACAAGTCGTGGTCTCGTTTGCTGATATAATACGGCAGTCCTCTTCACGTCCAGGAACAACCAAAGGTAGTCAGCGATGTAGCTTCGGAGGCCAACCAACTCATCGGTGAAACATTTCCCAGTTTTGCAAAGAAAGCCCAAAAGTCCAAATGTGTTACATCCAGATTAAAAAAAAAAACATAAAATAAAAAGCAAAGACTTCAGTTTTGAGTTTGCTGTTGTGAATGGGAAAAAATAAAAATGCACCTGTGCAACCCAACTGTTATTTCTAGATCATTATAAAATATCTTCTTCTTGATATATTCAATCAGTGCTGGAGGAGGAGTTTGAAAACATGTGCGTTAGCCTGGCATCATCCCTCTCCCATCGAGAGCCTGAAGAAACTAAACCTCCTCAGACAGAATCCATGTGCAACTCTTGAGCGGGAGGGAGGAAATGGAGTGAGAGGGGATGAACAGAGAAACTTTAGGGATGGGAGGGGAACAAAGAAACTGGGAAATGAGGGAGGGGCTAAGAAAAGGGACAGGGTGAAAAAAAGGAAAAGGGAAGGAGGGTCCATGTGTTTTGTCGAAAGTCAGTTTTGTGGCCGAGGTTAATTGCTAACAAATGTATGAAAACTGTGGTGTGAGCACCTTGAATATCTCCGGCCTTGGACTGCAAGACGGGAAAAAGGTGTCAGTGATCACACACATACTATCACACATATCAAGGCTACATGACTTAAGCAGTACTGGCAGCAGGTCATTTACTTACTAGTAGCAACACAACTGTGTAGAAATACTATTACGAGTTCAATATATGCATTGAAACTTTTACCTCAGTTAAAGTAAAAAAAGTAATTGCATCAAACTTTGGTGGTTCCAGCAGTTTAGGTATTCAACAAACGTCCAACGGATGAAATAAAGTAATTTAGAGCAGCTTTTTCCAGGCTCAGAAAGACAATGCGGGAAATGATTGCTGCAAAAGATCATCAGAAAAACTTCAAACAACATTTCCAGTGCCTCCAAATTTTACCGGAATCTGAGTGGATTATGTCCTTTTGATGATTACTTCTACATCTGTAAATCAAATTACTTTGAAGCCAAATCATTCTCTCTGCCATCTTATCCTTTACAATTTAGTTTTGCTTTTGATGCTACGGTTTGTAAAAGTTTAGAATCCAGGAGGCGATTTAATGACCAACATCAGTCAGCTGGACTTCATCCCGAATCCGCTGGCCTTTGATCAGAATGTGAAGTTTCCTAATCATTCGTTTCATGCACATTCCAACACACTCATACTCACGCATCCGCACAGAAAAACTTTTTCCCCTCAATTGATTCCAGAAAAGTTCAAATGTTTGATGTTCGTCTATGGCACGTAAGCCACAAGCTGTTCAGCCCCACCAATGGGACCAATTAAACCTGGCGATAATTGTGTGTTTTGTTTGAAGCCAGTAGAGCAGCTCATTTAGCTCCCTGCATCAGTGTGTTTAATTATTTAAAAATCCACGCCACCGGCTGAGGATTGGCTGCAGAGCCTCGTGGTTTCAAGTCACTGGATGGCCAATTAGAAACCAGGGCAGTCACACAAGCACAGACAAAGCGGAGCCACACAGTTTGCAAAGGGTCACGAAACAGATAATTAGTTCAGTCACACGGGATCCGCAAGCTCGTAAACAGTCCTCGCAAACTGAACAAGCCTCGAGGCCAGAAGGTCTGAACTCCACATGTGCAAAACCGGCGTACGGTAGTAATGGTCAATGGTTAGTAGAGCTTTAGAGCTTTAGCCAAAGGTGGAATTTGTGGATTTCTATAAACGAAACCTGCAGTGTAACTTTTGTCTCCCCCCTCTGGCAGTGAGAGTAATCTAACAAACATTGACTATGATGCTATAATGCTATGCTGCATGGTGAGCTCGCTGCAACCTAGCAATGGTTGAAAAGTCATAACAATTAACATCATTTCCAAGGCATGAGGTCAAGGAAAGAGATGAAGAACTCACGTGGATTTGGGAAAAGACAGCAGGTCTTGAACATTAAGTGTTATTGACAGTAAAAAAAAAAGAAATGTTAAACTGCAATATATATATTTTATGGTTTTCTTGGCGGGCCGAATAAAGCTTAGAGTGTGTGACAACATGGATAACACCTCCTCTCTGTCCCTGCACGATGGCACACCCAAACGTCTAAACAAACCGTCACAATCGAGTAGGTGTCGAGGGTTATGTAGTCACCAGGCTTTAATAAGGGAAAAGAATGCATAGAATAAAAATAGCAATGTATGCTGGATTATGTAGTAAAAACAGCAGCAGAAATCCCCTTTAACTTTGTTATTTCATTCTTTACACTAGTGTAGAACAATTTCATTTTTGAAAACAGTAACAGGAACAAATGATGGCTCAGCAGGAGGACAGGCAGGCTCCTCACATGTTGCTAACATGTGGAGGTAACTTCTCTACTTATACCAGTCAGTGTCCTGCTAATACCAGACTAATGTGCCAAGATGCTAATTATTGGTAGGAAATCCACACATTAGGCTTTTTTCCACATTCATCTAAGAACATATGTCTTAAAGTGTATCCAGGTGAGGCTCCTGCCCAGTAATCATCTACATTTTTTCAAATGTTTTTCCAGAAGGGTTTTGGAACTGCATTCCAGTATTGGTAATAACATCAGTAACTATACAGTAATATTATTGTTACTGTTGTGTTGCATATACAGCCCGGCATGAGGAGCATCTTTTGGGAACGCTGTGAGTGAGTGAAAGAATAAACACAGCAAGACCCTCCAAGAATCCAATCACCTGCACCGCTGGCTGAGGGAAAATGATTCTTTTACAACAATTTCCATCTTGGTTCGATGAAGCTCCGTCCAGACTACATCTCGAAGGACATTCTGGAGGAAAAAAAAACAGTGAGGTAGAAAGAAAGAATAACAAATGACAGACAAAGAGATAGAAGAATTTTTAAATGTTTATCTGGCGTTGCATCCCTCCTCGCGACATGATCTCTGGTTCCAGTACCGGCGGTTCCATGCCATGTTTTGAATGGAAAGAAACTTTGTTAAATAGATTAAATCAAATAGAGCTGCTGTCATGATAACGGCCAAGCCGCTGTCAAATGAAGGATGCTGTGTCACGTGGGGACCATGTTGCACGCAGCAAAGAGGATGCGGCTTCACAGTGTTTCTCTCTTATCCGTAAGTCCAACAGTCTCTCTGTCCTCTTTATCGTATCCTTATAGTGAATTTATTTAGACCCAGAGGTCTAAAAATGTTTTTTAGAAAACTGGAAACGGTACATAACCTATTTTTTGTTTATCAAAATAATTAGACTTTTTTCTTTCAAGATCACCTACATAAGTTGTGGGAAGGAAAATAAATATCCAACTCATAGTAGATAATTAAGACACTGATTGTATAACTTGACGGTTCTCCTGGAAGAAGAATTTACTGGAAAAGGAACGGAGCTTCTGCCACCTAGAGTCACATTTGCAAAAGCACAAAATGGTTTGTAAAAACACCCCGTCACAGATTTAGAATAAAACAGTTAAAACCTTATTGCATTTTACACTTATTTTGAAGGAGCTCAACCGTTGTTTCAAAAGAGACAACTGCTGCTGACGTAGAACTAAGGAATCTGTGTAAGAGTGTACAAGTGAAGGATGGTGTGTGTGTGTGTGTGTGAGAGAGAGAGAGAGAGAAAGAGAAAAAAAGAAAAGAAGAGGTTTACTGGAACATCCCTCCCCTTGGATGATACAAACCTCACGTTTTGTTGGATTAAAATATGATGATTCGGGAGTATTAATAAAACCTTGGTTTGACTGTTTCAAGCACAGGCGGATTTCAAGTCAGAAATGTCATTAAAAGACAGAAAGTCTAGCTTTGTTTCGTTTTTTAGTTTTGTTCTTCAAGGACGTTTGATAAAAATAAAGAATTCATTTGTTATTAATAAGGAATTTTCAATAACTCCCACATCCTTCTGATTATAAGTTTACGTAGTTTCACAAAAAGAAACAAATGTTAGAAGCACAAATGATGGGTTGCTCAACCAGGATAAAGTGTTGTTCATTTTGTTGTTCAAGATTGCTGCACTGCAACCAAAAGTTCACTAACATTGCTAGCTAACTAACTATTCTTTGAGCAGTATGTCATGTCTGGACCCTTTTGCAAACCTTTGAAAATACACCGACTGAAACAAAACTAGAATATTGATTCCGATAAAAAAATCCAGTTGATGAGCATCAAGTCAAGTAGAATAAGTGCATTATAACTACAGGAAAATGCATTCAGATTTCAAAATAAAGGCACTAAATATATTTTTACCCATACGAAATTGAGTAACTCTTGTGATGGAACATTTTTGCACAGACAATCGTAGAATAAGGAGTAGAAAGAGGCTCTGAATCAAATATGTATTTCTCCGTTTACTTCCTTGCAAGGGAAAGAGGTCTCAACAGCTACGTGCTCAGCAGACTGTCATGAACTCTTCTCCCTCCTCATCAAGCCAAGGCGTTCATATACTTTAGTTCAGTCACTGGTGACGTCAACAGGAGAACATACTATCAGTGTGAGGCACATCAGTTCTTTTCCCTCCCAATCATGCTTACATCCAACACATCAAAACAAACTTGTTTTTTGTCTCTATCGCCAGGTCACTGGGGACATACTATCAGTAACGTATTTCCAGGACTATAAGTCGCTCCGGAGTACAAGTCGCATTTTCTGTCTGGCTTTCGATAGATGCTCGTCTCAGTGAAAATATCACCTGTGCAGTAATCTTTTACAATATGCAAGTGTTCATGAATGATTAAAATAACGATTTACTTATAAACAGCTCAAATTAGCTTCACATAGACAAATGCAAATTAGACTTCTTTTACATTAATGGACAAGGAATCAACTGCACATATCAGTGCATTACACTAATACACAGTTCACTAATACTTATTAGTATTGGAGTATTTTTACTTTTCTGTATTAGTATCTCTAAAAGAATAAAAGCATCTAAAATAAATAAAATAATAATATGGGTTACTTCCTCCAAAACTTCCCTTTTTGCCTCCAATGTGGCCATTTTTGCCCTTTATTGCTGAAAGAACATTCACTAATAGCGATTTATTTTGAAGGGGTGTACAGGAAAGTTGTTTTTGTTTCGCTGCAGATGCATGAGTCACAGGTCTGCCCGTTATCCACCGGTATAAGAAGGATTCGCACAGACTCTGGATCAGCACAGACTGGATCAGCTTCAGACGGTCTGGAGTAAACAGACAGGAGAGGTGAGTCACAGGGCTTTGATTGTTTTTCAGAATTGGCAGCTTGGTGATGCTTGCAGGAAAATTGCCCTCCTCTATTCGTCATGATGTTGTTTTGTTAAAAGAAAATAGAATACAGTGCAACACCTTTTTAGTTTCAGGTTGAGAAATGTGGTAAATTACTGACTACACTGTGAATGCATATGTGATCTTAAATGTGGTCTCTTCAGTGTTTTGTCTTCGTGCAGACTTCATGGCTGACAGCGCAGCTGCTGTTTTGTATTGCTTACTCATGGGTGTGACCTCAATCTTAGGATCAAAACAACTGGATTAGGGTAGAAGCAATCATACGGTCGGTTTGCACTTACACTCTAAGCCAGGCACACGCAGCAGCAAAACAGACTTTATAAATAGACATATTAACTAGCTATTTTATATAGATGTGTTGTGTGTTGAGTCCAGGAATGTTGTCAGGTATGATATTGTATTAGTCCTCTAAATGTATACTGTAGAAACAGCTATTTGCAATGTGAACGGTTCTAAAAATGGAAAAGGTTTAGAGCTCAGCCTAATTTCTCTGCTATCACATGACAGGTGAATCCTTAGGGTTCGGAAATCTCCAAACACCTGAAATGAGGCCACGATCCCATGTGACGCTGTCCCATTCGTAGCAAATGGAGCCAAAATGTTCTAGATTAGGTCACTGTTTTGTAAACTTCTAGAAGGGAATTAATCAATAACAAAACAAGCATCTGCTGATCTATGCCTTTCACAGGTACATATGGCAGCTCAAAAAGGACATCATGAAACTTGAAATGTGTACGCTACATTGCAGCCTAATATGTTATATTTAGACAAAATTGAGTATTAATATATTGAATTTGAAGTAATATATGGAATGTTTTGCAGGGTTGGATAACCAAGTTTTAGATATGGATACAATCAAAAACTGCATTTCTCTTCATGTGCTGAGGCTGAACTTTCTAGAAGGCCGGGGAGGGGGGGGGGGGGCACATCTGCAAAGTCGGCCTGCTGGCATTCTTTCAGTTGTGTAACCAGGACATGCAGCTGCCAGTCCGCAAACAACGTAGCTGGACATCTGCAATCTCTTCTTTGTCCTTAATTTGTTTAATGTTCTCTCTCCATCAACGTTTCTCTGTCTGTTAAACTCCGTCTGTCGGCTGATTTTTCTTTTTTATTGCTTATTCTTTTCTTTTCTCATGAAGAGTTTCAGTGTTTTCAGTCTGCACCGGTTTGCAAAGCCTCCACTAGCTGGCATTCTGTTATTGAACTGACTTAATGTCACGTGAATAATGACCTCATTGTGTAAGCGACTGCAGTTTTGCTGCAGTGTTTTTGTTGAACTCGGGAACAGATGAGCTCACGCAGTACAGTTAAAGAGGAGAAAGTGGGACAGATATTTCAGTTCTCAGGTGGGCACCGGGCCCTTTCTTCTTAATCTAACTTATAATACTTATAATAGTTGACATTGAACTCTTTTATTTTTTACAAGCAATTTCAAAGGACTTTTAAGGGGTCCAGAAGTTTCCTAATTACCCACAAGTGTAGCCCCCCCCGCAACCCCTTCCTATGGCCTACTTATAAAATGTAGCTCAAAGTGACACGTTACAGCAAGGTGGTCAAAGAAACATAATATTACTACAAAGAGACTAAAAACCGCTACAATGAAGCACAAAGAGACTCAATTATTCACAACAAACTATAAGGAGACTGATAATGGATGCAAATGATCATGAAGAAGTACGAAATCTGTGACAAAGATGTAGAAAACACTACACAAAAAAGCCAATAAGTGAATATTAGACTTACATTCCCCAAATGAAGGAAGATGTTGCTCCGTTATGGATATCTAAATACATTTCTGTTTCTTTTTAAGTTCAACATGACCTAATCCTGATACAGTCAGGAATGTTGCATCTTGAGTTTGTTTCTGCAGCGTCCAAAGTGCCTAGAAAGAATCGTTTAATCTGCCCTCTGACGAAGCACGGTCAGCACAGAAACAGTTACTTGAGACGGCCATGACTGACCTTGACCGACCTCAACACCGACCATCACCTTTGAGATGACGTGCAATTAGTGTTGCACCACTCTAATGCTCTCATGGCTGAATGGGAACATGGCTCTCAGGATAGTTTTCAAATGATTGTGGAAAACTCGCCACCACAACCACGGATGCTGTAATAGTGTCCACGTTGCACACCAATCATTGTTAATTCACTTTCCGAATTCTCCTTTTCTTAGCTGGAAAGCTTCTTTCACTAGGATGTCATTTGATTGGTGCATTTATATCGCTGTGGGTTTAGAGGAAAAACCACCGTTTAATCAGTCTGATGACTCTCTCTTTGTGTGTCTGTGTGCATTTGTGTTGAAAGGAATTTAAAAAGAATTACTAGCTACACTCAATTCCCTGACGAATCAAGCACATGTCACAGAGGGAAAAGATTCACTCAGCAGGCATTATCGATCAGTGCTGCTATTTTTATGTTGTGCTGAGTGGGGGGGGGGGGGGGGGGGGGCGGGAAGAGGAGGAGGGGAGGCTGCTGGTCAACGACACTTCTTTTCTGCTGCGTAGGTCTCTGGTTTCTTTCCAGCTTGTGTCTCCCTCTGGAGGAGAAAAGAGGACATTACAACAACATCAACACAGTTCAATGCAACCTCGGTGTTCATGTTTCTTCTTCTCAGGTTGTTTTTCTCACCATCGCCTGCTGGCCCCGCGAGAGTCAGAGAGGATGTTAATGATGATGATGATGATGAAGAAGAAGGGGTCCAAGTCTCTGGCTGTGATGGCTGTCCTCCTGGCGTCAGTCAACTGCATCCTCCCTCCATCGAAAGAAGATCTTCACCGTAAGTACACAGGATATTGTGGCAGCAGCAGCTGAACTACTAACAGGCTAAAAGGCTGCACAAGTGAAACATTACATGTAAATAATTAAAAACAAAAAGCACTAACCATATGTACGTGGGATATTTTTACTATTAGTAAATAAAACTTTTGGTGCATAAATTCACAGCTGCAGTAAACATGCCATGTTTGCTTTTTGCAGAGATCTCCCTGCAGGGAGAAAAGTATCTGGATAAACAGATCGTAGCCGCCGTTAACGGGGTGAAGGAGATGAAGAGCGTGATGCAAAAATCTTCAGAGGACCACCACAAGTTTTTGGACACTCTGGACAAAACCAAGAAGCAGGAAAAGGTAGAAACATGCCTGACGACACTTTACGTGCCAGAATGATTAACAGTGCTTTTCTGATATGGAGATATGATCCACTGTTTTTGTATTACGTAAATCTTATGAAGTTATTATACAAACCCAAATGTCATACCTGACAGATATAAGCAAGCAGGCACATAATGACACCCCAAAAAACCAAATCCATGATAACAACTAGCAATGAGTTTTAAAGATCCCACAAAATAAAGGTCTCACCTCTCTCATCTTTTGCTTTCTGTCTCCCCACAGGAAGCGATCCGTGTAGCTCAGGAGATGGAGGCCAAGCTGGAGCAGCAACAGGAGGTTTGCAACGAGAGCATGAGGGCTCTGTGGGAGGAGTGTAAGCCCTGCTTGAAGAACACCTGCGTCAAATACTACTCACGGACATGCAGTAGTGGATCAGGACTGGTGGGGCGTCAGGTCAGATCACACATGTGCTGAGCCTACATTATGCACACGGGGCTTTGGTTAGGATTCCTCCCATTCATTTGAGAATTAATTCACACTGCTTGTTCTCTATGTCAGTGATTCTCAAAGTGGGCTCCCTCTAGTGGTACGCCAAAGAATCACTGAAATAAATGTTTTAAAAAAAATTAAGAATGTTGTTTACTTTTCTTTTTCTTCCTATTATTAAGCGCAGTCTTACTGTTGAAACTGTGGTTTCAACAATTGTAACATTGTAAAATGTTACAATGGCTGACAATATTAAATATACTTCTCTAGGAATAAAACCTCTGCCTTGTTTTTGATGAATACTTAGGCCTACTACGCTACTGCATAGTGTTGGTCATTATGGTGGCACTTGGAGAGCCAAGTATTTTCTGAGGTGGTACTTGGTGTAAAAAGTTTGAGAACCACTGCTCTATGTGAACCGCATGAGCAAATACTTTGGAATGTGAAGGACATGCAAATGGTCAAATGTATTGTAAGTGCTACATGAAAGATAAGGATCCTCCCTCGTTCCCTTCCCCCTGGTCCTCGCTTATTCGCTATCCTGTGGAAAGAAAATGTTTTAAGTCATCCATTTACCTGCAGCTGGAGGAGGTGCTGAACCGAACATCTCCAATGTCCATCTGGATCAACGGGGAGAACGTCGACGTCCTGGAGCAAAAGGGGCAGCGTCAAAGCAAGGAGTTCAAGGACCTGGAAGAAAAATACACAGAGATGGTCGACGGTGTGGACAGCATATTCTCAGACAGCATGAAGGTATACTGGACATACTGTAGACAAATGCAAAGATTTAAAATATCCCCAGTTCAAAGCTGCACAATCCACATTTTGTGTTGGCTCAGGTGTCGGATCATCTGCACTACGACCCTCCAGCGTTCTTTTTTCCCAATTTCCTTGGACCGACCAGAAGCATCCGCTCTCTCCTCCGAGACCCGTTCCACGGCTTCCAGAATTTGTTCTCGCCCATGATGGGCATGGGCAAGAACTTCTTAAGCTCCGTGGGCTCCATGATGGACATCAACTCAGACACGGCTCCTAATGAAGGTAGCTCTTCTGACTTATTCGGATTTGGACTACCCTTTGAAACTGTGCTAATAAAGGACTGTTTATTTTTATGGTAAACATTCAAATTGTCTTTATACAGTACCGGTAAGTAGACAAAAAGCTTTCAAACACAGAGGGAAACCATCATAATTGTTGGTCTCCTCTGAGGTTTTACATTTAAGCTTAAACTGAACCACATGGTTACATATTTCTGGGCGTAGACGGCAGCGTGAACGAGGACGTGGTCATCACCAAACCTTTCGGCGACGGCAGGATGACCTGCAGGGAGATTCGCCGCAACTCTGCCGGCTGCCTCAGGTTCCGCGAAGAGTGTCAGACGTGCAAAGACATCCAGCACATCGGTAGCGTAGCGCTTGAATGAATGTTTTCTTCTTTCTTTTGCGTTGTATGGTCAATATCACTCCAACGCATTAACACAGAGGCTACATGTAAAACATTTGAGCTGCACAATACAGAGGGAAACATTTTAAATTGGGATAGTTTAAGAAGTATTTAAGTAGCTGTTAATAACAGCAGACTGTGTGAAGCCTTGACTAATGATACAGTGATGCTTTTATTGGAGCAACTCAATTAGGATTTATGATCATTTTATAAAACGTGTCTTTGGTCAGACGAGTTACATTCAGGGCCACATGTTTCCTCTTCTAATGAACATAATCGCAGTGTGTTTCTCTTACTTTCCACTGCACGGTGATGTTTCGCTCACAGATTGCTCCGGGAGCAGACCTCTGGAGGGCCCTCTGAAGGGGGAGCTGGAGGAGGCGTTGGCCGTAGCCGAGCGCTTCTCGCAACAGTACAACAGCCTCCTGAAGACGTTCAAGCAGCAGACGTTCGACACCTCCTCCATCCTGGACCAGCTGAACAGAGAGTTCGGCTGGGTGTCGTCTCTGAACAACAAAACCATGGACGACTTCTTCCGGGTTCAGATGGTGTGGAGATCCGAATTGCAGCCAGAATTGATTTGTTATCTTCACGTGGGACATCTTTTGCGTAGCCACTGAAGGAGCTTTGCTGAAAGAGCTTTTCAGAAACCGATATTAATTCCTAACAAGTTGGTATAAAATGAATGAATGAAAAATGTGATTTTGGTGAGAAATATAGAGAAACTAGGAGAACATAAAATCCACCCATTTAGGAAAAAAGCTTCCAGAGTGAACTGAGGACAAACATTTGTGTTTTTTCAACAGTTGAAGCTAAAATGTACTGCATTAAGGCGATGATGCAACTGACAAAGTTTGAGCAGTAAAAGCCAACATATCAACATGTTCACCTTTTGCAGTCGTACAGCAGTACGTCTTACCTGAAACTGTCCCTCTCCTACAGGTCAACAGCACAAACAATGATGAGAAAAATCAGCCCGGAGAAACAAACGTGTCGGTGCGGCTCTTCGATTCTCCACCCTTGAAATTCAGCGTGCCGAGCGACATCCCCTGGAACGACCCCAAGTTCTCTGAGGTGGTCGCCCAGGAGGCTCTGGACCGCTACAAGGAATCCAGCGTGTGAGTGACGAGCACGGAGCTATTTAACAGAAGCTCCAGCTGCTTCTCACAGCACTCACTGTACTGCATGTTTTCTTGTTGCTTGATTAAACGTGTCCGTCCCGAGGTTCACCTGCAACGTGCACACCGCAATCACATAGAGCCTTTGAGTAAATCTTTTTAAAACCCCAGAGCAGCGGACTTTCTTCCATTTAGTGGTCTTACTCAGTGAGTCATTTCATTTTCTAGCTATTTCGTAGACGGTCTAGGTCAAACTTTATATTCTGAAGATATATAATGTTGTCTTCGGTCGCCTGCAGGCCTCTGTGACCTCCGTTTGTGGGAAGAAGTACGGGCTGAAATCATCTGTCTAATGGTACAAGGATATAAAATGAAAAATCTCTGAACTTCTTCTCCTTATATTTCCAGTCTGGTCAAATAAAGTCACAAGCGGTGTCTGCTGACCAGGGAAAAAACGCTAGAGGCTCCGACGATAAACACACAAGAAATCACACCTGAAGACAACCGACTGGTTCGGAGGCAAATCCTCTTCAAGTCCTGCTTTTGCAAACAACTTAGTGTCATTTCAAAGCTTTATATTGTCCTATTAGAGCTCTCTGTCCTGCTGAAAGAGAAGATAGTCAGTAGATGTAGATCCATAGTACCTTCAACATGACAGCCATTTAACATATGTAAGCTGGGCTTTACCTTAGTACGTAATTGATTACAGCTTCTGTCCAAAAACGGAATATTAATAATATTCCGGAATATTAATAATATTAATATTCATAATCATGTAATAGTCTGAAAGGGTTTTTTTCACTGAATTTAGCCCTTTTTAAAGCATGACGATTAAACTGACATTTCCTCTGCCGCGGTTAAATACAACTAAAATGTTGTTGGTTGCAAAGATTTGTAGACGACTAAATTTTTAGAGTGCAGGAATTTATGGCAAATAATTTGGTAATGATAAAATAAAAACTGCTCAACCTATTCAATGTGTGTCTTTCAGTGTGTTTTGAGAGTATTTTGGTATTGTTTGTTGGTTATCCTGCATTTAAGAATCAATAACACCAACTAAGGCTTTTCTTGTGTATGGAAAAATGTCATGATTAAGCAAACCGAGGAGGACTCGCAGGGGCTGAATGCAGAGTAATAGCGTTTCCATTTCCTCTGGGCTCTCGTGCTAAACGGTGATAACATCGTTAAACTCCACTTCACAGCAAATAGTTGTTGGCGGCTACACAAATGCTCCCAATTGGGCAACACACACCCCGTTTGCAAAGGCGGTAAATAGATCATGCACTATATTTCGGAGAAAAAACATTTGTTTTCAAAGAACAATTGTCTCTCCATTTCTTGTGTATTAATTTCTGCATATTTAAGATCCATTATTCAATTCAGTAAAAAAACATACTTTTTATTCAAAGATTGAGTAAGAACCGAGAGTGTGAGGAAATATAACTTCCCTGAAATAAAGCTTTGTTTTTGTATTTTTAGTATTGCTACACTTTCAAACCTCAGCAGAAAGTTGTGTTGTCATGTGATACCTTATTGCTCATAAAAATAAATGAAAGGCAGCTTTTTCAACACACAACACAAAAGAGACAGTAAAGAGAGCAGCTTTTAAAATATTGTGCAGGTTTTTATTTTTGTGTAAAAATCACAGCTGCTAGTTGACTCTGCAGAGATACAGTACATCCATGCAGTTAAACATCTAGGATCCCACAGCCAAGAGAGAAGAAATGAAATAGAATATTCTTTCGCTGTTAGTCAGCAATTAATGCAAATGTACATATGGGTTCAAAAGTGTGTATCATTTACAATATACAGCGCAGATCTGGGAGCATATAGCGTTCAAAACCCCATCAGAGACGCCTGGATTGCCTTTTGGGTTTAAGATGAATGGGGAGGTCTTGTGCTAGCAAACACAGTGGTTTTAAATGGTATTAGTCCCAGGTCTGGAGACTACATAACACACACACACACACACAGCAAGTACATCATCATACTCAACAGCAGAAAATAAAGAAGGCAACCCTTGATCCAACAAGGAAGGGCGGTCAGTCAGCCACCGTGGTAACCTGAACGCGAGTCGGGAGGTAAGGCTTTAGTAGAAGACAGATTCTTTACGTACACACAGGGAGGTCTGGAGACAAGACATGTAGAAATAATAATTAACCAAACAAGACAGGATCTTTTAGGGTACTGACACAAAAAAAAAATTAAGTTTCCAAGTGTACTTAGGAAAAAAACTTGAGTGGTTAATTATCATCTGTTCATAGATTTTTTTTTTTTAATCCTGAACTTCAACATGCCAACATTGAAAGAAAGCAGGAGGAGGAAGCAAATAGAAATAAGAGGTGGGGGGTGGGGGTCAAAGTGCAGTTAGGTCATTCAGGTCTCATTCAGCTGACTAGCATCTGACTATAATCCTGTTAAACTTCATCTACAACCAGCAAGAGTTGCATCTTGCAGATTTGAGATGCACATGTCCTGATAAGACACTGATCTGGAGTTCCCTCTTTGGGACGGGGAGAAGGCAAGAATGAAATCACTAAACAGAGAGAAAAAGGTGTTCTGGAAGATCTGAAGATAAGAGTACACAGTTAGCACAGTTGCTACTACTACTACTACGTAGGACAAACAGAAGTGTAGTTGGTCTGGGCGGATGTATCGCCCGTGCTTGCATAGTGCCGACTGCCCGAATGGGGGAAAATGGGAATCTTAAACCTTTATCTGCCCCATTAGTTTCAATCTGTGCACGAGTGTTTGCTGATGGGGGGAAAAAAAAATAAAAAATCCCAAGATGATTTCTCCTACGAGCAGCACAATCCTTCATGGATGCTGCATCCTGCATTCCAGCAGCCGGAGTAACTTCAAACCCTTTCTGTCTGAGTGAATGGCTTCACAGCCAGGTGAAGGTAGAAGAACGCAGAGATGTCGATGCACTACACGTTATGTTTGTAAATGACTCAAGAGAAACCTTTAGGAACGGTTAAGAGGTTGCTTCTCTTTTTAAAAACATAGTTCAGTCATTTGGCATAAAAAAAAAAAATTAAAAAAAAGGAAAACATTGTCACATCAAACCCCGAACACTGTTATACATACTGAGAAAAAAAATAAAAAATGAGTTTTTCACCACATAACGTCATTAAAATACACACACACACATACACACACACACACACACACTTCAAGGGGCAGTAACAAGAGTAGGCTGAATTAAAATCACTCAATAGAAAAAGAAGCCTTCACCATGATTTTCCCACATGGGGCAAAAAAAAAAAAAAAAAAAAAAACACAAATAAATCCTGTTCAGAAGAAGCCCGGTAGGTTTAATGTAAAGACCGACCCCACCAAACCCCAGTCAAAAAGGTACATTCTTTGCATTATTGGCTTAGTGGCAGATGTTTATTTATGTAGAATTTCTCACATTTTCAAAAACCTCTAAAGTGTGTAGTAGCATGTAACAATGATCGATCTGTTGGCAGATTATTTGACATTAACGAGGCAAATGTTTAGTAAATAAATATAAAATCTTTGATATTTAAATCAGAAATTAGTTCTACAATTGTCATCAAGCTTTGATGGTAGTAAGTATACCAATAAATGAGTCGAAATTTAAAAAGGAATAATTCTATTTTTTGAGGAATACACAAACGATTTCCTCTCTAGGAGTTACTCGATTAAGCAATAAACTCAACAATGATGATTTTTTTAGTTAATGAGTGAACTTCAAAAAAGGTGCAGTTTTAAACTTTGGATGGAGCCCAGCTAGCATTTCCCCAGTGCTAAGGTAAGCCGAGCAAATTGCATACGAGATTGATATGAATCTTCTCAACAAACTATGAAGGAAAGCAGAGAAGTGTATTTCACAAAAGTACTCAGCTGCGTCTTTGAATCTGCCTAATTTTTAGGAGTTTGGTGCTGCAGTCTTTACCACAAGAGGGAATAAACACATCGGTGCTCGATTCAAGCAAGTCAATAAACAGGAACACAAATACAGTCTCAAACACACACACGCCTGACGGTCACACCCCTACTTTTCTCTTCAGCAAAGTAATCAGACACTAGCAGTTTGTCTTGAGACGGCAGTCACAGGCTCCGAACCACCTTTTCAGTCCTCATGTTTACTTCTCTTTTAGCAAAAATCCCAAAAGTGCCAGTGTGTATAGTCTCCTCCCCCAACGCTCCGGTCGCGTCCTCCACCTCGCGGTAAGACTGTGCTCTCGGGTCCTTCCAGGTTTTTCATGAATTAAGTGTGTGATTGAGAGTTTTAACGGCTCACGCCGCAGCAGGTCGGAGCTTCCAGGCAAAGCCGTGATGGTGGGAGGAGGAGGGAGGGATGGATGGAGGGGGGAGTCCCGCCGAGGTGCCACAGCATTGCTTTACTACAGCAGAGTTTTTACTCTCGGTTAAAGGTGAGAGAACGGTCTGAGCTGCTCCAGCTGGACCTCTAGGGATATCCTCTCTTCAAGCAGGTCCTGGAAAATAACAAACGTGGATCATTTGTTTTGCACCAGAAGGGAAAAACAGTCAGAAAAACAATTTGAATCCTGCGTACCTTCAGCTGTTGCTGCAGTTCACTGTTAAGTCGTGCCAACACTG
The DNA here is from genome assembly GCA_021346845.1 of Apeltes quadracus. NCBI lineage: Eukaryota > Metazoa > Chordata > Actinopteri > Perciformes > Gasterosteidae > Apeltes > Apeltes quadracus. Next base: position 6,440,491 of record CM037934.1, on the reverse strand, counting down.
TGTTTGTCTCCTTGTTTCTTCTGATGGAAGCTTGAATAGCCTTTTTGTCCTTTCCTAAAGACCTGAGAACGCACACAAACACACACGTTTCGTAACTGAAATACACCCCAAAACAAAATTAAGAAGCAACTCCCATACTGGTTGTTCTTTACCTGGGTATGGACGGCTGAGTGGCCAGGACCGCAGCTATGACGTTTGATTTCTGCGGACCATGCTGCTCGTCCTCTGGTCGTAGCTCGTCTTCAGATTTCAACCGTCGCCTCACAGGCTTTGGAGGAGGCGCAAGTGGACCGGACCCAGAAGCTTTAACCTGATGGGGGGTTAAACAAATCAATTAAGTAATTGCCAACGATTGCATGCTTAATTTTCAATGACAACTAGAAATAGTTTCCTGCAATCTTATTGCGACCTGTGTCACATTAATAAAAAGGTAGGGCTGTCAATACATTAAACAAAATTACCTAATCAATCACTAATTGTAAAATTGTATTAATCGCGATTACAATATAATAATACGATTAGATGATTTTGTTGTGAACCTCTGTCTTTTAAACAGTGGTGGTCCTCCGCTGTGTGCCGTGCAGGGTAGATCGAGGTGGAAGTTGCCTAGCAGCCAGCTTACCCAGTTTGCTTCAGCGAGCGGCGGTTTCAGGGGTGAACCCACACCAGAAGTAAACAAACTTAACTGCATTATATTTTATTGAGTAAATCTCGGCCACAATCATTTAATTTTGACAGCCCAACCCAAGACAAGGCAAGACATGCACCTTCATTGCAATTGATAATTATTCAGATAAACTATTCAGTTAATTTACATCCGTGTTGGCTTACAGAGTTGACAGTAGATGAGGCCCTCTCGTCTGCTTGGCCATCACTTTTGACTGTTCTTAATGGGCCGGCTCCCTCCGACGACTTCTCCGCCTGAAGACAAAAAACACATCATGTTTCTCTTTGAACTTCTGGCTCTTAAACAACAAAAGAGTAACAAACTTACTGTATTAGACCCATAATGGGCCTGTTATAATGGAAAAGACCGATGACCATAAATAAATATTTTTCAATCTGAATAAAACGATGGCAATAGACAATATTGTTTGGTAAAGATCATGTCAGTTAGCAGCCAATTACATCATGACTCATTGTTGGGATGGCTTTAGACACTACGCGGCATCGTCAGGAACCAGAAGGCACCGGTCAATGTGCCTTCAACCGGGTGGGAAGAAGAGCGGAATGGTGTTCCTCAGGTAACTAGACACCGTACCTGCCCGGGCTCACTGTGCACATCGACCTCCGGCAGGCTGGAAGGTTGTTCGGACGCGGCGAAGGCCTGAAATTGACTGAAGTCCGCGAAGTTGGGCTGCTGGGGAATCTGATGGGGCGAGGTGGTGGCAGTGGTAAGCACCGCACCGCCCCCCGGTGTGCCTTCAGCCTCCGCACGATGCCCGGTGTGTGGTGCTGATGTCTGCATTGAGGGAGAGGGGATTGTTAAGACAACACGTGAATTGAGGTTGTGCGATTTCGTTTTTGTTCTTTTCGCCCGTCTTACCTGTGTGGGTAGCGGTCTGGGAGGGACAGCGGGCGGGTAGGCTATTGCAGAGGATTGTGGTTGTCCTGCAACAGCTGTGGCAGCGAAGGTGCGGTTCATGTCCAGAGACGAGGAGCGAGAGTGCGAGGGGTGGGGACGGGGTGGAGGTGGAGGCGGGGCCACCACCTTCAGAGCCTCTGGAGACGTTCCCGACTGAGACCTGAAGATGAACATTTGTGTTTCTAGAGTCTAAGACTGGATTTACATTTGTACTTTACTTCCAATATTGTTTATCAGAGCAAGTGGAAAAATAAATGTTAGTCAGATACAAGAAATGAAGACTCGTCCACAAGGATGGTCCCACAAAAGAACAACATGAAGCCTGTAAATAAGGAACATACACAAACTGAAACGGTGTGCCAGCCACTGACCTTTGTCTTGTAGTTGGCTCCTGGTCAGAGGTGAAGGAGTCTGAACTGCTGTAACCATCACCTTCATCGCAGAGACAAGAAAAATCCCATAAGCACCCGATCAACCGACTATTATGCATTTACAGCAGAGATGTTATGCTTTGTTAGTTCTAACAGCGCAGTGAGCAGAAAATGTGACATTTAACAACAGTTAACAACCAGCAGATAACTATGAAAAAAAAATGGTTCTTATTGATTATAAAATCTCACTACGAGTACATTTCTTTACTAGACATTGCTTCAGATGATGCTTGAGTCAGCAAGTGAATAATATCTAAACAAAAACAAATTTAAAAACAAAAACCTGTGAGCTTATCAAACCTCTAGCTCACTCATCATCACCATTGCTTAAAGTGACATTACCTGCCGATAGCATAACACACCACACTGTCCCACTGAGGGGCCTGTGATTCAGTTGCATTGGGCACAGCAGCTCACCAGTTACTCACCTACAGGGTTTACAGCGACGAACTTCATGGAGACGGGGATATTTGTTTCTTCAGACAGTTCTGGAGGTTTAGCCAGCAGAGGACTGGTCGGGTGGTTGTGGTCTGAAGGATTGAGCAGTAACAGCGTAACAAGTGTTGAGTCGATTGTTTTAGTTATTCTTATGACCAAGGAACAGGCGTTTAATGGAGTTAGTTTCTGCTACAAATTCAATGTAAGCCATTCAAATAGTTAGATTTTTACAACATGTGCTGGTATTACTTCTAATAACTCCCAGACACAGGTTCCTTCAAGTCCCTCTCAGCACTTAAAAGCTTGTGCTACAACAAGCTAGCTGACAACATAATACAAAACTTCCAATAATGATGAGGAAATTGTAATCTAATTGAGGCCAGAAGTTGTCTCACCACTGCCAGTCCTCTTTAGCTCCATCTCCTGCATGTGGATCTTACTGGGTGTCATCCGGATGGGGACCGGGTGGACGATAGCAGTGTCCTGAAGGAAAGATATGTAGGTTCAGGAAAGATGATTCGGAGTTTCTCTGGAGAAATGCTTGTAGTCCACAACACTATTATCCTTTACTTTGTGATGCCTTGCCTCAATTTATTCATCAACTTGGTTTGACACAGCAAACTATCAAATGAAACACTAAGTGTTCTGAACTTTATCATTTCAAACCGCCAATGTGTCTAGATTTTCCAATTAGACTGTTACACCTTTCTGAACAGTCTAATTGGAACATCATTGAGGTTCAAGAGTTATTGTCTTTTACTGTCTAACAAAGTTATTTTTTAGGTTCCGCATAGGGATTTTTTTGCTTTGATCACCCACAACGATTTAAAGAAAGCTGCACACAATAGTGGTTGTCAATACTGCCCTTTTCACCAGATTATTAGCGCACATCTATTCGTGAGCAACGTTATGCTCTAAGAGAAATTCTAGCCCCTCCATCGCCAAAAAAGGACATAGACACAAGTGTAGACGACGAAGAATCCCAACAATTTCAGTACTTACGTTTGACAATATATAGCAAGAGTAATTTGTCACATTATGAAAACGCTATGGTGTTTGGTGGATGTCACTATAGAAAAAAAGGTGATGTCCAACAGAGGCTAAGCCATCCAAAATCACCACACATGGCCAGATTGCACTTTAAAAGAATGTCATGCAAAGAAAGAGCGATAAAGCAAATGACTATAATGTTATAAATAAATGTGGATCTAGAATATTTTGATTTTATGTTTAGGTTAAGAATTGTTTAATCACTTGCGTCTGATACGGACCCTGATACTGTGCGGCCATGAGTTAGGCGCTTACTACACAAAACACACAGACCCTCCACTATCCAGGGGCTCAACCCGGATTTCTTGATCTGACAAATTATACTTTTAATCTAATTGTTTGACGCTTTATCAACATCGTCTTTGTTACACTCATGCCAATAAAGCAAACTGAATTGAAGTGAAAAGGCAGGAAGAGAGAGGGAGAGAAAGCTTGTGGAGATCCAGAGCGGGTTAATGTTTGTGCATTAATGGTGAAACCATGCATACTAAGTGATTGACTTACAGGGTCAGCTGGTGCAATGTTAGAGTCAAATTGGGTCAGAGTTTGTGAGCTGGAGGAGCGCTCGCTAAACGTCTCCCACTGCTGCAGGAGACAGACAGACAGTGAGAAAAAACACGTCAGTCAGCCAGTGCAGTGACATCACACATTTACATCATCAGCCTGAGCCACTCGGGACACGCGTCAACATCAGCCAGAGGGCGAGGCGATGAAACGTTGGCGGCGGGCATGGAAACAACAACAGACGTTCATACAGCACCGCAGGTTAACGCCACGGTCCAGGAAGTGAGAGAAAAAGGAGCTGAATTATCAGTAATTCAATTTGATGATAAAGAAGATGATGTGGCAGTAAAATCAAGATGGATGGATATTAAACAAAAAGAAAAGGCCCCCAATTAACCCGGCGCAAATAATCATAATGAATCCAATGCAATCACAGCAAAAGCAAACGCGGCGTTCATGTGTGAGGATATGATGAGGAAACTTTGTGAGTGTGCCGTGTGTGTGTGTTGGGAACCTCGTTGCTCTGGTTCATCTCTGGCCAGGCCTGGTTGAGTGAAGGCATAGAGGGGGACTTGCTGGGCGGGACCTCCACCGGGGAGCCAGAGTATCCAACGTCAGCGGTCTGCTCCGAGCCCTCTGGATTTATGCAAAGTACACATTAGGTGAGTCGATAAATAAAATACTCAGTAAAGACCAAAACATTCAAAATATAAACCGTGATTTGCCACTGGAAATTGTTTTATTTTATTCTACACGGGGTACATTGGAAATGATTTGTATTTACATACAAAGCATACAATTTTTTCCATTTTCCTTAAACAGCCAACTAATGCAATGTGATTCAAGAAAATCTCTGCAGGCAAGAACACCACATATATTTGACAATATGACAAACATGGCTAAAAACCTTTACATGGAACTTGACACCCAGAAAAGATATACATAACTGTAATGTGTTATGATTCCCTTTAACTAAAAAAAAAATAAAAAAAATAAAAAAAACAACAGTATCTCAATGGCAAAACAATGAATACAAATCTTGTTTTGGCAATACAAGAGGATGTGACATTAAAAAAGGGCAGCAGAAATGTGCAGGTGCTCCCTTAAAGGAAGAGCCCAAGTAAGTCTATGGATGACCTACTGCGATTAATAGGTAGAGCACACTGCCGTACTGTAAACCTCCCAAGCTTCATGAGAACTCAGGATGGGAAATTTAGCAAAGGGAGCCAAACAGAGACAGAAAGACGTGGTGTGAGTGAGTAAGTGACCGTGCACCTGCTGAGTCATCCAGGTCAATCAGCTTTGGCATCAGGCTCTCAGGCAGCTTCTCAGGAAGGTCGTAGCCATTCTTCCTGGCTACAACCAGGTGGAAGGCAGGCGCAAAACTCGTCTAGGGTCAGTGCTCCGTCTTTATCAAAGTCTGACAGCTCCCTTCAACACAAACATACACACACGTTAAACGGGAGTCTAGCTAAAAACAGATTATCTTAAGACATATCTTGATTTGATTAAGTAATAGTACAAAGCCAGAATTTAGTTTTCTATAGATTCGTATTAGATTAGACAAACAAAGCAGAGAGATTGGAAGAACATTGAAGACTCACCAAATATGTGACAACTCTAAAATCGGTAGTTTGGATTTGGTGAAGAATTCTTTTGCGGCAGAACCTAAAACACCACGGCAGATGATTAAAACAATCCACTCCTCCCGTTTTATGTGTGTGTTTATGTATCTTTCCTACCGGGTATGAAGCCGCTGAGGTCTGGCTGAATGGTTTTGAACTGGTTAAAATAATACTGTCTCTGCTCGTCTGTGATCTTCCAAGGATCATCGTAGCCGCTGGACTGCCGCTGGATCTCGTTGGTCATCGCTGCCGAGGCCACCGTTCGTATCGTTGTGCTTTCCTACGGGAGACCAGGCGGGACACTTACATTTAAGAAAGTCACACTGGTTTATAACAATTGGAGCAGTGATCAGACAAATAATTGTTTGTTTCGTTCTTTATTTTAGGTTTAGTGGGGCTTAAATTGTTGCCTCAGCATGACGTGACGAGATGGGATGCAGCTACGGAGATGTGTGGCAGGATAGGTAGCTTGTCCATGTCCACAGTGCCGGTCAGTGAGGAGGATCGGAAATGTAAGCCGCAACGCTGGCCCCCCCCCCCCCCGGGCTCATTTTCAGTAACCGGTGTAGCATTAAAGCACGTCCAGTGAGTCCACTACTGGCCTACCATAGCAACTGGCAATACAACTGATTTGGGTTCCAATAAGCCCTATATGTAACCAAGCGCAGTCTTTCCAGTGGCCAGCTGTGCTGTAATCCACTTTCTGGCCTGAGATTTTGACTGTGTAAACTCACAAATTCTAATCAAGTAGGAATGTGGCATGGCAAAAGATGCTTGGGGACAGACAGAGGCCCATTATCAGATCCCAGCCATTAATGACAATTTGGAAAATGTAATTACATGATCTAGGAAACTAAAAAAAAAGCATGACGCGTGTCTAAAATCAGGCACAATGTCCAATGGACATTTTCCATCCAATTAAAAACTGTTGACCAGCGTTTGCCCTAGTCAGGTTATTCCCAAACAGGGAATCAGTGAGGGACTTGCTTGTCAACGGAATAATTTAGAACTGAATAGCTTTAAGGACATGCATGTCGGACCAGCCCAAGGACTGAGGGACAGACGCGCAACTCTGCCCTACCTGGACTGACGAGGGATGCATTCCTGGGATGGATGGCGGGGTGTCTGCTGTAAAACTGACCCAACTTTCTTGACCTGGAGGCGGGGGCGAGTGAGACGGCCACATTCCCTCAACGGGTGCTGGGCCTGGTAGGACGAAGAGAGGAAACCATACATTCACATATCATGACAGACCAATGGATACACACGGAAAGTTATTAAGAAAAGATGAGGACCGCAACTATTGACAAATCAATACATCGTTGCAGCTCCTGGGAGGACTATTGTCGAACCTTTGTTCTTTATAATATCTCCATCACATTTAGTGCTGATGAAAGTTTGGCACAGGTCGTGTAATGTCTTTGTTCCTATAATGACTAACGGACACACTCAATCCTAACATCAGGAAGTAACAAGTACAATGAGTATGCTTTCTGCAGGGTCTTTCATTGTTTTCAAAACGTAAGAAAATATAAACTCGCACACATTATTGATTATCATCATCCTTCACCTTGTGACATCTTCTGATTTTAATTTAACTATTATTTTAAATTGGCTGCCTTCTAAAAATAGTTTAAAAAAAAAAGTTTCTCAGGTCAAAAGGTTACAACTTCAGACGTCCCAACTTGCCTGACCAATAGTCCAAAACCCCAAAGCTATTTAGTTTAACATGACATTGATAAATAACATTGTGAGACACGGACAGAAATCATCATCACGTTAGCAGTTACCTGCTTGTGGTTCTCTGAAGTGCGTCCACACAGCTCCGGCTGGAGCCACCACCACCTGTCGGTCTGTGGCTCCTCCACTGGGCTCCCGTTGGTGCTTCCTCCACGAGGGAGGGGAGGTGGGAGGAGACTGGTGAGGGGAGACCACGGGGGACGTCGGTTCGGGCTGGTGACACACGTAGATACAGAGAAAATCGTAGAAAAAGGGGCAGGTAGTTAAAGACGCCATTCAGGTAAAAAAAACTGAACAACTGCACATAGAATGAGAATAAACGTCTCCAGAAAAAGTCTTCTAAAACTCAGAATATGACACACGGAGGAACAGAAGCTCTGCCATAACTACCGTATTGTGGTTTCTCATGTTTATCAGTATTGACCTTCAGATACCATCTCACAATAACACATCTCGAACGTACGACATCCGAGCTAATAAATGCTTAATAAATAATGTATCTTCTGCTTATTACAGATCAGAGATGCTCTCAAGTCTTTGAGCGCGAGTCCAAGTCAAGTCTCAAGTCTCATAACTCACGTATAACGTGGGAGGAGGGAGGGGTGGGGGGGGGTGGGGGGGGGTGAAGGCAGACGGGCTGACCGGAGGAGGGGGGGGGGGAGGGGTTTGTGGTTGCCGTCCATATGCTAGAGTGCATAACGAGCTACTTAGCGTTCCGCACGGAGTGTGCCAGTCACGCGCGCAGCCAGTAATATGTGTCAATGTACGTAGTACGTGTTACGTAGGCAGGTAACTGAGTGAGGGGCATAGCAAGCTCGTCAGATGTTTCCTAAAAATAAACATTATTCATAAGTCTCACAGCTCGAGTCCGAGTCGAGCCTGAAGTCTTTCGAGGACGAGTCAAGTCTGAAGTCACTGTGTGCGCGACTTAAGTTGCACTCGAGTCCGAGTCTCAAACTAGAGTCCCCATCTCTGTCACCGATACAGGTGTTTTTAACTTTTCACAATCCAAGTCTACGAATTAGAAAAACTTAATTTGAGCTTGAAATTCTCAACCGCGTACAGGAAACCGTACAGGAAACAGCAGTTGTCCAGTTGCATATCTCTAGTGACTGCAGAGTTCCTCTGTAAGAGAAGTGTGTTCTCCAAAATATAGATAAGCTCATTTTCTAATGCAATTATTGCCAGACTAACGGAAAACAAAAGTTCACATCATAACTGCAACCCTAAGCCTGAGCCAATACCTTTATTTATTATACACAAGACAGTAATAAATAAAAGAATTGCAGTATTTAACAAAAGGCTCCCTCTACAGAACACAATAAATGACCAACCTGCGGTTCTATGCTGGGTGCAAGGGGCTGGATGACGTCGTGGGCAGGAAGTGCGGCGGATGATGGGGGTCCCTTCTTACTCTGGAACCCCCTGCCTGGTGGGCGGGGCATCGCTGCAGCAGCAGAGGCCGGGTAAAGCCCCTGAGCGTCTGAGTCCTGGTACAGAGCTGCGTGCCTCGCCTCTGCCTCGTTCTTCCCCACCACGAACCTGGGCAACGGCAGGTCTTTGACTGGTGAGACAAAAATCCGTTCACAGGATTAGCGGAAAGAGTGGCTTCCAGGGCGCTTTGACGCAATAAACGGGACGACGCCATCAGTTTGGTTTTGTGGACTGGTTTTGTCGGTGTCTGCTCAACGAGGAGTTGTATTCTTTAGTGACGCCACTTTCCCTTACCTGCTCATGTGCTTTACTTCAGTGATTGAATACTGACATTACCCACAATTTCCTAGAAAAGGAGCGTTTACTTCTGACATGCATTTCATCTCTGTGGTTGAAGACGGAGGGAGCTTTTTGCATTGGAAGTAAAACAAACCGAGGTGCGACATACAGCAGAGAACTGTGCAGAGGAATTCCTCCACGTGTCAAACAGAAGGGCGATAAGTGGCCAACGGACCACTTTATGCACTGCCTAAGCTAGCTGCTAGGCTACTTCCATCTCATCCTTCATGTGACGCACACAGTCTGCAGATGACAACCACTGTGTCGCTAAAAGACAGTGGTTGTGGCTAAATGTCAGGCGATTGTTGGCACTTCCAACACAGCTGTCAAATGATAGAGAGTTGAGAGCAAAGTGCACAAGGACAACAAGAAGAGTCGTTAGTTCAACATGTTCCACCCGGTGGAATTCTGCCGGCTGGCAGATTTAGTCTTTAGAAAAATGAATTTGAAAATGTGCAAGTCAATTTATTTGAATCTATTGACCGCTCCAATTGTAACCAAGCAATGTTTTGTGGGAAACATTTTACACATTTGTCAGTGTTCTCTGGTAAACAAGCTATATACTCGTGGTTATAGACTAAACTTCTTATTCAATATGTCTGCATGCTTCCTGATAGCAAAAAGCAGGTGAACATTTTAAACTAAATCTTATGAATGATTTAAACTCCCTGTATTTACTTCTGAGACCGAAAAAGTCCAAAAACATCCTCAAATCCAATGACATCAGGTTGTACATTCTGGCCATTTGGCTTTGAGGAAGTGAGCACCCTGAGTTTCATTGTATTCATTCAAATGAAGAAATAATTTAAGGAACTTTATGTTTCAACATTTCCAGTCAAACAGGTGACTTCACTCAGCAGGTTACTACGACATCTACCCTTTCATTTTTTTAGAGCAGTCACGGCAAAAACAAACCGAAAAATAGCATTTCGAAATTAAACCCTCGAGGGCTTTGGCAACAGATTCTAATTAGTCAAGCTTATGGCTCTTATGGTCAAGCAGCTGAAAACACAAACATCTGACTACTACCAACTGCCATTTATTATTATTGTTATATTAGGCCCATAATTTGGAGTTAATTAGCACAGGCTATATTCCTTAAGACTTCAGTTTAAAGAATTCTATACTTTGCATCCTGTCCCCTAACCTCAGCAAGACCATTAGGCTAGAATTTATGAAACCAGATTTTGACAGCCCTAGATACACAAAAAGCTTTTGATTTCAGTGTCCCTGGCATGTTTCATTTGATGGTACTTGGTAGGTCCTGCTCTGGCTTGTGAGAGCAGTTCTTGAAGAAATATAAAAAGGTTCAGTTCGTTGGCGGACTCACCTGAGTTGAGGCTTTCCACCCTCAGGGGCAGACCGGACTGTGCAACGGCAATAAGCTTCAGAGCAATGTAGAACTGACTCCGCCCAAAGTGACCCAGCCGAGTGGCTCCACACAGCTCTGTGATCTAAACGAACACACACAAAAGAACAAGGAGGAACGCTTAACAACATGAAACAATACTTAATCATTCGGTTTGATTTAACGAGAGGTTACATTTTTTCTTCATCTCAGTGTTCAGAAGCCACACTGTCACTTCTTGATGTATTGTTCCAAAGTCCTTTAAAAAAGTGCTTGGTTAATGGGGTGTAGTTTCTGCTACAAGTAACAAAGAACCAACACATGCCTAACATCTAATTATCACGTATCATGCTAGCAGGCTTTGTTCAGAATAGTAGACTGACCATTCAGACAGACCGTAGCAAAAGTGTTTAAAATGTGCACAGAGTAGTTGTGGGATCACATGATTAAATATGTGGGCTCCAGGAATCCGTGGATGATAACACACAGGGAGTTAAAACGCAAAACATTAGGTGAGTCCTTCAGTCCCCAGAGGCACAACATCAACGCCTGCTACAGCTGACTGATCCCCTTCTTGCTGACAAAGGATTTATTCTCAAAGCGTCAGGATACAAAAGCACTAGTCACATTTCTCTGCCTGTTACAGCGTGACACTGTAGCTGTATGTGTCTGATTGGCCCATACAGTGCACATTTTGAAAGTAGATGATTTACAACACTGCCCAATTCTTCCAGCACACAGCTCCCCTTGTTGACCTTGAAAGAGGATTCTGACTCAGTCTCCAAATATTGGCCCCGCTGCAAAACCTGTTACAGACAAACAAAAAAAGAATGGAGCCGCTGCATTTGAGACGGCTGCTCAGGAGCCTCAGTTAACAGACAAAGCAGAAGCCGTGTGGGACGGCATCAAGGTTGATGTGACTAACATTAATTGACTATGACGTGCAGCAGAAACATCAGTGGGTTAAAATCTGTGCATGTGCAGTTTTGAAGGACACACCATTCCTAAATAAGGTATTTTTAAGACCGTGCGTGGGTTGTTAAGTAACAGCTATTATAAATCCCATTGACATGCAGACACTGACATCTGGGGGGTGTTTTTCCGTCATGTCAGCCCAAGCCGAGAGCGAACAAAATTTCTATAAGAGTGAGAAGACAGCGAGGACATGGCAGTAATCCGAGGACACAGTTATGTACACTGGGCGCTGTGCAATACATGCCCCATAGAAAGATACTTGGAGAACGGACACGTAAGCGTGTGTCACACGAATAAGACGTGCATTAGACACTGAATGTTGTGCTGGAGTAAATGATGCACACTTTCTCGGGCTACAGGCCAACATTAGCCAGAAGAAGGTGTGTCTCTGCGCAGCCTTGCTAACCGTCACCCACAACCGTAGCTTAACCGGAAAAAGGGTAATCTCTGACCGTCCGGGCAAGTTTGTAAAAAATAATAATAATTAAAAAAAGGTTAACGGCGCCACGTACATCCCCTAACCCCACTCTGGCGATGACACTTAAAAAAAACGGGCACTCGCAAACGCTAGCTTACCTGCAGGACAACTTCGCTGGGTAGCTGGGCCGCCCGGAAAAGGTCAAGAACTCTCCCGTTGGAAGCCACTTTTTTGGTGTTGTCCGTGTCGCAGTAGATGAACAGATCCGAGTAATATTTTTGCTCGACATCTGTAAGCGTTAGACTTTCCATTGTGGTGCCAATTGACCCCCTGAAATCCAGACTACTTGGTCGATGATTAGCCCTTAGCCAATGGCGAGGGCAGGATCCACAAATGGGCGAGACTTGGAGATCCCAATTTAGCTAGCGTTACTGCACGAGCTAGGCTAGCAGAAATAATGTTCTCAGCGCGCTGTGTCGACTTGTTGTCGCCTCGTCCTGCTTGTTGTAACAAAAACTCCAACACTATGTTGATAACGACAACTGGTCTACGCTCAGATAGTGAAACCATGAATGTTTTCATACAGTTAATTACTTCGTTAACTTGTTGGGCCAGCAGAGCCAAATAGCCAACAGCTGGCTAGTAGTACCGCGAGCTAACGGCTACCTTGGATCAAAATCAGTGGCACTAACGTTAAGCTAACTAGCGAGTCGCAAAGTGCGTCCACTTAGTCAGCCCGGACTTCTACTGCGTGTATCTCGCGTTGTAGCAGTTCTTCACCCTTCAATCCGTTGTGCGATGGTTTGTCCGCGTCTCGCTGGAAACCGATTCCTCAGCGGGGCCGTTAGAAGTAAAGTTTCATGGTCTTTGGCGTCCTTCCTGTAGTAATCTTAGCCGCCATTCCTACCACCAGTTTCAAGCCTGCTTAAGTAACACTTCCGGTAGGGGTTTTCAAATTAAAACATTGGTTGACGTTCATTAAACGTTAAATCCACAATTTCCCAGATATGATCATATCTTAAACGTGTGTCTTTAGTAAATCGTTTAAATAAACAATATAAGTTTTCGTATAAAAGTAAGGGTCAAAAGGGGTATGGGATTTACAATATGTAGAACTGTATGTATCAACCCCAGCCAGCGACTTTTGGGATACAGTGCAGAGGTAAATGTACAGCATCCCAAAAATGTGCAATTAGATAAAGATCTGGTGACTGTGACCTTTGTGTTCAGTAAAGTCATGGTTATGACAACAGATTGAGATGAACAGGCTCAGCAGGGTATTCCTGTCGTCCCCCTGTGCAGCATTTTAAAGCCCTCGAAGGGGCCCAGCAAGTGTTCAGATGAGATATATAATCTCTTGTGTTCTGAATAATAAAATGTAGTTACATTGATGTGTACGGATTTTACTCATCCTTTGGCTGTAGGAAAGAGATACGTTTCCTTTGGAGGCTAATTGAATATAATTCAGTCATTTTAAAATTCAGTTTCCAGTTTGAGATTTAAACTTTGTCAAAATGCACATTATTCTCAAAGTAACCAGTAGAAGATGGGTCAACCACACTGTGGTTGACATGGATATGGCAACAAGGACATCTGGCATCTCCATCTAACTGTTGCAGCAAAAGTCTATACTAAACTAAACTAAACAGCTTACATTTTTCCATCCATCAATCACCTTTCGTTCATCCGGGGCGGGTTCATAACATGCTCAGCAGGCTCAACCAGGTATTCCAGCCCTTTATGGCGGCCCTTCAGGGTATATTATTCACAGATCACAAGAGAGTATGCCCTCTAATTGTGAATACTTAAGAATGACTGAACATCACTAAATCTGTATGAATTACAGTAAGGATTTATGTGCTGGGGTAGCTAGCTGGGATTGCTAATAATTTCCTCACTCAAAATCATCTGCCATGTTCATGTTGAAGCTTGTTCCGATGAACAGGATTTAACATTGTGTATGCTTAACCCATTTGCAAAGTCAGCATATTTTAATATAAAAAACATTGAAACCAAATATACAAATGTGTTCAATTTAATGAGGTGTACAAATTCTAAAGTGGAGCTAATACAAAACATATGATTACATGTATTTAGGGCTTGGATGAGAATAGAGGGATATGAGGTTGCAGATACATTTGCAAAAAGCACATTGAACAAAAAAACTATTGATATTTTAGAAATGAGTTTTAGATTGTAAGAATTACCGCAAGTAATCTATCAGTCTGAGGAATGAGTGACAGAGGTGAATGTGAAAAGAAACAGTTTTTTTTGTAGTTTAAGGTCAGGACATCAATTAAATATTTTCAATGCAGTCGTTTAAATAACCAAACAAACTCTTTTACGGAGTCGGGTTTTTTTTATATTTGGTTATAATGCCACGATGTTGGAAAGACAGTCGGTTGTGACATGCAGTTCAAAGCTTGGTCTGTAGTCCACCATTAACTCAAAGGATTTTGTGCACCACGAGTGAAGTGGAAGTTACCCAGCAGACCCTGAACGCAGCAGCAGTCTCCACCGGAGCAGATTCCCCAGACAGCCGCTCGTCATCTCTTTAGAATCAAGACGAATTAAAAGGTAGACATGTAAATGTTGGTGCAACATTTGAACTGGTTTTCCGTTTACTTTGACGGCATCGTTTCGTGCGCCCGTTCAGCTGTCTGGAACTCTTCTCCTCCCTCATTGGGTCATTTGTTAGAAGCTAACGTTACCGGCGAGCTCGATTCTGCGGGTCATTTCAATACTCTTTATTGCACCTGAAGTTCTCTAAGACATCTTTGAATTGTGAAGATCAAGCCGGACCCAACAATGACCGCGCACCCCTAAAGATGAATGAATTACAACAAGGATTTGAGCTGCCGGGTAGCTAGCTGGGAGTGCTAATCCACCCATTTCCGCATTCATGCCCGTCCGCCCTGTTGGAGCTCGCTCCGTTTAATCCGCGTGCTGATGTTCCTTCTCTTGAAGGTATGGCGCGCGCTGCGGCGTCGCGTGTATTCGAGCAGTAAAGTTGCATTTTCACTTGTTTTAAAGGTCATAATGACCGTTTCCCTGAATAACTATAATCATTCACCAAGCTAACCTTAATTCCAATTAAATGAGAAATAAAATAACTTTCCATCATCAGTTGGTCAAGAGGGCCCATGTCAGTGAGTAAAGTATTTTTTTCTACGTTTAAACAAAAGCCGATTTGTAGATTAAGGATAAGACAATTGAGTGAACAGTTATTTAAAGGATTGAATATCAAAAAGGCACTGTTAAAATGAAGCAATAGTTCACTAAAATTAAACTTTTGATTGTGCTGTCTTCCTGCAATAGAGTGGCATGTTTTGGGCTTAATGGCTCACTTCCTACCGAGTGTTTGATTCTTTTAGAAAAATCATTTCACAGGCTAAACTAAGTGCGTTGATATATTTGTCACCGGATGTTGTTTTCCCCATTTCAGCAACAATGGACGTCTCTCATGAAATCACACTGCTGGTGCAGGAGATTCAGCGACTAGGCAGTAAAAGTGAGTGTGTGCTATGATGTGTTTCACCTTCAAGTACTCGGGCAAAGCGGAACAGTTTTAAAGCAGTTTATGCCATGAGTTGCAATAAACCACAACTGCAATCATGTGATGTTGATCAGTATAGTTCCAGCTCACTGCTCTAGTGCTGCAAGGACAAACAGAATAGCCTTCAGCTGTTTGTATTTCGCCTTAAAACTCAACAATGTTTCTAATGCTTTCTTGGTGCTACTGCTGCGTTCTTTCAGTTGTTTAACTTCTGAGTGAAATACAGAAATGTGAGGTTCTGGCTCTAGACCGTTTGTCGTAGTCCAAACAAATCAAAATAAAATCCAAAAATAACATCAATTCTGTTAATGAAGTATTTTTATAAAGGTGTCAGAGTAAAATTTAAAAAACATTGTTGCTTGAATCCAAGTTGTCTGGTGTGACTGTGATGCTTATTACCTGGGGAAACGTAGATTGATTGCTATCATAATCTGTTGTTTTGAATTGCTCTATCAATCCGTCTCTTAATCCAGGTGCCGATGGTCAGACCAAAGTGAAGTTCGGCGTCTTATTTAACGACGAACAGTGTGCCAACATCTTCGAGGCGCTGGTGGGAACCCTGAGGGCGGCCAAGAAAAGAAAGGTGATCAACTTCGAAGGGGAGTTGCTCCTGCAGGGCGTCCATGATAACGTCGATATCGTCCTGCTTTAGGAGTGAGGCCAAACTTTGTACGGGACGGTCTTCTAGCGACTCGCCGACTCCGCTGTAATGCCGATCTTCTGCCGTTTACCGGCTCGTCACTGAGCTTCTGTTTTCATTAATCTTTCTTAATGTGCAGGGCTCAGTGTTTTGAAACTAAACCATTTTGATTAGACAGTTTGTATAGGACCCAGCCGGCTTGTCTGCATTTAATGTCTTTTGATTACCCTTTGCCAAACGGTTTCACAAAGTTTTTTTTTTTTTTTTTTTTTTCGAGTATTTAGGGTTTTCAAGGACTGAAAAACCGCCACATTCCTGGTTTCAGATGGCAAGCGATGTTGCGTTTCTCCTTTTCAGGCACTGCTGTTATCAACCTCGGGTCTGAAATGCGACGGACTTTTAAGACCATAGACCCGCAAATCAGGAATGTAATAATCTCTGTAAAATATTTATATCTTTTTGTGGGTGGCTATCACAATAAGATGCCTCCTCATTGTGTCAGGACAAACCGAACAAGATACTTTGACAGACTTCAAAGTATCTTATCACATTTCTAATTTTGCGCACTCTGATCTTAACATAGTTTTCTTTCTTTCACAATGTTTTTTTTTTTCTTTCTATTTTAACAGTCTCATGTGGTCATTTGCGTTAAGACATAATTAACTACAAATCATTATATTATTTGGTTTTCACAGTTAATTTAGTGCTTTAGGGCTATCAGCTTTAAGACTACACCGAGTATGTTTCCACCCACAGTGTCACCAAAAATCATATCCATTTATTGTTTACATGAGACATTTCTACTACCTCTTGTGGACTTTCTAAAAAAAACCTTTATTAGACAAGTGCTTTTGGAAATACAATTTCTTCTTAGAAATGACAAAGAAAAGTGCATTTCAAGAAAGAGGTTTCCCGGTTTTTGTATTTGGTGCAATCTACTTGAGTAGTTTTTATTCCATCTTTTTACATGTGGTGAAAAGTGAATTTTCTCTGGTAAACATACACTAAAACTTGCCTTTTGTGAGAAACAAAGATTGCTGAGAAATGGCGAATGTATTTCTTGTGCAATTTATATTAGCGTATAATAACAGGGTGATTGGTGCCAGATGCAAAAGAAGAATTTGTGATGATTCTCAGGACCAAATTGACGGAAACCAAAATATGTTTAGAAATTGTCCTGTAGCTTAAATAATGGGTCTTACTTGTGACACAAGCATTTATAGTTGTATTCATTTTCTTTACACTTTAATTTACCACTCTGTGTGCTGTAAATGATATTTGCAGGTCTGGCGTGATCACTTTGGTTGGTTTCTACAAGCACTCTAAAATGGCATAAAGGCCCAAAGTGGTTGAAATTAACAAAATGCATCATATGAACAAATGGAGGCAAAATATAAAAACATGATTTTGTGAAAGTTTTTTTTTTTTTCAAAACAAATTTCCAGCAATCTTAATTTTTCTTATGAATACCATTTCAGGTACATTTTGTTCCATAGTTTCCTTGTTGGACAGTGGTTATCTGCTCTAGTGGATACAGCTGCAGGTTTGGCCGTTCGATCATTCAGACCAAGGACAAACAGCCAATCGCGTACCCGGCTCTACTCTTTGCATCTGGGATTCTCACCTGAAACGGCAACAATGTCCAATTATTTTTGCCTGAATGTACCACTTTATGCTTCGCGGTCCTTGTGCTCACCTGCATATTGTCAAGATTTTATCGAAACAGCTTTTGCCCCCGTGAGACCAGGCATCATCTGCAAGTTTTATGAGAACCATTTCACACTCCCTGCTGTTGCATCAACCCAGCTCACTTGTTTTTGTTTCAGCTTTGCTTGAATTATGCATTTTTTTTCTGAACCCAATAGGAAGTTGTGCTCTAAACGTCGTGCATCAACAATTTGTCTAAATGAGAAAATTGAATGAGCTGAATTTTACACTGATTATGAATGAAGCTGAAATGTAGCCTCGACAACAAAAATGTAATCCTGAGAGTACAAAACAATAATGGCCCGAGTAGAAGTCTGAAATGTTATGGAAATATTGGAAAACAGCAAGAGTGAGGAAGAAACACGCTGCTTGCGTCACTGTTGAATTATCCTGCTGTGTGTTGCTCTGGAGTGGGCTGATCATGAATTCAAATGACCTCACAAGTTAACACTTACCAAGTAGGGAAAGTTCTGATCAGACCTGCGCTAATACCTCAAGCCATTTCTGTGAACTTGTGGGCTGCCTGCAGGATGTGTTCATGTGCGTCATTACTGTCTTTTTGTATTGGCAATAACACATTCCTTAAAAAAAAAAAAAAAAAAGGTTTCCGTTACAGCGGAATTAAAAACAGGAATAAAATCTTTACAATTGAAACCTTGAACCTGCTTTGTGGTGACTCTTATTCCAAAACCTGATGCTGTTCTGCTGAAAAGCTTGTGTTACCTCGCGTGATTTTTTTTGGGATCCCTCCCAGGCTGATGAAGTACGTGCTGTCATAACAGCTAAATAACACTTATGCCACCCCACAGTTATGTGATACTTGGTACTTCTCATCAACTTCCAGTCTCAAGGCTCAGTCTGCTGCAATCATGTACATTTGGAATATCTTACCCAAATATTATGGTTGATTCTTTGCATTGTTGTAAGTGATGGAAGAATACATAAAAAAGTACTCTGGTTAAATACAATTTTGGGGTACTAGTGCTGGGGTATTTCAATGTAATACCACATACACATTATAGATGTATTTACTACCAAACCAAAATCTGTAGTCCCTTGTGCTAATTCATATTTAACATACAGTACATGCAATGACCCTAATCGAACATTAAGCATTGTTAAAGAGTGTGCAGCCATAATCATGTCCACTCCACTGATACAATGTTTTATAATTTAATGCTTATGTAGATAGGTTGTGCTGTACTGAACTCATGAGTACCGGTTAGTTAGAACAGTATATAGATGGGTAATAAAACAAATATGTTTACTGCAATGCAGGTTTGAACAGCAAAGGGTGAGACATATATTCTAATGTCAATTAGTGTTTTTCTCATCTTGTTTACTTCACTGGTCGTTAAATGTGTGTGAAAAAGGGGAGGGTTGGGTTGTTAAGAATGAAATAGTGTCGAAAGTATCAATTCCGAGATTTCCCACATGCCTTGAATCCAGCATCGGTCGGAGACGGCCGACGCGGGGGGCGGGGTCCCGTGACGTCAGGCGTTGAAGAAAACAGCAGAGCAGGAATCAAAACAAGAGACGGACACGCCTTCGTGCTTAAAGGTTATAGCAAAATTTATAACTACTGCTGTAATCGTTGCATAAAAGCCTGCCTCTCATCCACGAGGAAACCAACAACAACAACAAGCCAAAGAAAAAAGCACTGCAAAAAAAAGAAGCACTGCAGAAATGGAGTCCACAGAAATGTCTAACAGCGTTGACAGTAGCCGTCGATAGAGGTCGAAAATAACACTTGCCAGCCAAATCCTGTGCCATGCCCAACCAGAAGAACAACAAGGGAAAGAAAAGCAAACGCACGAACAGCAGCGGAGATGAGCAGGAAAATGGAGTCTGCGCGGCGGCAACAGGAGGCGCGGCCGCGGCGGCTGCTGCTGCTGCACCCAGGCGCGAGCGCTCGAGTGGTAAGAGAGGAAACGGAGACAGATGTAGAAGTTCGGTGATGCTGCCTTCCTGCCCTTTAGGGGCCGGGGGGGGGGGTAAACGCTCTGTCCTGTCTGTGCGACTGTGACATGCAAGCACTGCGACGTTGCAAGAGAAAGAAGGCTCTTTACCTCCTCGCCGCTGCTGTCCAACCCGGAGAGAAGCACTGTGCCGAAGTTAGCGCGCAAAAGGCATTAGTTTAATGGGCTCGTGTTGTCAGCGCGTGCACGCTGGTCTATCACGACTCGAGGCCTTGTATGAGTTCAGCGGATGTGTTGCTTGTTGTTGTACAGCAAGTAGATAGTTAGCATTTTAGTCAATTGCACTGACGCCTTGGTAAAAATGCGGTCTCTTTTGGCGCAAACAGCGTGTAAACACGCAGAACTGAAACAGGTGTTGCTTCTTGTGTCGGCTCTTAGCAGAATTGGAAAGCGACTGTCGGTGTTTTCATGAATTGCCACACAGGTTTGAATATTACCTGAAAAGACATATTTAATGTAATGTCTGTTACATTTGGGTTCACTCGCAGGCCCCATCTCTCTCTCTCTCTCTCTCTCTCTCTCTCTCTCTCTCTCTCTCTCTCTCTCTCTCTCTCTCTCTCTCTCTCTCTCTTCCTGAAGTGCACTTCGTCCACACGGTTTTGTGTTGTGGCCTTTCAGGGGTAATACTGACAACTCACCGCTGGTCGGCGCACTTCACTTCAACTTCCCAGTAGGACTGTTTACCTTTCATAAGAGTTGTGTGTATTGTACAGAATTATCTTTGAGTGTGGAGTTATGAAACCATCCTTATGTTGTAACTATTCCCCCCCCCCCCCCCACCCCTACACACACACACACACACACACACAGCTACCCTACTTTTTGCAGACTTAGTTGCTCACAATAACTTGATTCCCATCCAGACTTGAGAGTTGGCAGAACATCACCAGCTTGAATGGCCTAGTTGAATTCCATAAATCGACGGCGATGGGGCAACAAGGACACTGACAATTGAACGTGCCTACCTCATGTTGTGTTACGATGGAGAGGATTTGTCTTGAGTTGCCTCTCTGACAAAGCAAAACATTTAAAACATTAGCTTTTGTTTTGGGATATTTGAAAATGTCTATATTTTTTATGTTTACTAAACCAAGCAGTTCATTGATTAATCAAAAAAGTTAAAGGAAGATTCATATACAAGAAAATATTTAATTGGTCACAGACCTACATTAAAAGAAAATATCAAGATGCTGCTAGTCGTTTCCCCTCACAACATGAACATGCGATTAACTGACTGATCCTAAAAGTAATTGACTGATTAACAAACCGCGCAACGTCGGCTCAGTAAGATATTATATGAGCTGGATTGATCCAGGGAAACGCGATTAACACACAACCACCTCTGCCCCTCCGCTCTCTTCCCGCCCAGAGGGCCAGTGTGCGACCCCGCTCTGCTGCACCTTGGCCCGCCCCATCGACCTGGAGAAGGACGACTACCAGCGGGTGGTCTGCAACAACGAGCTCTGCCCCTATGGCAACTGGATGCACCTGCAGTGCTTCTACGAGTGGGAGAGCTCCATCCTGGTCCAGTTCAACTGCATCGGGCGCGCGCGCTCCTGGAACGAGAAGCAGTGCCGGCAGAACATGTGGACCAAGAAGGGCTACGACCTGGCTTTCCGCTTCTGCTCGTGCCGCTGCGGCCAGGGACACCTGAAGAAGGACACCGACTGGTACCAGGTGAGGCGCATCCACGACGAGCGCAAGAAGAAGCCGACGGAGAGGAGTCGGAACGGGTCCAGCGGGGGGGGCGGGGCAGCGGGGCCCGGGGACTGGGCTTTTTGATGAGCCCAAGAGAAGCAAGCCACTAGGGGCAGCGGGTGTGGCAGGGGGTAAACTTCTCCACCGAGCGTCCAGCCAGGACTTTCCCCGGAGACAATCAATGGACCGTCAGAACTCTTCGGAGAGGGGAGCAGTCGGAGGGTTCCCGGCGGGAGGGCCCTACTCTCTGGGGCCCCCTCAGAGGTCATCATGTGACTCCCCGGGACAGTCCCCACCCGCCGGTTTCCCTTTCTCCCCCGCGGCCGTCTTCGGGGCGGCAGCCGGATTCCGAGGTTCCCGTCAGCTGGGGGAGTTCTTCAAACCCGCCGTCCACACGGAGCCGCAGAGGAAACACCCGCTGGCCGGGGGGGCTCCGGGCCGGGGGGGCGGCTGCTCCGCGGGAGCCTCCGGCGGCGCAGCTCCCCTCGACCCGGGGTCCGTGATCCCCCTGCCGCTGGCCTTCGCCCTGCCGCTGCACCACCGGCTGGCCTCCGGGGGCGACGGCACGCACCCCCACCCGGTGCAGTTCCTGAGGAGGCTGGACCTCTCGGAGCTGCTCGCCCACGTGCCTCGGCATAAACTCAACACTTACCACGTCCGCATGGAGGACGACGCCCAGGCGGGCCAGGGAGAGGAGCTGCGCAGGTACACAACGCACAACACCTTTCCCCTCTGCCGCAATACAAACGGGGTATGAAAGGCATTAAGTTGTTTACTCAGACCGACAATAGATCCACAATAGTCTCTCAGTGGACAAGTCAATTTTGACGTGAAATAAATACGGTTCTGGCCAAGATACTTCATCATGGTTGAATCAAATGAATTTGAAGAGTAAAATGTCGACAAAAAGACAAAAGATGATGACCCTCAGTTCCTGTATGATGTGTACAGTGTTATGAGACTGGTTTGTAACATTGCATTGGTTTAAGTGGTTGCAGCTTATAGTTGGTGTGTTATTATAAAAACAGATTTGCTCAGTTACATTGAAAACACCTACTGCAATCAGATTTTTCTATTTTCTAACGTCTTTACAGACAATATAATTAACAAAAAAAAAATAATAATAATAACTGGTGCACACAATAGTTTTCAATTGTTGTCCAGCTTCAGTTGTTCAGTTTTGGTACCTTGCCTAAAAAGGCGGGTCCATGAAACATTTTAATTAGTTAATAAAGCAGTATAAAAATGATCTAAAAGTGATTTATAAAATTGTAAACAATCAAATAAAAAAACAAGTTAAAGACGATTAAACCGCTAAAAGGTATAATTGATCACAGCTGTCTGATCTACATTTTAGAAAGATCTATTGTTGGGTCTAAAACTCGACTCTCACTTTCTCGCTAAACTTTGTTAACTTTCAAAACTACAAATAGACCCAGGAAGAGGCATCAAAGAAAAGGCATGACACAGAGATGAAGTTTTACCCGTCTGCAGAGGAGGAGAGGTGGAGAGGAGACGAGACAAACCTGTCACGTCTCACAATCAACTCTAACTTTCCTCCTCTAGCAGCCTGCTTTTATTAGACTGAAGGTTGCTAAGCAATACAAAGATTATGGGATGTATGTCGGTGGTCCAACCGATTTCTGAGGGAACTTTTACACACTGGCAGGGCGCAACCAGTCACGCCCTGCCTTCCTGTTTGGAAGGTGTGGCTCATATCAGCCCTCGGCAATGTGACTGTTTGTGGTCACGTTTCCTGTGGTCAGTTAGAGAGTGACTGCAGCTGGTTACCAAAACACACACTTCACATAGTGTCAGTTGGTTGGTACATTGTGTTTCTCCTCTTGTTATAGCATATACACATGCGAAACTTGCACGAAGCTGCATGTATTATATTTCAAACTATTGAACATTTATTAGCTTCTACATATCCCTCCTGTTGTGAGTTTTGGCAACCTCCAGATATAACTAAATATTCAGTCACATTAGGGATCCATACATCAAGGGGGGCACCTTCTTAAGGAAAAAGAGTTGAGTGCCCACCCATCATTAAAAACATCACAACAGTGACCTGGAACCAGAGTGGGCGAAAACCCTTCTTTGTGCTGATGAAGGGGAAAATTCCCACTCGACCTTTCCGCTTGGAAACGATCGCCCCATGGCTGGTCCAGGATCTGGATCAGTATTCGTTGTAAGAGGAGGAATATAGGGTCTTCATGTGGAGAGCAGAGGTTACTAGCACGTGCTCTCACCGATGGTACTGACCCTCAGCGTCATGTACATGCGGGGAGGGGGCATTCATCAGGGGGGAGTGTTCGTGGGAATTTACACACAGTTCTCATCGATGTCCTCGTTCCATGATGTGGGGTACAGGCCTGACAGGCCGTTGTCGGGGTCTCTTTGTTGGAGTGCCATGTAGGTGTGCACATTGGCGGCCATCATTCCATCCATCATTCTAGTTTGATCTACTAATAGATGGTGGAAGATGGGCTGGAATTTCCCTACAATCAGTACTTCCTTTGCCTGCCGGTCTACGGGGGCTGGCACAACTACCCCTGGTTTGGTTGGGGCGGATGTATTGACTCTCGGGGCTATGCGACAAAAAGCGTATTGCCAACATGGGTCATAACCGTTTGCAAACGCGCAGATCTGATGTTGGGTACAATTTGGGCCCCGATTTGGGTTAAGATCTTTCCTTGTGGTGTTTAGATGGAATGAAAACTTGCCATTGGCATACGTGAGATTGGAATACATCTGTTTAACGTCGGGTGCGTGGAAACCAAATGAGTCTTTCGGCCAATGTTTTTCGGTGGTTGCTACGGCGTAGCCCCAAGTCGCTCCCCCATAGTCAGGGCTGGGTCTAGCTTCTATGTACCACGGGTATCCTTGCCAATCCGAGGCACTCCCAATCCACCCACCATTTTGTTTGGTGAGGGCGCTAGCAGGAACAAAGAATGTCGCCTCTATTGGACCATTATAGCAGAACCACAAAACGTCAGATGTGTGTCCCCATGGGTCTTTAGACCCCCCATGACAAGAGTCCTTGTGATGTTCGACGGTTGGAGATACCTGTTGTATGGACGCATCCTGTGGCGTGACACACACAACTGCTGACAGTACCAATAATGTCTGTAGTACCTTCCTCGCCATCTCTTCTTATTCTTTTGATGGCTAGGTGGGGGCCTCCACTGGTTGTACCTTCTTGGCGTGTGACTGGTGGATCCAGGTGTCTCTTTCTGCTACCTTAAGTGCTGTGGGTGTGGTCAGCTGGACTCTAAACGGGCCGTCCCCCCTTGGGCTGTGCCAGTGCTTCCTCTTGACCACCTTGAGCAGGACCCAATCGCCTGGGGTTAGCAGAGTCTGTGTGGGAGACAGGGGTGTACTAGGCAGATCATTTGTTCTCCTGACTTCTTGTTGTTTGAATAAGTCACATAACCACCTAGTCATAGGGTCTACCTCGCCCTCTTGCTCTTGCACCAGTGGGTCTGCCACTAGTGGTAGGTGTAAAGGTCTCCCTGTCACTGTTTCAAACGGTGTGCACCCTGTGTTGTTTGGTGTGATGTGCATGTATGTCTTTACTAGACTCAAGCACTCTGGCCATGTTTTCCCTGTTTCTTCCATGGTTTTCCTGAGCCTAGCTTTTATAGTTCCGTTCGTCCTCTCCACTAACCCTGCACTTTGTGGGTGATATGCGCAATGGAATTTGAGTTCTATTCCTAAGTGTCTTGACATTCGCTTCACTATGCTGTTCGTGAAATGACTACCATTGTCGCTCCACAAGACTCGTGGGATGCCATGCGATGGTATTATGTGTTTGCATATAGCTTTGGCCACTGTGATGGCATCGCACGTTCGGGAGGGAACTATTTCGACCCACTTGGAGAAGGAGTCTACCAGTACTAGGCAATACTTATAGGTACCGCTTCTGCTTAACTCAATGAAGTCCATGTGCAGTATCTCGAATGGGTATGTGCCTTCTGGGTTCTTGCCTCGCCTGGGTCTAATGTTCCCCTGTGTATTGTGTCTACAACATGTGATACAACTTCTACAAAAATTTTTAAAATAGGTTTGTAATCCATGTGTTATGTGAAATGTTTCCCCCACCATAGATACCATCCCTCCTGTTGAGACATGGCTCAGCCCATGACTCAATTTTGCTACAGCTGGAAACAGTGCTCTTGGTAGACATATTTTCTGTCCTACTCTATAGAGTCCTTCTGTGTCTTGTTGTGCTCCATCTGTTAGCCACCTAGCCTTTTCTCCTGTTGGGGCATTGTTCTGCATGTCCTGCAGAACATCTTTGGGAATGATGTCCTTGGTGGTGTCTTTGGTTACATAGGTATGGGTGAGATGATATCCTGCTGCTGCTTTGGCCGCTGCATCTGCTTTCGCGTTTCCAATGGAAACTGGGTCTGTTCCTTGTGTGTGTGCTTTGCACTTGCAGATAGCGAGTTTTTTGGGCAACATGACTGCTGATAGTAATTCAGTGAGGAGTGTTGCGTGTTGGACTGGTTTTCCTGAGGACGTTTTCATCCCTCTTCTGGCCCATAGCTTTGCAAATGTGTGTGTGGTCGCGTACGCATACTGGCTGTCTGTGTAGATTGTGACTTCTTTTCCTTCAAAGAGTCTGCATGCTTCAGTTAGTGCTATTATTTCTGCTGCTTGTGCTGATTGGTTTCCTGCCAATTTTCCTGAATTTAAAGTCTTCTCTTGGTTAACTACAGCGAATCCAGAGTTGTTTTTTCCATCTGGTCCATGTGAGGAGGACCCATCCACAAACACCGTGTCTCCAGTGTGCAACGGTTGATCTTGAAGGTCTGGTCTTGGTTTATAGTCTTCTTCCACCCTCTCTTCACATTTATGTGGGTCCCCATCTTCTTCGGTAGGAACGAGTGTGGCTGGATTGACTGAGTTGCATCGTTGGAGGGTGAGGTGTGGTTGTGACAACAGGGTTGCAGTTAGTCCAAGGGTACGGGCTGGTGATAGGAATGTCATCTTCGTGCTTGTGAGCAGCATGTCTACTGAGTGGCTTATTAGCAGAGTCAATGGATGGAACAACACTACTTCAGCGGAGGCCTGCACTGCCATGGCAGCTGCACATACCGCTTGTACACAATGTGGCAATGCTCTTGCTACTTCATCAAGTTTCTTAGAGTAGTAGGCTACTGGTTTTCTTTTGGCTCCATGCTCTTGCAGTAGTACTGATGTCATGAAACCATCTTTGCAGTCCACTACTTGTTCAAAAGGTTTGTTATAGTCTGGGTGTCCCAATGCTGCTGAATTCAGGATGGCTTGTTTTACAGCTTCGAACGCCAATTCTGCTTCAGTTGTCCAGTTGACGGGTCCTGACAGAGGTCCTCTTTCATCTCCTGTGATGAGACCTTGCAGAGGGGCTGTCAGTGCGGCATAGTCCGGAACCCAACTCCGGCAGTAGTTCGCTAGTCTTAGGAATGCCATGACTTGTCTTTGTGTAGCTGGCTTGGGGGCAGTTTTAATGGCCTTCTTCCTGTCATCAGTGAGGCGTCGTCCTTCACTGGATATTTCGTGTCCAAGAAAAACCACCTTCGGTTGGCACATCTGTAGTTTGCTTAATGATGCTTTGTTTCCGTTTTTTTCCAAATGCCTGAAGAGGCGGAGAGCCTCTGTTTTGTTTTCTTCTTCTGTGGGGCTTGCGATGAGTATGTCATCCACATAGACTAGTATCTGTGTGTTGTCTGCTGGCGTGTGGGAGTTGATACATCTTGTGATTTCGGTGGAGAAAATAGTGGGACTATCACAAAATCCCTGGGGGAGCCTGGTGTAACTGTACTTTGTTCCTTCAAATGTGAAACCAAACCACCCCTGGGAGTTTGGATGGACAGGAATGGAGAAAAAGGCATTACTGAGGTCAATTACTGTGAACCACTCATGTGTTGGATTTAGTTCATTCAGCAGTGTGTGTGGGTCAGGCACGTTGGGGGCTCTAGTTTTCACTGCTGCGTTCACCTGTCTTAAGTCTTGAATCATTCTCCATTCTCCACTTGCCTTCTTTACTGGAAAGATTGGGGTGTTGCACTCGGCTGTGTCGCTTTTTACAAGGATACCAGCTTTTAACATATCTTCGATAACCGGTTTGATCCCTTTTCGAGCGTCTTCTTTAAGTGGGTATTGTCTCACCCTTGGCCTGTATGTGGTTCTTCCTTCAATTTCCACGGGTGCTGCGGTTTTGAGCAGTCCTACGTCAGTTTTGCTCGTTGCCCATAGCCCTGGGGGCACATTCGGGAAGTCTTCTGCTGTGTGCGTTGCCAGAAATACTTCCTCTGGTCATGTTGTCATGTGAGTTTGAGGGGCGGCCCATGTAATCCAGTTACACGGGTATTTTGTGCATTTTCCATGTTCATGTGTACTGGTTATGCCGTGCCCTAGGGAATTTCTGTGCCAGGTAAATGGGCCCTGTGTTAGGTCCTGGCAGACTTCCTTTGCATGGTGCCAGAGCTTGTTTTTTGGTTTCCAAAGGGAGATGTGTGAAGGTCCAGTTCTCACACGTGTCTGCACTTCTGTAGGGAGGGTGACTGTGGCAATGACCCATCCTGTTTCTGTGACCAGGATGTCTTTTATTTGTACTTTCACGGGCTTGAGTTGCTTGAACCATCTTTTCCATTCTGTCGGTGGGGCTGGGGCTCCACCGCGCTGGTAGTTCACAGTTATGTGCAGTGGGTACTCCTGCTGGGGTTCTGAGTCAGCTGCGGAGTTTCGAACAGTGGTTGCCATTTTCCATAACTCTGTGACTATTGAACTTGGTCCTTCTTTAGTGGGGTCAATTGAGAAGAATTTTCCAGGAATTTGGGCTTGCTCTACCCAGGTTTCCGCTTTTTCGCAACTGTGGATCTTTGTTGCTTGGATACCTGTGGGCGTAGGGACTAGACTTAGTCCTAATTTCATCAGCAGGTCTCGTCCAAGCAAGTTTATAGGGCATTCTGGGCTTATGATTACTGATGAGGTTATAACCACTCCGTCTTCATCTTGTAGTTCGATGGGCTTTGACCATTTGGCTATAGTAGGGGACCCGCTGGCTCCTACGATGCAGAGTTTTCTTGTGCTTGGTGTGAGGCCCGGTATTTTGGAGGATACAACGGTGGCGTCTGCCCCTGAGTCACACAGGAATATAACTGGGACTCTTTGTGGCCCTACCAATAGAATACGTGAAGGGTGGTTCTGTTCGGGGTGTGTGATTGCGGCACAAATGCTTAAGTTAACAATATTCACAGATTCATCCTCAAAGTCATCTTCAGGTTCATGGTTTTGCGGTGTCGTTATGGATTGATACCACTTCAGACTATCTTTGTGTTCTGGCTGGGGGTTGAATGGGGGTGGCCTCTCTGTGTTTCGTTCTTCCCCCTCTTGGCGTCATTCGTCCTGATAGTCAGGAAAAGTATTGTATGGTCTTCCCCTTCCTCGTGGGGCGTTGTCTTGATGCTCTCTTTTCTTTCGGCAGTCTCTGGCCAGATGGCCTGGTTGATGGCAGATGTAGCAGTTTCCATTAGCTCTATCTCGTTTGGATTGTTCCGAATCTCCGTATCCTCCAGGCTTTCGGGGACCTCCTCTGAACGCTCCTCTTTCTCTTTCCCTGTGAGGTTGGGACAGCATGACTGAGGACATAGCGGCTACCAACGTCGTCATCTGTTGGCGGTCGTTTTTTTCTTTCTTTTGGCTTTGGAAATCACTGGCATGACTGGCCCATTCTAATATGTCGTCGGTGTTCAGTGTGCGGTAAGTCACACAGTATTTTCTGATGTAGCCTGACGTGGCGGGGTCTAGTCCATCCATAAAGGCTTGTTTCAGCTGTGTTTGGTAGGCTCCGTTCACGTCTAGATTCGGTTGGAGCCCACTGTTCTCGTTGAACACCTTTTCCAGTCTGTTTTAGTAGTCTCTGGGAATTTCTCCAGGTGCTTGTTGACATCGCCTGACCTTGCTGTAGTAGGGGGCTTGGCCAGTGTGTCCCTAATCCGTTGGCAGATGGCCTCAACTCTTTCCCGGAGCTCTCGGCTGTCGTGTGCTAGGATCTGTCCATCTCCTGCTCTGAAATTCCAATTTCCCCTCACTCTGGGTAGCTTCGGGCCCAAACACAGTTTGAGGACTTTATCCACTTCTTGTCCGTTCAGGTGCCAGGCTTCTATCAGTCCTTTACAGAGTCCCTTTACAGGCCTCGACGCATTCGCCATCAGTCCAGGGTCGATAAACGAGCATCTGGCCTGGGAATGGCTGATCATTCGCATCGAGTTCTCCTGCGCGTGGGTGAGCCACGGCGAACATGGGCATGGTGAAACTGTCGGACGGCGGAGGGTTCATTCCTTTGTAGACTGGGCTTGGTGATTGGAATGAGTCCAAACTTGGGTAGAGTGGGCCAGGGGGAAACACCAGGAGGTTTTGGGCTGGAGTAGATGTGAGTGGTTTACTTGGAGCAGTTGAGATGCCGCTGGCTTGTGGCTGCTTCTGTTGTTTGTCTCTACTACGGGTGTGGCCCGACACCGGGGTGTTGGGAGTCTCCTCTTTCGCCACCTGGGGCGCTACAAACTCTTCTTCTTCGCTAGGCTCCTCTTGCCTGCCTCCGGCTGCCTGTCCTTCCTGTCTACGCCTCATTCTTCCTCCACTCGTCTCATGCTCTGGTCTCACTTTGCACTGTGCTGCAAACACTTCCTTTTTCCTTTCTAACTTCGCCTGTATCTGGGCCTTGCGATTCACGCTGGCCGTTCTCCACACTCTAACCAATCTCAAACTCTCCTCAATGTCCCTCACAACGTTCTGTTTCCCTCTCAACAACTTTCTTTTCCTTCTTTCAATCAATTCTTTCTCTAGCCTTATAATGTCATCATAATCAGACAGCTTTGCCTTAAAACCATGCTTTCTTACCCATTCTTCTAACTTAGACACGGACCCTGGGTGTTGCTGTTGCATAAATCTGATATGTTCAGAGCTCTCTAAGGCTTTTCTCTGAGCGTTCCCCATTTCCTCACTAATCTCTTCCTATGTTCTTTATAACTGTGTGTTCGTGTGCGATTCGGCGATCGCTTCTATGTGTTTATGTGCGTGCGACACGGCGGCCACCCGTGTGTGTGTGTGTGTGTGTGTGTGTGTGTGTGTGTGACTCGGCGGTCACGTGTGACACGGCGGTCACTTCAATTCGAAACACAAATTAACTCTCCGTCGCGGTACCACCGTCAAAAAATATCTTCAATGCATGCTTTTTCACATCTGTGTCAGCCACTTAAAATATTTTATTTACTTATTGTCTTCTTTTCCCATATACCACAGCATTATGTCCTACCTTGTGTAGTTACGTTTACACAACTCAAAATCCGTCACTTGCGGATTTCTACATTTCTCAAATTCTGTCACATACAGAATTCTACATTTCTCAAATTCTGTTACATACAGAATTCTACATTTCTCAAATTCTGTTACATACAGAATTCTACATTTCTCAAATTCTGTTACATACAGAATTCTACATTTCTCAAATTCTGTTACATACAGAATTCTACATTTCTCAAATTCTGTCACATACAGAATTCTACATTTCTCAAATTCTGTCACATGCAGAATTCTACATTTCTCAAATTCTGTTACATACAGAATTCTACATTTCTCAAATTCTGTTACATACAGAATTCTACATTTCCCAGTATAAGATTATACTGTATTCTTTTGACCTTACATTAATTCACACTTATTTCTTTTACGTTGGCGTCCCAAACGTTCTCAGGTCATTTTCTCAGACATTGCTGGTATTAGGGAAAATTTTCTTACCAATTTGGATGCCTCCCCTGGTTCGGCGGGACCCGTCACCGACGGTCCGGATCGACACGGGCGCAAGGTATGGACCCCCCGATGCAAAGGCGGAGACTGTCGACAGATTTCTATTCTAAGTGGTCCCGTTGGTCCCGTGTCGTCCCAAACCGGCGGGTTCTTGGGTTCCCGGGTTTCGGCACCAGAGAAATGTTGGGTCTAAAACTCGACTCTCACTTTCTCGCTAAACTTTGTTAACTTTCAAAACCTACAAATAGACCCAGGAAGAGGCATCAAAGAAAAGGCATGACACAGAGATGAAGTTTTACCCGTCTGCAGAGGAGGAGAGGTGGAGAGGAGACGAGACAAACCTGTCACGTCTCACAATCAACTCTAACTTTCCTCCTCTAGCAGCCTGCTTTTATTAGACTGAAGGTTGCTAAGCAATACAAAGATTATGGGATGTATGTCGGTGGTCCAACCGATTTCTGAGGGAACTTTTACACACTGGCAGGGCGCAACCAGTCACGCCCTGCCTTCCTGTTTGGAAGGTGTGGCTCATATCAGCCCTCGGCAATGTGACTGTTTGTGGTCACGTTTCCTGTGGTCAGTTAGAGAGTGACTGCAGCTGGTTACCAAAACACACACTTCACATAGTGTCAGTTGGTTGGTACATTGTGTTTCTCCTCTTGTTATAGCATATACACATGCGAAACTTGCACGAAGCTGCATGTATTATATTTCAAACTATTGAACATTTATTAGCTTCTACATCTATGAAGACAAATTGAAATTATTTTAAACTATTTTCTAAAGAATACTTTTGACTTTTTGGCTGTGACAGAACAGTAATCATCTTAATCCCCTCGCTTTGTGTCAGACGTGCACACTAACATCTAAACCTTACAGTTGGCACATAAACAACACTCGCCAAGCGATTGATCCTTTGCTTCTACAGACTCTGATTAAACCCCCAATGAACGGTGAACGGTGTCTGTGCACGTCGCCCCGTAGGTTCATCCTGTCGGCCCTCAGTGCGAGCCACAGGAACGTGGTCAACTGCGCGCTGTGCCACAGAGCGCTGCCCGTGTTCGAGCAGTTTCCTCTGGTGGACGGGACTCTGTTTCTCAGCCCTTCACGCCACGACGAGATCGAGTACGACGTCCCCTGCCACCTTCAAGGTCAGACCCGGTTTCAAGAGCGCAGAGTGAGATGCTAAAAAGAAGTGACAAATGTCAAACTTGCTTAAAAGCTCCATATTTCCTGACGGTGTGACATGAGATTGATTATCTGGGTGAGAATCCGCCTCCTGTTTAGTCCACTCCACCAGAAAACGACCAATCGAAGCAGTGGATTCTGTTTTTAAGCAGAAATATGTTTTATTGTAGCGTTGAGCTGTCAGATGAGGAAGGCTTTTTGCTCCGTTGATTGAGGTTGTTAGTTTGATCCCCGGCTGCTACTGTCTGCGCCTGAATGCTTAGGATGGGCTAGCCGCAGAGGGAAACCACATGAGCAGTGTGATTCATTTCAATTCACGCT
Organism: Apeltes quadracus; assembly: GCA_021346845.1. Lineage (NCBI taxonomy): Eukaryota > Metazoa > Chordata > Actinopteri > Perciformes > Gasterosteidae > Apeltes > Apeltes quadracus. The sequence continues at coordinate 6,407,720 of CM037934.1, read as the reverse complement.
GCAATTTTTCGGCTCGACTGTTTTCAATTGTTTTCAACGGTTTTGGCAGCCGGGTCGCAACCTTTCTCATTTCACGGCTCAGCAGCAAAATAAATAAGTTTTTTTGGAAACAATCAAAAGAGAAATAGGCAATGCAGTGACTTATGTATTATTATATATCGGTCCGTTGGTCCGCTGGTCGGCTACTTTAGCTGGTCATGGTGCCCAGAGGATGAATCCTACCGACTCTTATGGACCTCTGACTTTTCCTCTTGGTTACGTTCACAACAAATGCCGTTTTTCTGGGTTGCCTTAAAATTAGATTCACAGTTTGGGTTTCCAGAGAATTAATTGAAATTAACAAATAACTGCAAATTTGATATTTCCAGGAGTCCAATCTTAAAACCTTTTTGTTTGGATTAAATCAGCTAATATAACATGCTGAACTAAGAAGATGAATACGGTAAATATAAATATTTTAGCATCGTTGTTGTGAGCATGTTAGGACGCTGACGTTACCATTTGGCCTGTACAGACTCCCAAATTAATCATTTGTAAATTCTATAAAATATATTTGATTGTTGTTTTTGCATTGCAGGGAAGGTGTTTAATCTGAATACTAACAGGAATCAAGTATTTTTATTTAGCTCTGAATCAGCTGTAAATCAGCCGCCAGGATGGTTTAAAAAAAAAATGTCTTTGTGAATAGAAACCATTAATGTGTTATTTTGCTCACACTTACGTTACTTTTAAAACAAAAACCCTTTTGCTGGAACAGTCCAGCATGAACGTAAATTAGCAGGGCGGCCGCATGAAGCTTTTTGATGTGCTCTCCATGTAAGTAAGCTGCTTGATTTAATAATCAGCATCAGTATGAAATAATGATCCACTCAGTTTTTCGTGCTCTTGTGTATTGAGTGTGAATATAAACATTGGCAAAAGAGAAATGACTCACGCTGTACGGTTGAGTGAGGGAGGATTAAAATTAGCTTGTTTATTCCACGATTATTAACAGCTAAAAGCTTCTCTGCCTTACGCGGCTGGAGAGCTCGATTTGGGTTTTTTTTCGAAGCTTTAGTTGTGAAGCATAGATTCAATACAAGGGCTGATTTGGCATTCACACTTGTTTTACACACACAGGTGTCATTTTGGCGCCAGGCCGATCTTTAAAGATGTAATCTGTCCACTAGCTTAGTCTCTGGTCTATATACAATTTGAAAGGACAAAGAAACTGGTATTCATCACGGTCGCACTGAAGAAGGATGAATAAAGAGCCATGGGAGTTGTTTTTTTAAATGTGATCGCCGGATTAGCACCATAAAGTTTCTTGTTATTCCTTTAACGTCCTACCTGACTTTACTCCTAACAGGCAGGCTAATGCACCTCTACGCCGTCTGCGTGGATTGCCTCGAAGGCGTCCACAAGATCGTCTGCATCAAGTGCAAGTCTCGCTGGGACGGGAGCTGGCACCAACTGGGCACAATGTACACCTACGACATACTGGCTGCTTCCCCGTGTTGCCAGGTACTGATGAGATTTCCTGACTACTGTCGCTGACTAATGGAACATTTCAGTGCCTTTCAGCTCATTTGTTTTAGGCAAAAACAATCAGCAGGTTGCTGGTGCTGTTGGGTGACCATATTGATGTAATGATGTAGCAATGTAGTGACGTCCTGAACTTCCTCGTCACAAACCTTGTCCAGCATTAATTCCAACGTCCTTTTAAGCGCCCTGCGTCCTCCCTGTGTGTCCTCAGGCCCGTCTCAACTGTAAGCACTGCGGGAAGCCGGTGGTGGACGTCCGAGTCGGGATGCAGTATTTCTCCGAGTACAGCAACGTGCAGCAGTGCCCTCACTGCGGCAACCTGGACTATCACTTTGTGAAACCTTTCTCCTCCTACAAAGTACTCGAGGCTTATTGACAAATGCTGCCCGTTCAGGCTAGTTAAGCTGCTTTGGTTCTCAATTTTTTTTAACACAATCTAGGAAAGATTTTATTTTTGGAGGGGCATTAAGGCGATTTTATGTTTATAAGTTTGCTCTCTTGTGGTTTCTTTTTTATGTATAGGGAAAAAATCTCTAGTTTTCAATAAAGGAAGAAAAAAAAAAAAGAAAAAAGTTCCATGACAGTATATCTCTGCAGTTAAAGGTTTTGATAAAGTGTGGAACTGACACACCAGTCAGGCAAACCCAGTTATCTGTGAGAAATGAATGTATCTGTATGCCAAAATTTGCTTTTATTGAACTTTTTTTTAACCAAAAATAAAAAGAGCAATCTCAAATAAAGCAGAGAAAGAAATGCATTTGTGTTGGTTTGATATGTTCATCCCATATAAAAATGTTTTTCACTTAAACAGTGACAAACTCCTCCCTACATTTTCAACTTGCGACGTACAAATTATTACTGATCATCTTCAGATACGTCTATTCTTATTAATTCTCAACCATTCTTTGGTCTAAGACAGGCACAAGAAGGTGAACGTAGGTGCTGTAAAAATACATTCATTACATTTCGGGTTCAAAAAAAGACTCATGCCCAATCATAATCCAAACAACTGGTCTATTAAGGTTTCATATACAACGAGGACAAGCTAAAGGGCCATGGTGCAGCATTTAGGGCATCTATTGGGAGTCATGAGAATATATTATCAAGTATGTTTCCATTAGTCTTCACCTGGAAGGAAGAATCGTTGTGTTTTCGTTACCTTAGAATGAGCCGGCGGCCGTGTTTCTACAGTAGCCCAGAAGGGACAAACCATAAACACCGGCTCCCGCATGTTTTGTTTTTGTCCGCCCCTGTACTTCTCCTACACACTCTTCAAAATGAACCACTTTCAGTCGGGCCGCAACATGCAACCTCCCCGCTAGAGGTCGCCTCATCCCACACGCTGGAAAGCAGTGGATGGGATGTTTTTAAGTGCAGTGACAGCAGTATTCAAACGTGGGGCGCAATATTGTAAAAAAAAGTTCCCTCTTCTGATGCAGAACCATTTTTGGGACCAGCGCAGCTCTGCCACCCGCGACCCTTTCCGAGGGCTGATGGTTCTTCCACATCCATCAGGATGCGCCAATGTCGAACACCAGGCTTTATTATGGATATTCCACACGATACACAGCGAATGGAGCCAGCTAAAAGAATTTACACCACACTGTAACATTTAGGAGCGGACTTCAATTTAGTTGTTATGACAATGTTTTATTCTCATCGGCGCCCCGCTGTATGGACCCTTCTGTAGAGTCTGTGTCACTAACAGGAGGCGCGGCTGTTTGGCTCTCAGCGGCTCTTGAGGTGGCGTCGTCCGAGTGCGAAGGATCACCTTTATTCTTCTGTTTTTGCGACAATTCCTTTGCCGAAGGCGGTCGGAGGACGCACATGGCCGCCTGACCCTCACGTATGGCTTTTGGTTTGGAAACATATCCGACCATCACCTCCATTTGTTGCACTATCTGCTCCAGATGTGTATCCTGTGGAAAAAAAAAGGTTTTTAGGTAAATACATGCCCACTGTGTCACCATGGAAACTGTCCTCCACCTCACCCTCTGAACCATTAAAGTTAAAATCAACAATGCCGTTCGGGAAAATAGCCTCAGGTGACGCAAATAATGGACAGCATTACTCATTTAGTTTCTCCTTGGGTTATTGATGTCACCAGTTACAAGTTACAATTTTACACAGCTTGGAAATATTGATATTGGACAGTTCAATCAAATAGAAGCTAATATTTTCTTAACAAAAACAAGTATTTTTAATCTCTTTGTTCTTTGTTTGGACTTTTAAGTGGAAAATAAACTTCTCCTCCGCGTATCTATTCTGTGGTCTAACTATTCAGCGTGAGCCGCTTCGGCGGACACGATGGACACTACGAGCCCGTCTCAGCGGACGTTTTTTTCCTCACCAGGTTGACAGCAGACGCCCCGCGGCCCGATCGAAGAGTGATTCTAACGTGGTTCTTCTTCTCCAGCCAACTCTCCACCTGTTTCAACTTGGTGGACAGGTCGTGAGGTGCGATGCCCGATGAAAAGGTGAGCTCCTTCACCTGCACGGGGGCTGTGGACACAACACATGCTGTACGTCTCATGATTGACGTTCCATACTGTGTGAGCAACATTTTTATTCCGAGAGATCTGTTGAATAATGATGAAACTGCCAGGGTGCTGGTAAAGTGATATTTTACAGTGAGAGACAAGTTTTAAGAAATATTTTGACTTGGAAATGAGCTGTGCACTCATCCGCAGATGAAAGAGCTCAGGTGAAGCCGAAGCTGTCGAGGTTTAAATAAATGTAAATCAAAAAAGTATAAAAATAGCTCTCAATGTGTAACCATGTACCGACAACTTATTTAAAAGATGTCATCACCAGAACCCAAAGCTACTCGTTCCAAGTTTGAAATCATGAAACGCGTTTTTGCTCCTGACCCTTTGAAATGAGAGAAACTCAATCTGACGTTTACACATTTCTTTCACGGGACGCCACACACCTGCTTTTGCTTTCTGCTTCTCCCGCAGCCTCAGCTGCTCTTCGTGGATCTGTTTGCCGCTCATCAGCCGGTAGACAGGGGGGTCTCTGCGTTCACCGAGCAGCACCAGCTTGAGCCCCCGCTCGTCCAGGACTCTGATCACATCTGCGCGGTGCATGGTGCCCAGGTTCTCGCCCGTCTCGCTGATTACCTGTACCTCGCGGTGGGGGATCCTTCGGCCGACGGCGCCGATCGTACCGGGAGCTATGAGGTCGTGCTTGTTCTTTTTCTTTGGCGTGGTCGCCTGCTCCGTGTCGTCCACATCCGTGGAGAACGGAGAGCCCCTGCAGGAGGAGGCAGCGATGTTAGGCCTGTCACCGGGTAGCGCCAGTCTCGCTGCTGGCGCCCAGTGGCCCCGGCCGCCACCGCACACGGCTCCGAGCGTGTGGCTCAGCATCCGCCTCACGCAGGCTGCAGACATGACCTGGATGTTTCCTGATGGGAAAAGGAAAGAAGGCCACAAATTGAGGGGCCAGATTGCATTATGTGAAACAGCATACATCACAAAAAAGGCCACGACCAGCATCACAAAAAAGACCACGACCAGAGGGATAAGCAATATATTTTATCATGATGCAGGATTTAAACTACTCCTGAAAATCACGTGACAGGTGAATGTAAATAACAGTTCATATTTACACTCAAGGACAGGTTAGCTTTTTTTTTTTAGATTTAGATTGTGAAACAATGCGTATGTTACAATAATTCACTTGCTGTCGAAGTGTCTTTTCTTGCATTTACTTTAATTTATTGGCACAATGCTTTGTTGAGGAATAAAACATGGCAACATTCAGCTGTGTCGCGCTTTTAGCTTGGGCCGAATCCCTCAGAAAGCGATGCCTTCTGATTCGTACGGAGACATCGGCGTCTTCGCTACTTCCACAGTGTCCAAGTGTCCCCCTGTTGTCCGTCACCTTAGCGCCGTGGCGCAGTTCACTCACCGTGGGTCAATGTCGTAGGTTCACGTCGCAGCCTGCCGGAGGATGCGTCCTCTTCCGCCCTGCACTTCTTCGCTGCGGGCCATGCAGAAGAAACCCGCGACGCTGCCCCCCTGTGGACAAAGCGAGACACGCGAGACACGCGGTTACTTCATTAAAGGGGTTTATGATGACAGTAATAGTAATATGCAGGGTGCGATTTGACAAAAAAGCAGAGGGGGGGATTTTTTGTTTTGCTGCCGGTGTCGGCATGCGTGCTGACCGGGTGGAGTGGGGAATGTGGGAAGGGGGCGGCGCACCTCCGCGGATACGCGCGCGCGTGTCCATATGATCGCGCATTATGTTCGCGGAAGTTGCATCCGCACACGCACATCACGCGCTGCGCGTAGGGAACCAAATGTGTTTGTGTTCGATGGTGTTCAGAAATATGCGTGCATGCGGGAAATCCTTGTCCCCACCGGAGATTAAAAAAAAAAACAGAGGGGGGGATCCCTGTCCCCCCCGGCGATAAAAATAATTTAGCAGAAGGGGGGATAGGAAAACCAGAGGGGGGAATCCCCCCCACCCCCTTCCCACAAATCATCTGTGGAGCGCAGCTGCCTTGTAGGGCAATGAGGTGTTACAAGCTCTTTAGGTGCCTGAGATGAAAGAATGTGACTATTTATTTTTATTAGTGGGCTGCATGTAGCGACCCCAGTATGTGCAGATGTGTGCCAGACTATTTATTGGTGAGGAGCTTTACTGTGGAGCTTTTTGAAATGCAGAAACAGTTTAGTTTGCTAACAATTTTGTACAGTTTTATTTTTATCAAGTTTGAGAAGTGTTCCTGTGTAATTCATGTACATTTTCCATTGGTTATATATTTAGCTCTCGAATATTTCTAAATTCAAAAAACATTATCACAAGTAGGGAATGAAATCAGGTGGACTCTTAAGGATGTTTTCCTAAAGATTTATTTGGTAATCTTTCTACATTTTTACTTTACACAGACAATAATAATGTGCACATGAGCTACTCAGTGTCACAGACCGCATTCATTCCATGAATTTGGTTATTTTGGTCCTAACTTGTTATCTCCAAATTCAATCATGTTTTGGTTGTTTAGCAAACTACACTGGCACGACATAGTTTTGCAAAACAAAATGCTTTATGCAAAGTAAGTAAGCTATGGTCACAGTCCAAAAGGTCCCGTTGTCACTCTTTGCAGAGCTGCTCTTCAGTGCTTTATGTTACCTCAACAACGGAAAGGTAAGAGTTCAATAAAATACTGCTTGCTAATCATCTTTATGGAAAAAGTACTTTGTAATTATACTTGTCATTGATCTTCTGTATCAGGGAACAGATCACACGTCCTGACAGAGAGCTAAGCCATCAAAACAACATGAGCCGGAGGACTTGGGTTTTGTTTGTGGGCCTTTGGTGGATTTATCCTGTTTGTGAGTAATCTGCAGATAATAATATATAGTCTAGTAGTCTCCACAAATCATATTGCATTGCTCTCCCAAGGAATGCCTTTCTATCTTTTCTAAGATCCATTCTGGTTATGAACGTGTTTGAATAATGGCTCACTTTTTGTCTTCTTGTTATTTTGTTTTATTCAGTAGGTGGAGTAGATGAACTCAGACAATGTTTGAACACGAGGAAGGCTATTGTTGTTGCTGATTGTTTCAATCTCTTCCTCTCTCCGGAAAAACATTGGAATCGAAGTGAGTATTATTGAACAAAACTTTTAACTACCGTAGCAGTTGAGTGATGTTTGAGGAACAGAATTGGTATTGTATTTCTAAGTTTTTAATACGGTAAAATAAAGAAAGATATCAAGCATCTACTGTAGTCAATATGTGACAAGATATGACACTGCGAGATTGATAGATTTGTGGCCCAGCCGTTGTTAAAGTGTTTATCTTACTTCATGATGTACAAAGGCAGGATTCCCAATCCCTCTGCAGGCCCGGGTTGCATGCTATTTGTGCACAAAAACCAAAGCAAACCAAGTGAGTACAACAAAACTTTTACAATACACTTTATTTTTTAATTTTGCATTTACATTTGCTCTTCAACAAAATACATTTCCAACTGTTTTTGTGTTTTTAATTGATAGATACATTTGGGAGGGAATTTCCTGAAATGAGCGGCTATAATAGTTCTTCTATGGCACTACACTTTCCAAGATTTTACCTAAAGCGGGATCTGAAGATTTATGTCATTGACGAGAGGCTGTGCAACGCATCTTCCACAGACTTCCGAGGTGACACAACTGTGTTCTCTTATGTCAGCATCTTGTTGGCGACACTAAATAGCATTCTGTCCACCAGAACGTCACCATTTATTATTGAGTGCAAAGGGCAGAAGACACTCTAATGCGATGATTTGTTTTTGTCAATGTAGATTTTTTCAGTGAAACAAGTTGCATTAATTACACTTCCCCAGGTAAACGGCTTTCTTTTACATTTCAGTTTGAAAATAGATTATAATAAAAAAGGTGTTTATGAAGGTATTATAAAGATTACGCTCGATGTAATAACAGGAATAATGAATGAAGTTTCTTTTAAATAAGTATTTTGTTTTTAACCATTCCTCATAGTGTCAGCTACTCTTAGCAAAACAATTAATTAACTAAAAAAAATTATCATTTCAAAGAGATTGGTAGATACATCTGATACTTTCTGTAGCTTTGTCCCACTTTTTTTTCCGACTGCATACGTGAAGATTCTGAAGGTGTTTTTCTTTGTAGGTCCTTCCCAGATTACATGTTTCCATCCAAATAGCGAATGTAAAGACAGTAAATATGATGAAGACGAATGCAACCGTTGTGGTGAGTTCCTCTCACAGAAGCAAGATTTTTTTTGTTTTTTCATTCCTTTTTGTGCAGTGTTAAGCACATTGTGCTTGTCAAGCTACAGATGCCGGCTTCAAATGGCACTAAATGTATATCTTACTTTCCTTTCAGGTCGGAAAAAGTACAAGATGATGATAAGAAGCCGAACCTGTATTAATTGTGACAATCCAGTAAAGCAGCCTGAGATTAACTACATGTTGAATACCACTTTCACACCTAAAGAAGGAAAACTCGACGCTGCCGAAGCTGCGTAAGATATTCTGGGAAACATGCTTTGATTTGCTGTCTTTCCCGAGAGAGATTAGAAGATTATTTCTACTGTGAAAGTGCAACATGAAACAGATCAGACTGTTTTTTTTTTTTCAAAGCAAACCGATTTTTCACCCACAAGAATATCAGGAGCATCAGCTTGCTGATAATAGACAATTCACAGAAATAAACATTGTGCTGTTTTATTTGAAAAGAAGAGTAACGTGTATGTGAATTTGGGCTTTAAAGGAAAATATTTTGAGTCTTTTAATTGTATTAAACAAATAATAAATGGAACAGTGACGCATTTGGGCTTGCTCAAAAATTTGTTTAGGTTTTGACTGATGTGTTTGTGAAATTAGTTGTTTTTCAGGCTCTGCTTATCCCCTTCCTCCAGTCTCTGAGCTAACGCTAAGCTAAGCTAAGCTAAGCTAACCTGCTTGCTCCAGCTGTGTACAAGTTCTGATAAACTATTCCTCATAACATTTCAAAAGAATAGAGGCAAAATATGTTTAGACTATTTATATGTATTTACCACAAAGTGATATATGTTAAGAAATGTTTAATTGTGAAATTGTCAACATACTGAATGTTCCTCCTTCTGTCAACAGTGGAGTCGTGAAAGGATTGGCCAACCTTACTGCCTCCATCAACAGTTCGGCTGCTCTGAATGCTGGAGAAGGAGTTACGGGCATAATTATGAAACAAACGGACCCCACGTTTGTGGATGAGATGATATTTGGTTACATGTCCCCAAGTGACGGCATTAGTGTGGGTGTATTATTTTTTATTCTATGTCAATGCTGTAACATTCTCAGTCCAGTCCTCAGTAGAACAGCATGAATCGGGTGACCACTTGTCACTCCCAATGCGGCCTCCGCATTAGAGGCCCGTACGTCTCGGGTCAAAGCCTCGGTTACGCTCTCTGCATGGACGCTCGTACGCACTCCGGATGATGCAGAATCGTGACGAGGAATCTGACCTCTTGTAGTCTGGCCTGGTTTCTCTCTGCGACAGCAGACCCTCTTAAAGTCTTTCGTTCTCTCCACTGCGTAGTTACTTTTGTTCAACATTGTCTCTTACTTGCAGTCTTTCAGAGATTCCCAGAGCACTGTGAAGTTTCTTAAATGCAAAGTCGTTCCCTGGATTATCACATTACATTACATTACATGTCCTGTAGCTCACGCTTTGATCCAAAGCGACTTACAATAAGTGCATTTCAACCACAGGGATATAAACTCAAAGAACAAGAAACAAGAAAGTTCTCTTTCAACAAAAAAGCTGATTTATAACTTGTTATAGATAAGAGCCATTTAGAGCCATTTAAGAGCCAATACAATTTAAGTGCTGCAATTTGATAGTGTGTTTAGTCAAGGTAGAGTCTGAAAAGGTGTGTCTTTAGTTTGCGGTGAAAGATGTAGAGGCTCTCTGCGGTCCTGATGTCACCAGAGAGTTTGTTCCACCATTTCAGAGCAAGAACAGCAAAGAGTCGTTATGAATCGATTCACTTTAGATAAATAATTTCCTTTTCTTACACTTTCAAACAACACTGTGTTTTTTGATTGATTTTGATCACACACTTGTCTTCTTCCCTGCAGATTTTAGAAGAAACAAATGCTCGTGCTCAATTCTCGAGGTCCGTTCGACTGTCAAACGAAGCGTTTGAAAAGGCCATAAGTTTGAATGTCAGTGATCCATTTGGGGCGCTGCTACGATTCTCCAATCTGGACACGGTAACAAACACTATTAAAATGTCACCTTCAATGATGCCAGATATTTAAACATTTTACCATTTTCTAGTTGTTTCCTTTTTTTCAGGATGAGTTGAACAGCACTATTTTAGGTAATGAGGTTTTAGCGTTGGAAATGGGAGCCAAGATCGCCAATCTCACAGACAAAATAAGCATTGATTTCAAAAACATGACATACGTAAGTCAAAATATATACACATTTATATACATACATAAATTATGCATTATTTCATAGGTATTCTTTGTTTGCCATTGTTTTGTTGTTGTCTTGTTGTTTTTTGCAGGAAGGAATTCCAACTTGTCATTCTTGGGATGGTGACGGTAAATGCTTTTTTTCTTGTATAGTCTTTCCTTTAGACTACCAATGGTTGGCTAATGTAATGGGCCTTCTTCACATATCCCACCACCGCTTCACAACACAATTAGTGGCTGCTGGATTATTTTCCACTGGGACACTTGGATAGACTCGATATAGAATTAACGTCAAATTTACTGTGTGTCTCACACATTTGATTGATTTGATGAAATCTACATCTGGGGCGTATAATACAGTGTTTTCCATGTTAGAAAACGAAAGATTTGCGTTGCTAACCAGTTGTTTGTCACTCAGGTACTCATGAACCCTTCAGCTTCAGCTCGGTCTTGTCTGCCTGCTCTGTTCCTGTTTTTTAGGAAGCCGACCAAACTGGACCGCGGACGGATGTCAGACGATACAAAATGGGTGCAACATTACATGCGAGTGTTCGCATTTGACCTTTTTTGCGATCTTATTGGTGCGTTTTTACGTCTTTTGTAATATTTGTCTGTATGAAAATTTTGATTGAACTCTGGCTTCTTTGTTTGTCGTTCCCATCTCTGTGTTAGAATGCATAATAAACCGTCCTCATTTATGCCAGTCCAGGTCATAAAGTGTTTCGCTGTGTGCAGGTTCCTCTCAATGACAGCATACCGAGTTCAGACCTGAACAAACTCACCATCATCACTCAGGTTGGCTGCGGCGTGTCCATGTTCTTCCTCAGCATCGTCCTCTTCATGCACCTTTTCAGGTAATGATGACATTTCTCCATATTTTCTTTCAGAATGAATATTGTTTATTTTCCAAAGAAGGTTAATGATAAAAAACAACAACATGTAGATTCATGTTTGCTCAATCGGATTCCAAAATAATTGATCCGTCAACCAAATTTGGTAATAACAACTACTTTTTTAACTGCAGAATAAAATCCATCTTTCGTCCAGTTTGTTGAGCCATGATCGAGAGATTTATTCAGCTGATGAATCACTCTTATCATAGCGACACATACTCAATTATTTCCTCTAAAAAACAATGAGGGGAATAGCGTGGTTTCCATCACAGAAAGTAGAAAAACAATGAACTAATAAAAAGACACAAAATGTCTCCATTCTGAACATTGATATTATAAAAACTTGTGTTGTCTTTTAATTAGGTTCTAATTTATAATAACTGATGCCAATATTTAGATAGCAGGCCGGCTGATACAGTATTGTTCATTTTTTTTGCACCCTACAAAACACAATTTATTAATAGTAAGAAATGACATAAAAATGCTGAGCTTAAAATAACATATCAAACATGATGTTGCAAATTGTCTTTTTTGCTGCAGTCGATATGATCTGCATCTGCAGTGAACATATTTTACAGAAGAAAAAAAAGTCATACTAAAAAGGCAAAAATCGGAAAACGATATGGGCTGACCAATAGATCGGTCTATCTTTCATTATATTGAATATCATTGACTCGAATGTGCTGAAGTCTTTAACAAACTCAGCAAAACCAATCCCATGTGGATAGCCGCGATGTTTACCAGCATGCTGATTTAGTTAAATTCATGCAAACTAAAGTTCTCTCCCGAACAGCGGAACATGTTGTCAAACATTTTCTGTAGGGAAATAAGACTGCTGCATAGTTACTTTGTTGCAGGTGTTCTATGGAAACATGATGTTCTCTATGGAAAAAGAACTGACCCGTCTATCCGTCGCCTCGCTTTGAATAAATATATGAAAACTTTTTATACAAATATTGCACTTCCTTGAAGTCATTCACATCAAATTCTGCAATATAAATATTGCTTATAGATCTCAGTTTTTTTATATGGCTTATTAGATAACTAATGAATGCTAAACGGTCATGACGAATTTACCGAGGGGGAGGAAGAAATCTATTTCTATCAATACCATGCTGTAAAAAATATCTGCTCCAAATAAAAGAGCTGTGTTGGCAAATGTACTTCAAAGTATCATTGAGTTACAGTTCTCAGTGGGAATAAACTTAACAATAGTGAGAAATACAGTTACAATTACCGAGAACTCAAAGAGACTCCTTCAAGTGTCTCGCTTTATCCAAACAAGAATCCAAACCTCCAAAGGATCCCTGCAAGGACTGAGAAGGCCGACTGTCAGACCCTGCTGCAGTAAAACTAACTAACAAAGCCCCTCTGGTCCTCGCAAACACCGCAGCTTTAGTCCACAGGTGTCCTCTGCCAAAAGGTTCCTCATAGCAGCTTTAACTACTTCACCAGAAAGCTGGTTAATGATAGAAAGCTTTGCTTTGCCTTTTAGCAACATGCGTCTCTCTTACAGGAAGACCCATGCCAGCACATCCACAATGATTCTCATCCACCTGGTGTCGGCCATGTTCCTGCTGGACTTCACTTTTCTAATCAACGACTTTGTGGCGTCCCTGAAGAGTTCTGTGGGTTGTAAGATCATGGCGGCTCTCATGCACTACTTCATGTTGGCCACTTTCACTTGGTTTGCCGCGCAAGCCTTCCACCTCTGCATGCTGCTGTACATGCGGAGCACAAACCGTCACTACTTACTCAAAGTGTCCATCTTCAGTTGGGGTGAGTACGCGTCCCCGTCATCTGTCGTTTGATCGGAACATCGAAGAAGACGTTTGCAAGTCAGCGGCTTCTTTTGTCCGTTTTCCAGTTCAACCCAGTATAATTGCGACCGTCATGCTCATCATGGGAAAATATGGTGAACGAGCCATCTATACTAGTGACGCTGGGGACTCTGTGGCCATGTGAGTGTGTCCTTTGTGTTTTGAATACGGAGAACCATACATTCCTTTGCACACTTAGTTTCCTTCACCGGCGACTCTTTGTGTTTTCAGCTGCTGGATAACAGACAATACTTCGCACTACGTTGTCAACATAGGTTACTATGCGTTGGTCTTCATCTTCACCTTCACCACCTTCATCATCGTACTGACCTACCTCTTTTGTCGCAAGAGAAAGACCAAGGAAAGTGTGAGCACAGAACCGAGCACAAATAAAAAGAGCATTACTACGATCCTGGGACTGTGTTTCATGACGGGGATCACCTGGGGCTTCGCCTTCTTCGCCTACGGTCCCCTCCGGATCCCCGCCTACTACATTTTCACCGTCTTGAATTCTTTCCAAGGTCCTCAACCGCTCTAATCATTTAATTGAACCCTATTTTATATTCAACGCTCATACAGGTTGGTTTTTATGAGGGCACTCGCATGAATCAGGCTGCTTAAATTAATATTCAATATTAATATTCAAATCTATTGAGCCTGCAAAGGAACCGTTTTGGTTGAGTGCGGCTCTCTAGCATGATGTCCAGTTGCAGCAAGCAGCTGTTTTTTTTTCAGGGAGATGCTCTCAATAATTCGGTTGTGAAATCTGCTCAGTGCCAAAAGGAGCCATGGAAAGTGCAGCTTGAGAGACCGACACAGAGTGTTGCTTGATGTGTCAATATGACAATTTTGTTTCATGAGAACAACAACTTTATAAAGGCGTTAACACCTCGTCTAACTTCCTCCAAGTGGTAGAAAATATACAGGTATTTTGGTTTAATTCAAAACCAAATGCCCAATATAAGGCACAAAGTGGTTGTTACAATGGAATTGTATTATATAAAAGGAAGCAGTAAAAGAACTGCTAAATAAGAACCGACCTGCATGAGAAACGAACTGTAAAATAGAAATGAACTAATAATAGATTTTGAAGGCTTGTCCGTATGACTGACCGCCTTTCTTTGCCTGGCAGGTTTCTTCCTGTTCATCTACTACAATCACACCAGCGGCCCAATCAAGGGAGAGGAATCCTCCGTCAACCACAGCACTCTTCAAACCAGCACGTGTGGGGAGAACCCCTACGGCAACCTCCCGTGGGAAAAACCTGGAGGCCAAACGGGTACTAAGGAGGGAGGTTCGTCAGCTTGAAGTAAAATACTATAAGCGGGTAGAATGAACTGAAAGAAATGCACGTGTCAAAATACATTAGTTTTCTTAGGACAATGATTTTCTTTGGACAATTTAATTCATTGAAGGTTGTTTGTTTCATGGAGTTAATTATAAAATGAGTGAGTTTTTGCCCCAACTGCAAACTGTAAATATTAAATGCTTATGTAACTTATTCAAATTAAATTTTCAAAACTAATATCTATAGTTGTGGATATAAAAAAAATGTTTCCTAAAGCAGGTTTTGAATGTTTGGGATAGGAGAGCGAGAGTACAGCAATAAAGAATCTTATATTTATTTTTCATTCACACAAGCATTCATCTTATCTTCTTGTTTTTAGTTAGCAAAATTGTGTATTTTACAGCAGCAGAGCCTCTGCTTCCTTGAGAGCTCTTTCCATTTCAGTCGCCTCTAGGGAGAAGGTTTCCCTTTCCTGCATCATATGCTCCCGCGCTTTCGCCAGTTCCATCATCGTCGTTTGGATTCCCTAGAAATGTTATAAAGAGGGTCACTTAAATTACAGTGCAATCATCACTTAAATGTATAACAAACAGCCAGATGTGAGTTTAACTCGCCTCTAAGCGGGCACGTTGCTGCGATGCCGTGTCTCCAAACACTTTCAATTCATTCAGCAGGTCTGTGGAGATACTCTGAGATGGAGACAATGAAAGTTGTGTTTATTAAATGCCACTGCCGATGCTACCCATCCTATGCAGGATAGAACATTGAAAGAAAACACCCCCCCCACATTTTAAATGATGCTGTTGTGTGGTATGCAACAAGTGAATGTCTTTGTAATCATTTGTGCGAGTGAATAGAAATAGAAAAACATGACTGGACTTCTAACATTAAGTAAACTGAAATAAAATGTACATACCATAACTTCTTTTGTTTTATCGTTATTTTGTTGAGCTGCTTCACCAACCCTTTCTCCTAAAACTATGAATGAAAAAGTAATAATAGGTTAATCAGATTCAAGCAAAAACTGAAATCCTGCGGGAAGAAAAGGCTGCAAATATGAACCTGGGTCTATATTGGCTGCGACTAGGAGTACATGACAGTCCTTCAGGTTTTTCCGAACCTCTACATTCTCCTTTTCAAGTCCACTGAACTGCAGCTCCAACTCAGCTACTCTTTGCTGCAAAGTAACAAGGGAAGAGATGCCAGTCAACAGACAAGTGAAACGTTCAAAATACATTGTTAATGTTACGATCATCCAAGCACTTCATTAAACAGGCTTCCCGCACCCGTGTCTCTGTGAGGTTTTTCTGCAGCTCCTCGTTGGTTGCCATCAGATGCTGATTTTGCCCCTTATGCTCAGCCTGTTGCCCGTACCTGGTGGAGACCCTAACAACAGGTGCAATGTGAAGTGCTTTGAAAAAAGGCTGATGCCCGACGCACGTAAAGGATAAGAAACTAAATGCAACACTTACACTTTGTTTGCTTTAGGGGCAGCAGGTTTCCTGCCAGACAATTCATTCAATTAGTTAATTAGTAAGTTAATCGCTGTGAAGCAACACAGAGTGTAGTGATGATTAGCAAATGTCTTACCTTAACATGTTTTCTTTTTGAGGTTTAACTATACCGTCTAACTTTTGGGCAGCATTTGCTGTTGCAGATACAGTTGCTGGGTCTTTGGAGTCAAATTTACAACCGGTTTTCTTAATTTCTGAAGGAAACTTGAAACCTAAAAAATACAATATTGTTAAGCAGACATCAGCGTTATAATACTTTAAATTTACAATTGAAATATAAAGAATGCAAAAACAGCAAATGCTGTTTGCTCACCTTTTGGAATCCTGGATGACATTTGCTTTATCTGTTGTGCAATAAATACAACGGTAGCAAGAAAAAATCCCCTGTACGATGAATCAATCGGATTAACAAGTAACTCATAATTTCTTCATTCGTGGAAAATGGTTGTGAAATAACGTGATCATTCAACTGCTATATACACGTTCTGCTTTTGCGCACTCTAAAGTCTTAATTAAATCATTGAACACACGGACGTTTGTATTCAACTTAACCTGACCAAACACATTTCCAAATACAACATTCGGTTTAGTTAGCTTAGCTGCTAGTTAAACGTTCGACATAACTGAAACACACTAATATGTGCAGCATGGTTGGATGAAACAGAATCAACACCTACCTTTGTGGATGTGTTGGATTTCTAAAGCAAAGGCATCAACAGTCGATTCCCCAAAACAAACCGCACGAATTTAAAATCCTCCCGCCCTCTTTGCTCACATCCGGTTTGAATCCGTCACTTCCTTTTCTCTATTATTTCCTTTTGTCTTTAGGTTTATATTCCTTGATCAATTCAAGCTGACCCGTATTTGTATTCTTCTGTTAGTGTTGTTGAATCAACACTGCTGCACTAACCGAAAGAAGCAGCGAAAGACGAGACAAAAAAACGATATAACGTTAACTTAGTTCACTGCGCATGCGTGGAGGCGGCTAAATTCAAAACCGAAGACGTTAGCGTCCCGGCTCGTTGACGTTAGCTGCAGTTCACATCGACCCATCTAGAGAGAAGCGATATGAACTAATTTCGTGTTAGTTAAGGAATATAACAACTTTAACCGTTGTAAAACCGAGGAATCACCTGATCACAACTACAAGGTTTGCGTTCCAGTTTTTTGGGGTGGGTTCAGTTAATGTCAGACCAACACGAACGTCACCTAACGTAATATCTCAACCGAGGACATCAATTATGTATTGTAACAAATAGCGAGAAATAATAACTCCTGGGTTAAATATTGAAGGCATGCTTCTGCGTCGGCGTCTCCGTTGCGTTTGCGTGTTGCGTTGACGGACTCGTTTTAAATTCATGGTTCAAAAAGGCTTGCGTGTGTTGCAAAGCAATTCGCCGCCAGAACACCAGGCAGAGTAACGTTTATTGTCGAAGACGACCTAGAGAGTGCCGCCTTTGCAAGTGGAAGTCGTTGGTTTGTTTATTAATTTATCAGAGACTTTTTTGCCCCGTGCATCAACACTGCTGCTTTTCTTCGATAACGCAGAAGCATAAACTAGGCTTTAAGAGTAAAAACATCTGACGTCATGCATTTACTATTGCACGTCACTTCGATGAGGTGGGTGCAATTTTCACATTAAACGAAAAGGGAAATCCGTATCCAGCCTTCCGATCATTTCAGATCAATTACTTTTTAAACAAAGATTACTACCCCTGAGATGAAACTCTTGTTTAGCAGTTCATTTTAACTAGTTGGTTTTAATGCAATAGATGTATTTTATCCCATCACTTCCTCAACCTGTTATTTGGTTGTTAATTGAATGCCTTGGCTAAAGATGAATAAAGGTCTGTTAAATGCTGCCTCATTTCACTGACAATGTCATCACATTTCAACTTGCATTTAATCAGATATGGCAGAATCTTTGATTTACTGTATCAATTTGTATTTTCCTTTGTTTAGAGTTGAAAATGGAGCCTCTGGATCCTGCCAAGGATGAGTGAGTAAACCTGATAAGTACTCATGTGCTTTTCTGTGTTGACTGATCTTGTTACCTGGTCTTAAAACATATTTGTGATCATGGCTGTAGTCACATTTGCTATAAGAACAAACGCCCACCATAGCTGAGTAATGCGTTTCATGTGCTTTTACAGGGAAGACCGTAGATTTTCCAGGCGGCGCATTTCTTCGGTCAGTACTACAAACCATTTATAGTAGTAAAGACGGTTTACGTTTCTTGTGAACAAATCATGAGCCTGAATCATAACCTCTGCAATTGTTCATTTCTAGATTTTAAAAGCACCACGAAAATCACTGCGATGTCCTGAAACGCCAGAACAGGAATATGTGGTAACTGAACTGCTAAATATTAAAAAGTGTTGATATGAAGAATTGGAGATTTTTCTTGAAATGAAGGGTATGCTCTGCTATGTATTTATTAGTATTTATTCTCACACTAACAACGTGAATTTAATGGGTAAAAACCTTTATGGTTTTATATTTTACTTTGTTTTCATTTTCACTTAGGTGGAGTGTGCCAAACCAGTGGAGAAGAGGAACTCGAGAAGAGTCAGTTTTGCCCCCGCAAACAATGTTCTTTTGTTCTCAAAGTAAGACACAAAGAAACAAAGTCGGGCTCAAATTTACTGCATTTACTGACATTTCGACCTGATTTTTATTTATTCTTACAGGGATGTGAAAAATGGCTCTCCTGTCCGAAGTCCTTTACAGGAGTTAATGACTTCAAGTATGTCATGTTAGTTGGTAAAAGTATTTGAGTTATTAGTAGTTTTCAGAGCCGCATTGTAATATTTGTCTTTTGTTATTCCACAGCATCAGCAGCCACACAAAATAGGTACGGTGGCTTTATCCTATTAAGATGTTGACAACATTATCTAGAACAAAAAACATTGAATTTGTAAATGCTAATGTTTGACCTTCAGTCTCACCAAACCAGTCAAGAAGTTCTGTGGTAACAACATTTATATTGTGAGTTTGCTTCCCAGGGTCCATGTGGCAGTCACTGAAGATGGGATTCAACCAATTCTAGGTGGGGACATACAATCTTTTTCATGTCAAACAGCTAGTACCACATAGCCACATTATTTGTTACTCTCTAAGGTGGCTCCTGCCTCATTCAAGTCTCACAAATTTAGGAATGGAGACGCTGTTGAACGCTCCGCTACATGCCTCTCAACAAAGGGATACGGTGAGCTACTTGTGTTTCTTGAAGCTGTGTCAGACATGAATGGTTTATTTGCTTTGTTGTAATAATATGTGTTGTATTAATGCAATGCTTCATTATACTGTTTGTGATAATTCTTCACTGAAAACCGGATATTTAGTCACAGTTCACTTGTCTTCACCAGGCCAATTTCGACACGGGGTACGACTTTGGGGAGAAAACGGTGGTGTTTTCTACGGATGATGCATTCTTGGACATGACCCAAAGTCACACTATAAACATTGATACAGGATTAGTTTCAGACATTTCCTTCCAAAACTACAACTCTTTACCCGCCAGAGGGCAGAAGAGATTGACCCTCACTGACGGTACGATAGATGTGACCCCGAGGCACAATGTCAACATTGGCTCTGTATCAGTGCTCACAAGCAAAAATATGGATGTAGGAGCACAGAAGGGAAACATCTCATCAGCACCTATTCTAGACCCTGAATTTCAAAAATTTCTCGCGAGTCTCTCTAAACCAAGTGAGCCCAGCATTTATCCCGTGATCACCGCGACGACGCCGGCCGCCTCGTCCGACCGAACAAAGCGCTCCGCGGCCCAGGTGAAAACACAAACGGCCGATGTGGACAAGGAAAATCAGTTTGTGATGGAGAAGTCCCACAGTACATCCAGGAAGAGTGGCGGATTATCTCACGGAAGGGTCATCTGTCCTGAAGATGAGGCTCAGGCTGGTGGCATTCCGGGATTCACTGAAGACAATGATGCCTTTCAGTGTCTTTTCCCCACACAAGAAATGTACTCGCAACTGGAAAACAGACCATCACACGCCGAAGAAGAGACCCATCATCAGCCGATCGTTAAATCGCAGGCCTCACACAACTCTAAAGGTATCTCATTTGTTTATCAACCAACTGATTTCTGGCCTAAAAGCTCCAACATCAACATGTTTATTGCTTTGACTTAATACAGCACATCTTGTGTGTTTTGGGCATGCTGATATTATTTAATAACTTATGATACATTAAATCATTTACTGTTTAATTAGCATCTTTTTTTCAATTTCCAAATTCAGATGTGACATCCTTGAGGAATCGATCCTTACATGATTTGAGTCAAAGACACATGGTGAGTTCAATGGTAAGTTGAGTTACGTACCACGATTTAAGTCTGAAGAGAATCCGACACAAACTAATGCTGAAACTGAATGCCTGTTCATTGTTGCCGCTGTCAGCAGGCTTTGGAATTGCCTCCCTTGTGTCATTAAACCCTTTAAATTTCATTTACCATTGTTTAATGTAGAAAAGACACACCGTGGTTCCCCTGCTTAGACCATTCTAGTCCCATTCATCTGGTCAAATTCCTCCTGGCCTTCTTTCTAAAGTCGTCTTACTGCTTTTAAATTATTATTCTATCGATTATACTATTATACTCTTGATTTAATATTTCATTTTTTACTTTTTCACTTATTGTGTTAAATTATGCACCGTTTTTGTCTTTAATTAGGAACATGTATATATATTTAAGGCAGACCATCTGCCTTAAATGAAGAGCACTTAAAAACAAGTGTTGTTGTTTAAATGTCATTTAATTTTTTGGAAAGAATTTCTATACATTTTCTAAACACCACATTCTGCAAACGATTATTTTCAAGCATAACCCATCCCTATGTTATATTAATTCACATGTCACTGAAAAATTGGTTTTAGGAATAATGAGCCACAGTGATGTACTAGTTTCTTTGCTTTAAAAAGGGGTCGCTGAATTTTTTCTTTTCGTAACATGTGGCACTGAAATGTGGAAAGAAAAAGGTCGTCAGGAAATGATTATTTATGATGACGATGATGTCAACTTGTACTATAAAATTGACCCATTTTCTACGACTTTCTCCTTCAGATTAAGTTTGCTGCTGGAGACGAGTGCAGAGAGAAACCCGCGCGGTTCACTGCTGATGACGCCTGTCCAGATGGGACCAGAAGTCCTGCTGATTTCCACCTGCAGTCTCCACCCAAGGTGGACTTCCCACCTGCTTGTGGGGAGAAGACGGTGAGGTTCACTGCATCCGACGGCGCTATGGATGTGACGAGATGTCACACTGTACACATTGCCACCGACTTTGAATTGCAGTCCGACCAAAACATGGACTATCCACCTGCTTGTGGGGAGAAGACGGTGAGGTTCACTGCATCCGACGCCGCTATGGATGTGACAAGATGTCACACCGTACACATTGCCACCGACTTTGAATCGCAGTCCGACCAAAACATGGACTTCCCACCTGCTGGCCGGGAGCAAACAGTCAGGTTCTCTTCAGCGGACGCTGCGATGGAAATGACTCGGTGCCTCACTGTACATTTGGACCATATTTCAGCATCAGATGCACTTCCACACCGAGATTCTGGCATTTTGTCCACCCATGGAAACGTGAATTATCCTTTATTGGCAGAAAAGGCAGATCCTCAGCCTGGAAAGCGCTCCATGACAGCCTATGCTGTGGATCCAGGATTTAGAAAGTCTCTATGTAAGACAAGTGGCTCTTGGGCTGATCCTGCGGTCACCGGATCAATCGCTCCTGCTACACCATCACCCATAAAAACTGTTAAATCACGGAGTCCTGATACCGTAAAGGAGGCTCTATCTTTGGTTTCTGCTGCCGTAGAGAACAGTGTAAATGAAACCATGATGGGCGACGACGTAAGCATGGAAGTGACCACATGTCAGACCGGCTGCATTTGGGGGGAAACGGACGAGCCGCGGCCGCGCCCTTCTTCCCCACGACAGGTGAGCAACGAAGTGCTGGGAGCATCCAACGCCGACAGCGCGGAGAGCCCAAAGCCTCACCATTCCCTTCAATGGAATGAGAGCGATTCCATGCACGAACCAAGGCATCAAACTGGTTCTTTATCGCAGAAGACGGAGAATTTGCGCTTTGCCGCCGACGGCGATGCCGACTCGGCGCCTTTGCAGAAGTCCAGGCGAATGAGTTTGGCCGATCTTCAGTCCAAAGTAAGACGCCTGAGCCACATAATGTACCATGCTGCACTAATGAACCAATATATTTTTAACTAATTGATTAATTAACTGTGTAATGTGACAGCTGTGGCTCATACTAACAAACCCAAATAATTCTCCACATCTGCCAGATGAATAGAGAAATTATTGTTAAAAAATGAGTATTTTTCGAAAATTTTCTGTACATTTTCTAAACACCACATTCTGCAAACGATTATTTTCAAGCATAACCCAACCCTAAGATGTATTAATTCACATCTGACTGATAAACATTGGTTTAGGAATAATGAGCAACAGTGATGTACTAGTTTCTTTGCTTTAAAAAGGGGTCGCTGAATGTTTTCTTTTCGTAACATGTGGCACTGAAATGTGAAAAGAAAAAGGTCGTCAGGTAATGATGATTTATGATGACGATGATGTCAACTTGTACTATAAAATTGACCCCTTTTCTACGTCTTTCTCCTTCAGATAAAGTTTGCTGCTGGAGACGAGTGCAGAGAGAAACCCGCGCGGTTCACTGCTGATGACGCCTGGCCAGATGGGACCAGAAGTCCTGCTGATTTCCACCTGCAGTCTCCACCCAAGGTGGACTTCCCACCTGCTTGTGGGGAAAAGACGGTGAGGTTCACTGCATCCGACGCCGCTATGGATGTGACGAGATGTCACACTGTACACATTGCCACCGACTTTGAATTGCAGTCCGACCAAAACATGGACTTCCCACCTGCTGGCCGGGAGCAAACAGTCAGGTTCTCTTCAGCGGACGCTGCGATGGAAATGACTCGGTGCCTCACTGTACATTTGGACCATATTTCAGCATCAGATGCACTTCCACGCCGAGATTCTGGCATTTTGTCCACCCATGGAAACGTGAATTATCCTTTATTGGCAGAAAAGGCAGATCCTCAGCCTGGAAAGCGCTCCATGACAGCCTATGCTGTGGATCCAGGATTTAGAAAGTCTCTATGTAAGACAAGTGGCTCTGGGGCTGATCCTGCGGTCACCGGATCAATCGCTCCTGCTACATCGTCACCCATAAAAACTGTTAAATCACGGAGTCCTGATACCGTAAAGGAGGCTCCATCTTTGGTTTCTGCTGCCGTAGAGAACAGTGTAAATGAAACCATGATGGGCGACGACGTAAGCATGGAAGTGACCACATGTCAGACCGGCTGCATTTGGGGGGAAACGGACGAGCCGCGGCCGCGCCCTTCTTCCCCACGACAGGTGAGCAACGAAGTGCTGGGAGCATCCAACGCCGACAGCGCGGAGAGCCCAAAGCCTCACCATTCCCTTCAATGGAATGAGAGCGATTCCATGCACGAACCGAGGCATCAAACTGGTTCTTTATCGCAGAAGACGGAGAATTTGCGCTTTGCCGCCGCCGGCGATGCCGACTCGGCGCCTTTGCAGAAGTCCAGGCGAATGAGTTTGGCCGATCTTCAGTCCAAAGTAAGACGCCTGAGCCACATTATACATACAGCGCCTGTGGATTTTGCCACGGACGCCTGCACAGCGCCTCTACTGGAACATGACCTAAAAACAAAAGACGACACCGAGCACCCGCCTGTCGAGGACCCTCGACTTGAAGTGCGTTCGGAAAACGAGGGAGAAAGTACACAAGCTCCAACTCTGACAGAAGGAGAACCGCCCTTCATCGGTACAACTCCTTTCAACCTCAAGACCAAACAACTGATGTCGAGACTCTCAGTGGGAAGCTTCAAGGCCAAACTCCCTCAAAGAGGCAAACCGGAAGATCCGAAGAAGCAGAGTTCTGCGGGGGAACCCACGAGGACCCTCGCGGTCAATGTCACGGAGAAACGGAGCCACTATGACCTTTACGACGAGGAGATCGTATTCTGTGGGGACACGTCGGAAACGCTGGACATGAGTCTCCAGGGAGCCACTGAGCAAGGGAGTGCTCCCCACGTGTTTCCTCATGGACGAGCTTTTAGTGGATGATGTATTTGAACTGGGCTTCAGTGGTTCCACCCCTGGGAAGAAGAGACCGTTCCCAGAAGACGAAACCGAGGAGGAGGAGGATGAAAAGAGAGCGAAAACGTCTACTGAGGCGAGCGGCGCTGAAACGGTGGGTCATGTTGTGAATTCTCAATAATGGATCATGTCTTTGTTTACTTATTTGACTCACCTGGGCATGCCATAGAACCATGACTTTCTATTTTGAATGGAACGCTTATCATGTTTTATATGTTAAAAAACATTTTTTTTTTCAGTCTCCTGTTGTGCAGTGCGACGATTACATTGCTGACGCACCGAGCATGACGGGACAGAGCACAGATTACTCTATCAGCAGCACCAGATGTGAAGCTGCCTTTGAATCAAGTAGGTGGTTATGGATTCACATGAGCATCATCAAACCTATTTGGTCAATCGTTTTTTTTTTTTTTTTTTTTTCAGCTCTCAAACAAAGCATGTTTGGATCCCAACTTGAAGACTACACCAATGACGTACAGAGGGTATCTTGCTGACCTATGTTATGAAGAGATCTTTGAAATATTCCTTTATTTTTTTAATTCAGTCATTTATTGCCCTTAATGCTTTTAGTTACAGAAACTCAATGATGGCACCATTACAGTGATGGAGTTCTTCAAACTCTTCAACATTGACTTCATCGTCAATAATCCTCGGCAAAGCAATTTTCCTGGCCGTGTATGTTCCCCTTTATTATTAAAACATATATGTGTGTATATATACAAACAGCCCAATGTAGTAACGCAACTTTTTTTTATTTTGCCAGCCGTTGTCGGACACAGATCGCACGCTGATGGATATATTAAGAGATCGACACATCTTCCGTCCTCAGCAGATGGTTTACGAGGCGGATGTCCTCAGCCTCACAGAAAAGGTGGAGGGGTGCGTACGCCTACGGCCCTTCCGCTCATTCGCGACGGGTTACATTAAGCCGTTGGCCATCGCGGTTCAGGTCTAAAGGCAGCCGAGGGGCACGGACGCCTGGTCAGCGGTGGCATCGGAGAGATGCTGTTATTACGGTTTATGAATTAAAATCTGTCAAACCTGTTTCTTCCTCGTCGCAGGCTGAAGGAGCGGATGTGGGACCTGCAAAAGCCACTGAAGATCGTTAACAGACCTTTGTGGGAGGAAATGAGAAATTCTTCAGAGAAAGAGGTGTGAAAGGATAACCCGGTGTATATTATGACTACAGCATGGGACACGTTTTACAGTCTCACAGGAATCTATTTGGCGTGTGCTTTTTAACCCTGAGCCTCTTTGTTTCTCTGTTTTGAATTCACAGTTAACATTTATTGGTGCAAAACTAAAAGACCAAAATAACTTCTTCAGAAGGATGAGCAAAGTTCAGTCCCATGAAATGAAGGAAGGGTTGTACTCAAAGCTTTTGCAGGCGAATCAGGTAAGGAACGCTGAATTCCAACAACCTGGATCTTTTGAGGACACAGAAGGATAAAGATAATTCTTCTCAGGAGGAGCAGCAGAGGACCAGAGAAACCATCGAGGAAGCAGATGAGATGCTAAAAAGTTTGGATGACTGTATTGAGGAGTTAGAAAACGGTATGCTGCCGTGGGAAAAGGATGCCACCGTCTCTGTATGAGTGGTCCATGATTCAGACCCGTGATATTGGGTCAGTATCTGTAAGGATGTGATAATAAAGCACCTGTTGTGTTTTTACCGTTTTCTAGAACTTACTGCAATTGAAGAAAACGGATTTGAGAATAAGCCGAGTCTGAAATCACTTGAAGAAGGTATTTCGTTATACCTTTTTTATTATTCTATTTATTTAAGCATTTTATGTGGCTGAATTGAATGCTTGATTATTCTTTGATTTTTTTTTTTTTGTATTACAGAAATGCAGAAGGTTACTGAGGCTTTGGCGGATAAGGACCGGTGAGTCGAGAGTAAGAATGTATATGTTTTAAATCTTTAAATATTAATTCTTTGCGTTTGCCACAGACAAATATCCGAACTGGAGCTGCAGAAGACGCAAAGCTACAAAGAACTGAAGAGGCTGAAAGCTGAGACGAATAAGCTTGAGAGCCACGTCGACGTGCTGCATATGTCAGTTTTTAACACGTAACACCTCATTTACAAAAGGCTGTAGCCACCGACATTCTTCGCATTAGTGCTGTTGAAGTAAAAAGCTTTTTTGTGTCTCTTCCGTCAGGGTGAACGAATGGAAGCTGGCGGAAAAGACCGACAACAGCACCACGTACACTTTCCTTCACGAGACCGTGCTTCTGGAGCTGGTGTATGAAGAATCCAGTGGTGAGTGGTCCTCCACACACATGCCACAGGCCGAGAAAGCAGGGGATTGCTTTTAAACTTTGGATGAGCTTATCTGTGGTGGACAGCATTCATACGGTTTCCATTGGAATTGGTGTACTGTGCACAATTTAGTTGCTAAAGCCTGTTACTTTTAGCCAAACAAATCCACATTAATTTCAGGAGACCTGTCGGCCGTGCACGAGTAGTTTTCCAAAAAGGACTAATTTCATTTTTTTTCATTGTTTTCCTTTTAAGGGAATGATGCGAGTAATCAGTCCGAGAGGAAAATATCACACCTCCGATTAAAACTTCAACTTGATGGTGAGAAAAGACGATACAGAAAGTAGTGTCATGTCCGAATATGTGTGATGAATATTGTGTTTGGATTCATGTCTCTTTCTCATCTACACACCTGCTTGCATGCTTGTGGGAGCATTGGAGACGTTCTCGTTGGCGATAATTTGTCTACAGGACAGGATGAAACCGCTAGTCTGCATTGTGATTTCTCATCAGATGAGAAGTCGCAGGGACACGCCCGCCTCGTTCACAAACTGCTCGCCGGGTTCGTCGAGGGAGAAGGGGACTGGGCGGAGACGTATCCAACGAGCCGACACGTTCCGAAGGTGCAGCTGCACTCATCGTGCTTATTAAGTGTTTACTCTCATATTTGTGCTTGCTGGAAATGACGTTCTACTCAATAATGTGACCCGTTGACCTGAGCTCCTGGTGTGTGTGTGTGTGTGTGTGTGTAGCTGCTCCTCGACGTCGGCCTGGTGGTGAGTCGCTGTCGTCTGCTGGGGGAGGAGTTGCGTATGCTGAAACTCTGGGGAGGAATGAGGCTCGATATTCTCCACATCAGCTGTTCGGACACTCGGTGAGAACTCAATGAGTGTGCAAAATAAGTGGTCCTTCCCGTCACACCGTACGATGTCCTTCCTTTTCTTCCTTCCTTCCTTCCTTCCAGAGTGCACATCGTCTTCAGCTGTCTCAAGAAATGTTCCCAGTTTGAAGTGATCTTCTCCGTCAGTATGGTCAACCACCTCTATGTCCTTCAAGTGCAGAGCTTCAAAAACGTCATCGGAAACGCAACGTAAGTTTCACTCAAATATACGTTTGGTGTTAGCGGGTGAGTTTGTACAACAATGTGGTGTTTTTTCAAATGGCCAATGAAACTACTACTTTAGTTCAAGCCTATAATCTATTACATCTTTTAGTTTTTTTATTATTATTTATATTATTTATTGTAATATTTTTCCCGTTATGTAAGTGCTTCTTTTATTGCATTGTGGGGTTTTTTAATGTAAAAAAATGGTGACACATTTCACTCGTTTCCCTCAGCCTAAAGCTTCCAACAAACTTTACCAGACAAACACGTTTTTAAGCGGCAACGTTCTCAGTCAAGTTATTATGAATGAATCCTGCTTCATTGGTGTCGATGGAAAATTCGGTCAGAGAACCTGCACACATCAAAGCAGAAATCACTCATTTTGCATTCAAGAAAGGAACCGGTGTGGATTGTGTCATCGCGCTCTTTAGGTTGATATATATATTTGTTTTCATTTCTTTGCAGAATCCAGCAGATCGAGGAAATTGTGTTCTCGTTCAGTCCTGCCAAGAACCTCCTGACGAAGATCGTCAAAAGGATTCATGACGATCTGCTCTGTTGAGACCAGGAATTTGTATTCCTCATTGAAATATGTTTTAAAAAGAATAATAAAGAAGTATAAATAAAAAAAAACAGGAAATCCAATCCATTTTAGCCTCAGTGTAATGTGTAACATATGTTGCTGGACGTCATTAATTGCAATGCCATAATCTCTATAAAGAAAATATTGAAAAAAAACATCAAATTAATACAAAATGTTGGATGTCAAATTAATACAGCTGCATTGTCTGTTTTAGGTTATTCATGTGAGTTGCAATTGCATTAGTTATGTCATCAAGCTAGAAAAATGTGGTATTAGTTGAGTGATTATGTGAAGCTTTTCACAGATTAAACAGTGATCTTTAGTCTCTTCCAGTTCACAGTCCTTTTTGTTTTACATACAGTTTATAGATAAAAGTCCTGTTCTGCTGTAACTTTGTACAGTACTGAACACGTAAATATATTCACTTAATGTCTTTATTAGTGGTATGACAGTTCCTCTTAATTTCTGAGAAAGAAATTGTTGTACATTGCGATTCAAGACCAAAATTTGTTGTGATTGATTGTTTTCTTAACTATTTTTTATTTTTTCCCAGAATGCATTAACTGAATGAAAATTCATTCACAGGTTACATAGTCCCTTCTTCATCTGCGTGTCTACAACATGAATGTTGAACTGTTTTGGCAATGAATCAATTATAATAAAGTCCCTTATCAAAAGGGGAATTACATATTTTCTAAGACCGATATTGTGTAATTATTGAGACTAATTGGACAGTAACTTCCAATGATTTAAAAGACTGTTTGGAAAGAAACGTGAGATGACAGACATCAAGATCTGTCTCTCCTGCATGCCATTTGTGTGCTACTCGTTTCTACTTCACATCAATAACCAAGTGGACACTCCCTGAAAACAACGACGTTATACTGAGGCTGTGCTTTAGGGGGCGCCGTGGCTCTGTAACACATGCACAGTGTTCCACACACACCTTGGCTTGTGACCTCTTTAAGCAATGTGTCGTCACTTGTGTGGATACCACTGAGCAGCTGAACCAGTGTTTCTTTCCGGCTCAAATTGTTTGATTTGAATAGATTGCTAGAACTAATTGTCAATACTCTTAAGTATCAAAGAAAGCCGTTCTTTCCTAATTTGTTTAATCAACTTTTGACCTTTTGGGATTTTCAGTTTGTGAACCGCTGAATAGAACAAATCTAAGATGTGTATTTTCAACGTGGTCTGTCAATAGTCTGGCAATAAGCTGCTCATTAACAAATACTTTTGCACAATGTAGCAACATAAAATTAGACTTGGTTTTAGGTGCTCATTTTTATTTCCTTGCGTCTCATGATGGAAGGTTAATGGACGCCTTGTAATCCTTCGGCAATGAGCAGCGAGCAGCTGCCGCTCGCCATCCAACAAAGGAGTCCTCATCTGTGCAGATTCCCGGCCTTTTATTGATCTCACATAAACATGGTGGCATCTACCCGCCGATCTCGCTTCTGCTCAAAGCTCATTGGCAACAGCCGAAACATGACTGACGTGGACAGTGTCCAGAGGTCATTTGAAAGGTCAAACAGCCAGATACAAGCCTCTGAGAGGGCGCTGGGAAGGAGGGTTGGGAGGGGGTTGGCGGGGGGGCGGACTGTCCATTGCTCAAGCCCCGACGTCAAAGGTCAAAGAGGACTTTTTCCAAACCGTCACCCTCTAGTGAGCCGTCGGAGGGACACAAGTGCCTCCGTCCCTCCCCCAGAACACAACGGCTGCTGTCAAGCCAGATAGAGGACACACGGAGCGCTCAGGCGGGGCTCACGTTTGGCCAAAGTAGCATTCGGGGTCTCCTGACCTCAGCCTGGGGGTCGACTCGAAATTTGTTTCAATCGATCCACCGAAGGATTCGTCCTAATTTCCAATGTGAAACTGAATCATTCATTAGATGAGGACACAATACAAACATTAGCTGGTTTTCATCCCTGTTGCCTATAAACCAAGTGATGGCAGGGTCGTAAATAAAGGCAGACACAGCGGTCGCACTGGAGTCTGTGAGAGGTGTGTGTGTGTGTGTGTGTGTGTGTGTGTGTGTGTGTGTGTGTAAATGTGTGATTTGGGGGGATTTTATAGCAGTTTGTAATATACTAGGTTAGTATGAGTTGCAGGCAATTTGTGGTAAAAGGCACAAAAAATAACTCGTATGAGGTGAGACTGTTCAGTTTTAGTACACACCAATTTTATGGCATTATGCAGTAGTTTAGAAGAAATTTGACCTAAAACGACAACATCAAACCTCACGGCGGCCCTACAGGAAATAGTCATAGGATCAGTATTAAGGATTTATCCCCTGGGGAACCCCTGACATCTGTACATTAATAATAATGTTGCCATCAGTACAGCAATGCTGCCACTACGGATAGCAATCTGTTATGTATTATCTTAACAGAAAATGTGAAACCTGTAAAACAGCAATGATCTCCACCCAGTCACCATTGCATCTGCAGGTCCTCAGCGACTCAGGCGGACTGTAAGGGTGGATGCAAAATAGTCTGGATTCAAAGTGGCAAAACAAAACATTTACAACAACACAATGGGATGAAACAAGAAATAAAATCCATCTATTTTGATAAAACATGCATACATTGCCAAATAATGTAAACATCATTTCCACTTGACGTGAAATGAATCAGCATGCGTGAGAGGTGCGATTGAACACCTCTCTAAGCGACAAATGTCACAGTTTATTGGGATTTAGATGAAAATATATGGCAGCAGTTCAAATGTCTAATTCTGTAAAGTGGCACATTTGGCCCCTGGCAAGCTGGTCCCAATCTGTTTATCAACAGACCCAGGAGCAGTATATCACCTGCGTAACCTCATCAGTGTCTTCCCGTGACATCAGCAGGGAGCGAGGGCTTTTCATTTTTATCTCTAGAAATAAGATTAGAAGCAAAAAAGCCGTGGTAGCATTCGGCTCCAAGTCCTGCTTGGATAATGATTTAATACTGTAAGACATAAATAACGCTTTTGACATTATACTTTCATATAAATATAACTCGGGGTCACCCACAGCGACATTCTGGGATCAGTGCAGTTTGGCTTTATTGTGTGTGCGATGCTTAGCCAGACGTTTATAAGTATATATTCATTTGTATTGCAAATAGTGACCCATTGGCAGAATAAGCCTCTGACTAAAGAAAGAACCAAAAGACTATGATCCATCTTGTCAAGAATATTTCTAGAGTTTTCAACTCAGCATGTGGATGTGCAGAAGCTCATTAGCACTTTTTAATTGATGTGTATTTTTAGAAAAGGTCAGAGTTCAAGTCTACCGAAAAGCTTTAACTGTAACGACAGCCTGCCAACACCTCCAGTCTGAGGCAATTTCACCCCCATTGTTCCTCCCTTCCTGCGGCCGCGGTGACCATGCTTGTTCACAGAACAAATCCATGTCTCAGAATGATCTCACAGTGCTGCTGTGGTCCAGCTGTAACAGCTTTACTCATACCGTTAAAGGCGGCCCGAAAAGTTTGGGTTTTCTCAGCAGCAGCACCCGAGGAAAAGAGCTGTCCGGCACCCAGAACACAATGGATTCCCTCCTAAGGGGTTTCGGTACTTTCACAACTCGTAAAACCTTCACCACGAGCTCAGAGAACAGCAATGAGCCTGCCAGGTCCCACTGTACACCGGAATCACTGGATTCTTACTGTTTATTGAAATCAGCCCCTGCACAACATAGAAAATGTACTTGTTTGCAATGTAAAAATTGTTACTGCGATTTAATAAATGTTGCGAACCACTAGGCCGAGAGTACGTTGCACTGGATGTTTTAATATGGGAAGCCAAACGCTTGTTCGCCCGTGTATTTGGATCTTGAAACAATGTCACTTCTCCTGCCTCTGTCCTTTTCATGTTTTGGAGGCATTAGAGGGTCTTAATTGGTCCTTCCAGGCAGGTAATTAGCTCTGATGGCATCTGCTCCCATGGTGATGCGAATGAAAGCAACACAGCCACGTCCCACCACTCACCCCGATGACCAGCGCGTGCACACACACACACACACACACGCGCGCTAGTAAACACTGTGTGACCCAGGGAGTTACCACATTCTATGGTCATTCTTGGGAAAAGACAATAGGCCTTCCTTGTTAAAATGGGCTGCGTCTCAGCAGGGGGACACAGCAGCTGGCCCATAGTGTCAGGCTTCAATGGCCCCAAAAGCCTCACAAACCACCAAGTCCAGAGGTTCTTTTTTAAACTTGTGTGAGGACATATTACATCTCATCAGCAGGGAAAATACAAAGAAGTATCAATCTAAATATTCCCTTCAAATCTGTGCAGCTCTACGTTTAGAGATATTGTTTCCCGGCATTCAAAACCGGTTGGAAGTTATTTCAAAGGTACAACGCCGTAAAATGTTCTTTATTTAAAAGTATAAAACGTGTCTAAAAACATATACATATTTACATACATGCCCTATTTACCACAGCCCATGAAAGGATTGCAAACAATTCCTCTGCATCCCTGGATGTGGAGGTGTGCCAGAGGGAAGCAGAGCTTTAATGCATCTGAAAAACAATTTTGAAAAAATCTGAAAATTAATTTTGAACAGGAGAAGCAGCTCACTAAGTAGCTCAGTGTTGATTAAACTTACATTACAAAATACTTTTAATTCATATAGTTTTGTGTATTATGTTGTGTTTCTTTGCTCAGATATAAGCCCAAGATGTCCAAGTTGTCACTTGTCCTCCTGATAAACGGCTGTCTAAAACCTGCAGGCATCTAAATGATCAATAATTATAATATTAATAACGATGCCTCATTGAGAGGCCTTGAGAGATTTGAAGGGGAATTCCTTTTAAAGGACTTTCTTTTTGTCCACTGGTATAGAAATAGCAAATGACTTCAAGGTAACTTCAAGCGGAGTTAAATTGATTCCAAACTATTCTTCCCCTAACTAATTCCATTTCAGGTCTATTTGTATCCGTGGAAGACAAACAAGTACCATGAACCCCGGCGAAAGAAGGCAGCATTGTGGACAAGTGGAATGTTCTCCGGTACAATAATGATGACAAAACAGGAATTCTGACCTTGTTCAGGGAAACGCATCCTGGGGCACGAAATACAAGGGACAAGAACAATAATAGCTCATCCTAAAAATATAAGGGCCTGGGCGGAGGTGGGTTTCCACCAAAATGGCCTCAAGGGTTAAATCTGGTTGAAGGAAGAGAAAATACGACTAAGCAGACTGCTCAGACAACCCGGCTCAAACCCAACCCTGTTGTCTTAGGCTATGAACTGTATGTTACGCTCCAGCCTTTTTCTAACGTTTAGAATATTCATTGCTTATATACGTTTTCAGTAGTCTATATGCAGCGCAGCAAGAAAAAACACTATTTAAAAACTTGGCGGTGCAAGCATCTAAACATTTTTTCAAGGAATTCCTACTCGTTAACCTATACATGACTTGGCATTAACAAAGCAGTAATATTGTTTTCACATAGCTGATACGAAGTAACCCAGGTGCATTTAGCGGTTCCCACAGTCCAAAGGCCTGCAGGTCGGGATAATCGCTGAGTCTAATACTGTCTGGAGGTGTGAATGTGAACGGTGGCTCGTCTCTACGTGTCAGCCCCCGTGATTGAGCGGTGACTTGTGCACCCGCCTCCCAAGCAAGCAGCTGGGATCGGCCCTCGTCGTGCCTTCTGTCATCTGTCACGTCCATTATTAACTCATTAGAGCCAAACAATGAGCTGAAAGGAGCCAAAACACTGCACATGTATATAATGTAAAAACATCCATCAGTGCAACTTCCAGTCTGACTCAATTCCAAACTCTAAAGATCTGTACAAGAACATTTGCATCAAAGTTGAAAAAAATATATATAACTATATTTCAAAGTGAAACAGTGTCAATCCCAGCCCTGTCACCTTCATGTTTTACCGACCTCACCTCGGATCCACCATCACCTCACGCACCTACACCAAACGGTGCTGTGTTATCGAGTGCCAGTCAGAAACACCGCACTGTTTTCAAATCCACGTTCACATGAGAGGACATAGGAGCGTCTCCCGGACAAGCCGAGTGGCGGCAGGATGCCGGCCATCTTGACCCACACCCTGAGGCCGCTAACAGAGGTACAGCAGCCACCTTGGTTAAGTGCATTCCCCGAGCCCCCGGCCCAAATCCATGCTTGACCCCGGCTGATAAACTATGCTATGGATAGACCAAAGGAGATTTTTTTCCCCCTTTTGAATAAAGGTTAGTCCAAGTTTTCTCAAACAACAAACTATTCTGCTCCATTTTGTGGGCCATGAAACACATAAATGTATGTGCATTTCTTAATCATTCTTTTTTTATACACTCGCTGGTCCATTGTGTCCGCATGTGGGTTCTTCTTAATAAAAACACACCCCACAGGTATTATTAGCATGTGACCAAAAAACACCAACCTTCCTTCCACAATTAGAACACTCATCGTTAAGAGTTTGTCACATATAAACTAGGTAACTATTGATAATTAGATTTGCTTCATAGATATAAGTATCAAACTGCTTCTTAATTATATTTTTTAGGTAGAGAAGATACGTTTTAACTTATAAATGAAAGGTGCTGAAATAAATATAAACATGTATTACTCATTTTATACCAAGAATTTGGTAGTTTGTGGTACAATCCCAGCAGACTTTATGATCTAAAGAAACAAAACAGAAGAAAAATGAAAGTGAGATGGACACAAATTCCAAACAGGAAACAGTCAGACCTAAAAAGACAGAGAAGACAGACAGGAAGTGAAGCTTCAGTGGCTTCAGGAGGCTCCAGGTTTGCCGATGAGCTAAGCCGAGAGAAGCCTGGCGTGCATCAGCCACATGCAGGCGGTAATTGGTCACGACTGCAAGGAGTCTTCACCTGTGTGTTTTTGGAAGGACGGGATTAACACGTCACGGGTGCCTAAAGAGCTGATAAGATTTCTGTGGGTGATGCTCGAATGAGGCCCAGGAGAGGGATTGGTGTCAGGACGTTCCTCTATGTGAATATGGTTTAAGGTTTCAGCTGCAGAATGTACTTCCAAACTCATT
The DNA here is from genome assembly GCA_021346845.1 of Apeltes quadracus. Taxonomy (NCBI): domain Eukaryota; kingdom Metazoa; phylum Chordata; class Actinopteri; order Perciformes; family Gasterosteidae; genus Apeltes; species Apeltes quadracus. Next base: position 6,372,568 of record CM037934.1, on the reverse strand, counting down.
CCAAGTGTTTGTTTTTTTACATTAAAGCATGGAAACATGTTTTAATAAAAACCCCAAAATACAAGTGACTCAAGTGCTGCACTTAATTATGCATTTTTTTTTATCCTGCATTTTATGCCTCTTGATCCAGATACTGGGCTTATTAAATGCAGTGTATTGTAAACGTTTTTTTTTTTGCAAAAACTACCACGAATATCCACCTAATATTTCACAAAGAAATAAAAGAAAAATGTTGTTTACAAGCGCTTTGTTTAAGTTCTTTCCGTTTCTATTATTCAGCTCATGACTCTTCAGATTTGTGTTGAAATCCTTTGAAGATGGTTAAAACAATTCACTAGTGATTGCTTTGTCAAGGTGACAAGGAAGAAGTTGGTATTTGGTTGTCGTTGTCCAGAAATAACTTTTAGGAAACCTTAATTGGTGACAAATGCTTGTTTTGACAACAGGAAATATTCTTTCATCTTTACTTCTTTATGGCTTAGCATATTTCAAACCCTTGTTTCTCTTCCATGGTTTATTTGTGTTCTGCAAACCAGAGCTAGTTGACTCCAGCACAATACTTCAACTCTGCAGTACCCCCCTCCACCCCCCACCTCCTCCGTCTTATCGTGTCCTGCAGCTTGGCTTGATCGGGCAGTTTGGACGGGCCCAGAGGAGAGACGCCGGACACATTGTTTCGTCTAGGCCTGTATTTATTTAGATGTAAATCAGCTCTCAATAAGTGTTACGTCCTGTCCTTGTGTAGAGGGTGGTGAACGGGGTTCATTCGTTGGAGGAAGTCAGCCCCATGGAGATTGGAGCTCTGTAGATCCTTTTCCATTATAAGGCTGTTATTGATGTGAGGGGATGACATCATGCAGCCTCACCCTTCAAGGCAAGGTTGGTGAGAAAGAGCTCCCCACGCGCAGCACAGTGAGGGAGCATCATGATTAATATGAAGCTATTTTGGGCATGAAAAGGTGCTTTACAAATTCAACACAGACTAGATTGGAATAGGCACCCAAAATCAATGAATAATCAATAACAACAATAACCATAACAATCAACGTTAATCGAAATGAAGCACTATTGAACACCTGTATATTAATTGAATATTTTACCTAACAAAGAAAGAGCTGATTTGAATTAGTTCATGTGTTGCTTGATTGTTTAACTCATTAATGCCCTAAATATAATGATTTATTTGATATATCTTTTATCAATTATCTAAACTGCCGGTGTCAAATACATCCAAAAAAGGTTCAATATTAGCCTCATAAAAAGTATACATATTTATATATAAAGCAGTATAAAAGGACTCAAGTACAATACGTATGTTAGTAGTCCATGTAGTTACAAGGTGCTTTTAATTTGAAGTTGATTGAATACATTGAAGCACTAATTCGATTTCTAAAAGCTACAAATAAAGGGTTCTACTATACTTCATATTTACAATCATAATTTTTGTAAAATCATACTTCCAAGCGATACTTAGAGTCGTTATCTAAGTTACTGTATGGTAAAAAAAAGTTACTACAAATCAATTAAACTGTCTTCCATTCGTGACATCCTTTCACCTCTCATGCCAACCTCACGGTTCGGGCTCATGTCCTCTTCCGGCTTCCGTAGACATTCCTTTACTGTCAGTTAGTGTGTGGTGACAGATACCCATCGGTGAGCCAACAACCCAGCTGCAATTGTAAACTATGGAAGAGATTAATAACATTGAAGTCACTCCGTGCACAGAGTCCGATTACCTGAAACCGTTCAGGGTGCATTATAACCAGGTGAGTCATTTCTGTCTGATAACGGTAGATAGAGGCTGCTGGATGCTGTAGGCTAGCCCAACCCCCCATTCATTATGCTGCTAGCATGCTAGCATAACATGAAGGCTAAACTGACCTTAAACAGAGACGACTACGACCATACTTATCGTTACTTTAAACGCGGTCACTAAACCAATCGTATTCGCTTTGTTTCTGTCCCGTGCGGTGTGTTTCCGTGTTTGACACGAAGCGGAGCAGCTATGGAGACAGCTACAAGCTAGCAAGCTAACGGTGGCTTGCTGTAGAGGAGGAGGAGGAGGAGGAGGAGGAGGAGGAGGAGGACGGATGGAGCATCACGTTAACGTTAGCGCCTGCTTCACATGAGTACAGGACATGTATTATTTATTTATTTATTAATTTGACCTCTATTTAACCAGGTAAGAGCAACTGTGAACAAATTGTCTTTTACAATGATGACCTGGCCGAGGCAGTATATAGCACAGTCCACACAAGTGACACAATCGGCACAGATACAACGCGGTATGACAAACGGTTCACTCTAACGCGGTTAACTCTGTTGAGCTGTGTCACGTGACAAGTGGACTTGTTTTCCGTGTTTATCGCGAGTCAGGTGAGACTTGTTGAGCCTGTGTGAATGCAGTCTGTGAGGGGTCGTTGTCTGCAGGTCAGAGGGCTCGAAAGTCCAGCTTTGCGTTGAGATAAATTCCCCCATTTGTGTGTGGGACATTGCAGCGACCTGCCTGTTTAAGGTATTGGATAGTTATGAATATGAGTGAACAATAAGGATCATTACCCCGTATACTGCATTTTCCTAGAATTGAACCTGGCTATAATTATCGTTGGGTTCTTACTTTAAACATAAAGCATAAAAACACAAGTTGTTGATCTCTTGAAGGTGATATTATCTTGTGATGCAAATAAGCACATATTAAGCAGATTGCGTATTGACCGTGATCCACTGTAAAACAATTTCTTTGTCATCATAAAATTACACACTCTTTTAAATGCCACAAAAGTCCTCTCCTTTTATGCATCTCATTGATTTCCATTATAAATCATACCCTCTTTGTAGTGTTTTTGTATACCTTAAAGTCCTTCTTTGTTGCATTCAAACGGGCAAATAATTCAACTTGAAGGACGTTTGGGTGGATGTAAAGCTGTATCCATCCTATCTATTCTATATCTACAGTATTCATTTCATCTTTTCATTTCATCTTTTCTTTTCAACTATTCATTTTTAGCTGCTTATCCAGGTCAGGGTGGCAATCAGGGCGGGTTGTGTTAATCGTCTGTGACCGAAATCTCGTTAACTGTACATTTTTTATCCCAGGAGATCAAGAGCTGTCAACGTATCATATAAGCCGCCTCAGTGCTTTCCTGTAAGTTCTTAATATTGTTCACTGCATAATGGCAATTGAAAAGCATGATATTGTCATCCTGGATACATACATACATACATACATACATACATACATACATACATGCATACATATATTTATTTATTTATTTATTTATTTATTTATATAAAATGTGTATGTATGTTTTTTTTAATTATGTGCTAAAAGAAAAGTGTGACTGTGTGTCCTGATGGTCTGCTGCAAAGTGAGAAATCACCCAAACATAGGCTGCAGTCCAGGATGAATTTATTTTGGGTTTCAAAATATTTGTGCAGAATCTCTTTCCTGCGTTAAAGACTTGGCTTCTGTTGTGTCAAATCAGGATATGACAGTGGTGCAGAAGATGAGTCATGGTAATACTCTCTCTAAAGAAGTTTCCCTGTAGATGACAGAAAGATGTTATTTAACATGGTTTTACTGATGCAAGTCAAATGCTATTTCCAGTGGAAAGTGTTTTTACTCTTAAAGAAAGGGCTCTTTTGTAGCGTTGCTCTCCGGTAACTCAAGTAGCAAGGCCCTCATGTGGCGAGCAGCTGATTGAGGAGTTTCTTTTTTTTTTCCTTCTCCATTACACCTGTGGCGGGACTGGGGTGGGGGTTAAGCTTGTCAAGAGAACGGCGGAACGGCTAAGACAGCAGATGGACGACAAAGGACATGACTCCCTCTCCGTCCTGTCCTCCCTTTCATCCTCGTCGTCTCTCCACGCGGCTGGGGGGGACGCTCCACAAAGGCCTTCCAGTCCCACTGAGGGAGCGTCTCTTCCCCAAAACCTCTCATGTTAGTGGCTCAGCTCGCCAACAGAAACTCACTCAGACACACACACACACACACACTCTTTGAGTGGATGATGTCATCTTCATCAGTAGTGTTTACTGGGGTTTTGTCTCCTCTCTCCAAAAGGCAGGTGATTGTCCCTCGTTGACTCTGGGACACCCCTCGTCTCGCCCCCCGCTCCCCCGCTTACGTTCAATCACGGCTTCATACTTGAAGCAGGATAATTACTTTGCATTTATTCACTATAATGATTTGAATTATTCATCTGGAAGGGTTTAACTAGTATAGCGACCACTCCATCAATGACTGTGAGATCCATGGTGATCTTAGAAACACACACTACCTCTGGTGAAGAGTTGTGATTCACGGCAGCAGAATAAGCTCAATATGAATGAGCTGTAGGGGGAGAGACAATTGTCTGCATGTTTAACCACTTTGATTTAGGGTCAGGGATTTCAGTGCCATTTATCACACGTGAGAAACTCTCACCAACAAGGTGGTTAAAGTTTTTGTCTGAAGAACTCGAGGGAAATGGTCGGAAAATTTAAATAGCTTAAAAGTCTTTACAGCGATTGAGCACACAGAATGTCTGTATGTTCTTTTATCATGAGGTAAAATTTACATTCATAATAAATCACTATTCTAATCTGCCGTACATTGAGTTTAGTGCTATTAAAAAACATCAACTAACATGCTGATCATACATTATAACTGCCATACATCCACTATTACCTTAATAGTTGTTGATGAACTGCAGAAGTCTGAAATAATGCTGTCGACGGCATAATTCCAAAATGGCAAACTTTAAGTAAACGGTGGTTGAGGCAGAAATACGCGAGTAGTCAGTTTGCATCGGAGAGACACCAACATGTGAGCTGACTTGATGCGATCTGAGGTCTTCACGCTTTCGCGGTCACATGGGTGTGCGTCCTTGGCTAGGTCTGGCGTTCACACCGGGTCGCTCTAACGCAGCAGACCGGCAGCAATACCTTTTTGTTCAGGTGTTTATTTTTTTCTGTTTGTCATTTTCCAACCCGGTCGGCCATTAGTTCACTGGTGGTAATGTGTGTATGATGGCGTTGCTGCCTTTTGTTTGTGCTGGTGGGGAGGACAGAGACTGAAGCGCCAACCAGAATAATACAATGAAAAAAACTGGAGAGAACTTGTTGAGATTCAAAGTGCTATTGTATTTAAGGGTGGTAGTTGATTTTTTTTTTTCTTTTTTCTTTTTTTCTGCGGCAGCTGCCGGCTTTATAGTGCGTGTGTGTGTGTGTGTGTGTGTGAGAGAGGGAGAGATGGCTATTAGACTTTAAGCACCTAAAAGACCATACATCCCACTCTACAATAGCTATTCACACAGGAGTCTGCCCAAAGCCAAGCGGACCTGTGTAACAGCGTTCCTGCTTCCTCCCTCCCTCTCTTTCTGTCTTCCTCTCTGTCTCCCTCCCCACGGGCTAATCTCTCTGTAGTAATCCATGTCGGCCATGATTCCCTGTCTCCCCTGGGCCATTCAAGCCTTCCCCCCCCCCTTCTCTCAGCAAGTGGCCCCGGTAATGAGGGGAACCCCACCATCTGTGAGCTGTGACAGGACACAACGGAGGCACAATACGTTTGTGTGTGTGTGTGCATGTTAGTGGGTTGTACAGTAGGTTGTTGTTGGGGGAAAAAATCCCACTCTTTGATGTTTGAGTAAAATGAGTCATTGCTCAATTAGTTGCAATATATTTATATAATACCTGTAATTTTGTCTATGTTGGTACCTGCTTATTTCAAGTTTATGTTCAACTTGTTCTAGCCGGTTTCTACGCACTTCATGAAGTTTTTTTTATTTATTTTTTTATAAGTATTTCTCACCGTCCATCATCCACTAGTACCAAACATGTCCTGGGATTGTCCTGGTTTTGTTCAGAATTTAGAAGGAGCTTTATTGTGAGGCGACCGCCTCCGCCCACCACGGCTAAACCAGCTTTTGATGATAAATACCCCCAAAACCTGCAGGCTGTATACGTAACGCATTGTGGTCAGACGAGGCCCAATAGGCTTTTCAATGTGTTGGGGGACATTTTCAATGGGCGCCGACCAATGTTCTGCAGCTCTCTGAGCCGCAAACCATATATTTGATTTCTGAAATATTAGTGTGAGTGCAGCATGCGCCATTAAGTAGAGGATTTTATTTATTAACAACTTCAACAATGTATCTAAAATAAGAATGTCTGGTCCCATTTATTCACACAATATGAGCTATTGTTAGTGTATGATGCCACTTGTTTTGATGTTGTTGATGTTTTTAAAAGCATCCAGATGCAGTGCGTCTTTGGTTTGTAGTCTCCATGAAAATAGCCCACAATTGACCTGTTAAAGGTTCCTTGAGGAATTTAACTGTTTCGTCTTGTACATTAAACAATAATCAAAGCAACAAGCCACGGGAAGAACATCATCACACACATGCGTACAGACGCACAAACGCCGTCTCGCTGCCTCTGCTTTCACTGAGGGAAGCGAGAGGTGCGGCCGGCTTGGCCTCAAACAGGAACGACGCCGCGTCAGACCTTCTTGTACACTTTGTTGCCATGACAGGTTTTTGTGAGAGTAACGGCACCGGTAGACTGTCTGCAGCGCACGCAGAACCTCCCTAGTGACACGACACGGCGAGGCCGTTTTGATGACGTCGGCAGCCACAGTTATTGTGGCGATTTATTTTGCCACAGAAAGGATTAGGGATGTCCCAGTACGGAGCACGTCAAGATGTCCCAGGATGCCCCGCTGCATCCGAGGGCACGTCGAAGCGTGACATTCTGGCTTTGCTGACCCACAATGCTGTGCGCGGCGGCTGTGCAAGCGGGAGGCTCAAATTTCTAGAGGCAACGTCAACATGAAGGGCGCGGTCCTAATTGTACTCATGCTGCACGCGATGACTCTGAAACATGGAGGGACTAAATGCAGCAAGTCTGCAACTCGTCTGTCAAATGAAAGACGCAGAACAGCAGTGGGTGAATCAACCTTCTGCTGTAGAAACGATGACCAACCACGTTGGATCAAAGTCGGGTATCTGCTCAGCTCAGTATTGACATGTGCAAACACTGAGCTCTGACGTAGGGCCGGTATAATAAACGCGACACAACAGCAATAGCGCGACCGAGCCGACACGACGTTTTGCGTCGTGCTCTCATTTCACACCACAACATCAGAGTTAACGGCGCGTGAGCTTGGCTTCACTTTGGGGCCCCGGCGACGTGACCCGTCCGTCGTTTGAAGATGTGATTGACAGTTTGTACATCCGATGCGCCGGAGGTTAACACGGGCGAGTGGCCCTGAAGTAAACGGCACATTTTGCGGTGGGCCTATAGTCTCACTTCTGGTCGTTTTTAAAGCGAGGAGTTCATTCAAATTTGAAGTTGATGCGTGGGCTCTATTGTTGTATTTCAGTCGCACACTAATGTACAAATGTTTGATATCTTGATATCAATTTCTTACAGCAAACCGCGTGATTCCCTCCCAGGCCTTAGAATATTTAAAAGCTGTTTGGGTGAGGGTTTATTTCCTTTCAGATACAAAGTTGAAAGTTTCTCTTTGGCGCGATGGCATCTGCAGCTCAAACCTGTGTTTTATTAACTTTCATTAATTCCAAAAACATCAGTGTAATTTGTAATTAGTTGGCCATTTGGCCTCCTCCCGTTTCGTCATTTCGGCACACATGAAGGCACATCCATTGTAGCCGAGCGTGAGCCTGTCCCAGTGAAGCTGTCATCCCTGCGTCTGAAAGAGCTCGTGGGTGGAAATTTGAATTAAGGCCACATTTCCTTGGGCATTGAAAATGTAGGCCAACTTTACCATATTTATACGGGCACGCGTCTGTGGTTACAGGAATATTTGCCATGTCTTTGCTGTGATTCACATGCTGTCAATGATACAAATTCCCTGTATGTCGAACGAACATACTTTGGCAATAAATGTTCCTGATTCCTGAGTTAAAGTTAAAAAGGCTTACTTTGCCGGTGAACTGCAGCCCTTCATCCGACCCGTTAACTGACTTTTGCTTGATCATCAGGCGCAACAATATTTTTATGTCAATGGTTTCAAAGGCGAAAACACAGTTGCACGTCAGTGGATGGTTTTGCCCCATGGAGTGTGAACACCTTTGGCGGCGCGTCTTGTTCATGCGATGATGTCACCTCAGGGCATTCAAATGCTTTGCCACTTCTCTTACTTCCAAGCTGTTCACTGATAGAACTTATAATATTGCCACTGTTTGCGGTACGCTGTGTCTCCTTCCGTGTCAAATATGCGTAGTTCAACGGGCGATTGCTGAAACTTAAAAGTCAAGCGTCGGTTTGCATTTTTTCGTTCCCGTTTTGTTTTGCTGATCTTCAGTCGATAACACTCAACAGTGCACAATGTTTGTTCCAGGCGCTGTGCTGTCTGATTAGCAACTGCAGATGTTTTTGTTGGCTGTGGTTTGTGATATTTCTTCAACACGCCGCCGCGCATGTCATCAGTGGCCGGGCAGTTCCTTGCTTTTACAGTAATTATATTAAATAAATCGTTGCGGTTTGACATCCTGCCACACCAGTCGCGCACAACAATGGCAGCGAGAAGTTGTGCTACACTGCGTACACACCACAGTGTTTGAGGATTCGAATATTGTTCTGTTTGTGTAGTAACCTATGCTGTTTATTTTGTCTTTATTCCTTCACAGAATGGCACAAAGAAATCCTGGGACTTCATGCGAACCCATGATAGGTAAAAATACATTTTCCTCTCCACTGTTGGCTGCAAGCAGTCCCTCCTTATTCTGTTTGTGCACAAATAAACACACACACACACACACAGAGATGATGCAGATGGACGGTGAGCTGTCAAAACTGTTTTAGTTTGAACAGCATAGACGTGACCTCCTAAAGAACAGCTGCCACTGAAATGGCTTTAAAATGTAAAGAAGACGCGGCGTGTCCGGTCGGGAGACATTTTGCGATCTGGAGAGCTCGTCACTAACGTATCTGAATCTGGTCGAGCTCCCAGGGGGCAAAAGAGGAGGAAGTGTACAATCTTGACCTTCAGCATCTCTGTACCTCTGAATATTGCATGCACTCTGTATTTTTTTTTTCAGTTCAGCTGTTCAAATATTCAGATAAAAACCACTCACAAACCGAAAGGAAGCAAACGAACGCACTACACGGTTTGATTAACTATTTTCTGGTGCACACAGGAAATATTTAATCAGTTATATGCTGTGAAATAAATAAGCTCTGTTATTTTGCTTGTGTCCTTGACCCCTATTCCTGTACCTTCCATCCTCTAGCATCACTAAAATATGGCAAATTCTGGAATGGCGGTCAAATCCGACCTTGTTTTTCGGGAACTGTGTCCCTGTTCTTCTACTCTGCAATGGCTATAAATGTCTTGAGCTTCACAGGGGGCACTGTAAGAGAAATATCACACGCTTGTGTCAAAACCCCCGGCTCCTGCTCAGCCCACGGTACCATAATGCCCTGCAGTAAGTCTCAGGTCATTTAAGCCCTATTTCCTCCTCTCCTGACCCCACAGAGAGCGCTTCCAGTTCCACTGAGGCCACAGCAATAAACCTTGACTGTGTGCTTCCTGAAGAAAATAGCCCATGGGAACATCCAGTTTATTCCCCCTTTAGCCCGAACTGAAAGGATCCAGGGTGGTTTTTGATTGTTGTGTGAGTTACGTTGGAGGAGGGAATTGGGGGCGCCACACTAATGTCTATTTTAGAGCATGAAGCTTACTTTTTACCATGAAAAATCCAGTAAATCCACTGGCTTGACCAGCCCTTTTCATCCCATACCACATCTTACCCTGAGGTGTTATGAACCCAAGGGAAGACTGCAAATGGCGAAATCCATTGATTTCCATCCCATGTCCCATGGTCTCCAGCTGCGGGTCTCTCCTTGATGAAATGCGTCTCTGGCCACCAGCAGAGTCTCTGCCTCCCTTCCCTCCATGAATGCAGAGTCTCTGCCTCCCTTCCCTCCATGAATGCAGAGCCTCTGTTGGTCTAGTGGGACACCGTCATAAGATCTAACTGTCGGCCAGTGTTTTGAGCCACTGCAAGAAATGTAAATGTTGAGCTCTGGCTTATGTCTCAAGGGAATTTAAAAAATGATGTTCTAGCCAATAGAAGTATACGTAAAACCCCTTTCCATTTTGTTTGAAGTTTGAAGACCAGATCCGAGCGTCTTGATCGATTTTAGGAGCTTTGGAGTGCCACCAGTCCTCACCTCGGTCCCGCTCCTCATACGCCCCGTCCGTTCGTAACCTTGTTTTCCCGCTGTCCCGCCAGACGCTCCGCCTGGGGGAAAGCTTAACGGTGCATGAAAGGTCCTGAGCGTCCGTTAAGCGTGCCTCGGTTTAACCATTTGAGCGTTTCTCTTCGGTCGGAGGCGGTCGTGTAATGGTGTGGAACAGCAGTACGCCACGCGGGCCTGCCTCAGTGGACTGCAGCCTCCGTGCCGCTGGCCTGTTTCCCCCCCCCACCCCCCACTCGTAGTCCAAATGTTTGTCTCTCAATTCTCGGCTGAGGTCTGATATGAAGCTTTTTATTTTTTTCCCGATGGAGACGCGGCAGAAATCAACAAACAACATTGCATCTCGTATTATCGGACATGTTTTGCTAAAATAATTGTATTAGTAATCAGTAATAATATTGCAACCGCTCAGTTAATTGTGGTGACCTTTGAACTGGGCCGCAGCCTTAAAAATAAGTCCAACCCATTAGTCATTTTCCTCCATTCAAAGTGGAAGCGAATCCACTTTAGTTCGGCCTGCGGCTATTTATACATTTTATGGAAACCTTGGACTTGAACTTGATGTATCTGTTTTGCAAAACAGATATTGAGTCAGTTACAGCCACAGGCGCTGTAAGTAAAAACAAGTTTTACCAGCAATGTGCAATAATGTCGTGTTACCCTGGGAAAGACAGGGCAGGGCTTCCTGCTGCCTCAGACACATCCGCTTTCCCAACGCCGACCCCGGGCCTCACAGTCCCGCTCACACACCCATTGGGTGCGCCGTTCCCTCCAGTTAGTTTACTCAAACTTAAACCGCACATTTTAAGCCTCGTTTTTAGCATGTGAGGGCCCCAAAGTGTGTAACCATGCAGTCAGTTTGATTTGGCTTGGCTTTTTTCTGAAGCAAAAGCCAAGCCAACACTTGTGTTCCTCACACGCTGGTTTCAATCCATCGACCCTGTCGACCATCCAACGGCGTTCTGCCAAATATATGTTGTGTATGCAAAGAGGTTTACAATGAAGCTGTGTGTTGGGATCTAAACTCGACCTGTGTGTCTCCTTTTTTTCTTTTTTCTTCAGTGTGTCAGTGCTGATCTTCAACACTAGCTCACACTGTTTTGTCCTCGTCAAGCAGTTCCGCCCAGGTAAGTTTTGATCACACAAAAGTTCCGGGCGCAGTGCAGTTCATTCGTTTTCTTCTTGTCCCCCAGCTAGATCTCGATTGTTGTGCATCCTGTGGGTACTTTGACCAAAAAAAGGCAGTACATTACAATCCCTGTTGATTCTGCTGGATCTTAGTAACAATGCTCACTCGTAAATAGACTGCAAGAGGCCCCATTACGAAGCAGCCGGTCCTCCTTTGTTTGATGTCGCCAGGGATTGGACCACAGCGCAGTCTGCTAAATGGAAGGAAGTCTGGGCATTGATATATTTTTTCCCGCTTGTCTCGGTTTGCTGTTGAGGGAGAAAATACAGTCCTTCATCTAAAGGAAATTAATTTGGCTACAACCTAGAATGGTTTTTGTTCTTTTTAAAGGCCAGTGTTCAATAAGTTGGTTTTGAACAATAGATGCTTTGAAAGATGTTTGTGGTACAGGGCCAAATAATTGTTCCACCCAAATGTAAATGTAACTTCTCCTTTTATTTCCGAGGTTGTGATGCTTCACAATAATAACATTCTTGAAACTGATACGTGAAAGATTATTTCTAAATGTTATATATTGTATGTGCGTCGTCATCGTCTATGCAAGATGAGACGCGGGTACACAAACTATTAACACGAACAATGTGCCCCTGTTTTCCCCACCAACCAGCTGTATTCATGTCTGAGTGGGAAAGGGCCAAGACGCAGCCGCCTCAGCCGGCCGGAAAAAGCGAAGAGGGCCAATCGGAAGCCGTCGCCGCAGCCGCCGAGCCTCAGGAGGGCCAGTCGGCCTCGGAGGGGGAGAGCTCCTCTGAATGGCCCCCGGCCTCAGCGGGGGTCACCTACGAGCTCTGCGCCGGGCTGGTGGACAAACCCAACCTGTCTCTGGAAGAGATCGCGCGGCAGGAGGTGCTGGAGGAGTGTGGCTACGATGTGCCAGCCGCTAAGCTGAAGAGGATTACTTCCTACAGGTAAGCCGATTGCACGTTGGTGTGAAGCTTCGGGGGAATATCGAATCCACTGGATTTCTTGTTAATATCTTGCTATTTTATATCATTTTCATTTATAATTTTTGAACCTCATTAAGCTGTGTTCACTCAGAAATAACCCCACCTCTGTCTCCTTAGTTGGACTGATGATTTAATTCTAGGTACCATTAAAGAGTAACTTCAGAACGTTTTAACCAGAGCCATATTCTCCATTCAGTAACGATTCAGTTGTATGCAAAACATAAAAAGAAATGCTGTTCAAGTGTAAAAATACAAAAGTTATTCTTTTAAAACGCCTCTGAAAGAGCGATCGCTCGTTGAAAAGCTTTTACGGATCGAACACTCGACCCTGAACTCTTTAAACAAAGTGGTATAGCGCTTCACAGACGAGTGCTGAGCGCTAAACCGTTTGCATGACCCTTTTTTTTTATGTCTACAGAAACGTATTTGGCCCCGGCTGCAGCATAATCCACTTCTGCACTGTCTAGAGTTTATTTAAATTCATGGTTTAGTATCCCCTCACATCTCCACTAAAAATGATGCACCCAAAAGCAAAGCAGAGCATGCACAAATACAATTTGACTGTGGATAGAAATATTCAACCTTAAGTTGGTAATAGGCGGTTTTGGAGGACGGACCATAATAGTCAGAGAGTTTAAAGCTCCAGGAGATGAACAGTCACACTTTAAACAGCTGCACCTGGACAGCTTTCCTCAAGCAGTTGTTGGTGTTGTCTATGACAGTTGTTATGTGTGGGCTTCTTCCACTAAATAGTCAGGTATCGTCTTAACCCTCAGGCCCCCTATGAGGCTGGTTTTGACAGAACTGACGGCGTGGTAAAGCCCCAAGCTAATAGTTGGCAGGTCAGTTCGGTCAAAGTGGCAACACGAATACCTCAAAATACGGGCGTGTCGCTTACAGCCAGCGTTCAAGAAGTGAGCTCTACAGATGTCATATGTAGTTGGAGACTGGAGATGTATAAGTTTACAGTATTATCTGGGGCTGAGACAGGAAAAAAACATTTCTTGAACGTGCATTTAAATGTGCAGCCATGTGTAAATGGAAACACGCGTACAAAGGAATAAAATAATAAAAAAACATGCCCCTTCTCCTCCCCTGCAGGTCAGGCGTGGGTGTAACGGGGGCCAAGCAGACTATGTTTTACGCCGAGGTGTCTGATGACAACTGTGTGAGTGCAGGCGGAGGTGAGCCGCGGGAGGGGGAGCTTATCGAGGTGGTCAAAGTCCCGCTGCACGAGGCCATGACGTTTGCCTACGACGAGCGCGTGCCCAAAACCATGGGCGTCATTTTTAGTTTCATCTGGTTCCATAATAACATGTCTCCCAAGTACAAGATCTCCACCAATGTGTAACTCGTGTTAAGCAACCGTCTTTATACCGTTTGTTCCAAATGAAATCAAACACTGGCCCAGCACATCCACTCTTCCCCCTCAAGGCTCTTCATCCTGTGTTGCCTTTTTGCTTATTGGTACTTGATGAAAGGTGGGCCCCTCGTCTCGTTGCCAACAGGTATCTTTCATTTTTGTCCTGTTAACATTTTTAAGTTTCATGGGGTCTTAATATTTTCCCTAAAAATGAATTTGCCATAGCTGGTTGTCACTGGCACGTTTATGTCTGGATGATTTTTTGTAGTCTGTTTGATTGTTTAATTTACTGTGCCATCTGTTATAAATGGCTGCATATCACTGATTTAATTTGCCTGCCCTTGATTAAAGGAACGCTCCACTGCTTTTAGTGTAGGTTCTTCAATGTTATCTGCATTTATAGAAGCAAACAAGCATTTAATTACATCTGATATTGGCGCAGAAAAGTCAAATAAACAAACACGTCAAACCTGTTTCAAGCATTCCTACAACTCCAAGCAGTCATTGCAAACTCAGCGATGCCAACCAGCCATGTCAGCCATGCTTTGCTAACATTTAGCATGCTAATAGCCTTATTGGAGTTCATGCAAACAGTTGCACTTGCCTGACAAAGTGTGCAGGAGGAACTTTGCATATTAATATGGAAACGCACATGTGAACAACAGCTCCTTTTTATACTGGTCATTGCATAAACCATTAAAGATACTAAGAAGGTAAAAAAGGCTAAACCAAACAGTGGAGTATTCCTTTAATCCATCACCCAGTAATGCAAAAACTATGCTAGTCAGTGGTGGGGCCTTGTACCGATTGAGGTGTTAGGTGTGTTTTAACCACCACTTGTTCATGCATGCCTCAATAGTTTTCTCTGATCCACAGCCTTTAAGCAATACTTATGATCGCACCCTGGGCTAAACAATCACTCGGTGTCAATCGTCGTTAAGTCAAACCAGTGGACATATTGGCAGACCTTTTATCCTACAAGCCACGTGGAAGATGGGATTTAGGTATCGTTTCACTTCACCTTCCTGCTCCTGCACCGAAGCTCTCTCGCCTCAGTTTCAAGTGTTATTGTTATCAAGCAAAAAGCTGCAATTGGTTACCGATTTTTTGCATCATTTTTAATAATCTTCATTACGCCCCATTCTTGAGAGTTCCTTTTACACATGCCATGTCAAGGTTACATTTTGAACGCATTAATCCAGGTGTAGGAGCATTTATAAATGGACTCGCACCCATAGATACCATTAGTCGGAATTCATTTTTCAAGGCTCTGCGTTGTAAACCTGGGATGGTCATTGACACACAAATCTTATCTCACACAGTCAATCTCAACAGCAGTTTGCCAAAATCTCAGGTCCAAATAGTCAAACGTTTGGTCATATTCAGGGTGGATCTTCCGGATGTGACGATGACAAGCATGTGGTGATATAAACATATTTCAAATCATTTCGGGACTCAAAGGAAACACAATTCTCACTGTTATTATTCTTCTTCATTCTAAAAGGGCTGGCACTTCATTTCTCAATCAATATGTGAGAAGGAAGAAATTCTCCCACCTTGTAGTTTTCTTAAAAATATGCAAGTTTTTAGAAAATTGCCGCTCACACATCTCACTATTTATACATTACTGTTTGACACACAAGAGCGACTCTTACCAACTTACCGATGATGTATTTGTCTCAACTTTGGTGAATGAAACAATATTTCAGGTACAGATGAGCATCAGTATGGATTTTTTTTTGTTCCTCTGGGTTTTTTTTTTGTTTTTTTTTTCTTCTGAGGAACAACTGACAATCAAATGTGAGCATTTGTCCTCTGTTACCCATAAAACATTGTGTTTTGGTATTCTTTTATATTTATTCCTGGTGTGTGCCCCTAATGAGTCTCCCAGTGGTTCTGTGCATCAGTATTGGGCATCTCAACGCGAGAATCCGGTGTGGCTTGAGCTCTTAATTGATTTCATCTGCACAAACAGTGAAGAGAAGTTGGTACCAACCAACCACTAAATATGTTTTTCATAATCAAATATTTTGTCCACGCAGGCTGTATAGGAATATATGCAGAACCTTTAAGCCATATTTATCCATACTTATCTCCCCCTGAATCCTGATCATTGAGCTGCGTTACCTTTGTGTCCATCAAAGATCATTTCTTGATGTACGATTGTATAGTTTGCTGGAACTGCTTGAAAAGATGTAATTTTGTTGGTTTTCTTTGGACAACGAAAGATGACATAATACGTTAAATTGATTCATATTTTCTCAAATTAACACCCAAATCTGATGTCTTTCACTAAATTCGATTTTCTCTTTTGATATCAGTGGTGAATTTGGATGCAAAATGTCTAATGCATACAAACTCAAACTACAGGAAGTATCTAGTTTTAGAAGTTTGGAAAAATGTGGATCGCACCTTTTGGATACCCATGAAGTGACCAATGAATAACTTGTAGGTAATAAAAACAAAAAAAAGGACATAGACACTAGCCATGCTTCCATTCATAGATCTTTTGCACATACTTACGGAAAACTGCTGAAATAACTTTTAACTTAAATGTTTTTTTTTGCTGTCTGTGTTTTCTCGAACAACGTGCAACACTTTGGCTTCATCTTCAGACGACATGAAACTTGACCAATAGCAGTTGGCATGAAAGAAACTCCAACTTGGCCAAGCGAAACAAACTCCTGAAGGGCTCCCTCCATTTTTCTCTTGTGTATGGCTCTACGTCCCTTTCCTTTCCGGTCTGCGACCTCAACTCTAATTCCCATTTTTTTGTTTTGTGTCATTTCAAAAGTAGAAAATCAACTTGACAATCAACTTGTCACTTGAATGGAAACATGGCTACTGTAACACATACAGGGTTTTTAAACAATATTTTCTTAACCATTTTCTTGATAACCAGCCACCATACCATCATTAAATTGTTCTTTTTTTAATCTTTCTATAGTCTTCAGTTAAATAAGGTCATGGTGGATCTCAACACTTGTTGAGTTTAATGGAGACCCTTTATTAAACTGCAGATTCCCAATGGTGCTCAGTTTTCCATTGTTTTGTTCTGGTAAACCCAGTGTGGCAAATGGTGAAGACGGTGGTCACTCTTCGCCTCCCACATTTATGGCTTTGCCATAATCACCCCAAAAAGAAGTTTTTCTCTGTGTATTTAGAAAATGTCTGTCAGCTGTAATTAGGCCAACCACTTCTTATTTGGCTTAATGTAAAAGAAGAAAAAAAAAAAAGAACCATTTCAACTTTTAAGGCCAGTCTGTAACTTTATGTGCCTGTCAAATGTGGAGAACTGTCATGTGGCTTCTCTTTTGCTCCGGTTATTATCTGAAAGTTGAGTGAATTTCGTGAACTTCAGACGCCAGCCTTGATTTGATTGACGAAACGAAAGGGGCATCCCGTAAAATGTGGATAGCTGTTGCAAGTGGCTCTTCCGGTTCCTCTGGATCAGCCAGCTTCTCTGCTTAGGCAGTTTAATATACCTTGGAAACTTATGTGAGGCCTGTTTTGTTTTCGTTTTGGTCGATTGCTTTAAAACCTACAAGCTGGTCTGTTATCAGATCCTCACGTTTCCGCTCTATGACAAAAGTAGACGCACTTTTGACCGCGCAGAGTGAGGTTGCAGACTGTGCCACTGAAAAGCCATATGCCACTTCTATTGAATAAACCACTAATATGTGAGGTCAGTAAACGGTTGTTTTTATTCTCGCCTATGCTGGATATTGATCATTAGCCCAGAATTGGACATTTCTACCTCCATCTCTCAGGCGCACAACGAAAAAACATTCTGTGTCCATTCGCTTGCTTCTACGGCGTTGACATATCAAATTCTCAGCAACATGCCGGAAATGTCGACACTCAGTGGATCTCTGTGGCAGAATACGTAATTCATCGGGACCAGACTTTTATAGATGTACCCCCATGGCTTTGCTGTAGTTGCTTCTTCAACTGTGATCGTGTTTTTCTTTTCTTCTGTTCATGGTTTGTGCACCGTTAGACAATTTCTTACTGTATTTTTAGTGATCGGGAAGCTGAGCAAAAGTCAATGGTGAACATGTTTTAAAGGTGCTATGTGTAGTATTCTCTTTTTATTGTTAAATTGGACCATGGATGTGACAATTCAAACATTACCTCTGATGATCTACCACTTAATACTTCATTTGTTGGCAAAGTCCCCTTTGATGACGCTGGTTGTGAGTGCTTCTTTATTGGCAGACTAGTAGCTGAATATTCGGAAGCAACAAGGGGAGGATAATCAAATTTGCTGCTATTAGGCCGTTCATAGTGATTATAATGTGTAGCTTATTTTATTCTGTTAAGTAGTTTAATATTTAGTGAAAATCCTACACATAATACCTTTTTAAGTGAAAGACGTATTATGAATTTCCTCATGGTAAAGACAGACTTTTCCAATTTGTGATTTTATTTTGGAAAACATTTTCTGAAAAGAGTACAAACGCTAACAAACATTGCAGTTTTAAGAATTGATCACTTATTTTGCTTTATTAAAAGTGTATACTCATTGTGGGCAGTGTTTTAAGTAATGTTTCAATTTTGTTAATTTATTACCTAAATGTTAAAATATTCAAACTTTTAAAACATGACACTTGGTACAAACATACAGTATATATTTAAATATAATACTTTGCATGTGCACTAACTGTGTTGGATTAAACTGCATTATGTTGAAATAAAATGGGTTTGATGCCCAAAATGACATTTTTTTTTCTTTTTCTGTAGTTTTTATATTATATGCCGCAAGCTTATTTTGGGAGAATGTCACAATCGCTGCACTACAGACTGGGAAGGACATGTAGGTCCAACTTAACGCTGACCTTTTAGGTGAGAAAATGTTATTTGTGACCTCTGAGTCGTTTTTAAACTGTATGAACTTTTAGAATTAGAATATGAAACACTGTAATGTAGTAAGCAGATATAGTAATGTAAAGCATATATGTCAAGAACTACAACATCTACGGACACCGTCAATGGACGCTGTTGTGTAAACGGATGATGAATGAGGATATATAAA
The DNA here is from genome assembly GCA_021346845.1 of Apeltes quadracus. NCBI lineage: Eukaryota > Metazoa > Chordata > Actinopteri > Perciformes > Gasterosteidae > Apeltes > Apeltes quadracus. Next base: position 6,353,828 of record CM037934.1, on the reverse strand, counting down.
AATATATCTTCCTCATATATTTTATATAGTCTGTAAACTCAGTGCCGGCCCGAGCCTCTTGGGGGCCCTAAGCAGAATTTTATTTGGGGGGCCCCCCTCCCACCACCATCTTCTAGCACAGTCACCTGTGCTAGAAGATAATTGGCACAAATGTCACGCTATACTGTTATAGCGAAAATTATAAACGAATACAGTGAGGTTATAATACAAAACTAGGGCTGCTTGCAACATAAGCGAACCAAGCGGCTGCTTGGGGCCCCCTGGGGGCCGCTTAGTTCGCTTATGCCTTGGACCGGCCCTGTGTAAACTGTACATGCACTCTCCTTGGGGACGTCATGTTTGCATGTGTAACAATCACTTTACTTCCACAGGAAACAAAAAAAAAAACACATAAGCAAAGTATAATGTGAGTCACTTGAGATCCACGTGCTTTACCTGCAGCTTACATGAATCCGTCAGCAGCAGCCCGCTGATGCACATTGTCTCTCTCTGACGACCTCATGCTGATTAGAGATAAGCTGATGGGCATCCTGATTGATGGTTTCCCAGAAATGAGAGGCGACTTCTCGTATTTAGCCTGAGAGGAATTTAAAATTATTGCACTGAGATGATTTTGTTGAGCAGTCGCGTGTTTAAAAGAGTGTAATAAAAATAATAATACATTGTTTTGAATGAAAAGTGAATTACAAATAAAATCTCAAAGTGCCACGGAGCCAATGTATAGTAAAAAAAAAAACTGTTAAAACTGCAGTAAAAGTGGAGCTCACAGTGATGTAACACGGCCAAAAACTAGATTTATTGTTACAAAGACAAAAATGATCACATCCACAATGTGAAACAAAGTCATCTTTTTATCTTCGACATTCGTGGAATTACTTAATCGTTAAAATGTTTCTATCAAGGGGGGCGTTCCACATCGGTTTCACTTTAAATCCTTTCTGTTGCCCTCTTAAAAGCACGTTGCTATGATACGAATGGCAGCAGGTCAAATTGAAATGCTCCCTGCTACATTAGTATCAAACCACCACTCGGGTGATATTTCTCCTGCACAGAAGCCCGATGTACACACACCCGACTGCGTGCTGGACAACTCTTTGTTCCTTTTGCGCGTACCTTTTGACCCTTTTAAGATGGAGGGAGAACTGTTTGACCCTCCGCTTCTTCCCTGGGTGCTTTGTAAACACAAGTCACCTTGTTGGATCAAGTTGCTCCAAATGGGTTCAGTTGTTCATACACCTGAACATACACCTGAGTATGCATACATACTGCACACTCATTAGTTTGTACCGCACACACTGCCTTCTAAATAATCAATGAAGTGTGCCATTACCACACTGGAGTGAAGTCAAGTGAGAAGTCTTCCCTGCTTCACGACTTAAGCAGTCTCAGCCGCCGCTAAAGAGAAACCGCCTGCGCACCTGGAACAAACCCCATTCCTATTCGACATCATGAACACCGCCTGTGTTTGTGGCAACATTTCTGTAAACACTGACCGGCAAAAGGGTTGTGCAGACGGGCTGCTTAACTCCCCGTCGCCTTCATGTTGTAACTGGACCCACTGGGACGGCCCTGTCCTCCAGAGACCATCTGGATGTGTGCTGCCAGATGGATTACCTCGCCTCTCTCTCTCTCTCTCTCTCTCAATGCGGCCCGTTCACAGGTGGCAGCTCGAGGCGAGACGGGGTGCGGCGCCGCGGTGAGGACACGCTGCCCGTCGGTATGCTAATGGGATCCTACACATTTGGGAAGGGGATGGAGACACCAGCAGGGTTAATGCACTGTAGCTTTACTGTACTTTTCTATACTCCTAGTCCAATGAAGCAACTCTGGACTAAATGCCTTGCTTAAAGGCACCGCTACACACCTTACACCAAGTACACTAGTTAGATTAGCTGTCCCTTTTAACAGCTGAAACGTTCAAGTCGGGGTCACATGAATACATCTCTAATTGTTTGAAATTATACGATTTTTTTCATGGACCATTCCGCTCGGTGAGTAATCTTACTTTTGGTTGTTTAAGTACGTTTGATGCAGAGCAGAGCGTTTTTGCAGATTAAAATCCTTCAACATCGTGGGTCCATTCCTTCCAGAACAGCGTTCAAGAGCTACTGAAACATCATCGTCTACGGTGACATGTCTACTTTCTAAAATCAGCCATTTTAAAATCTTTGTCATGGCTTGAAGTATAGCAGGGTTGAGGTAAGGACTTGATATTGGTCATGTTTACTGATGGTGGGAAACAAACGATACCAACGATTCCATTGACCCGTGTACCCGCCCTGCCACCTTTGTGTTTGGACTTCATGGCACTATGATACTGTCACACCGCTTCCTCGTTTGCTCATAATTCAGAAGCAACTCACATCGTTAAGGTGAAGATGTTTCTTGCGTATTTTATTAACTTTTAGTCACAGGTCAGATAAAGTATGTCAATAAGTTATGATTTCAAAGATCAGAAAAAAGCAGCAGTTTGTTTCCTTTGTAATCCCATTCAGATCAGATCAAGTAATTCATCATTTCTTATCTACTTTTTCCATCGAAACCTACTTACTTGAAATAACTCCAAGATGTGCTGCTCTTCTGCCCTCAGCTCCTCTGCATTCAGGTCACGACCTTGGATCAACGTGGCATTGTGCTTTGAGGAAGAACAGAGAGCTGATAGATGTGACAGGAACCAGGTGAATACCCACAACCTGTTATTAAAGGGCTGAAATCAAGCTGGCCATAAAAGTTCTTTTGCTCTTTATTCTTCTTTTTTTTCCCCCACAGCGTTGTGAGGCCTTATCAGTGGCTTTTATTTACGAGGTCCGGGCCTGTGCATGCTGGGATGGATTGGAGGGTTTAGGACAAGTCTACCTTTTAGGTATCTCCAGATGTGAACGTTTTCTTATCTGCAATGTTTACACTGACACGACAGCATGTCCTCTTCATGCAGTGATTCATAGCAGGAAGCATGGCAGGCAGCATTTAGGACATCTGAGCATCATACATCCCATCTCATCTCATCTCACAGAGTTCAGTGATAGTGGAGGAGAGGAAAACGGCTGATTGTTTAACAGAATCTTTTACAATGAGCAGCCGTTCATTTGTGGTGAGTGTCACTACAAAAGATAGTTAGCGGGAAAAACAAGACGTACAGTACGACGTGTTGTTAACTGGCCAAACTGGTTAAGATTGTAGCATAATGTGTGTGTGTGTGTTTTTGTGTGTTTGTGTGTGTCGACTGTTTCCTGGTTTTCCCTGTGTTATTGAAACCCAACTATGCATTTCCAGTTGGTTTGAAAATGTCTGTCTCTTTTCCTCTTCCCCGAACACTAACATGTCACACGTGAAATCTGAGCTGTGTGTGTGAGAAAAGATGAATGCATTGAGCGCTATCAGCGGAGCAGAACATAAGGGTGTGATAAAAGTGCACTGCGGTTTCAGAGGGCACTAACGTGTCTCATCTTATCGCAGCGGAAATGCTCTTTCCACCAACTAGAAAACTCAGGCAGCCATGGCAACGCAAGTGAAAAGTGGATCAATGACAGTTATTATCATAAAGCTTTATTGCGTTTTTTTCAATATCAATAAATCACTTGTATTAATCTGTGCTGCAGAGTGTATGACTGAACAACTGGATGACTGAAGGGAGAATGTCTTCAAAAGGAACTTTTTATTTGGGATATCAAGTGTGCAATTGTGGGCAAAGATGTCTCACTTTACAGCACATCAATAGCTGCATTGTCCAATTATGCGCCTATGTCTTCTTTGCTAATGTTTAGCGTTAGTTTTGGGGGTAAACTATGTCCTCTGCGGTATACACGGTGGATATGAAAACAAAAAAATAATTCAGAATAAATACCAAGCGATTGTCAAATGAGGTGAGACCAATAGGTTTAACTCCAAAAAGAGCAAAGACATAATATTGTATTCTTTTGTTAAGCTTTCATTTTCATCAAATTATGTATTGCTAATCAATCTAGATATAATATACTACCAAGGCTACTGCAGATACTATTACGATAACAACTGCAACTATGAGTGCAATTTAAAAACATAGTATTTGGTCCTGGTTAAAGGCTGCTGTGCTTCAAGGGGAAGGGTAGTAGAAGTTTGCCCAATCGTGATACACCAGAGAGTCCGAATATGAGGTTATTAATTATTCAAAGCCCCTTTAAAAGACGTGTGCATTTGAATGAATCCACAAGGGAAATAGACTGCTGTTTAACATTACTGTTTGTGTATGGCCCATGTGGTATAACCTCCAAAATATTCCTATGAGATCCATTCATCCATCTGCAGTGTAAAAAAAACCCTCCAGATTTCTTTTTGACATACTCAGAAATGAGGGTATCTTGGGTATTTTACCTCAGCAAATGAGCATTGTCTCAGTTTGGGGAGATAGTTATTAGAGCTTGAAGAAAAACAGCATGTCTCAACCTTGACCCCCCCCCCCCCCCCCCACCCGACGCACACACGGGGTCCCCAAAAGATGCTTTAAAGATAAAAGAGATCGGCCCGTCAGCCGTATGTACAGAGACCGGAGATCTGAAAGAAGAAAAGCCATGAAAAATGGATGAGAGAAGAAATCCCCTACACCCCCCCCCCCCCCCCTGGAGGCTGGCAAACCCCCCCCCCACAGCGCTCCCACTCATAATCCCTTCTCCTCCTGCACACGCACACTCCTCCCTCTGCGCCTCACACACATGTATGCAAACAGGAGGACAAGGTGGGCACACGCCACCCTTTGGGAAGGTGTTGGTATTCGGGAGGTAGTTCAGAGGCACAATTGGCAAACGTGAGTGTAATTTAACTGAATCACTGCTTCTTAAAATACATATTATATCTAGTTATTACTAAGCATTATTCCTTTTGATTTTCAGTTTTCCTTCCTTAAGCGAGACGTGAAGGCAAAGGGACGTAGAGGTGAAGTGTGTGGCGTTTCCTCACTCTCACTTGATTTGTCACCATTTCAATTTCAAGACTCCAATTAGTGAATCATTTAAGTCATTTAAGTTAAACGGCTTTTACAGACACATTTCCATTTTGACCTGGAAACTATTCTGGGGTAAGCAGGGAGTGTTTTTAAGTAGCTGACATTGAAGTCTGCAGCTATGCCGCGAGGCTGTACTTTTAGTGCTGAATGCTAATGGCGGTATGCTAATATCCTCCCAATGACAATGCCAGCACGTAGATGCTCAGCAGGTGTAACGTTAACATGTTCAGCGGCTTAGTTCATTGTGTTTGCATGGTCACGTTTGCGTGAGAACAGGATCACCATATGAATAACAATCCATCCAAAGGGGGAAATTCATGTCTGTACTACATGTCGTGCCCATCCATCCAATAGCTGTCGAGTCGTTTCACTTAAAAACTAAACTATTTAAACCCCAACGTGGCGCCAGATCTATTGTCGCAGCATCACCGAAGTTATTAGAACTCATCCTTGAGATGTCAAAGCGATCCGTCCTGACTCAAAGCACAAAGACAATACAGATCCAAACACTGAGACGCACACGGACACACACACACACGCGCCCTGTTCCTTCACCACTCCAGGGCCCTTGAGTAGGTGTGATCCAACTCGAGGACCTCACACGTACTCGTGACAGCGTGCGAAATGTTCCAGTCAGAGCGGCTGCAGTGGCTCAGGCTATCGGCAGCCTCCGCCGAGGCCTATCTGAAGCTGACGGGCTGGCAGCCGCCTCATGAGAAGGAGACAGGGACAAGAAGGGCACGGGCATGTGGAATGTCACTCCCACCTGAGCAGGGATACATCTTCGGTTCGGCCTTAGTCTTAGTGTCATTACCTATGATTAATTATATTGATCATTTGAAGGTTGATGAGGAACACAACAACTATCTGGATTGTTCAATGTGGTTAATAGATGTTGTGAATGGAGCGTTGCTATATAGGAAGTGTAATGCAACGTTTGAATACATCTATTTCTTTTCACTCCTTCTGTACGTAACATTCTCTTTACCTTTATCTGCCCAGATCCTTTTCCTTGATTCTGAGCACTGGTCCACCATTAGAATAAAGTTATCTCATTTGCGTATGTGCTTTGTATTATAGTTATTTTTAACAATGAACCATTTTTCTTTTTACACTTGATTTGTGTAATTTCTCTGTATTTCCATCCAACACTACTGGATGTAAAAAGTCATCGATAGAGGTCAAAGGTCCTTGTCGGTAAACATTCATTTTTGTCACATTATTAAGTGTTTTTATTGATATGTGTTTGAACTTCAGACTGTACGGTTACATTCAGACAAACGTTGCCGCGCCTTTAATAACGGCAACGGACAAAGTGGGACGGATTACTTCTGAACTCTGAAGGTCTCGACACACACACTTTCTTGGGAGTAGGAAAAGAGAGATAGCAAGCACTACAGCTGGTGAGGAGAGGAGGCTCAGGCAACAAGAAGAAAGGCGCTTACCAAACAGGGAGGATGTTATGAATGCAGAGATCAGCTGAAGGAAAACAGCTGCAAGTGTTTAAATATGAATATGATGAATATTCTATATTTTCTCTGAATGAGTAACAGGATAAAAATACTTAATTTGAAAAATAAACCAAAAAAGGGTCAAAACGATGTACATTTGCAATGATTATGGTAAGAGCGGCATATGAACCCCAGGAATGTGTGACAGCGGGTGTCCATTGGTTGATGTCAGAAAGCAGGTCCACTACTGGTGGACGCGCAGCCAGTAGAGGGCGCTCTGCACTGTCGCAATGTCTGGGGGTTGATTTGAGGAGCGCTGCGTGGTCAGTCTGGTCTGCTGGACAGGTGACGGGCTTTAGGGGCAGTTTTACTTTCAGCAGCGATTAATAGTGCACAAACAGGTGTGTTGTGTTGATAAATAGGAATTAAGCCAATGCGCATCACAAATGAGTCATAATTTTTTAAAAGCACCATTTTAAGTTAAAGCACCTGCCGTAAGATTTCAAATTAACTTGGGATATGAGCTTTAAAATCAAATATCAGGCATTCAGAACCAATGTTCCGTGTAAACTGTTGATTTAATGTCAACTATAATCACGTGTCATGTCAGCCACCGGAAATTAGTACAATTTGAGCTCCGAAATTCAGTCTACCTGAAGGACTATTATTTTTAAAAGGTTCATTGATAAAGGAAATGCTTTAAGTCATGACGACTGACATTTTAAAAAGGAAACAAATATATAAATATATATTTAAAGCAACCCGTCATCCACATTTGTCCCTGCAGGAGCGTAATTAAATTCAAGGCGGCGCCGACAGAGATCCTCATTTGAAATAATCGCCCAGCTCATCGTAATAGCTGTGCGTGCGCGTTTAATTAAAGTGGACCCACCGCACCTTTGTTAGCATGCTGTAACGCGGCTTGTCCAAATGAAGCGGAATACAAACCCCACCACAATTCAAGTTTTGGGAGGAGGAGGTGGAGGAGGAGGAGGATGAGAGGGAGGAGGAGGTGGAGGAGGGTTGGGGTTTAGTATACTATTGTCCGCCCCTTAATCCGGTTGGCTCAGAGACTGCCCGCAGGCCAATTTGTAAGTGGTTTGCGGAGCTGCCAATCAAAGCAGACGTCCTCTCCTCAGGCTGTGTGGCTACGGAACATCTCAGTTGCTGTGTGGAGAGATTTGACGGAGGGACGCTCCTGTACATGGACCATCACTGCGCTGCAATCCGCCGCCTGCTCACACTCACACACACACACACACACACACACGCGCGCGCGCACACACGCACGTAATGCCGCGCTGAAATCAGGACGTACACGGTGAAGAAAACACGCATGTGAATATTTTTATTTTTGCATGTCGCCAGAGGAGGAACTAGTCGCCGGCTCCGCGGCTGTTTGTCTTTTCTCATCGCTTCACCCCCCCCGGCTCCCCCCCGTATGTCACTCTAATTAATCGGAGGCATGTGGAATCGCACCAGGATTAGGAACTGCTTCCCAATAGTGTGCCTGCTGTTGACGTTATGGACGGAGGTAAGAAGGCTCTTATTGTATTCCTATATAGATTTATTATTTTTTTTTACGCTGCTCCATGAAAATGAAATGCATGTTTAAAAATTGCAAATGTCAAAAGTTGGTGGGCGTGGGCAGATTAGCGTATTTGCTCTCCGGCGTAGAATATTCGCTTCACATGAATCGATAATTGAATTCCGGAGCCGTCATGTAGTGGAGCATGTTAACCACGTTGCCATGAAAAGACAGAAGTCCGACGAATTAATATAGGCTTCTCTCAAACGTATATCACAATCCTGAGAGCCCTGTACGTGTGGGTTTTTTTGTGGGGGGGTATTAGGCCTGAACCAAGAAGTTGTAAATTGCGTTGCATCAATTGACTGCTGCAGCGGTTCATTTGCTTCCATCAGAGTAACGTGTTGGTCTGAACCCCCCCAAGCCTGCTCATTCATGATGCAACACATTATTTTGGAACGTCCATCCGATATCTTTTTTTTTCATTATTTTTTAAAAATACGTTTTTTAATTGCGTGTCGGGCGCTTCTTGCGCACCAATCGTATCCACCACTAAACCACCATGCTGCAGCCTGTGAATGTATAGGCCTGTGTTTAAAACTGGGTTTCCCCCCCCCCCAAAGGTGTCCCAGTCAACCGGCTATTTCGAGCTGCAGCTGATCACCGTGGCGAATGAAAACGGCGAGCTGTCGGACGGGGAGTGCTGCGACGGCTCCAGGACCTCCAGCCTGTCGGACCCGCGCTGCACGCGAGACGAGTGCGACACGTACTTCAAGGTCTGCCTCAAAGAGTTCCAGACGGAGGTGTCCACCGGCGGCGCGTGCACCTTCGGGGCTGGATCTACGCAGGTTCTCGGTGGAAATACGTTTTCTTTCAAGAGCACAACGAACAACCCGAATAAAATCGACGAGGCCGGCAGAATTCTGATCCCGTTCCAGTTCGCCTGGCCGGTGAGTTTCTCTAAATTTTCTTTCTTCATTATTTAAGCCGACAAGAGTGTATCCTAGCACTTTTTTTTCTTTCTCTGGACGGTCGTAAAATGGTTGAAATTGAAGGTTCACTTTGTCATGAATGTGTACATGCCTGAGGAAACGCACCATGAAACACTTTTCTGCACGCGACCAGCACCTCGCGCAAGTATCGATCTGGATAAAGGTTAATCATTTCCTGTCAAGGCAAACTACAGGTAACTGTTGTTTTTATTATAAACTAGTCTCCCTTTACTATGGATTTAATCCCATGTTCAAAATGACCCATTGCAGTAAATTTAGCTATTATTTAAGACCAAGAAAAGTGGCGAACATTGACATTGTGACATCCAGGAGTTTTGGCACCAATCCTTAAAAAAAGAAAAGACAGAGAATTGAGAAATGATTGCAGCTCTAATTGCAGCAGTCTTCTGCCACAGGGGACTCTACAGTAGTACGAGGCTGGATGGGAATAAACTGTTTCTACCTACATTGCTGGTGTGTGTGTGTGTGTGTGTGTGTGTGTGTGTGTGTGTGTGTGTGTGTGTGTGTGTGTGTGTGTGTGTGTGTGTGTGTGTGTGTGTGTGTTTTTTGGGTTCTTGGTGGCACCGCATCCTTCTGAGAAACCTCTTTTTAAAGTGCACATGATAGGTGGGGGTGGCGGCTTTGTTCCACTTCACCAGGCTGCACCTGCCAAGGCCATGATGGAGTAATTAGACCGGGGGGGCATGCTTTTAAAATGTAGACCCCGAAGGCCGTACATTGTTCTCCTGTGGAGAAATGGCGACGGCCTGTTGTTGGGCTCGTCAATGTGACGTTGGGCTGAACCACCAAGGATGTTTAGCGCTATTCCACCGCAGTGCGCTCCGTCGATTTGGAATTTGGTTTGTTCACACTTGAAGGAAACTCGCTCCACGACTAATCCGGCGCAGTGAGAGTTGACGTGTTGTCGAAATGGAAACTGTTTGACTAAGATCTGGGATGTGGACTTGGGTACTGTGATAGTAGCAGGTGCGGTTTGGGTGGATTCTCTCCCTGCGGCGGGGGTGAGGTGGGGGGGAAGCGTTCGATGCCTCTAGGCAGCGGTTGGGCTGGTTTTGACACCTCTCCTCCCTCCTCTGTACTCTACAGCTTTGTCTCCTGCTGTGGGCGCCAGGTGGCCCCTGGTGGCCCCTGGTGGCCCCTCCAGGGCAATTAAGCTCTTGTGACTGCGGATGAGAGATGGCTGATGTACTAGGCACAATAATACGGTGGGCTAGAGCTGAAGCAGTGAATACTTTTAGTTGTTTGTCAGAGAGGAAGGCCCTCCAATTATGACTTCTGGCTCTTGATGCCATCAGGTTCTAGTGAATCTGTTAGGGGGAAATAAAATGTAATGGTGGTGTTTTTAGGAATCGTGCTATTTGTAATGTAGTGGTGGTAAAAGGAACCTAAATGTGAAGGGTAGGCTGTCGTGCAGACTGGAATATATTTGCCTTTATTTGTAAGTGGAAATGTTGATGATTAGCTGATGGATAGAAAAAGTAATAATTTTATTGACACAAATGGCCATTTTGTATTTCCAGCTCCTTAATTTGTAGTGATTTTTAAACAGTCAATTATGATAAATTCCGATTTTTCATCCGTACACCATATCATTCATCAATGATGAATAACAAAACCCTGAATTAGATTCTTTTAAAACATTTGTCTCTTGCTTTTGAAGAATAGCTGATCAAAATAATCCATATAATGAGAAGCTCTTTCTTCTGAAAGCACAACATGTTTTTTGCAGCCTTTAGTGTTGAAAACATCACATGTTTTGATCCAGTTTCGGTCTTTGTGCACTTAATGACCTCAGGGCTTCCTGCTGCTGTTTTTCTAATGGAAGCTTTGGCCTTTACAAAATGACCCAGACCCCGCTTGTGTGTTTTAAGCTTCAGGGAGAAATCGCAAAGGTGTGATTTCACACGGTAAAAGCCACCTATTTAACGAGGGGGGCTTTTGTTTAGACCATCATGGGCTAGTGGGGGGGTTGGGGCCAACATTGGGCTACCCAAGGTGACACCACAGCTGCATGTATGAAGTGCCACTCAATCTACCGTTTCTGCATCACATGGATACTGAACCGGTGGTAGTCTCCCGTTGGACTCATTGACTGTCACCTCGAGGCAGAGGTGAAGAGGGCTATTCTGGTGTGTTTTTTCTGTTAAGTGGCCGAGGCTGATAACGGTGCTCTATTCCAGTGCCAGATGTCACTACAAGCCTGCGGGGTCACTTGCTGAGGCGTTGTCGCTTTCCTCACTGAAGAAACAAAGACGCAGTGTACTACAGGCCGTGTCATCCGGCCAACTGCCCGTTTCAATGAAAGAATGCGGGAATTATTTTACTCTCGTTACTTCAGTGTGAATAAATGAAACCTGCGAGGGTTAAATATGCCTCCTGCATAACGGTGATTTAAGTGCACCGTGAAATCCTGAGAGGTGACAACTCTATTGAAGCCTTTTAATTGTTTGAATAGTCCCTTGTCAAATTCTCCAAGAGCCCTTTTCATCTTCCAGTCGAGCTGTAACAGTTGCACTCATTCTGCATTTCTGGCCTCTCGTGTGAATACGCAGATCTTGTCCCAGCCATCATCACACCATTGTGATGCAGTTGTTAAGCATCATGCAATCAGAGTGATATTAGTTATCTATTCTTTGTGTCGTTCTTTTTCTTTTAGTGTTGTTGTAGGAAAGCCTCCGGCAACCAGACTGCACGCTTTTACGGCGCCTGGCTTTTTTTCATCAAAGATGGTCGCACTCCCTAAAACGACTTTTTTTAGTTTTAGCAAATGTTCCATTACAATTGCCACAAATGTTTTCCCATTCCTGTTTTTGTACCGTTTAATCAAACCAGGTATGTGTCAAGGGGGTTCAAAGGTTAGTAATTTCTCAATTTCCAGTCTATATTCTAAGCCAGGCTAGTCTTTTACTGGCTTCATATCTTATGCGATTAAGGCGGGGCCAATATCAATCTCAAAGAAAATAGTGTATTTCCCATAATGTTTAACTGGTATTGGAATCCAGTAGCTGTTTTACTCCCTGGACTGTAGCATGTTGTTCGCACTGTACCTCGTTTTGCCTGTCCGAGTTTCCATTTTGTCAGCCCATGCTGTGTTAGCACTTCAGGAGAGAAAAGTAAAGGGACCCGTCTTGCTTCCATTTGGCCACTAATGAAATTGCCGGTGGAATTTCTTGCCCCGCTCTGCCTCCCCGGCCCTTAGCTACATTAGCCGGACGTCCGTTGGATGCGAGCCTGCCTGTAACTGTATCTGCGCTGAGCTTGGATATGTACTTCCCTCTGCTAGTAAATGGATGCTCGTAGCTGACCTGCAAGGCAGCGTGGGCGGTTGCAGATTCTGAGTCGGACTAATTTTGTAGTCTCATCCGATTCAACCTCTATGTTCTTGCAAGAAATGTGTGTGTGTGTGTATCCGTGGCTCGTGCCCTCGCTTGTGTTGCGTGCTGATCGACTCGGAGTGGGCGGTGTAGACGATCTCGTCCTCAGCGACGGGTTGATCTGCACAGACCTGCTCCTGTTTGTTTCTCTTGGAACCAACCGCAACTATTCAAATAGTCCTGACCACGTGTGAACAAAGTGTAGCTGTCCTACTTTTTGATCTACTGTCAGGCAATTTTCCGCATGTTTTCCTTTTTCAAAGAAGGGAGGGGGGAATATACCAAATATACCAAAAGGTACACAAATGCCTTTTTCACCAGTCCTTGTTAGTGGAGTTCCATGCTCGTCTGTTTTTGTTTGTTTTCTGGTTGAGACAAAGGCCTTTTTGGTAGCCTACTAATTAACACTTCAATCTGGATGCACACATGCTCGCACAACCAGAGGCTAACTCGGGCTGCCATGGTTAGCCACACCTGACGCAGAGTTCGGAAGAGCTGTTGCTAGGAGACGCCTACATTGGCGTCTTGTAAACAATTATCTTTCCTCTCTGTGGCTCCTTCCCCCATCGTTTCGCCTGCAGTCCCAGTGCTGCTGCTTGGAAAACCACTCGCATGAGCCTCACCTGTGCCTCAGCTGCCTTAAGCGTTATTTTAAAAACGATGCGTTTTAGATGAGTTACATTCCTGACTTCCTGTCTTTCTAGACCTCACCACCGCTACATCACAAACTGGATCCTAAAGTTAATACTGCAGGAAAAGTATCTATACTTTTCAAATGGTGCACTACTGATCTTTTTCACACTATTTTGAAGTGATTGGTGGAGTGGGCTTTCTATACACCTCCAGGGTCTCCAACACAACATTGTCACGATTGAATTGCTGTGGAAAGCGTTTGTATAGCATTTCATCCTTATGACATTGTTGTTTTCAGTCTGTGAGTATCTGCTTTTAGGGTCCATTAAGTCTGTATTCCTACTATTAGCTTTGAGGAAACAAAGCAATTTAAATGTAAGCTATGTGAATGTTGTTAAGTCATTTGGCACATTGTAGCTATTTTTCATATGTGAATTTTCATTAGGGAATTTCGCAACAAATGACTCATTTTCATTCAAATGTAAATCCCCCTTTTTACTTTTTTTTTTTTCTTTTTACTTTATTGGTTGTGAACAAAATCAACCAACAAAGGTATTCAAAAGCAGGATGAGACGTATCATGTAGCCAGTGAATGAAAATGCACAAATTATTCTTGTTCAGGTTTGTGCTTCCATTCCAGGTTTGTGCCTCCATTGAAGTTGGTTATGTGCTTCCTATGGGTGGATTCATAAGCGTGGCTTAAGGCGCTATCCCGAGGGCAACCTTTTTTTTTTGTGGGCCTGATGTGACGCTTGGGGAAACCTCCAATGTTTGTATTATCTGATACCCAAAGGAGGCTTGTGTTTCTTAAATCGGCCTGTTATCACGCCTGCAGTAATTGTATCAGGTAATCTGACGGTTTTTTAGTGTTTTACTGTTAACTGAACCCATCTCAAAATGTTCCTTCAGAGGTTTCCAGTTTTCTTTCCTCCTTTTAATGATCAGCAAACTCGCACCATTCGAGAAGTCTGAAACTTTTTGGACATTTTATTCTGTTACGGTGGCAACATTGTTTTTTAAAGTCAAAACAATGTTTTCTAATTTCTTAACACTTTATTTAGTTGTAGAGTTATTTCCTTTTTTGTGTGAATGAATTAACCTCACTGGCAACTGCTGAGATGTGTTTACATCATAAGTCATCACTACATCCATTTTAACACAGCTGTAATGTAACACGCACGATAGAAACTGGTCTTCAATTACCAAGGCGGAGAAGATTGGCAACCATTTTACAGCTCAGTTCCACATGTTGCAGGTTGTGATTTTTAATTTGTCGGTCTTTCTGCACAACAGACCGTGGGAGGGTGGCTTGTGACCTCAAATTACTACAAACATCCGTTACCACCTCCTGATAAAATAAGCAGTCAACTGCTTTGGTGCTGCTGAACAGCTACACTATTGTGTCGTTTTGTCTGCACGGCTTTTTGTTTTTACACGGTGTTGCTGTCGCCCGCTGCGTCCCCTGCCTCTTGTTAAATGAACGGTGTGCAGGTGGTACAGGCTCCTTGTGGGGGTAATTAGAGCGCGACCATTACATCGGCAGTTAAGTTGTCGCTGTACTGTGGAACCTGTTCGAAACGATAATGGGCCTCGGCGGGGGAGAGGGGGGGGGGGGGGGGGGGTGCTGTTTTGAATCAGACATTAGCGTGTTAATGTTTCTCAAGTATGTTTGTTGCTGTAGTGGCTCTTCGACTTAATACATGAGGAACTGAGTGGCGGATATCGGCGAGTCCACCGGAACGGAGCAACAAGGGGATGGTTTGACGCTTTTGAGTTGATTTTTCTTTTTTTTTGGCACACGTGATGATGAAGAAATGTTCTTCCACTACAATGGCATTGGTATTGCAGACCTTGTCACAAGTATTTTCAGATTGAAAAACCTAAAAAAAACCAATAGCCACCTGTCCTTCTTTTTAATGTATGAAGAATTACATAGGACTCTAAAATGAATGTGTCAATTTTTTTTTTTTGCTTCCTTCAACTGTGTTGGGTGCGTTGTTTAAAATAACTGTTAAACTCAACTTGGGTTAATAGCGCGCGTCAACTCGGTACATGTCTTTTTATGTGAAATAATTTGGCGTTTTCATGCAAATGTGTTGATTTACGTGTTGCATACTCTTGGGTCATGCTGATTAATTAGCGGCAGGAGGGAGGGGGGGGTTGTTGTGGTGAAGTGCATGGGTAATGACCCTATTGGCATAGAAGCAGCATGTTCAATGGGCCGTGTGTGTGTGCACACAGCCGGTGTGCACGCGTCGGCCAAATGCCTTGCCTTCAGTGCGACATCTCTTGGCACACGATTCTGGCGAGCAACTTGTGTGCCAGCGCTCTACCTCTCCAGCCAATAGTTGTGCACCATGAAGTCATCAACCCCACGTCATAGCTGTGGTGGTGTAAATGGTGTCAGTGGGGCTTACCTTGTCTGCAGGGACGGAAATTAACATGTGTTTGTCAATGAGTGGCTCAGGTTGGACATTTTAAAATGATCTCGATTTTGAGGT
The DNA here is from genome assembly GCA_021346845.1 of Apeltes quadracus. Lineage (NCBI taxonomy): Eukaryota > Metazoa > Chordata > Actinopteri > Perciformes > Gasterosteidae > Apeltes > Apeltes quadracus. The sequence goes on along the minus strand of CM037934.1, from coordinate 6,338,350 downwards.
GTTTATGGTCTGGCAGGTGGCGAAGAGCCCCGGCTGGAGTTCTGCACATGCAGTAATAGCCGAGAGTCACTGGCGTGTTTAGGAAACGCATGTTCAGGAAACCAGTTTTTGGTGGGACGCTGGATATAAAAATTTGATCCATCCGTCAAAATCCATCCATCTCACTTTTTTTGGAGTGAAAGTTGCTCCTCTTACCTCCTAAAGAGGTCCCCTTACATGAAGTCCTCTCTCCTGTGTGATGTCCAATTTCAATTGATAATCATCAACATTTTGAGTTGATTTTTAGATTAAAAGTTGTGACTGAACATTCAACACTTGATTAACCTTACTAATGGCAAATATTTATCACTGCCCAGTGCTGCTGGTGGTCATCCAGATTTTCGAGGGTAATTCTAAAGATCAGTGTCCGTAGAGGGTCCAAGTTGCTCACCGTGCCGTTGTGCTTATTCTGCCCTTCCAATTCAGCAGAGATGCCGCGGCTCGACTGCCTTTGCTGGAACGCTGTAGACTCGGCACGAGAAAACCCAAAAGCTGGGATTGACATCACAGATTAATGGAGACTGGCCACGGGATGAATAGTGACGCCCTCATGTCCCATCAGAGGGAAATAAATCGGGGGATGTCTGTGGGGCTCACGGGAAGATGGCCATTTGGGCCACCTTTCAACGCTATGGGGATGGAACTGGCTCAGAGTTAAAGGGTCTTGATACACATGTATGCATTTTCTAGTTGAGTGTGATAAATATTTTTAAAATGCAGCTCCTGGTAGTAATTCTCAGCGCTCAATCGACATTAGAGGTCCTCACTTTCCCCAAGAGTCAATCAAACGTCAGGTCCACAATGCCGACTCACCCCTCCATTGATGCAGCATTGTTGGCAGACTGGGATCTCCCACGGGATTACACACCAGGCCTGGATCTCACATTCTTGGTATTCTTCGAATGCAAACGCTCTCCTCACCCCACATGCAGAGGGCTGACCCCTCTTTTGAAAAAGAAGCGTGCAGATCCCATGCTTGGTGACCCTCAACCTGCCCTGGCTTCCACTTCCCACTAACACCTCTTTCTGTTCCCTCTCCACTCTTTTTATTCCACTGGCCACCTTCCTCTCACCCAAGCACCCCTCGTCTGGCGTGGGAACCTACACCTGTGGCTCTCCCCAGACGTCACCGCCACAACCTCTGTCTTCACCAAAATGGCCTTTTGTGATGACCCCAATACTTCCATTTTAGTGAATTGACGAGAGTTTTTAGTCCATTTGGTGGTATGCGATTCAAAGATGGAACCGTTTTAAGAAAACACTGATTCACTGACACAAAACCATCAGTTCTATTCCACCAGGCCCTCCTCCTTGACTTCAACTGGGATTTCTCTGGGTAAATCCTTTAATCCATTAGGGGAAGGGTTGGGTTTTAAAGATTTTATTCTTTGTCTCTAAAGTATTTCCCAGTGTCGGATGTAGCTGATGTGTGCATTTTGTGTTGAGGAAAATGACCGTTTAATACAATTTAAGATATTTTCTGTGGTGGATGGAAGATTGAGACATATACAATAATCAAAATTTTTATTTATTTTTTCCTCGTTTACTTTTGCTATTTGCATAGTGCTGGACTTTGCATTTGTTATCATTGAGCAGTTTGGATGTATTAAAACCAGCCAAAGGGATCTGGATGCTTGGTATGATACATTGAGGGGCCGTGTCTACACAGCATTTAATAGAATACAGAATAGCCATAAAGAAAATCATAACTGAAGCGAAGATTTTCAGTTTATGGGACATTCTAAGAACGGCTGGAAAAAACAATTTTTAAAATGTAAGAACAAATCCCTGACGGAAGGCCACAAGACTTTAGGAATTTAACAAACCAAACAAATTTGACAAGATTTTACTGACGGCAACACGTAATGGGCCTTCTCTTGCTTTGAATTACTTGTGAACTCGTAAATGCGTTTTAATAGATTCGGACCCAATAAGCTTTGTGAAATGCGCGTGGAGGTATGATGGAGTGAAGAAAATGGCGCCGTCTTTGGCGTTTTTACAACAAAAATTGAGAAAGGACTGCAGGTGTTTTCCCTGTCGCGGCAGTGGCTGATGCATCATTTTGTATTGAGGAAACGTTAATTAAATTAGGATATTTTATGTGGTTAAACACTCTACATTTCTTTTTTTACTTTGCCCAGTCTCGGCACAACACGCATGCTGGCACTAATTGTCCTTGTGCTGACTTTGTCTCTTGGTGGACAATGGTTTTGATTGCGATGTGGGTGAGTTATGATGTTGGGACAAGGGGCTTTGTTCAGTAGCCTTTCCCCCTCCCCCACACCTCTTCCTTTATTCCCCCGCTGCCCATCCATCTATCTTGTTGGAACCATTTGGGCAGCTGTCACTTAATCCAGCTAATCATAGTGGGAAGGTCTGGGAAACCAGACCGTCGTTTTGCTCAACCCCAACATGCTCTGACTCTGGGAACGATTTACCCAAATGATCCCATGTAGGCATTCGAGCACAACTGGGTTTTCGGCAAAACCACAAGGTGCAGGTCACATTATGGTCACCTGTTCTTTCGCTGATCTTTTGATTGTGACTCGTCAAAAGAGTTTTTCCCGCCACGTAGTCTCACGATACAGGCAGCCATCATCCACTAATTTATTCATTGCCACTCACAGTTCCCCTTAAATGAATTGGCATATGCACCCACCCACAAGCTCAGACTGGGGGAGCTAGCCCACCCTTTTTGAGGGGGGTGGGATGGTTGGAAAGGTGAGAAGCTACGTGTCGTGGGATAATCTCTCGTTTTGCGTGAAATAATCCACTTTTGAGGCCGAGTCTGTGGTCAGTCGGGTTGGCGGAGCTTCCAGAAACTGAAGCGTGGACATCGCTCTTTGCCAAAACCCCAAGACTCCTCACTATTCTATTCTCCATACCCCTTATCTTCTCACCCACCTCCCCTGCCCCTGTCTGGTTTTGGCCTTGCGTATACAGCTGTACCCCCCCCTGGCCCTCGGCTGCCCCATTCTATGTCAAAACTACGATCTCAAGCCCTTTGGCTCACCCCTCTCCTGCCATCTTCTATCCCCTTCTCTTGTCACCCGTGGTCGTCCACAATAACACTGTCCCCTCCCCGTCCTCCCGCCACCACCCACAGCCAGACAAGCCTACTTAATCCCGCAGCCCAGCAGCAACCAGCCGACCAGCTTGTTGGTCCCCAGATCAACAACACAGACTGACACACACACACACTTTGCAATCCCCCCCTCCCTGGGATTTCTCTTTCCTGCTGCGGTCGGGCGTTGAAGTCTCTCAATTTGCCTTATGTTCTTTTTTTTTTTTTTTTCCTTCGTTTCATAACGTCCTATCAATGACAGTACAGTAGAGGTGACAGCAGTCACACTGTGGCTACTACAACTGTCACTGTTAGTGACGTAATGAGTGTTATTTAGGTCAGCTGGTTGCCTAGCAGTATGCCCTGCAGCAGCACACTTGCTAGATTACTCTATGTGTGCGTGTGTGTGTTAATGTTGTGAGCTTAGGTTTTTGCAACATCATTGCAGACAATTTGACAGTTTGCATGTTTTTAATTAAAGTCTATTCCTTATGTTTATCGCATTAATATTAAAATGATATGGTCGTTGTATTGCAATATTCTAATGAAGTTATTCCTGCCAATGTGTGCATTGGGAAGTGGAGCCACAACTAATTCATGTTATCGTTTTTTATTTTTTATTTTATTTTTTTTATTCAAGGCAATCGACAAGGAGTAAGAAAGTAATGAATAATAGCCATCCTTTTTTTTACTAGACTTCAAAGTGAGTCAAGCAACACCCTGAAACAATCTTCCAATTAAGGATTAAAGAAAAACGGAAAAATAGCAGTTCACAAATGCCTCAAACATCAATGGATTATCCATTTAAATTAATGAACTAATTTCCTCACATGGAAAAAAACGCATTCATCAGTGAGCCAGTCCTGTTTTACTGATAATCCCCTTAGCTGCTGATTTATCCTGCCGTCTGACCACCAAGGACAAAGACCGGCAGAGTTCATCTCACACAGCTAATATTGGCAAAGTGACCTTTGTGACGGACATCGTACCTGCTGAGCCTTCAGAACCCCTAACCATTCAACAGCCATTGTTTTTTTTTTACTTAGATTGTGGATGACGAGAACTGAAAGTGATGTAGGTTAATGGCAGAAAACTATTTTAGCTATTAGCTTCAAAGGTGCTCTCGGGCTGGTTCAGCTAGTGCCGGGTTAAGATGACTATTCGCCTCCTGACTCTAGTTTCATATTGAGCGTACAGGCGTGAGCGCCTCTCTAAATATTACTTTATACCCATTTGGATTTTGTACGATGTGAAAAATAGCCGCTTTTGTAAGTATTAATTATTACGTTCAGTCACCCGGATCGTTGGTGCATCAGCTGAACTCCATCTCAATCCCATGATGTCTGCTATCGAAGCTTCAGGCTTGTTCCACCACGTTGCGTTCTGAGCCGAAAGATGGTTGAGGCTGTTTTCGGTCCTGCAGCTTCTCTCTCGGCTTCTTCCCCACAGTTGTACTTTCTGTATCCTGCAGTGTTCTTTGGATCGTTGGGTTTCGTTGGCAGTGTAACTCGAGCGCACCTCCGAGTAACGCGGCTCCGTTGCATTCAAGACTCTGTAGTAGCGACGCATCGTCTTTCTGTAGCGCGACTAATGGGGGACTGTGACTAAAAGGATCATCCACATTATGCTATAGATTCTAAACATTTTCTCCTCAATAAATTGGGAACAAAATGAGTACTGCCAATTGTTTTTTTTATTTTTTACACCGAACTGAGACGGTTAATATTGTTCACTATACTTCATAGTAACTTGGTATTATTCCTACCATGCTTTTGGTTTATGGGCAACTTCAGACATTGTTACGCCAAAGGACACCAGTCTAGTTGCTGAATTACAAACTCTTTTTGTTGTTGACAGAGTAATGTGATTTTGTCCAAATATCACCCAATTAATTTTTTTCTTTTTCTTTCCTTCCAGCGGATGTACACGGTGATTGTCGAGGCCTGGGACTGGGACAACACCACCCGCAACAGTAAGTCTAAACCTTGCATTCTGTCCTCTCTATTAACCGATTCTGCAGATTTTCTAAAGGATTTTTAGTGTCTACAAGGTCTTATCGTCAATATTTTAAAATGAAAGTTGACTGTTTGCAGATGAATCTGCTAATAAAAAAAAAGTCCCCCCTCAAATGAAAAAATTACTGCTTCTACAGCAAAAAAATGTGCTTGTTTACTGAATGTTTTCCCTTTTTATTTTTGAACTGTTGGTTTTACAAACATGCAAAACGTAAATGCGTCACCTTGGTCACTGGAGAATTCTGAGGGATGTCAAGCCATGAGTTTCAAGTCTAACCCCTTCTTAACACGATGGAGTCTACAGAATGAAAACGTGTTTTTTACTGTACACCGGGCCCCCAAAACCCTTCATATAGAATTCCCATCTTGGTTTCTCTCCGCTGTAATGGCTGTGCCGTCGCGTCTGACCAGCTGTATCCTGTTTTCCTTAGGTTATGTCCGCTGGGTAGACTCCTGTATAACCCCTCTACCCAGTCTGGGAGAGGAACCATTAAGGACTGTGTGTGTCTGGATTTGTTGAGGTAGCTTTGGTCTGATGAGTGCATATGTGCTGCTCTAATATGCCTTTCTGTGCATTCAAGCGTGTACATGAACTCATTTTAGATTCGGGAGGATACTGTCCTCTCCAGTCCAAACTGGCTCCTTATTTATATGAGGTCATTACATCCTGTTTTGTCCATAACATCAAACACACTTCCACTGGTGGATGCAGACAATAGGGGAGAAATAGCTGTTGACATCATAGCACTTTGATTGGGCTGCTGCGTGTCCGCTGTCGTTTCTCCCTTTGGGCCTCGAGTAATTGTGAACATTTACAGTAATTATCTCTGCAGCTTAAATGTTCATAAAACTGTTCAATTGATTCTCTGCCAGCTACAGGCACTTAAGTCTCAGTCAGGATAACAAATGTGTTCCTGGCTCATCTCAAAGTATAAAATAAATGTGATTAAAGCCTTTTGAAGCTCACACGGGTTTGATCATGTGATCACTGCACTGGGCCTGCTGTTCAGACATCACCTGGTTGGAGGGGGGGGTCTTGGTTTGACTGCCTTAAGAGATCCCTGGGGGGATGGGGTCTGCGATTGAAACGTCTGTGGAAAGCTTTCAGGCAGGAGTTACTCCACAAATCTGTCATTTTTGTTTATTTTCACAGTTCATGCTTAAGCGCTTGATTCAAAGATTTTAGTGCAACGTTTTCACTCTAAATACATGGATGCAGTTGGAAATTCACACGTGGCAGGTGTCTACACAACTACCGCTTGGACTCTCGAACATGTTCAATATTGATAAGTGAGCAGTGCTCTGCAGCAGCGAGCCGTCGGGCTGAGTCAGACTGACGCCAGACCACGGTTGACACAGCAACCGGCTGCAAGTCCGTTTCCATGGGAGCTAATGTCCGAGACACAAACTCCCGCTTGACAATTGTCGCCATGTGACACGGACCACATCTCACTCTCCAGAACTCCAATGAGACTGTGCTGTGTCGTCCTTTTTATTTTTATTCCCAGTGTTCCGTTGCATCGTTTATATAAAAAAAAAAAAAAAAAAAAAGGAAAAAGATAACCAATTCTCAGTGCTATTGAATGGCATGACTACGTCAGCAAGCGCTTGGGAAACACTTGGCCGGGTTGATGGAAGGCAATTATTTTGCTTTTGTTGCTCGTTGTGTGAAAACATTGAGCTGTACTTTGAGACGAAGGAGAGCGTTTTTTTTTTTTTTTTTTTTGCCAAGTGTTGTAACATTTCACAAATGACCAACGTGCACAGACCAGTGTTTAATTGTCGTGCAACACCCCCCGATGTGCTTGTTGGCGAGTTAACCAAGTCACTCCTGCATTTTGTTGGAACCGTCAGTTATTGTCTATGTCGCCTTGTCATCCCAAGTAGAACTCTTATTAACCATGAACCATTGAGTTCGGAACGGTGGGACATTGAAACTTGAGTCGGCACCAGCCTGATGTCTCGCGCTACCAGTGAGTCGGTCCGTCGGTGAGATTCCTCCCGTGTGCCTCTCTTCCTCCCCCCCCCCCCCTCCCCCTGGTGTTCTCAGGAAAGGCGGCTGGCTGTTTTCTTTGTGTTTATCGAGCAGGAAGTGGAGTGGACTGGACGGCGGGGCTCCGTGTTTAGACACCGATGTAGCAGAGCCCGGTTTGGGCCCACAGCCCATTGTTCTCCATCTGGCAACTACCGGGGTTATTTCTGTTATTGTTGCCTAATTCTGTCTGACATTGTGTCAGTCCCCCTGCAGAGGATGGTGTGTGTGTGTGTGTGTGTGTGTGTGTGTGTCCCTGCTTGCACTCTTCAGAGTGTGTATGGTGCATTGCGGCCTAAAGCCGGGGGGAGAAAGCGGAAATCTCAGCAGACCCCTTTTTATTTTCAGAGATTGTTTGCGAGCTTCGATTTCACCGCGATAAAGATTGCTTTGTCTCGCTGCAGTGAGCCTCGCACAGGCAAACAGAGTTTAGCGCGAGCGTTGCCGTGCTACGCGCTAAGCGGTAGCATCCTCTCCACATGACCGTGCACATAGAGACCGCTCCGAGGCACCGCTGATGTGTGCGACCAGCGGAAAACAGATCAAGTTGCAGACAATGAATTTCAATTGCGTACTTAAAATTCAGTCGGTACTTTCCACACACACGCACACAACGTGATGTCAAAGCTGCTCAATAAGAATGCGCTGCTTTTCCTGTGAGGGAGTTGCATCAGAACTAAGCGGATGCCACGTTGTTTTCCACGGTAGGTGTTTCCAAAAACACATTTTTACTAGATGTGGTGGCTTTTCGATATTGTTTTTCAACATCTTTTGGGAAGACGCAGAAACACGCATCTGCGAGGACTCTTTTCTGTTCTTTGATAGAACTGTTGAGGCAAGATGCTCACCTATTCAAATCCTTTTAGATAGTAAATGAATCCCAAGCAAACTTTTATAGGAATGCGAAAAACGAGTTGTGAGCACAGCGTTGTCGTAGCATTCACCTTAAGTTAATAGGGGGAACTTGTTGGTAAACAGTTGCTAATATAAACTTCCTCTACTTGCAAAGAAACGCTCGTTTTCGTTTGGAAGATTGGTGAAAAGGATGGTAAAAGGCACAGTTTGGATCGTATCGGAAGAAAACTATTTTGCTTTTAGTTTGCCAAACATACACTTTAAATGATAAGGAACTACAAGATTGGATTGTACAAGTTCCACTAAAGGTTGTGGGAGGGACAGGAGTTTTCTGCAAACGGTCTTGGATTCCCCCCTTAACTGTTAATCATTCAGTTGTCTTTGGTTGTGGAGCATTTTTAATGTGTTATACTCACAACTTTGGCTGATTTTTGTCTTGATTTGTCTCAGTTGCGGACGAGCTGCTGATCGAGCGCAGCATCCACACTGGCATGATCAACCCCGGCGACCAATGGCAGACCATCCTGCACGACGGGCCGGTGGCTCGCCTCGTCTACCGCATCAGAGTCCGCTGCAACGACAACTACTACAGCAGCAAGTGCAATAAGCTGTGCGTTCCTCGGGACGACTACTTTGGCCACTACCGCTGCGAGGCGTCCGGGGACCGCGTGTGCCTGGATGGCTGGATGGGCTCGGACTGCAAGAAAGGTGAGCTGAAGACAATCGCTACCTTCTGTTTTTACAGATGAAAATCTATCAATTGATTAATGAAGAATTATTGTTGGATGAATACATGACAATAGCCACGTGTTTCTTTCTATTGACAAGATGCAGCGTATGCTGGGCAGATACAGTTTGGGGATTTAACCAGCCATTTACGATTTTAAGCTTAGTTTATGATTCTGCGTTTCCAGACGAGCCCTTTCCACCCCTACTTTCGTGTGTCGACCAATTTTTCCAACGCAAGCCGCAAGGCTGGGATTAGTCTGCCAACTACATCCTTCCCGGAGTCTCACATTTTCGGTTTCGTAGCATAATGCCGGCGTTTTTGAAAAGCTGAAGAGCGTGAATCGGATTGAAGAGCTTTTGTCGTAAGAAATTCATAAATATCACCACGTACGTCCCGTCATTGGCGGACTATAATGACGCGCAGATGGCCTCCAATTCATGGAGGGAGCTCTTCGCAAATGTCGGTTTGCGGGTCGAGGGGGGGGCGGGGCAAAGTTCTGGAGGAAAATATGAGACAAATCTCAGTCTGCGAAAAAAATCCATAAAAATAAACAAACCAACGACTTCCACATGCAAAAACGTCACTCTAGGTCATCTTCAAGAAAAAAAAAACGTATTGTTCTGGCGGTGAATTGCTTTGCAACGTGTGCAAGCCTTTTTGAACCATGAATCAAAACTTGTGACTGACTTGTGTCAGCCTTTAAAGCGATTCCACTATTTGCACTTCAAAGTTGAACATGACATCTGATTTCCTCTAATCCATGGAAACATCCATTTAAACAATTCCTAAGTAAATGTCCAAGTACTATTTTTATAAAAGCTGCCTGCATATTTTCAAAAGTGGCAACGTTGGAGTCTTGTGGGGGGGGGGGGGGGGGCAATAAATCTGACCTTGGAAGACTAAGGGTGGTGGTTGTGTTTTACATGAAGGCTATAAAGTTGTCTACCTCCCCCCTCATCCCCTCTCCCCCCACACACTCAACCCTGGACAGGGCGCCATGAATTATCACGTCTCATTGCACTTGTTACGTCTCGCCTCCCTCCTTTCTGTATCGCTGACTCCATTCTCATCTCCCCTCTGTGGCCCTTGTGTAGGTTTTCATGCGTTTACATGTAATTGTTCATGCCTCCCAATTTAAGTGCCACCTTTTTAAAAAAAAATTATTTTTTTTTTTTAGCGATCTGCAAGCAAGGCTGCAACCTGTTACATGGCAACTGCTCTGTCCCAGGGGAATGCAAGTAAGATCAGCTCATCTGTCTCATGCAACTATACTAAATATATACTATCATGTTTTCATCAGTATCGGTTTGTACTACCTGCCCTTTTCTTCCCTTGTGGGCCTCTCCGCCTCAGTTCAGAAGGAAAGGGCAATACCTGCCTTTTATTTTTAGCCAGCTGAAATCCTCTACAGAATACCAAGCATCTCATCCGCTTCTCTGGCGGAAGCAAGATAGTCTGTGTTTGTGAATTTGACCACTGGTAAACGTGCTGGGAATTGTCATATCCCCTCCGCATCCGCATTGCAGTCCTCCTCGAGAGGCAGGGGGCAGGAAAGGAAACCAACAACCCGCGGTGCTGTGTCCATTTCCCAAGTGGAAGTGACAGTTGGATAACGTGACGTAGAAAGGCCCCCCCCCAGGTCCACGTTTCCAGGATGCGGGACATCCCGTCGTCATTTGTAACCCCCCCCCCCCCCACCCCCCTCCCTCCTCCCACCTGCCGGATCCAAAGAGACGCTCGACTCCCCATTATCAGGAAGCAGGGTTTGGCCCGGCGCCATGGAATAACAGGGGGATGACCGGTTTTTCGGAAACCTTCACATTTTTTCAGGGACCTCGTTCGGCACCCTCGTTCCGTTTAGCAGCAAAAGGCTGCCGAAGGCCACGGTTTATTCTTCCCAACAGTTCCAGTTCCAGTCAACAGGAAAAGGGAGATGAATAGAAAAAAACGGCAGGAAAGGATCTTCCTGCAGAAGCATGAAGTTAATAAAGCCTCGGGTCACAGAAAGCTTGTTTTTAAATCCTCATTTCATCTTGGCTTTATGGGGTTTGCCGAGGGCTTTTAAGAAACACAAAAGCCGGTACGCGCCTGCAGTCATTTTTCATGCGTGCACGTTGGGCTTGTTCGGACATATCTGTCGAAGCCTAGCCGTGTCGTTTGGGTAAGCACTAAAACACATTTTTCACCGCTCTAAGCGCTTTGCAAACTTGGACGTGTCGGAGTGCCAAGATGTTGGAATCCAACTGGGGGGAAGCATCACGCCTACGCCATTCAGGGCTCGATGAGTAATCGCGATACAAGCGTGGCCAAGAACGAACCCACTGAACAACCTCTTTTTTGATGGCTTGAAAAAGCGATGAGCGCGAGCGTCCGGTATCGAAGCGCCGAAACCACCGAAGGCGATGGCATGCCGTGGACGAAGCATGCCGAGTATTCCCAGAAGGACAGCGGTGCCGTCCACAGGAGACTCCGAAATAGCAGTCAATTGTCAAGACAGCTGGCCCGACGACACGGCAGCCTTGGAATAGCCGAGCGCTGTCCTGAAGCCGCAGGCGCGTGCACACGCACCGTATATACACACACACACACTCCCTGTACCCGAGCATGGGAGCCGCTGGCAGTATTCTTAACCCCTCCTGCCTCGGAATGCTGCCCCTAACTAAGGTCAGTTGGCAGGAGGCCGTGCGAGAGCTTGACCCAGGAGCACATGCAGTGCTCTCTCTGTGTCCTGGATGAGAGAATGACCTTTTTTTCTTTGGTTCATCCTGTCCTGAGACTGCTTTTGAGCTAGCTTCTTTTTGCCGCTGCGGAGAAATAAACGGCCAATGAAATGTATCGCAGGGAAGCCTCGCAGAGCCTTTGCAGGCACCAGATGAGAGGGGTGATTTATGAGTCTGCGTTTGACAGGTGCAACTACGGCTGGCAGGGCCAGTTCTGCGACGAGTGCGTGGTCTACCCCGGCTGCGTCCACGGGACCTGCAACAGCAAGTGGCAGTGCAACTGCGAGACGAACTGGGGTGGCCTGCTGTGCAATAAAGGTATGGGAAAGTTTTTGCTTCCTTACGTCGTCCTCCCGGCTGTGGATCCATTTTTGTGTAACAAGGGTTTTATTTCAATCAATATATGGAAACAATTGAAAGCAGCCAAGGTTATTTAAAAAAAAAAAATAATTAAATAGTCTTGCTATGGCGTATTTTAAACGGCAACTGGTTTGGACTTCGCTTGTGTATCTGGTTGGAAAAGTGGTCATAGAAAAATATAAAATGATCAACAAATACAGAGAAAACAATGATAGAAAAGTATTAAAGGATCAAAATGTCAAAGAAAATCCTTTTGACAGCGTTTTGCCATCAATGGGTTAAAGTAAAAAGGTAAACATTTTTGATTCTTTCAGATGCAAGTGAATCGATAGATTAAAAAAAGCTTTTTTTAATTGTACTTTAACAGTCTGAATTGTCTAACGGAGCACGACGGCTGTATAGTTTTACTGCCTGTGGCATCCGAGCAGCGGCTGAGACACTCGATCCACCCCCACCCCTCCAGATCCCTTCATCGCGGAGCACTCTCTGGGGGATGAGAACGCATCCTAAGAAGAGCTCCAGTGGAGACGGATCCCTGCTCTTTTATTTACCAGCCTTTAGCGTGACCCGACCTTTAGCCTAAGGACAGTGTGGAGGCTTTTGTTGCGTTTCTTAGTGGGTGTATATGTAGCATTCTGAGAGTCCATTCATTCTAATACTGAATGAAGAACTGCAACAACCATTTTGCTGGGACTTGCAAATACTTAACCTTCATCACAATGGTCCAAAATGACTGCTGGTGGATCCTGACTTGCTTTCAAAATGAGCGTCACCAGGTCGATGCTCCCAATTCCTAACGATCGCATAATGGTGGTGTATTGATACGTGCTCAAGTTATGAGGAAGATGCCTGGTTCTCATTAATTTAAGCTTTTTTTTAACGGATAATTCAAGCAGGATAGATTTTATAGTCAGATTAACTTTGCTCTTGAATGTGGGAAATCCCCAGTCATTGTATGTCTAAAATGTGTCTTCCGCCAGATCTGAATTACTGTGGTCGCCACCATCCTTGTGTCAACGGAGGGACCTGCATGAACACGGAACCAGACGAGTTCCAGTGCGCCTGTCCTCGAGGATACTCTGGCAAGACCTGTCAGATAGGTAAGAGATGACCAGCTGTACCGCCTAACGAAAGGCCTCTCCTAATAACTAGTGCTAGCAGGGAGGGATATTGTCTTCTTAAAAGTTGATGCTGTTACTAAAATGATTTTGTTGTGACAAAATAATGCGAGTACACGCCGGTGGTTGGGGAGCACTGACTTAGGCTACTGGAAATGACCTAAGAACATGGCTTACTTGGAGAAAGCCCAATCTGTAATGTGATTCTGTAAGAACAAAGAATAGCGTTTTCTTTTTCCCCCTTCCTTTTTGAACACACCTCTCTCCCTCCATCAGCTGATCACGCCTGTGTTTCCAACCCCTGCGCCAATGGAGGCAGATGTCACGAGGTTCCCACTGGGTTCGATTGCCAGTGTCCGCCGGGATGGGAGGGGCCGACCTGCGCCGACAGTGAGCCGCTGCACTAGTTTCAGTCCTCTCCCCCTCCTGCCATGCTTTCCCTCAGCCACGTCTTTTCATCCACAATTTGAAGATGCACTTTTTTTCACACCCTTCCCCATCATCCCGATAAAGCCGATCGTCCACCTCCGTAACAAACGTTGCATGTAGTGAGGAAAAAAACAAACTAAAACGAAGTTAAAGTAGCTAAAGTAGCTAAGTAACTAAAACTAAAATAAAGTAGAGATCTGTGTTTCTTCTCAGATCTGGACGAGTGTGCCTCCAGTCCCTGTGCTGAGGGGGGAACTTGTATCGACCTGGAGGATGGCTTTGAGTGCGTGTGCCCTCCACAGTGGGAGGGAAAGACCTGCCAGATAGGTGAGATAGGCACCAAATTTTTTTTAATTTTCTTTTTATTTCAGCAGAGGCGGTTGAGAAGCGATAGACCTATATTCAAGGTCTTTCAACACTTGACCTTAAACGAATGAAATGACCTCTGAGTGACAGGCGTCGTGCTTGGATGTGTTTTTGGATAGAAATTGGCAGCGAGCAACATGAGGTCCATTGCGGGAGTAAAAGCTATCAATACCCTGGACGGGCTAGCAGCTGCCCTGCTTTTCTTAATGACATTATGAGCTACTGGTGTGTCTATATCCGGCTGTTTGTTTATCACTGGCGGGGGGGGCATTCGTCCTTTTTTAAATTGTTGCTCCCGTCCCAACAAGCGGACGTGACTGGCGTGAATCCAGGAAATGGATTGCGGCCGGTAAACAAAGTTGGGGTGTGCGTGTGTTTGTTGAAGCTGAAGGTAGGAAACAGATCCCAAGGGTTCAGTGTCATTTTACCAGCTCTGATCTCCGCTTACAGGCAGCCATCGGCCTCCTGTCTTACCTGCCGTGTGTGTGTGTGTGTGTGTGTGTGTGTGTGTGTGTGTGTGTGTGTGTGTGTGTGTGTGGGGTTTAGGGTTTCAGAGAGAAGACATGTGCGTGTAAGACAGGACTGCGTTGTAACCTTTAGGGCCCCCGGGACGCCCCGTAATTTTTTCAAGGCAAAATAATCTTCCAGCTTCTAAAATGTGTAAATGTTCTGCTTTTGTGTATTTTTTTTTTTATTTGGGTTTTTAGACTTGAAAGAATTCATGATGGGCACAAACTAATGAATTGATAATTAATGGACTTATTTTATAAATTAAACCAAATATTATTTGCATTCCTAGTAGTTATGCATTCAATTATTCTGTTATTTAACAAACCTTTGGAAATATACTGCAATGCCATAACGTTTTGGTAATCAGCAAAGTTGAGTTGACTAACCAGGTTGGGTTTCTGGTGTCTTTGCTTTCTCTTCAGCCGTTTCTTGGTTGTTTCGATTGATGGAGTCGGTCTCATTGTACTTCCTGCCTTTTTACAGATGCAAATGAGTGTGCAGCAAAGCCCTGTGTGAACGCTAACTCTTGCAAAAATTTGATTGGCGGATATCACTGCGACTGTTTTCATGGATGGTCTGGACAAAACTGTGACATCAGTCAGTATTTCTTCCCTTTTTAAAAAAAAGTCACCTTAATTTCCGCTGTTTTCAAACGCCTCCTCTCACTTGGACTCACCACATGGGTGAAGTTTAGCGCCACGTGTGCTAACTCGCTTCTCTTTTCTCCTGGCAAAACGAATCGTGACTGAACTTGCATGCCCAGTTCCTTGAGGATCCACTGCATGCTCAGTTCCAATATGAGCAAGGTTCACCTGGCACTCTATTAGCTTCACAAGTTATTTCTTTTCCCAAACTTTAAGATAATCTGTGCACATCCCACATTGTAGATCCTACCTGGTTGGGATAAGGTGATAAATAAACATGACATTTATGTCTTCTTCTTTAGACATCAACGGATGCCACGGTCAGTGCCAGAATGGAGCAACGTGCAAGGTACGAATCTTTTTACTCGGATCATCGTATCCCAGGTTGCCCAGTCGTCCCCGGAGACGCCCACAAAGTCTGTGCACCTGAGGTCCACCGACTTGTGTTTGTTGTCTGTTTCTTCTTCAGGAGGACCAGCGGGGTCACCGCTGCCAGTGTCCTCCAGGCTTCGTGGGCTCTCGCTGTGAAATCCGGAGGAACCAGTGTGACAGCAGACCTTGCCAGAATGGCGGCCAGTGCCACGCCGTGCTGGATGGCTTCGTGTGTCAATGCCCACCACAGTTTGCTGGACCGCTGTGTGAGGTGAGTCTCGTGTTCCACGCAGCATATTGGAATGGATTATCAATGATTTTTTTTTTTTTTTTTTTATCTGGCCGCTGGACTGAAGCACTGACACATGGGCTGCCCCAAATATCCAAAAAGCTTTTATTTTATTTTTCATGTTTCTGTCAGATATGGGAACAAAAGTGACCGATGAAGAAAATGGTTTGACGTGAAGTTGAATGCAAAAAACAAAAACCTTGAGAGTTGCGATGTGACAGACGTGGGGATGAGGCTGCCGAGCAACAGCGGATGCTACTGCTACTGCCATAAAGAGTACCATAATGTTCCTCGTAACCAATGAACTTCCCAATTAAACCACCCAATTGAAGCCACAATGACTTGGTGACAAGAGAGTTGTAATACTTCCATGATTATTTGGTTTTTAAAATGTACACAAAGCCGCGTTGATGCTGTGCAAATACTGTCCAAATTAAGAAGTTGTTTAATGTTTCAAACCAAATAACCCAACGCTGCTTTCATTGCAAACTTCTTCTGTCCTTGCTGCAGCCTTTTTACATTTGAGGTGTGTGTGTTTGAGGCTGATGTAGGTTAGCAGTGAGGAAACTGACACTTCACTGCATCTCTCGGGTCCTGAATGGAGGACATTGCTGGTCAGGAGCCAATCCGGTTTTAGCAACGCTTCTATAAATATGAGCCTCTCTGAATGAGGTGACGCTGGATTTCTGCCTGCCTACTACAGAGCCCTCTTTGCCTGCTATGGCACGGCGTAGATCCCTGCCCAGTAGTGCCACTGCTGTGCATCGTATTTCACTGATTAGCACCTACTCTCAAGTCCACAGATGTTTGATTAGCAAATGGTGTTTTTTGAGTTTGTGGTCTTAATGATGTCTTCGGAATGAAATAAGAACATTGAGGCCATACCGAAATGCTGAAAAAAGCAGTGTATGGTCTTGATCATTTAATAACGCTTCATGGATTTAGTCTTTTTGTTTCTCACATAGCTTTTAGCAAGAGTCAAACCAAAAAAAAAAAAACAACTTCTTTTAAACTTAAGTAATGAATCTGTGTAATGTCTATGAACCAGCAAGGAAATGTAAACGTATGTGTGCTGTGCATACACCTGCCTGAACAGATTGAAAAACCCAAGCATATCTTTTAGACATTTGTGTTAAAATAAAAAAAGTTCCGGTCTTGACACAATTGTCCGGTGGAAGCCTCTTTTTTTTTTACCGCGTTGGAATGTAGGGGCGTTTGCAAGGATACAGGTGGTCTCCTACTTCCTTTACCCAAGGTTTAACGTATCCTCCTCAATTCCCGGTACACTAACTAGCAGTAGTGCAGTTGTTGTCGTTGTCTTTAAAGAATGCAGCAAGTCGCTGGCTGCTTGTTCTTCCGTCCTCTCCCTTTTGGAATTCTGGCTTTTTTCTTTTTTTTTTTTTTTTTTTTGTGCCGACTCCCACAACAGATCCAAATTGATCCTTCTGCTCTGAGTTGACCTCCAGTCATGGTACTGAGTAAATAAACTGGGATGCTTTATTTACGTGTTTAATATCACAACCTAGCAACCCTTGCATTCAAGCTTTGTAAAATTCAAGTAACAGCCTTTTTTGAAGGGTACGACCGATCTTTCAAGGTCACTTCTGTTGCAGAATCTATTTACGCTTGACGCGTAAATTATGTGCCGATCCAAATAAATTCCTGACCTGTCTGCTACACTGAAACAGTCCAAACGTTTAACTAAATGTGCTGATTTATTGAAGCCCTTGCCCTCAGACACGCGTCCCTGACCACACACGTGTAAAGTAAAGAAAAAAATGTATCTGGCCCTGACACGGAGTAAAATAAACGGTGTGACCGCTGACTTAACCCACCCTGTTGCCCTCCTCCAACTTCTTTCAGGGCCTTAAATGGCAAAAGGTTTCGACCTAGAGTTTATGCGCAGCAGGCTTCTGTTTACAGGAACTGGGTGATTTTCACTCCAACCGCTGCTGAAAATGGACTAAAATGTGTCACCGCGGCCTCCGTCACGGTGGTATGATGGGTGATTTATGTTCACCGCGGCCCTGCGCGATGTCGGACCAGCGTCAATATTTGCCCTGATAATGGGCTGCCCTTCTCTGGTCTGCTCAGCGTCTCACTTTGTTTCCTCCTCCCGCGTGGCTCGTGTCTCCGAATAGAGATTAAACACGACGCAAATGTAAAAGCAAAAGCGTGGACGCCCTAGATGAGCTTAGGAAACTTTTGAGGCTTTCTTGGTCGTCCACTTGCCTTCCATTTGTTCTGAGCGGCAGCTTGAGCCGAGCTATGCCGCTCACCTGCAGACCCGATCAGCTCGCTGTTGCTAATTCACTTGTAACTTTTTTAACAAGCAATGGGAAATATCAATGAAGAAACAAAGCTTTAACAGCTGTAATCTGTAAGGAAGGCGTGTGTTGCAAGTTATTGAATTTAATGAATGAATTGAAATTGGTTTTCTATGGAGAAGTAACCACATGGTGAGGCTTATCTTGTTTATCTTGTCAATTTTTCCCCTTAAGTAGTTAGTGGAAAATTAATTTAGAGGTTCAAAGTGAAATGGTTGCAGCTACACGCACATTGTCTTTTTAGATGCACAAATGCAGAGTAATCCGATTAAGTGAGTTGTCATTGTTTATATTTTCGAATGTCATATCTCGATGCACAATTTGATAGCAACTCCTGCTTTTTAATAAAACCTATTATCTGAACCAAGGCTTATGGAAATATCACTCTTCAGCAATTTGCAACATTCCTCCACATTCACCAGTTAGTTACCAACTGTGTCGTTTGGTGCTGGGTAGGAAGTGCAATGTAGTTTTTTCAGATCTAACGCTTTAAGTGGCTAAACAGAGTCGGAACAATAAAGTTCAGGTCCATCAAACCAAAAATAATAAGTATTTCTTCCATTTTGACGTTTGTGTTTGTATATTGACTATTGTAAATTCATATCTTTGTCTTCTATTTCAGATCAACAGCTGGACCCCCTCAGATGCTTGTGATCCGAACCCTTGTGAGAACGACGCAGAGTGCTACAGCATGGACGAGGACTTCTACTGCGCGTGTCCCGAAGGCTTCGAGGGGAAGACGTGCGAGCGGCTCAAGGAGACCTGCCGAACCGCTCCGTGTCAAGGTGACTGAAGTCGTCCGCAGTGAGGAAACGGTGTTTGAAAACTACGCGGCCGACGAGTCGTGAATTTTAACCCTCCTTTGAAAATCCTTTTGACTTGGCAGTGATTGACAGCTGCACTATTGCCGTGGCAACCAACGACTCCGCCGGAGTGCGGCGCATCTCCTCCAACGTTTGTGGTCCACGAGGACGCTGCATCAGCCAGCCAGAGGGCAACTTCACCTGCGTGTGCGATCTGGGTTTCAGTGGCATCTACTGTCATGAAAGTACGTGGAGACTGTTTTATCAACTTCCTCCTCCTATGCGTTTAAATACAGATGGTCTATAACTCATTTTAATGTTATAATGTCATTAAGATTTCTACAGGTTAGTCACATGGAGGTTTTGGTCAAATGAAGTATTAAAGTCCCCACCACACCCGGTGCCTTTTTTCAGATGTTAACGACTGCACCGACAACCCGTGTGGGAACGGAGGGACCTGCATTGACGGCGTGAACGCCTTTCAGTGCTTCTGTCCTGACGGCTGGGAGGGTCAACTGTGCGACCTCAGTGAGTCCTTCCGCAACCGACTATCGCTCATGCCCGGCCTGTGGCACAGCTTCGGCCCAGCGCGCTTTCAATCTGACACTCTGCCAAATAACAGCCGGCGACGGGTCTAACCGCGTCGACTTTTTCCTCCCCAGACGTCAACGAGTGCAGACACAACCCGTGTAAGAACGGCGGCCGCTGCGTCGACCTGGTGAACGACTTCTACTGCGAGTGTGCCGACGGCTGGAAGGGCAAGACCTGCCATTCCCGTGAGTTACGCCGACGCCGTGTCAATGTGTGTGTGTGTGTTTAAGGCCGTAGCTTGCCGCGCCCCTCCCCCCAACTCCTCCCCGACTCCCGACGGGGCTCCCAGGTCTTTGTGTGCTCGGCTCATAAGAATGAGTCGTGCCAAGATCCCTCGTGACCTCCCGGTGTTTCTCTTTTGCTCCTGCCCAGGCGAGCGTCAGTGTGACGCCACCACCTGCAGTAACGGAGGCACCTGCTACGACCACGGGGACGCCTTCCGCTGTGCCTGCCCCCCCGGCTGGGGGGGGAACGCGTGCAACTCAGGTGAGGCCTGGTTGCGTAGCGTTTTAAACGTGCCAAGCGACAGATGTGAGCTGTGCTTCAGATGATGAGGCTAATATAAGCTGTTGGATTATAAAACCCCAGTCAGAATAATACAAAAGGTTTATACAAGGATACCACAGAGAACATTGCGCTGGTAAATCATTTCAGATGAAGTGCTTTCCACTGCATTTTTACATGTAACAGGGCACTACTTTTGCTTCAATGCCACATTCTCACTAATTAACACCTCCACGTCACAACAAAAATAAAATATGTAAGGTTTTTGTTTTTGAGCAAACCACTCTTTTACTCCGGACCCTAGGTGCAGAACTCAGGACATTTTTTTGTAAACGTAAAAATGCTTCACCCGAGTATATTACTATTATTAGGATGACCGAGGCTTTCTCTCTTCCCACAGCCAGGAACAGCACATGTGCCTCCGGTCCTTGTTCCAACGGTGGAACCTGTGTGGGAGGAGGAGACGCCTTCACCTGCATCTGCAAAGAGGGCTGGGAAGGCCCCACCTGTGGCCAAAGTTAGTCCCTCTATGACGCTTTGCCTGTAATTGACTGAAGTCTGCTCTTGGCTATCTTAGTAGTTATTATCCTTTTTCATGCCCACTGTGAATTTGTGATGAACATTTATTAGTTAATTTTCTTAGAACCGTTTACTGTGTTCAGTAAAGTCTGAATTTATCCTTGTCTACAATATTTCATGTTGCTGTATATTCAATTAATCTTGGTCTACAATAGCACCAACATCATCTAAATAAAAACACTTTGAATATCACAATATTTCAAGTAAATAGAAAATTGGTTCAAGCCTGCACATTGTGACTAAAGTTTTTTTTTTTTTTTTTTTCTTCTTTAGATATAAACGACTGCAGCCCTCATCCATGGTATGTACAGCTCCCTGCCTCATTCCCGCGTGTGCCGCATCCAAACGCCCCCCCCCCCCCCCCCCACCCCCTCCCTTTTATTCCACCCTCCCTCATCTCCACGCTTCACACAGACCTCGCAGGCTGGAGGGGTGAAGGGCCACTAACATCAGGAGAAGTTGTCCTTGAAGCAAGCCTCAAAGGAGCATCTCTCAGAGGAGGGGGGTCGGATGTTGAATAGGACAAGGAGAGAGGTTTTCTGAAGGGGGGGGGGGGGACCACCTTCCCTATGGTGAATGCAGAGGGGGGGTTGGGTGGTGGTGTTGGTGTCCATTCTTCCCGTGCGACCTGAGGGAGGGGACACTGGGGGGCTTTGGGAAGAGCTGGAAGGAGAGGGACTGGACACGTCAATTAGCATCTGAAAGGTGGAGGCTTGTATTGATGAGTTGAATTGAGCCTTGTGACCCCCCCCCCACCCCCATCCTCCCTTCCTCCTCCCACCAGCGTGTGTGCGCGCACACACACACACACACAAAAAACCTGATGTGCTTTGTTGCAGCTGGAAAGGATGTGGCTGTTCGCGGCCTCCTCTAATCGTTTATTTCTTTCCTCTCTCAGTTACAATGGCGGCATCTGTGTGGATGGAGTCAACTGGTTTCGGTGCGAGTGCGCTCCGGGATTTGCCGGACCAGACTGCCGAATCAGTGAGCGATGCACTTTTTTACTTTCATGAGGTTACTTTTACTGATTTTTAGATGCTTCTTTCTAAGAGCCTACCATTGCCAGGGAAGCAGAGTGTTACTAAGAGGTTGGATAGGTGGAGCGAGGAGCTACCAAAATGGAAAAAGGGTGACAAGGAGGTGATGGACACATTGACACCTAAAGGCCGGTACGACGCCCTCTCCCTTTTTTCTTGGTCCTTTAAGGCCTCCGAGGTCAAAGGGTCGTCCCTCCTCCATACTCACACAGTCGCACAAACACACACACACACACACACACAGAAGACAAATTACCCGGTGACCCTGAAATTCTTCTTCTCTGCTCCTTTTTGTTTTGGCCGGATAGAAATCACCTTTTCTGTCAGGCTTGTATTTGAGAATTCTCATCCAGACGGTGTTCATGTGGAATCTGGATGACAATGGCCGAGCTCACTGATATTGTCGCGAAGGAACAATTGATGTGCGGCGTTCAAAGAACTGCTCAGATTAGTGATGGGTCGGTGGACAAAGCTGTGCACAATTTTAATACATGTGGTGATTTAAAAGCGCGCAGTGCCCGGTTTTGTCCAATTATTGGCTTTCTGATTAATTTATCCCAAACTGGAAGTTTTGGATTCTGAATGGCTGCTATTTCCCTCAAGGGACCACAAGATGAATCCGAGGGGTCATGAGATGATTGCCGGCTTTGGTAATGCGAGGAAAATGCCATCCTCTCACACAAAATGTTGGTTGTCTTTTAGCCGCGTTTGAGTGACCTTTTTAGACGTTTTGCAGCATTTAAACGTCTGTCTGAATATTGATATTTCTATATATAAATTTCTGTTTTGCAAAGACACAAATTGAACTGTGAGACCGGGCCTTTACAATAAAGGCTTAATAGCGAAGTCCAACATGAATGGAACCCCCCTCTTCTCCTCACAGACATCAACGAGTGCCAGTCTTCACCTTGTGCCTACGGTGCCACCTGTGTGGACGAGATCAACGGTTTCCGCTGCATCTGTCCGCTTGGTAGAACGGGAGCCCGATGCCAAGAATGTAAGTGCATCTTTTATTCTCAGCTCTTTTTAAGTCTCACTCGCCAATATAACTCCATCCTGTAGTTTACCGAGAAGAATGCAGTCGCTCAATAGAACTGTACCGCGTGTGTGTCTGCATGTAGTTATAGGTTTTGGGAGGTCCTGCCACTATGCCGGGCTGCAGTTCCCCCATGGCAGCCAGTGGGAGGAAGAGTGCAACAGCTGCCATTGCATCAATGGCAAAGCAGACTGCACAAAGGTAACCTTAAAGAATCTGCTACTACGCACTTACAAACAGCAAAGATGACTAATTTGTGCTTTAGTTTACAGAAGTTACTTGGCTCAATAAACACATTATTGTGTATCATTTTTATTTATGTCAACCAACATCCAACAATCGCAATCATTAACTGTGGTGTAAAAGAGATCCCGGTTGAAATGAGTGGTAATGAGTCAATCCTTGAGTCATTATAAAAAAACATGGCTACAATAGTTTTGCTGTGTCTTAAGTTATTGTAAACTATTTCCTTTTGGCTCCCTAATTGTTGGACAAAACAAGTAATTGGTAAAGTGATGAATCAATTTGTCAAATAAATAAAATGTTTTATAAATGTATGTTTGTTTTTGTTTTTTCTGGCTGTCAATCGGCTGATATCTCACATTGGCTGGTTTCCATAGTAAGGGAAATCCAGGGTAATACCACAATAAATGTTTTGTGGCTTTACATGTATAAACAAACCGTTTCTTTGTGACAGGTGCTGTGCGGCCGCCGTCCCTGCATGCTTCCGTCTTCAGGCCAGGAACCAGCGAACCAGCAGACCTGCCCGGCCGGACAAGCGTGTCTGGAGCACAGCTACCTGACGTGCTTCTCCCCCCCTTGCCAACAGTGGGGGGTTTGTTCCACGGCCGGACCCTCCTCTCCACAAGCAGCCACCAAGTGCCAGCCGAACACTGGGCATTTGGACAACAGCTGTGGTCGCATAACACTTGTCTTCAACAGAAACAAAGTTCCACCAGTGAGTTCCCCTTTCATGCAAGTGTTTCTTTCAGGCTGTGTATGTATTTTTTTTGTATTGTTCCTGATCAGGATTGCGTGTGTGTGTGTGTGTGTGTGTGTGTGTGTGTGTGTGTGTGTGTGTGTGTGTGCACTTGTTCAGGGAACAACAGTGCAGAACATCTGCTATGAGCTGAGGTATCTCCCTGACACTCGACGCTTGGCGAAAGACCACGCCCTTCTGCTTTTGTGTGCCCTCTCTCATTCCAACCAGGATGCTGTAGAAGTGGCTATTGTAAGTGATCAACATTATCTTGTTCTTGGCCTAACACACACCTTATTTGTATGTCAGAATAAAAGTATAGTTTGGTTTGGACCCGACTAGCCAAACAACTAATGCTACTCCGCCTACAACTTTTGCATTCCAGCAACGTCCCGGGTTTGATTCCAAATCTTGGACATTTTTGATCCCTCTGTTTCCCTTGACTCTTGTCCTCTTTCCCCACCCCCTTAATTTGTGTGTTGTATGATGTGATAAACTTGATGGCAGTACCCAGCTGTTATGTCTAATGTTGACTCTTGTCTGGTTTGGTTGTCAGTCTTTCCAGCCGGAGGATCTACCAGACCACAGTCTGATCCAGCAGGCGGCCGGCGCTATAGTTGGTACCTTGTCCAAGCGACACAACAGTACCATAATGTTGGCAGTCATTGAGGTCAAAGTGGAAACACAGGTCATGCCTCCCTCCGTAGGTGAGTAATAATCAACAAGGGTGTCCCACCAGGGCTTTGTTTTGGGCCTCGCTCGGTTCCTCTGTAGCGTCCTCACTACCTTTTTTACTGATTTCTATTCCTTGTTCTCCTTTTTTCTCGACGTCAGTAGATTACCAGGTGCCTCTACTATGTGTGGTGTTCTGTTTGCTCTGCCTGTTCTGCATTATCGTCTGTGTTTGGTGGACACGCAAACGGAGAAAAAGAGCGCGAGAGGAACTCGCGGCGAGCTGCCGACGACAACTGTGAACAACCAGTGGCAGCCACTCAGGCTCGTCGTGGGACGTCAGCAGCAGCAGCAGCAGCTGCTCAAAGAAAGCAACAGGGACGCCGAGCAGGAGCGCAAAAAGCTCATGGGCCCCTCTTATCGGACGTGTGGCGAGGGAGAGGAGGAGGAGACGGAAGGCGAGCTTGAGCTCGAGGACGAGTGTGGCGGAGCGGAGGCGGGAAAGCAGCAAGTTTATAAGTACTCCAAGACTGCAGTGCAGTCCGGCGGAGACGTGATCTGTACCATGCACAGTTCCAGTTCACCCCTCAAAGCCCCCCACCGAACCCCAGGCTACAGCCCCAAAGACAACCGCTGGAAAAATGGCCTCCGAGACCATTGTGTATAAGACAAGTTGAACAAAGGACTCACAGTGTGGAAGCGAGAGACGCTGCGCGGCAGCAACTATTCTTATTTTTGGACAACTTTTGGGAAGAGTTAATGTGGCTTTGTGTTTTAATAAGCCGTTCTTTGCTTTGTTCTTTTTGTCACTGTCACCTGAAAAGCTTTTGTATTCAGGAGGCTAGAGCCCAGTGAACATCCTTTTTTTGCTTCAGTGGTCACTTATTTTTATTTAATGTACAGAAGGGGCTTAAATGTAACAATTATTCAAGAGGCTAAAGAAGCTCCCTGTAACTTTTGTTAAATGTAATTGTACCATTTCTGAAACGATGAATCATCGAAAAGTAGGAGGGGGAGAAAAAAAAACCTGTATAAAGATTATTATTATTTTTTTTTACAGATGTTTATGATTTTTCTAAATTGTCAGTGGGCTCCTGTTCAATGTCTAAAGGGGGGAGGGGGGGTGTGGTGGGGAGGGGAGGGGAGGGTTCTGAGGCGCATGGACTACTGTTGCATCCACAGCAACAGAGGAAGCCCTCCCTTTGCGCCGTCTTTGTTCCAGCTTTGCCCAATCCACCTGTGGCCGTCATGCGCCAGCCTTACCAAAACACTTGGCCTGGCGGGGAGAGGGGACAGAAACCCCAGTGCCTACTATGTGGCCTTCCATTTTTTTTTTTTTGTCTGAGAATTTTTTTGCAGTATTTGAGTTGGTAGCAAGTGCCTTTTTCTAAGGGCCGTTTGGAGGCTCCAAGTCGCGCTGCCCAGTTTGACCTCCTTGTTCTAAAGTCTCAAAGGGAAGTGTACATCAAAAGAGTTCAATTTCACAGCAACGCCATTCAAGGTATTTGATCAAAACAGAAATGAATACTCTGTACATATGTGTAAATACTAAAGGAGTCGCTGTGTATATTTGAAATAAGTAACTTAAAGACAAGTCACACATTTTTATTATTATTATTATTATTATTGTTATTATCGTGAATAATATTTTTTTTATTTTTTACAACGCCATTCCTTTTATTTATGCCTGTCAAAATGGGCACGTTTTATAACACTTCATATCCAGTTCCAAAGTTAAGAACCTTTACAGTAAGGTACCACACGAAGGCATTTGTGAAGGGTTTATAATTGGTTGGTCATGAGGATGAATTAGTTGTGACCTTCTGCAGTACTTGTTGTGCAAATCAGTGGAGCTTCTCAACGTTAACGCTATAGAAGGATTCCCACTCATTAACCATTTCAATGATCAAACCTATTTTCCTGGCTATAGAAGGTCTAGCATCTGTTTTCAGCCTTCTGATCTTCTGATCAAAAGTAGTTTAACAGCAGGAATTATGGTCCTGATAGTATTCGGATACAAACAAATCCCAATTCCTTTGCACAAAATGGTTTTCAATAGAGCAAACCTTTATTAATATAAGGACGATGAATTAATTCATCTGTGTTCTTAGAATTTCTGCTTGCTTGCAAAACTGATTTTAACATGCTCATGTTGCAAAGGAAAGTAAAAGGTCAGATAAGTGGCTGCTGCCCCGCTCTTGAATATCAACGTTTCATCAGTGACGTCAGTGGCCTATTGAAGCACCCATTGTGATAAACTCAAATAGATTCACTATCATTTGAAAGCACAGCAGCCATCCACTTGACAACTGTTTTTTCAGAATTTGGTTATTAATTAGATTTGGCTATAGATTTTGGTAGACGGCGTTGCAAAGCTGTCATTTTCTTCCCATGTTCTCTAAACCCATCACAAATCCTTCTGTTTCAGGTGCCTTCTATGTAATGAGTATTGCATTAGTTGTAATAGTCAATGGTCATCTTGATGTGCTTGGTTTGTTTTCGCTATCGAGGAAAGTAACTCTTTAAAACTGTGTGGTGTATAGTGGCGTGTTTTATTCGCCTGAGTAAACCGCTCTCCTTGTCTCGCTTTGCTATCATGGAGATTTCTGGAATAAAACACTTTATTGGAGGCTTAAAAAAAAACAAATCAGTCCACCATGGCACCAGGGCACCTAGTGTCATGGACGACAGTAGGTCAAATGTTGACATTCGTAGGCTTTGTTTGGTTTAAATGCTTTAATGAAGGGAACAATATCTGCAGATGTCTTTGCTGCCTTTTTTTTTTTTTTTTTTTTTGAAAGATACCAACTCATGTCATTGTCTCAAACCGGCATCGTATTTTCTGTAAATGGGACACAGCAAAATAAAGAATTAAAGATGCATCACTGCTGGTGTTAAAAGCTGAATATGCATATTGTATACCTTTTTTATTCGGGACATGAGTTAATTTTATAAAAAGGTTTCCATTATTTTAGTGGATGTTTCATTGTTCTAAATCATCCCAGTTATTTATTAAAGCAGTTTTGACACATGTTGATCACGTTTGCAATGTTTGGTTTGAAGTACGCAACGTTGGGAATGAGAGGACAAAATCTACTGGATTCGCTTTCACTGCTCTACCTGTACCGTTCACTACATGTCCAATTCAAAACTGCAGTCATCTAGAAGTAGAAAACCAAACCAACCATTAGCGGCATTTATTTAGCAAACTTGAGCTACAGTGCCTTGCATAAGTATTGCATTAGGGTTTTTATTTGATAATAAAAACAATCCATTTAAGTCGTGGGAAGGTTTATATGGATTCCAAAATGATTCACAGATAAAAATCTGTAAAGTGAGTGCATATGTGTTCCCCGGCTTTCCTGTAAAGCCCCTAACAAAGATTCCGATGTGACCAATTACCTTCACACCTCACATTTGTAATCAGTCGATATGGTTCACCAGTTTTCAGTTTAACCAAAGTATAAATAAACATGTTCCGTGAAGCCATCCGAGTTTGTTCCGTAATGGCCTCTAACAAAGAGCATCATGAAGACCAAGCAGCTCAGGGACAAAGTTGTAGCTAAGTATGAAGCAGTGTAGCTTATGAAACATTTCACCATCAGAAACCTTGAAAGAACCGCGAACCTTCCAAGTGAAGGCCGACCAGCCGGACGAGGAGAAGATGAATCTGAAGCAAGCAAAAGGCCCGTCGTGACTATGGAGGAGCTGCAAAGATCTACAGCTGAGGTGGGGGAATCCGTCCACAGGTCATTTTATGGAAAAGCTGCTGTTGAAAGTAAACCGTAAGAAATCCTGTTAGGAGTTTGCCACAAGCGTTGTGGGAGAGACCGCAAGCGTGCTCTGGTACGATGAGACCAAAATTAAACTTTGTGGTGGAAACCACACTGCGCTCATCAGCCTGGACAGTGAAATGTGGTAGCAAATATGATGCAGTCTGCAAAAACACTGGGCCCAAAGTTCACCTTCCAGCAAACGTTAGAAACGTGCATTCATCCCTGCTTTGGAGGCAGAAAGATTAGAAACTGATATTCAAAGTACACCTAGACAAAGGTCAAATTAGTTCTGTTCAATACAATAATTAAATATATTTGTACATCGAAAACAAATAACCTCTAACTATTGCCGCTTGGAGAAGAATAACCGTCTTCCTAAACTCCGTAGTCCTTGCCGTTGCCCTCGGCTGTGTGGGCTGAGGACAGCCGGGATTGATCGATTAAATAAGCTCGCCAGCCTCCCCACCGTGCCGCCATCCCTCTCCAGTCTCTCTCTCCCACCACACCAATAGGACCGCGTCTCCTGTTATGGGGCGATCGGGTCTCTGCCAATTGGAGCCCGGCGTGATCCTCTCGACCACATAGAGTTGTGAATGTTTCATGAGTGATGTTATGACGCTGACCCGGGTGGTGGTGGGGTGGGGACACTTTCCCTCCTGGCTCCCATGGGTGCCCCTGGTTGGCTCTTAATAGGGCCTTCCCTTGTCGGAAAGGCCAGATCGACTTACGCTGCTTTGTGGAAGTGGTTGAGTCACACGGAGAAAGAGAGAGAGAGGAACGGACGTGGTGTATTGCTCAACGCACTTAGAAATATGACTGCACATTCTCTTTTGTCTGAGCATTATTTGATACCTTAAAGGAACATTGGACCTCTTGGATATCCAAATGGGTTTGAATCCCTCCTGCAAACAACACCTTATTTATTACCCTAGCAGTGATACAACGCAGATGTGTGATGCCAAGTCTGCTTGCGAGATCCATATCCCCCACCAGCCACACCAGCACCACACTGATCCCAGACTGCATCAGTAAATGGACACCGGATTCCAAAAGCGGCTCCTTACAGCCGGGGGGGGCTTCTCGTAATACGCCGCTCAAAAGCGCCTCGACGTAGAGGAGGCGGCTGCGTCGTTTATTGTTTCTTCGAGCAGAGAAGGTCGTAGCGTCTCTCTCGTGCACCCGCAGACTGTGAGCGGGTAAGTTGTTGTTGTTGGCGCTCCTGTCCCGCGGCGCTGCTCTGTACATCTGTCGATGTGGGTCTTTGGTACCATCTGATAGTGGAAGCAGCTGTGGGGCGAGGGGGGGGGGGGGACAGGATTTTCGGCTAAGCCTTCCATCCCTTTTAAACACGCACACACACACACACACACACACACACACACCCGCACATACCCAGTCGTAAACCAAGCATGGCCCTGAAGGGGCATCAAGCTGGCACGGGCTGGTGGGCAGCGGGCTGCAGCTGGCACTGTGGGCTGACTGAGGAGGGAGAACAAGCCACAATGTGCTGACTGTATGCGTGCGTGTCTGCCCGCCCGCTGCAGGAACACTCACGCGAAGCCTCTGCACCGCCACTACGGGACCAGGGTCGCCAAATTTGGCGGGCGGAGGGGGATTGTTCAGTGCCAAGGCAACTGTTCAGTGTGTGGGTGCGTATTAATGAATAATTGTCTTGAGAGGATAAGATAAAGGATTGTACACTTGACAATTACGCCGAGAAGAACCGAGACGCAGAAGAATATACTTATATTTGGAGGAAATAAAGGGGCCAGGAAAGGTCAACATTTGAAAGAGGAAATGCGTGCGTCATATCTACGGA
The DNA here is from genome assembly GCA_021346845.1 of Apeltes quadracus. NCBI lineage: Eukaryota > Metazoa > Chordata > Actinopteri > Perciformes > Gasterosteidae > Apeltes > Apeltes quadracus. The sequence goes on along the minus strand of CM037934.1, from coordinate 6,308,684 downwards.
TTAAAACATTCTTATCGTGTGAACACACCAAATGTGTAATCGGTTGTATAGCATGTCAGCAAAGGGTAGAAATCCAATTTCCCCAAAACTAACTTGTGTCTTTAAACATCTTGTTTTGTTTAAACTCTGTATTTATTTAATCCACTATGATAGATGACAAAACAAAGACGACAGTAAGTAAATCTTCCTTGCTCTTTTTTTTGCTTTGGTATGAATGAAAACGACAAACTGATTGTAGTGGATGAATTGGGCGCTAGCGGTCGGCGTCCGTATGCTCGCGCGCATAATCAGCTAGTTAGCATTAGCAACAGCGACCCGGCAGTGGACCAAACCACTGTGAGGCAAGAGAGGGGGGACTCAAAATGTTTCTAAACTTAAAAAGCCTTTTTTGGGGTTTGTATTGTTTTACTTCTTACACAGATATTCTAAATATTCATCATTATGTTATTTACAATACACACAATTGTTTAAATGATATTTCTAGGGGGGGACAACCCTTGGATGGGGGGGGTCCTGACCTCCCTGTCCCCCCCTCGGGATTTACGCCCTTGCCAAGGGCAGAAGATCAAAGGAGGCTAAACAAACATCTACTCCCTGACCTCAGCTACAGCGGCATGATGTTGCGTCTGCACTTATCGGTGGTTCGGATACCTCCGGTGAGAATATGGCCTTTCGCAGCTGTTGGGGAAAACAGAGCACAGGCTCATGTATCCTGAACATTTCTAACACACACACAGCCCATATTTACATGAGCAGACATATGTTTCCCTCTAAATATGCCATGCGTGTCCGTTTTTACACACTCAGGTGACATTGTGCAGTGGAACTCAATTTGCACCTCTCAGCAGGTGACAACAAGAAGTGTGAAACGTCCTCAGGAGCTACTATGACGCAAAGGTGTGCAGGCCTACCGTACTTCAAAATGAAAAGCTACTGCTAGCTATTCGAGTTAGACTCAATAATTCAAATACATGAACTAACCAATAAATTGTCATGAAATAAGATAAACAGAGAATATAAAGTGAAATGAGCCGTGCATTTACCAACGTTTAAGGTGATTTACGCACAACTGCATCAATACCTGTAATCCAGTGAAGTAGTTATTCCAAAAAATGTCCAATCATTCATAAGAAGGAGCGTTACTTGGCGGGTGCCTACGCAACGCTGCTGCTAAACTTGTTGGCTAACTGTGGCTAAGTTACTCCTTCAGATCCCGGTTCTGCCCAAAACGATTTCCGGTATTTTGTGTCGCACAGCTTCACTTCCACTATCTGTAAGTTCATGCTGATAACACATATTTTACGTTCCAGTTCCCTCTAGTCTTGTGGGCTTTTTTTAAGTGTTTATTTCTGTAGTCCAATGGCAGCACTTTTGCTCGTCGGCAATAAGTGTGCATTTGTTGTCATGTGATCTCTTGCGGCAACCAAACACTTCTTCCCTCTGGTTGTGTTTTGGCAGTCGGATTATGATGCTTTCATGTTGCTGATATTGCAGAATGTTTGAAACGATTATCAACATAATTGGTTAAATTTGAATTTTCAAATGCTTGTTTACCCGTTTTATTGTGTAAACTCAGAAGTTATCTGAATACTCTTCAATTACCATGCAGAATGACCCACAGATAGCACAACGCTGAAAGTTTAGGGTGGTGGCCACTTGGTAGGAGCTGCATTTTATTTTCCGTTTGTCAAATGGTGAGGTTCATTTGCCATTCAAGATTATGTGATATGAACTAAACCTCCACAACTGCTGCTAAATAGACCTTAGGGTGCGGCGGCCTTCTCGAGGGTCCAGAGTAAACGTAGGAGCTCCATTTTTCAAACAATCGTGAGAAATTAGTCCTTAAATTGCTCAGAAATAACCTATTTCTGTGTCTAAAATTCCAATATCAGCAGACTGTCTCAGCCGATGAATATAAGGGAGTAAGTGGACATTGAATGGGGATGATAATATGAAAACTAGGCGAGAAAAAAGCTGAAACATTAGTGTAGAACTGTCTACATTTAAGGCTTTTTTTTCTAATGTGTTCATATTGGCACACCTTTGTGTGACTCACTTGGTCCACAATGAGTAAGTAAAAAGCAAATGCAATATCACACATTCCTTGCTTAGTTGGGGCATGTCACAGAAATATGTTGCCTCGAGTCATGTCAAGTACAGGTGAGTGTATTGAGTATTAAATATGGTCCACTGTCTCTCTGGTCCCATTTTGAAACGTTTTACCTTTCTTGTTGAGAAAAATATTGATTGGTGTTTTGCATCTTTCCTTCACATTTAAATAGTTAAACGCAGTAAATTAGGTCAGAATTCTTATTTAATTCGATCAACGGCAGCTTGTTGGGGCCTGATGTCGTACTAAAGGGCTCTTTATTGGGTGGGGCATTTCTTGAGCTTCCTGCATTCGCCTTTAGCAGCCCCACAGTGTACTATTTTAAAGGTCACTTAACAAAATAATCATTAGTTTATTTATGTTATCAAAACTTCTATTTGCTTGGTTATCCAATCAATATGTTTGTGTTCTGGACTGTAGGTTCAACCAAACTAGACATTTAAATAGAACTCTGGGCCCTACGAAATAAGGCAATACAAATTTTCTGAAATAGTTTTGATCCATCAGTCAATTAATAGATTTAATCGGCTCAGCTCTAAGGCTCTAAATTATTTACATTAAACTGTAAGTGGCTTTATCTGCGTAGTCTGGTCGTTATGACAGAAGCTGGAGTCACCCAGAAATCACACTGTCCAACATCTGATAGCATGCGTGACGTCTCTTTGACAACGAGAGTAACGAGGGATATTGGATTTTGAATTGTTAAGTCAGTGGTTCCATAAAAATGCATTAGTTTTCCAATAAACCTTAAAAACATCTGGTAATTTAACAAGGTCTGACCTATGGTTTTTAGGACACTTGTTTTGTTAGCAAGTTTGGATTTTTTCTGAACAAGTGGAAGCTAAATTCATCAATGATGAAACACTTTGCTTATTTAAGACCAGACGCTTTGTGGCTACATCACTTTTGGTGTATTAAAATCTGATTTTAAGTCAGGACACAATTTTTTTTTTAAAGAACAACAACAAGAACAAAAACATTACCCTAATGTCTGAGTGCAATTTCTTTTCCTTTCCTATTTTTTTCAAATGTCACCTGTTGTCTCGAGTGGAATTCTCATCAATGCGCGTTCAACTGTCAATCAGATGCAGTACCACTTTCAGCCACAACGACGTGCCAAGGCGCTGGTGGCGCTCTGTCAAGATGAAGATGTTTGTGTTGCAATATATTTTGAATAATGAACTTCAAATTAGTATAGCGTGTTTGATACCTCTATGCTTTTGCAATAAATCATTTAGGATATTTGCTGAAATGAATTGGATACCGTCAAAATCTTCCACCAGCAACCACAGTCTCAGTTAAAAGTTAAAGATTCATTTCGTTAACTGTTATCTTGAAAAACCCTGTATTTACCAACTGCAAAGACTCAATTTGTAAAAAGTAACTTATTGTTGATTAAGTGGTTGTTGAATTGTGGGAGAGAGAGAGAGAGAGAGAGAGAGAGAGAGAGAGAGAGAAAAAAAAAGAAAAAAAACAGAACCAATAAATCAGAAACCCATTCAATACTTAAATCAATTCTCCCAACTTGACACCTGACAGACGCGACCTTACACATCTGTCCGGAGGTCAACTCCATCTGTACTCAATCAATTCAATCACAAAGCCTGAATAAAAGGATGTTTGAACGTTACTGGGCAAATCCCCAGTGAAGATAACTGATTGAGGTCTCCAAGGCGTTTAATCCCTTTCATCAAAACTCTTTTAGATCAAAGGTCCGAGTTAGACTTGGTTGTAACTATTCTCGGGTATTCATGAAAGAACCCACCAGGGAAGCATGAATCATTAATAAAGAAACGTGTCCTTTAAATGTGATAGTCTAGATTGGAAGTAGATATGTGTGTGTGTGTGTTTGTGTAGCTTTGACTTATCTATGTGTAAAAACCCTCATGTGTGTCAAGTGTGTTTCAAATTTAACCAGGAAATCATATTTCAGTTAAAAAAGAAAACCTAACCAGGGTTAAGTGGGGTCATGCTTTGGATTCGGCATCGAGCGATAAGAGCGCAGCTGGTGAAAGCGAGTGGCTGGATGCGTCGCTCGGCGTGGTGCCCAATGGGACAGCTGACTTATTAAGGGAGGCCTTTTATCCGGCAGACGAGCAGGTTTCTCTGCTGCTGAGGTCAAGCAGAGGGGGAGGGGCGACGTGAGCTGCTGTGCAACCCCCTTCACCTAAAGATTGTTAAAGCTGAGTTCTATAGTTAATTACGTCAGTTTAAGACAAACATGGTGGAGGTAGTGCAATTGAAAAACACCAAATTAACCTTAAAATTGTTCTACTTTGAGCTTTCAGTTCTACACTGCAAAATGCTATTTTAAAACTGTAACACGCATCCATCTCCGTACTGTATGAAAGCTTATTGGCTTCATATTATCCATCCGATTTATCAGCTATTCATTCTGAGTGAAAGATATAATAAATACCCCATTATTGATCACTCATCAGGTCCATTGCATATAGAAATAAATGGAATCCCTACTGATAATCAGAAAACTTTCATTGACTTTCAATGGTGATCTCTTCATCAACCAATCAATTTAGCTGAACATGTCAGCGACGTTGCAGCAAGAAGAAAAACGGCAGCCACTGGCAAGTTTAGACCAAAGCAAGTCAAGGGTATTAAACTGTTTCTTTTCTGCTTTGACCCCTTCGTCACAGGCCGAACCTTCTCCAACCTAATTTATTTCTAATTCACATCCTGATTATAACCCATAACCCTAATCCTAACCACGTTAATTAAATAGGTGAGGACTGACAAAAGTTTTTTAATTTTCTTTATACGGACGACACGCACACAAAAATCTACCAGTCAAGTGAGTTACCAACGAACCCACTGCTCCCCCTCTTCCTCCACCGCCTGTCTGGCCGAGTTCCTGTTCCCATCTCATCCCATCATCCAAAGCCCCTGGAGACACTGAGAGAAGAAGAGCTACACTTTGTGCGCTTACGACGTTAAAGGCAGGCCGCCTGGTCGCAGCGTGGCCGTGCGTGCGCTACCTTGTCCGATAGGGAAATCAGATCTAGACTTGAGAGAGGAGTGTAATGCGGTTAGAGGCGTCATGAAAAGCCAGCTGTAACAGGATTTCATCCGCCGTGCAGCTCAAACTGACGTTTTCGTGAGGCAAGTCATTAGGGGAAATCTGTGCGTGTGTGTGTGTGTGTGTATGAATGATTTTGCTGAAACCATGCAAACGGTGAATCCGTCACGCAGTTAACCCGCCTCGTACCACGCAGATGGTCTTGCGTGTCAGAAAGAAGGTTGAGTCATTCTGCAGAGGAACTGAAGGAGGTGTGCCAGGGTTGGCAAACTTCTAAATATTTCTGTGATTTTTGTTCTTCTGGGAATTCTGGTTACACCCCTGAACACAAAGACTGAGTAAAAACACTTTGGAAGAAAGAAGAAGAAAGAATCCCAGTAGTTGTGAGGGAGTGGCTCTGGAGGGGGTCCTGTACGGGCAGGATGTTGTGTTTGGTGACTGTTTCACGCAGAATGAGACCTGGGTACAATTTACAATAAAAAAAAAAACCTGTCGTAGTCTCAGTGAACTTTTGAGTTTGGCAAAAACTTCCACGTGGACTTGAACTTGAACTGACTCAAATTTGGTGGCTGAACCTTAAAAAAATGCATAATGGCCATAAAGGAAGAACTACTATGCTTGTTATGACAATTTAACAAAAACATCTAGTGGGTTAAAATGACAAAGCGATGACATTGTGGAAGACGTTGACGTAAATACGCCTGCTAAGGGATCATTTTCTTTTCTATAAAGAAATAAAGACTCAGCATCATTGGGATTAAGACAATCGGTTGGATATAACAATGTGATGACGACTACGTCTTGGAAATAGTGAAGGTAAGTTTTGATTATTTGCCGCAGACACAATATGATACATGGTGCTGATGATCCACGTTGGTGTGGTTGATGGTTGTGTAGAAAGGGTCCCGATGTTTTTCAGTTGTGCCTTTTTATCCGCCACCATTTGTTTTTAAGTTGCTGAAACAAAAGACGTGTCAAGACGTGACGAGGTGAGTGTACATGTGGTGTTTTTGGTGCAGAACAATCTTAATAGCTTCTCGCCAAGGTCACTGCTATGTGAGGAATGAGAGAAGGGCCTTCGCTCGCAGGGCCTTCTGCCGACTCCAGAGAGTCGCGCTCATTGTGTGGCGGCCCGCGGGGAACAAAGACATTTCCACTGGAGGAACTTTGGGTTCCTGTCGATAAGGAGGCCAGCGTTCTGAGTCCGGCCCGTGTTTATGTGCTTGTGTACAGTGGGGATCGGCGGAGCAGCACAGGCACAAGCACTTTCCAGAAAACAAGCGGCGACGGTATAAATAGCCCCCCCCCCCTTGGACAAAGATCAAAGGGAGAACATTCCACGCCATGATCACGGTATTCTCAGCCCCACTGGAGTGCGTGTCTCTGCTGAGGTGTACGCTTTAAACCGAGATCCATTTTCAAACGCAACTCGAATTCAAACCTGATTTGTAAACCATTTCTTTAGAAGAAGAAGTTTTTTCTCCCCTTAATGCCCAAGTATAGGAAATTAGATTGGGCTCAAATTGCTGCAACATTTTACTGCATCAATAATAATCAAATAATTTAATGTTAAATGACAAAACAGTTCAAATCCCAGCAGAGGGTCATTCTGCATAATGAGACTAATCAACAGCGTAATATTATCACGTAACATTATCACCGCAGCAGACCAACTTCTGCACAGTGCGACCTCTGACCCCTGAAATGAAATGAGATGACAGGAAGTCCACATGGAAGGACAACAAGCCGGTGGCTAGTGGAGTGTGATCAGGGGTTCCTGACCGAACGTCGTCCTCGAGGTGTCTCCTTCCTTGGACTGTTTGTGGACAAAGTTTGTGGTTCTTGTAGATTGAGTATTAGGTGTTGTGTCACCGTATGCACTGCATAAAAATGACCATTTCTAGTGAAAAAAATCTAAGGATTCATATAGAACCAGGGCCCAAAATAGGAAGACCTCCTGACTGACTTACATCTCCATTAGCTTCGCTCTGCTGTCTCGTAGCCTTCTGGAGACATTCACACACTGTCTACTGCCCTTCCTGCCCACTTATCAGCAGCTAATTGCCACTAATGCTGAGGAGACAAAGTTTGATCTGAACCGTTTCATTCACTTATCCCGATCAGACACTGGCTTTCATGTCCCGCGTTCCCACGGTCGGCTTCAGGGACTTTCCAAAAGTCCGCTCACAGCTCAGGAGCGTTTCAGCGGAGCTGCACCAGCATCGGCCCCCGGTTGGTGTGAGCGGCATTTATTCTGCAGTTGGATGACATTTATTCTGACAAGTCTGCACAGATGAGCCATACATTTAGAGTTGGGAAGTTTGAAACTATTTTGCGTTTAACTTTTCCACATGAAGTAGTTTTTCACTCTATTTACACATTAACAACAGCATGAAAGGAAAGGAACGGATTTGAGGAAACTCAATCAATGAATAAAACATGATTTAGCAAAAGATGAAGATGCGTTTTCTCTGGACTGGAGCTCAAAGAGCAGGATGTGTGTGTGTGAAGGGAAGCTGGACTGGACTTCAGTGACACCGAACCCGCATCTGACACTTGATAAGGAGCTTGAGAGCAGCAAGGACACCGGCGGGCATGAAGCCAAAGATACTCCGGCGGCGGCCCGTTCACGATGAGCGCTGAGAGTGCTGAGAGGTGAGAGGTGTGTGAGGAAAGGGGAAAGGCCGATGTCCTCACATTAGGCCTGTCAGATTGTTCCCGTGCGCGTCGGGCATCTTTGAGTTCCTTGTTCAAATTTCCTTTAAACACAATGTCAGTGGACTCGTCGTCCAAGTCTTCCTTTAGCCTTCCTTCTTTGAAATTGGTGATCATCGGCCGCGGTAAAACGTACTTGAAAATAAGACTTGTTACAGTGTAGATTTAAAGGCACATGTACGTTAAAAAAACACACCAGTCATCCTCAATAAACGTGCTGATGGTTTTACAGTCTTACTAACACTCCTTTCTTCAGTGGCTGTTTCGACCCTCGCTTATTGATTTTCTCCACAAAAGGAGTCAATGCAGAGCCGAGCACTACTGCTGCAGCAAAGAGGGTCAGGAAGTTTACAGCCTAAGGGAGGGAAGGATTTCTACCACACACACACACACACACACAGAGGAGAAAATAAAAGAGGAGGTGAGGCAAGATGGAAGGTTTCTCTCTGGTTTGTTGTTGCACTGTGGCTCCGTGTTACGATATGATGGTGTCTCTGATTTCATATGTAAATACGTGTATGCACTCTAATCTATGCTTTGTTAAATCTCTCTTCAATTAAACGTCCTGACTATTGGATTTTTCTCGGGCAGGTGGTCAATGTGTATATTCACAACGGATTAGCTTCCGGCATTCGAAAGAAAACAGCCGCGTGGACAAAAAGAGGAGAAGTAATCTTTAACACGGCTTGAGGCATTTTAGCTCGTTTAAGGACTCATCTATCACCACAAAATGCAATGGTCCATGACACACAAGCAGCACACTATGCAGTTAACAAAGAAGACCAGACGTGAATAAAGGACGGCAGTGAGTGGGCAGGACCTGATGAAGGTATAATGGAAAAAAGAAGGTAAAAATGCTCTTATAGTTGGTGGATTTAGTCGGTTGAGCTGTGTTTTGTATTTTTTATTTTCAATGTTTGTTGCATAGATACCAAGCTTAACCTTTAAGCTGAATTAAAAAAAAACCTCCATTTGACACAAGAGGAAAAATGCGTCTGTGCTGACCTTTTATATTTCAGTTCAACACGTGTACCAACATATTTCTTCGACAGGTAATCGTTGTGTGACTGAAACTTGGAAACAGAAGAAAGCTTTTCTCCATTTTAGAATGAAGGATTTTGAATAAAACTGTTTGTTTTTATTCATAAAGGGAGTGGTAGAGTATACGTATAGAAGATTTCTTTTCATCCTTTATTGAAATTACCACACATTTGGGGAGCTTTTGTAAACAAACCGGCTTTAGAGTTTGTAGCTTCCAGACTGACAGCCGGAGGAACGGCACAGTAGTACCGCTGTCAACACTGCTGTGCGTTTGAGTTATACGAGTCAGAGTTAAAGATATCTTCATGCTTTGAACTGTCACTACTTCTGCTGCTAATCATCAGGCAATGGAGGAGACGGGCATGTACATTTAATGTGAGGACAGAGAATGCTGTCAGCATACGGCCATGGTCACTGAGTGTCTCCATGTGTGTCTAGTATTTTTGTTTGTGTGTTTGTGTTTGTGTGTCTGTGCAGAAAAAAAGATAGAGTGTGTGTGTGTGTGTTGGTAGGTATTAAATGTCACATACAGTAAATGCGAATGCTAACATGCTTCGCAAATAAAGATGCTTATACTGACCCCTGCTGTTGGAGAATGGTCAGTACAACTTTCCTTTACACTTTTTTTGGGGGGCATTTCTTTCTTCAGGAATCAGAGAAGGGAACTTTTTTTTATAACATCAAATATCAAATATGACATTATATTGAAGTTTATAGAGCCCAACTGCATGTAAAGCATTTTAACTCTCTGCCTACCTTTTTATGAGTAGTTTTATACTGATAATACAACTCTGATTATAATGTATACTTTTAATTGTGATGCTTTAAGTACATTTTGCCGATAACACTTCTGTACTTAAGTAGGATTCTGAACGTAGGACTTTAACTGAGGAATTAAAGGCCATCCTACTGCATGTTTACGCTGTGTGCACGTGTGCGTGTGTTTGTGTGTGTGTTTGTGTGTACCCAGAGTTGCTTAATCATTACCAGTGTCCCCACACAGAAGCACAACAAACTGCCTAATTAATGGAGCGTCCAACATTCCTGGCTTTTATGCTGTAACACAAAGAAAGCCTTTTGGTGGTTCAGCAATAAATCAGTGTCTGCAGTCAGCCAGCGACACTTACACACAATGTAACAGTGTATTTTCTGTAGAGGCCACAGTGGCGACTCAACCATCCCGTGTCTGACCCCCTTAGTGTACTGCTTTTTAAAGTATTGCAGCACCAACCAATAAATCAAGCATTAATAGAGGTTAACTGTTTACCAGCCAATCAGCAAACAACTGGCATGTTTTAAAAGTAGCCACGTAGATGATGCAGAAATGTATCGAAGAATACGGTGAGCTGAAATGCAGGATTTCACTTACCTTGTGCACCTACAGTTTAAGGCTCAGAGAGATATGAAGAGCTTCACTCGCAACATTGCGTTGCCCCACTGAGTGCAAGCAGGCTGTAATAAACGGGCAGGTGGAAGCAGTGAATCAAACAGATCGGTTACTTACCAGCTCATTACTGAAAGTGAGAGATGGATAAATATGAATAGATCCAAACAAGTGGCTGTGTGTGCGTAAATGAGGAGCACTGGATCAAATGGAATAAGAAACGTCATATTATCACCAGAGCTCCATTTGGTGATGGGACTTAAAAGATGTTCGGTAAATGAATTGATTGTAGATTTAAAAAAAAAAGAGGAAATCAGGAAAAATAGCATTTACAAGACCTTTGAATACGTTCCCTTGATCTGCAACGACCTTCATGTTCTGTTCATTTGGAAACAAAATGATTAATTCAGAAAGTAATCTGTGGATTCATCGATAATGAAAATGTACTACATGCTTAGAAGCTAAATCTTGCTACCTCGATTGAATATGGGCACATGCCTTAATCAACCATACTTAATATCAGATAGACGGACATCTTTCATCAACAGTATGAAACACAAAGAAATAATTCAAAAGGTTGGGTAAAGACTATGTATAGAAACCTACGAAGAGCCAAAAAGTAAAAACACACTGCCAATGACAACAAACACCGGAAAACAAAAAGTTACATTCATCAATTTACAATTTTTGATAGTACATTTAAAAAACAAAAGCTTCTAGAATATCCGAGCACAGGGTCAAAACGCAGAATGTCTGAATGCGAGGACTGTTGAGAGCTGCAGCAGATGTGAGGAGCGAGAGGGGGAGGGAGGGAGACGTGCGGGGGTGTCTGGTGACAGAGAGCTGTCTTCTCCATCAGCCTCATTAGTTAATTATATTGTCAGGAATCCCATTAGTGTTTTTACAGTTCAGTGAACTCCTCCCTTTGTATCAACATCTAGTGTGTGTGTGTGTGTGTGTGTGTGTGTGTGTGTGTGTGTGTGTGTGTGTGCGTGCGTGCGTGCTTTGTTAGACAATAAAGATGTCTGCTTACCACATGGGCACGCGTGGAAGAAAAACATTTATTCACGTCAATGGTACCAGAAATCTTTAGAGCCACTTGCAGTAACAAAAAAGCAGGAACAGCCTTTTATGTTGGAACAATGATTAGCAGAAGCTTTGATCCTTGGAGATTGTCAATCTTTGATACATGTAAATATTAAATAATGTCTTGCACAGAACCAAGCATATCCATGATAGGGTGTAGCTTTCAATAAAAAAAGTAAACTGGAGTATTTATTAACTTTATTCAAAATGCTGTAAAGATTCAGAGGTCTGGAACCGTGCTGAGCCATAGAAGTTATGTTTACAACCAACAGTTCTTTCTTATCAGATAAATAATCCCCCACTTCAATGATTAATGAAGATCATCATTTAAAGGTTGGTAGAAAACAATTGTTTTTTTCTTAGCTCACAATAAGAAGGTGGATGGAAAGATTATTTTCCATGGAGTTGGTTCCACAAGTTTTCTACCTTCAATTTTTGGTAACGCAGAGAGCAAAAAGCTCGTCCACTTTAAACCTTTTGACTTGTGAACATCAAAGAATGGTCCTTCGAAAATCTATTCCTCAAAATCAAACTTCCACATGCTCCATGGAAGTTTGCCGTTTTTGCTCCACAGAGCAGCTCATATCCCTTCATAGGGTCTTTGTTTTAATAGAAGAAGCTGTATGATAATAATAATAATAATCAGACAATGCGTAACAACTTGTCTTTGTAATGGAGGACACTGACCACTAAGGTGCGCTGTTACTATTCTGAATAGTAACATAACACAAGAGGACAAATAATTTACAAGCTGTGCTGGATCTTTTTCTTATGGGACTCGGCCGGTCAGATTTAGAGGAAGTGAAACAAATACATGTTCAAAATATTAATGGACATAATGATTTCTGTAACAACACATGGTACAACTTCTAGGGGCGATTTCTAAAATATTTGTTTTAGGGCAATAACATTTCTGAAAATAACATTTTTGAGAAAAACTGCTTGTTCCTCCCTGACTGAGAGCAAAACACTTATAGTTGTCCTCGCTCCGAACAAACTCTCTGATGACATCCGGACCGCAGGGAGCCTCCACATCTTTCACAACAAACTAAAGACGCACCTTTTCAGACTCTACCTTGACTAAACACTAACAAATTGCAGCACTTAACAAGTATTACTTACTTGTAATGGCTCTTATCTATAACAAGTTGTAAATCAGCTTTTTTGTTGAAAGAGTACTTTCTTGTTTCTTGTTCTTTGAGTTTGTATCCCTATAATTGAAATGCACTTATTGTAAGTCGCTTCGGATCAAAGCGTCAGCTGAATGACATGTAACATAAAGAGAACTAAACAGAAGGAAACTGACAACTGGCTTAGTTTTTCAAACAACCATCATCATATTGATCATTTCATTAAATGCAACTGTTTATGTATTTAGGATAAAACATATACGGTAGATAATGAGTAAGATAAAGGAAAAAGGTTTTAAAGGTTTTGAAATGTGCCTTTTGATATAGTTGCAATAATGATGACCTGACAAAGGTCAATAAGGCTAATGAGACATATCTATTAACTATGTTCATATGGAAGAATCACACATACACACAAATCACACAAATTAGTCCGTCTTAAATAGTGAGAACATAAACATCATGGGTTGTATATTTATTTTATTTTCCTCCCTCATATAAGAGATGCTTTTTACTACACGTATCAAGCAGAAAATGGGTTCTGATTAATAGAAAAGGGGAAGTTCAGGGCATCCAGTCTCAAAATGAGAGTGAATATTGGATTTCCAGGAGCACGGCTCTAAATGGACCATGATACGTTCTACATCTGCAGAGCTTGTTTCTACTGACCCCGAGAAGCCAAAAGAAATGGACGGACTGAAGATATCGAGGAGTAATATGTAGGGAGTAACTGCTGGCTCGTAGGAAGCCAAGTGACTTTCCCATAACTCCCATTAACAATACTTGTAACTGTCCTTCTGACTCTATATTCCTGTAATAAATACACTGAAAAGTACTGTAATTGTTATTGATTAACCCAACCAGGCGGCCATTTTGATATGGCAGGGCTTTGGAATAGCGTGCAAAGGGACACGGTGCACTTTGTGTCATCGGGACAGAGTAGAACAATTAGACGACGTTATATAACGTCTGCATGCGTCTCGTGAGTTAATCAAGATGTAGAATAGACTCAACCGTGGCCAATAATAGGCTTTTAATCTGTCTAGAAGCAGTAACTCATGAAATCACTTTGGGCCCGAGACTCCCACTCCGCAGTCAGGATGCTGTGAGTCATCGGCAGAGTGAAACTCCAGCAAACCATTAAATGGCTTTTAAAAGTGCTGAGAGGAAACACAATCACTTGATCTCTCATGGCTTCCCGGGGCGGCTTTTGTTATCGAGAAGAATCCTCTCTGATTCAGCTGAAACTGATTTGAACCGATAGACTTTGCCATGATTTCTTAATGTGATTTAATAGCCATCGCTCGTTCAAGTCTTTCATCGGAAAAGGGAAGAGATCAAATAAGCAGATGTGGCTTTGCTGCAGATGAGATGAACAGGGTTTTATTTTATATTTCGAAGATGCAGCCAAAGACCCAATCGAGAGAGAAGCCTCGGTCCTAATGTCCACCCGAGCCTCTTCACGACAGAATGACTCAAATGAAAAGAACTTCTTGAATTTCAATATTTTAATGGCAGCGTGGGTTCATGGTTTGCTAGCTTTTCTGTTTTTTTCTTTTTCTTTTGTCGAGGATGGTTTTAATTATTTTTCAGGAGAGCAGCATTACTCCCACATCACAACGTGTACCAAGAGAGAATGCCAGGCACGGCGCTCTCCAGCAGTAAATAACCTCTTCAGGCTTTTACAGGAAACCAGCAGCAAATAGTCCAAGGGGACTGACGCACGCACACGCACACACACGTTTGTTACGTTTGCATGTCTTCAACCTTGTTTCCTTCTCGTCAGCGGCCACAGAGTCCGTTGCTCTTTGGCCTCAGTGATGCGGTCCAAAGAGAGGAAGAACCACAGAGCGATGCATCAGCCTGTGGGGTGCGGTGCCATTCATAAATGTTGTTCTCTTTGCTTTTGTTTTGGGAACTAGTTGCGGTTCAAACTGCGTTTGAAAAAAAAATGAATATGCATTTGTGTGTGCAGACGATGTTCGGAACGAGAAATGCATTCATCAATCAGCAGTCTGTGAAACCTGGGCGGTTTCCAGCTGACCATGAGCATGTGACGGGCCGATTAGCCCCACATATCCGGTTGCATGGCAGAACATACAGTAATGTCACAGCCACACACACACACACACACACACACACACACACACACACACACACTCACACACACACACAATGTGTCTGTGGGAAATGTAAAGCTAACAAGATAAGCAAACTTAACGAGTTACTATTACGACTCATCCTCATGCATGCATCCAAAAGGCTAACATGCATTATGAAGCGTTTAAGCTCTTAATTAAAGGGGAAAGGTTCGTCAGCTGCAGTTTGTCTGATCAGTCAAAGGAGGTTTATTTTGTTCTCTCCTGTTTGAATGGACAGTGTTAATTGATGAGTTTACGAGGGAGCCAAGAAACTTACATTCAGGAGGTGCAGCGATGTATTTTTTCTGTTTGGTCAGTATTATCCTGATCACCTTCTTCTCTACGACGCTTTGCGCTGTATCTTACCGTAAACAACAAGTTTCCTAAAGACAGATCATAATGCCGAAAGATTATATGTCTCTTAGCGGAATTTTTATTAATCAAAATGAGCCATAACCATAAAAAGGTTATAAAGGATATTTGTACATTGAGATGAACCCAGCCCCATAAATTACAGACAAGATACATGGTATAAATTACTATAAGCCAAAGAAAAAACAAAGTTGTCCTAATAAATGGGATTTAAAAGATGACCCTGTCAGCTTGAGATAAAAAAATGAAATGCCTGATAATCTTCAACCTTTATTTTGGACACAGGAAGATGAAGGTTAGATGTAACCTCATAACAGCTGCCCAAAAAAAGTGCAAAGATACTGAAGTAGGTAGATATGATGATCCTAGTTCTCTTTGATCAGAAGGTACTAATATGAACTAAAAGCATTTATAATCACTACATCGCTGCACAACAGCCTGTCGAAACCAGCTCAATAAATGGCATCCCTGATTCATCGCTGCAGCAATTAGATCACAAGAAGGGAACAGTTCCCACACGGGGTCAGCATGTGAAACCAGCTACCCACAATGCAAAGCAGTGCCCTCAGTGTCACCTCATGTGCCAGGTTGCCACAATGAGAGCAACAACTTCCCACTCTCACTTCTACAAAGCTGCCAGCACGTGATGCCTGCCATGTCCTGTGCCTTGAGAGGTCATCCTGAACCTCTGACCTTGCCATGACGCTGCCAGCTGGAGGTCAAGCAGTTTTGATTCCTTTTTTTTGATGCCTAATGGCTGGGGAAACAGCCATTCGGTTTGTTTGTTTATGAACGGTCAGAACCGTTTGAGGGGATGCTGCTGAGTCCGAGAGGAGAGGTCAGAGCTTACATTTGGGATGTTGAATGGTGGATCAGTCATTTGGTCCAGTTGTATCGCTGTAACAGCTGTAATGCAGCTTATGTAACATCTCAGCATAAAGCAACGTGGCCAGCGGTGGGGTTACGATGAGTTTTGAAGTGGGCATAACCTTGTGTGTTCCTCTTACTGATGGATCCATCTCTCTCTGGGCACACAGGACTTCTCCTTTCTCTGCACCAGCTGTTTCCGCCCTAAAATCACAGTCTTATTAAAAATTGCCGTGCACATCAATACTGTTTTTTAAGTTACTGAAATCATGCCAGTGGCCCAACACTCTGTTTACGATGAAATGATGATACATAACACAACAACTGGAGCTTTGTAACTATTTGTAAAGTAGCAGGAGGCTGACTGAATGCCTAATCCCGATGGTTGGGGGCAAATGCTCATCGCCCCTGGACGCTGTGCACAGACTCCAGCTCAGAGGCCCGGCGGCGTATCACAGGCGTACGTTCCAAGTCCGGAACCTGTCGGGGAGCCAAAGCCGTAAAAGAGCACTTCTCCGCCCCGTGAACATTATCATACAGCATCTCAGTTTGGGATATTTGCTTAAACCAGTCTTTACTTGCAGGCTGTAATTACTCTTCTCTTCTGTGCACGAGTTGTGATTTCTAAATGACTTTTGCTATTTACCCCAGTTTGCCTGCTCACGGGGAGAAAAACAAGGAAGCTCATTGACACACACACGCCAGTGGGAGGAGTGAGGATAGTTCTTCTCGAGCAGATGAAAGAAGTTAAAAAAAAAAACTAAAAAGGTCCAGCGGCATCATGAGAGTGAAAGATTGTGAAGAAGGAAAGAATACACCATCGGTACAAAAGGGAGAAAAAGATTATTTCTGATCCAGCAATGACGTGGTGAGATTATGAAACGACCGGCGGGGCGAGGTCTCAGTGATGTTCACTGGTTATGTGCCATCACGACGACTGAGGGTTAAAAGCCCCATTTGGAGGCAAATTGCTCCTTGAGGAAAGCCAAGTAACAGAAAGACGGGAAAAGCCGTACATTTGCACCTTGCATCCGGCGGTGTGCTCACACAGCAGCTTTGGTAGAGAATGCAAAGTCCATTACCTGTTAATGTCAAAGGAGCTGCTGAAGACTGCCAAGCCGCAAAATCTAATCCCCAAAATTGGATTTCAAGAGGGGAGAAATGAGCCAATTACTCTGCGAGGTGTGGCGAAGGTCCAGCGCGGGAAAAACCTTCATTTCTTTTTTTTTCTCCAAAGCAAATTTGAAATTGCTCCATCAGACACACACAGTGTGTCCTGCTGCCTCCTGGGAGAGCAGATGTAGAGAGGTATTTTAATCTGAAGGAAGCATTACGGCTAGCAGAGCGTATTTGTGGTGCACGCTCTACATTGCTTCTCTAATACAACAGCCTTTTTCTGTAAGGATGCTGCATCTGCATCTGCAGCCCCAATGGAGCTGCTGATGCGCCACAGCTGTTGCAGGGACCCGGGACACGTAAACAATAGGAGAGCTGCTATCAGCAGGATCCAAAAACACACAATTGTGTGGAAGTGCAGGGCGTTCATCTTAGTGGGGCTGAAAGGGAAACGCTTGTCATCTGTCTTTGAAGGTACATCATGTAAATTCAAACAAGCATTGTGATGTTTTCTTTGACAACACGGCGTAATCATTTTTATACGGTTTACCAATAAAAATGAGAGTAAGGAGGGTCATTTCCTCTAACATCGTCCAATATCGTTGTATTTACATTAATAAAGGATTTCTCCTGGGTCGCTGCAACAACTGCATCTGTTTGCATGAAACAACAACTACGTTATTTTTAAGCAAATGTACCAAACATCAGCAATTAACTATATAAAATGTCAGCCTTTCTTGCAGTAAATCTCGCTCAATGAAACGTTAGGAAAAACTTCCTAACATCCTAAAACTTCCAAAGAAATAATGTTCTTTGTTAGTCACAGAAATTCAAACTATACCTCGTTCCCAGAGGCTGTGAACTTGCACTGCTTCCTCTAAACAGATATCATGCATGTTCTCCGGTGTTTAAGGGATAGTAAAGACGATTTGTACGTCCACGTCCACGCAGCCTCACTGTGAAGCTTTCTAGGTATCTAAACCAGGTGCGGATAACTGTGACCTCTGGCTTTAGTAAGATAGACGAGACACTTTCATCCCGTTGGTGAGGCCTTTGTATGTGTCATCTACGGCATATAAACCAGAGAGTCCTCTGAGCAGCAACTTAATGCATCACCTGTAGGTGCATCAACTCTGTATCATACTGCTTCCTGAGGGATGAAGCTCCTGTTAAATGACTTTACACTGTAGGACATTCGAACAGCTTTGTACCTGCGAAGGATTTACTCTGGCTGGTGAATGGGATGTGGAAAACAATCCCCCTATTCAAAAAACATTTGTTTTAAAACCCCTTTTTTTAAAACTAAGAAATACTGTAACCCCTTTTATGATTTAGACAGTTAAAAACTGACCAAGTAATGTATTTGCACCATTTTCCTGATCTTTTTTACGATGATGCAGCTAATGGAGAACATGGAGTTTCGCTGAATTTATTTTTCTGTACATAAATATAACTCTAATGTGCACTTTGCAAAGATTGTTTTCTCACACGTCAAACCTTACCATACCATTCATAAAGCCGTGACTTCATTTTTGGCTCTAAACTCGGGTTTTACTATTGATATTTGTGTAAACGCTCCTCATTGGGGGCTTGGCTGTGCTGCGCAGCGAGTGTCTAAATGTAACAGCGGTCCAGTCCAGGCCTCGGCGGTAGAAGGCCAAACATGCTGTGGCCGATCATGATGCAACATCTCTGTCACAGGTTCATGGGAGGTAAACACAAACCACAACGTAGACGTTACCACTCATGATACATTGGACCTATTTGTGTTTGTGGCTGCCTGAAATTACTGAATTACTAGTGATTACAGCTGTATTTCTGTTGCAATGACTAAATATTCAAATTGTATTGCATCATGTTATTCTGGAGGAGGATGAAATGAAGACCTGATTTGAAATCCACACTCATTTATGAAACAGTTTTCTCAATGGTTGATTTTTTTCTTAGATTGAAGCAGCTGTATAGAATGTATTCGATTTATAATAAATTAAATTTAGCTGATGCTTTAGCTTTTATCCGACTTATAATAAGTGCATTCAAACAGACCAAGAACAAAAATGTATTTTGCATTTATTGTTTACAAAGAAGATAAAACAGTCAACGACTTCCTGTTGCTTTACTCAAGTTTTACGTTTGTTGTAAATGCCAAAGAAAAACATCAAAAACATCTTAGATTACGTGTCAGCCGTGAGGCCCCCTCTTTAAAATTCGGTATGCTCAAGACACAGACCACAAGGGATATAAATATAAAAAATAGTTTTATTTTTTATAAAAAGATAGAGATCGATTTTATCTAAAAATCACAGTCCTCTAAAAAAGTCTCACTTCTGTCAAGAACAATCCGCTTCCTGGTTCACTAGAGTTTGGTCCATCCAGCAATCGATAAAAAAATGATACACACTAAAAACACAACAGGCTAAAAACAATACATTAGACTTCCAATAGGCTGACATACGCTCGTTTCTTACGCAAGATCATCTGCAGCGCGTGTGGGAGCATTCAAAAGATGCGAAATTTACCAGGTCAGAAGCTTTTTTGACATTTTTAACGTTTACACAATTTAGATTTTGTGTTGCTTTAGTGAAGCTAAACTAAATATATAGAGATTGTGGTTTAGATTGACTGCGAAAATAGGAAGGTGTGGTTTATTCCGACTTTCCATCAACAGCCATCAAGTTCACTAACTATTATCTATGATGGAACTAAGACCGATATGCTTCAAAATAAAGTATTCAAGTCTGGTTGATAGCCATCGACATATTTATTCAATATTAATTCATGAACATTACACACAAAATAGGGAGGACAGATAATCATGGATCAGTAGAAACATGAGTAGAAACATTTTAAGGTTATATCTAGACAAAAGAAAAGGCGTAAAATGCTGGAAGAAGATGAAATAAAAAACAGTACAAAATTTAAAACAAGCAGCATAGAATGAAGTATCGCAAGAATAAAGTTTCCAATTTCCATTTGAATTAGTGCATTTTCAGTTTACGGCTATTTTTCACATCTCATGTGAAATCTATTTAAGTTGATGGAAAACGAAACTAGCGACCTTCACGCGGGTGGCTTTTATTCTGAAAGCGGTGGCCGGATCTCGTGCGCCTTATTCCGTCCCTATTCCCCAGCTGGTGGTTTGTCCGCGGGCTGACAGCAACAGCCGTGTGTGTCTTATATCAACACAATCTGACGGCCCTTTGGTTGACTCGTTGTTGAGCTTCCCCGAGGCGCACATCAGCTCCCCGAACTTTATTTTTATTCTCCTCTTTGCCGGCACGTGACACAGCAGCAGGACTTCGTATTGTCAAACCGGGTCTGCAACTGGTGTTTGTGGAGGAAGAGGTAAGAATATCTCCATGTTTATTGAGCCGTATGTTTACGGGACCCCTCGTGTGGGTGGTGAATGGAGGCTGCGTGCAGGACATATGGACCGACCCTCTGATTTATCACTGCTGGTCTCGCTGAAAGCAACAAGTGGGAGGCCTGGAAGTGTGTAGGGCAAATACCAGATATACTGCTGGGATAATGGGGGACAGAACAAGATTACGATTTTATTCAGTCATTTCCAGATCGAAACTGGACTTTTCTCAAAGACAATGTTCTTATCAGCATCGCAAGAATCATGTCAATACAACCCGTATTTTAATATCCACATGAATCCCTGATTTGTTTTTCCCATTTTAAGAGCCCAATGGGAATCTTCTCCTACTTCAGAAAGCACTCATCTCGGTGTAAACAAGCTGCTGCGATGCAGAGGAAAGAATTTGCTTTGATTGATCTCAATGTTCCATAACCAATACAATGTTTTGCAGTTTTGGTTCCGTTTGTTTTTAGGAGGGTTTATTTGGAACATCCTTTATTATAGTTAAGTATTATTTTGTTGAATGCTTCATTAAAAATACAGCTGAAACGGGTCTGCAGTAAGAACATGACTTGACCTATGACACGGCCTTTTCCATTTCCTGTTCACGTTTAATTGGTCTCAAAGTATCTGCAGTAAATCCGTAGCAGCGATCTTCGGTTATCACAATGGGTGGATAAACATTTCCGTCAGATAGCCCACATTATCTCACCCGTCGCACTGCATCACAGTCACAAGGTACGGCTTCTCCCTGCACGACACGTTTACACGTCCGTTTCCGCCCGACTTTAGGGAGGCAGGGAGGTTTGCGGATGGGAAAATGACGTGACCTTGGGCTTTTGTGTAAAAGGCATGCACTTCTGGCTAATGACCAAGGACAGCACTGTCACTACAGAGTTTTGTTTTATTTGGCTTTGACCCTTGTGTGCACTTTTGGGGCGATACATGCCCGGTGCGTGCGTGCGTGTGTGTGCGTGCGTGTGCGTGCGTGTGTGTGTGTGTGTGTGTGTGTGTGTGTGTGTGTGTGCGTGCCTGCGTGCATCAGGGCATAAGCTGCATGATTGTTCCAATGTGCCCTATAAAGCCAAAACGCTGTACGCACATTACGGTTGACCAGATTTACCGATTCCGCTCCTGTACCCTGCAGTTGAAAAATCAATTTTATTTTATTGCTCACATTGTTTTGATTTAGCTTTGTCCTACCACATGAAATCAGACTTAATACCCCAATGGGCAAAAGCTAACGAGCGTATCTTTGGAGAGCACCGATCACTCTTTAGGAGTTCAAGTGATTTGATGAGGTTAAAAAGCCTTTTTAAATCCCATATGTATTTAAATAAACAATATTTAAATAGCTAATTAATTCAAATGACTGAGGACAACACATTTTTTGCACCCATTAAATTGTCCCCCAGCCTGTATATTTAAAAGCTGCCATGATTTTAATCGGCCTGAACCTAAAAGACAAAATGAGCTCTTCACACTTTTGGGCCGAACACGTTATTACTGCTCCAAGGCTCTAAACCACATTGAGATTTCCAACCTCGAGTATCGGCAGTTCTATGTTCATCAGTCTAACGATCGCTCATCGACGGCCTTCTCAGACCTCCTATAATAAAGAACTTGAAACCTTTTCATGCCATTAAAGGAGCATTTGTTCTGCTTAGGGACGTTTGCCTTCACAATTTGCTGCGAGCTGCTGCGACGTGTGGCAGTGAGGCAGGTTTGAAGGATCTGCTTTTACCCCCAAATGGCTATTAAAGCAACCAAATCTTGCCACATTCTGTTTTCTCTTCTCCTTATGTGACTCATTTGTTTTAGGAGTCAGTTTATTGGCCGCAGACACAAGGCCATTGGAAACTTTCCTGCTTTGTGCTTTCAGGAGCGTGTGCCCGGTAGATTTTAAATTTCATTTTATTTGCTGGTTATCAGTGGTGGAGGCCACATATTTTGATAAGACGGTGCATTACGTTATTTCATTAATCATTGCCCGTGATTAGAGCTGAAACAGATGAGCTGGCAGGCGGTTTTTATTAAACCTCCTCACTCGTGGCGTCTCATCAGTCAAGAGGTTAGAAAAGAATTGATGAACCGTAAGAAGACCGAGGTATGGCCGCGCTCCCGCTGCCAGGACAAACCGTGTATTATCAGCCAGACATGCATCGTTTGTCAAAGCAAACAAGGATTCTGTTGCTTTGTAGTTGAGAGTAACGCACTTTCAAACAGTTTGAAGTGCGTGTGTCTGAAAGGTCACAGTCAATAATAGATCATTTTGACATGAAAACTATTCTCCTTATTACAGCAAATTCCAAAGGCATACTGGCAACGGACTTATTCAGCATCTTGACCGGTTTTGTGAAAATGCTGATGGGTTTGAATGTGAACCTCAAGCAGCCGAGGACGGATGCGTCTTCACGGCCTACAAAGTTCCTTGTAGGGGTTTTATTTATAAGTCTTTATTTATATATATGTGTGTACACAAACAATGAAGTACCGGCTTCACTGAAAAATCTCTTCCAAAGTCCAAAGTCTTTTATTCTTGACAAAAACACACAGTCGTAGGACATTGGAAGATTCTGAGATTGTGGCCATGTTGTATATTTGATTTATGTTGTCATAATTGTGACGCACCGTAAGTGAGTGAGAGTTGGTGGTAAAGAAGAATCCGCTGGAGGGTCGTTTGCAGCGACGGTGCTGTGCGCTTTAATGACTTAACTTTCATGTTTATTCATCACTGCTGTGAGAGTGATTTATCCGGTAACATTTTAATGTGATGACATTATAAAAAAATGAGAATTTATATTGCCGATTTACACGCTAACACAACTCTTGAATGGTCCCCTGTGCTCTGTGAGTTTAACTACCGGCGTTTTTTCAGCCGTGCTCCTCTTGCGGCTCACTGCAGCGACTCTTACGCACTATCCAGTTTTATTTGGCTAGCGAAATCAAAATTGCGCCATTTGGGGGGATTAATGGCCCCTCTTTTCTCTTCTGGGTTAATAATGACTTCCAAAAGGGAGCTTTGTGCCAGTAAGGTGGAGACAATGTGTACCAATTCTGACTGCAGACAGAGTCCTGCCAACCAGGAATGATTAACTCTTCTGGATTTGCTTTATCTGATGATGTAAGACTAAACTAACGTGTGTGTGTGTGTGTGTGTGTGTGTGTGTGTGTGTGTGTGTGCGTGTGTTAGTGATCTACCAGCTGTGTGTGTCTACAGCACATAATAATTCCTAATTTCAGAATTCCTCTTTTCATTTTCAGACTCTGCTATTCTAAAAGAAAACTCACCTTGCAGCAACAGTGGTTCTTTTCCACTGGAAGCCAAATTATTCAAATTATTCTGAAGAGCCAATTTGCCTAATTGAATTCATTCTTTTGTCTTGAACAGTTTTTTTTATATATATAGACCTTATGCAAAGTCTTGAGTTTAAATCATCTGGGGTCGGTGGAATGAATAGATACTTTTGACTTCAGAAAGTGGATCTTGCTCAGCGGTCATCACATTATTCATGGTGATGATGATGTTGATGATGAGTGGTCACACCATACTGCTTCTTTTTTGTTCTTTTTCTTTTATGACAACAAGCTAAAAGTCCCAAAAATGCACCATTGCCCTGTACAACCTGCACTTGAGCTAAAAGCTGCCGTTTCTCTGGTTACCTTGCAGGATGATCGCGGCACAGCGACTGAGCAGTGAACACCTTCCCCGCACCGGGGAGGACCGACGGAGTCCAGTTTAATAATGTGATCCATCTTGCATTTCACAGTGAGTCTAATCAAAGTTAGAATCTTTCCTTTTTTCTTTTTTTTTTTTTTTGGAGTCCATTATTCCGGGAGTCTACAATGTGAGCTCGTGCAGAACGTGAAAGAACCCCGGCCTGTGTCGGTAGATCTGCTGGACTTTGCTTTGAAACTTCAAGGCCAGTGAACTCAACAGCTGGAGAAAAGTCCATCCTCGACGATGTATTAAAGCCAAGGATCTTGAGACGCTCTACAGCTGCGATGGCCGCTGCCTCCTCCTCTCCGGTTAAGGCTGAGCCCCTCCTCCAGCTCCAGGAGGTGGACTCCAGCCGAATTGGCAGTCGCGTCCTTCCTGCTGTCCAGGGCTCCTCGTCTCCCGGCTTTCCCCTCGAAGCGATTCAGCCCATCTGCATCCCCTCTCCTTACACCGACCTCGGGCACGACTTCAGCCCCATCCCTTTCTACAGCCCCACTATATTCGCTTATGGCAGCCCGGGCATTTCGGACAGCGCCACCGTCCACCGGTCACTGAGCCCCTCCTTATTCTGGCCCAGCCATGGACCGCTGGGCCCGGCCCGGCCTCAGCCCGGCCCGGCTGCCCAGAGTCCGTGGGTGGAGCTGGCGCAGCGAGACGGCGTCCTGACGACCAGGTAGAGTGGTGCATCACGCCCTCACTGCCACACAGGTGTTTTACTCAGAACCCAAGAATCAGGACAACGGGTGAAGTGATACAATGTGTCGATTAGTTGTCGCTATCTCAAGTGAATTAAACTGTTGAGTAGTTCAGAACATGTGACGATTTCAAATAGTCAATTTCCCCAGCTTAAATGCATTTTTTTTGTCTTGAAATGATGACCTGAAACTTCTCCGTTACTCTGGTAGTAAGAGTGTGAGGAGGCGTTCTCAGGAGAGCGAGGACGCCGTGGTGTCATCCGGCGGGAAGGCGGACCTCCACTACTGCGCCGTGTGTCACGACTTTGCCTCGGGCTACCACTACGGCGTGTGGTCGTGTGAGGGGTGCAAGGCCTTCTTCAAGAGGAGCATCCAAGGTGAGCTCCTGGTTTGCAGGAAACCTTGTTGGTATCGTCCAGCTGGGAGGAGACCCAGGACGAGTCAGAGAGGTTTTTATCTCTGCACTGGCCTGGAAACGCCTTGGGTTCTTCCAGTCAGAGCTGGTAGATGTGGCCCCCGGAAAGGGAAGTTTGGGGTCCCCTGCTGGAGCTGTTGCCCCCGCGACCCGACCCCGGATAAGCGGTTAAAGATGGATGGATTTTTGGTATCCTACATTCCTGAAAACCAGTCGTTTCCTAATCAATAACATTCATTTTCAGGTCATAATGAGTACTCATACAAGGCGTATCTATCTATAATTATATATCCATATATGCACGCTTACAGGAACGCGCAATATTAACAGATGTTGAAAATGTAAGAAATGTTGTGCTGAATTTAACAATGTTTAATATTTGCGGTTGTAAATCTCTGTGGTCATTTTGGACATTCAAGTAGAGGGTGTATGTAATGTTAAATATATGTATTGTTTTTGTTCATTTCATCCCTCCCTCTCTCCCTCTCTCTCTCTCTCTCTCCTCTTTGCTGCCATCCCAGGACACAACGACTACATCTGTCCAGCAACCAATCAATGCACCATAGACAAGAACCGCCGCAAGAGCTGCCAGGCGTGTCGCCTGCGCAAGTGCTGTGAAGTTGGCATGACCAAGTGTGGCAAGTCGTATTCTATTATTCCTAGTTTCCACCTCCGTTACCAGACATCGTATG
Source organism: Apeltes quadracus (assembly GCA_021346845.1). NCBI lineage: Eukaryota > Metazoa > Chordata > Actinopteri > Perciformes > Gasterosteidae > Apeltes > Apeltes quadracus. The sequence goes on along the minus strand of CM037934.1, from coordinate 6,282,801 downwards.
ATTTACCAACACGGTCTGTACACTTGTCATCTCGTCATATTTATAGTTGAGTGATCAAAAGCTCCCTGTGGCTTTGTTTGTTCTAGAATGCTTTCCTCCTTTTCCCAGAGCAACATGATCCCAGTGCAGCAGCCAGGAAAAAGCGCCGCTCCTGTCCAACTTGAACTTGATCTGTCTAACTGCTGTTAAAAAGTGGAGCCGAATGCTGTTGGCAGAGCAGGCCAAATGAATGTTTCTGTAATACCCACAGTACTAATCAAAAGATTACACGCATTTTCTCATTCAATTCTCTGAGGAAACAGAATACATTTATGCCCATGTTTATGTTTTATTCTCACTGCTATTGTAGCGTTATTTTTTTTTCCGGAAAAGGAAACTGTTATCAGACAAACGCACCTTTTTGTGTTTTGAGAAAAAACCATTTGCAAACCATCAGCAGCTGCTGATGCTCCATCCGTGGGAGATAATAAGCAAATGTTTGCTGATAATTTCACCATATCGTGATGACATCCCGGTGTTTTTACTGTGTCCAAGAGGCCAAAGCAGAAGCCCTTAAACCAAACCAAACAATGGTCACATTTCACTAAAGTAAAATGGGTTCAGCCCAATTTGTAGAAGACATGTCTTCTTTGTCTCAGGTATGCGGAAGGAGCGCGCAAGCAACCGGAACCCACAGGCGAGGCGAGTGACCCGTCTGTCCTCTCAGGGAAGAAGCAACGAAGCAAAAACGCTGGCCGGGCCGGGGGTCAGTCTGCCAAATGAGCCTCACCCTGCTGCGCTGACCCCAGAACAGCTGATAGGACGCATAATGGAGGCGGAGCCGCCGGAGATTCTCCTCATGAAGGACATCAGGGGGCCGCTGACTGAGGCCAACATCATGATGTCGCTCACCAACCTGGCTGATAAGGAGCTGGTGCACATGATCAGCTGGGCCAAGAAGATCCCAGGTGCGTGTCTGTGTAAGGAAGGGAAGCCTGAAGGGGGAAAATGAACAGTAACAAGCCACACAGGAGCAAAAAGCATTACGTAAGAATACCCTTTTCATTTCCAATGCAGTGCTAGACATATTTGCTTTAATTATATTATGTCAAGATCTTTTTGAGCACCATTTTAGCAGAGCAGCTCAATTTGCACACCTGGCTTAACCACTGTATCCTGGTCAGCCGCTGTAATTGACTGCAAATGTTATTCAGCATGGGAGCCCAGTCCGGGCTGATAGATTCAGACTGCTTGTCTGCACATATGAGGCTATTTTCGGCAACGGCTTCTCTTCTTTTGCTTCAAGCGAACACTATGACCCAGAGACCTTTTACCTCCCCCTGAGGTGACCTGTGTGTGTGTGTGTGTGTGTGTGTGTGTGTGTGTGTGTGTGTGTGTATAATGTCCAGTCACTCAAAGTTAAGCCGCACAGTAACACATGGCCCCCAAAAAGTTGTCCTCAACCCGTTTTAACCTGATTCAACCACAAATAAGAACTGCAATCAATAATTATTTTAATCATTTTTGATTCTATACCATCAAACAACTTATCATTTCTTAACTAGTTTGGACCTTCATGATTGCTGCTTGTATGCTTACTTACCATTGGGTTGTTTCCTCAGGGTTTGTGGAGCTCAGCCTTCTGGACCAGGTGCACCTGCTGGAGTGCTGCTGGCTGGAGGTGCTGATGATCGGACTGATGTGGAGGTCAGTGGACCATCCAGGGAAACTTATCTTCTCCCCTGACCTCAGCCTGAGCAGGTACCACCGCCAACATCCCGCATATGCACAACACAAGCTCCATCAGAGGGCCACTTTGGCATCATTATAGTGGCTGTTGGGCTGAATGTTACCCGCAAAATGTACATATATGGCTCCCTATTTATCTGAGATAAATCAACATTGATAGTTCTGGCATGTTGCTGAGAAGTAAGAAGAAATGCTTAACAGAATTACACAGTGTAATAATTTGAAATCATCCATCCCGCAAGGGCGGGGCTTCACTTTTTTAATGTGGGAGTTCAAGATGCCACAGTTTCTACTACACTGTCACTTTTGACCAACTTATTGTAAACAAGTAGCTGTGCTTCCACTCGATGAGAAGCGTCTGAAGCAAAGAACAAAGTGTCCTGACAGGCTGTGACTCAACAACCCTCCCTTAGTGGTAACCCTTAGTGCCGTGCTCCGCAGACGCCGCCTCATGGGGAATCATTAACATAAGTAAAGGGGGAACTGAGCTAGATTTTTAACAGGTAACCAAAGCTGTGTAAAAAGAAGAATATTTCCCTTCTGAAATGTGAAACTGTTCTTTTGTTACTCTCCACAACTGTAATCTTTTGCTGTTTTCATTTGCCAAACTCCCAGTTAACAGAAGCTTTGCTAGAACTGACAATCCAGCCGATACATATTCGTACCACAATATCAACTGCTGAGCTTGTAACCATTTTTGCCTGATTTCCCCAAAGGCATAAACAAAGAGCCGTTTGTGTGTATTTGCATGGTAGAGAAGAGGGGAACTGCGTCCAGGGCCTCTCCGAAATCTTTGATATGCTGATAGCTGCCACGTCCAGGGTGAGAGAACTCAAGCTCCAGAGAGAGGAGTACGTCTGCCTCAAGGCCATGATCCTCCTTAACGCCAGTAAGTGTGTGTCCGTGTGTGTGTGTGTGCGTGTATTTACACTTATAAGGCCTCTTATTTGTGCCGCCTATCTCCTCGCTATGTGTCGAGAGAGGCCTGTTTGCTGCAGAATGCGAAACCACGGTTGACCGTTCTGATTGGTGTCTCAGCATGCGATTGAGTTTGTGCGTGCGTCTGCATAGGGTTGTCAAGGGGACCGGCTAAATAACTTACCAGTGAAAAGCTTAATGGGAACACTGTGTATGCTCGCATTGGTTCCGCTGCTCAGAGCGGCAGACAGTGCGTGTTCAGGGATGAACGAGGTCAGAGGCTCTCTGGTGAGCCGTCATTAACATCCGACTAATGTTTCTGTTTTTTCCTTTTTAATTGCCTCAAATCAGCCTCTTTCATTTCAGCTTTTATACGCATTGTGTAAAAAGAAATCCTTGAGTGACGCCAACCTTTTAACAAAATGGAAAGGTTGGAATCTACTTGCCACCTATACAACAATGGCTTTAATCATTGTTGGAATGCTTAATGCATTCCAACAAGAACTATTTTTTTTTTTATCTTTATTCCAACATCTTTTTATTATTCTATTTCTTCTGTTTCCGCTTTCAACTCCTTCACACTTTCAGCTATTTAAACCATTCAAATTTTAAAATGTTCAGCTCGTTCCAGGGGAAGGATGCTATGACTTTTCAGCTTTCTAGCTCTTATAATTGAATTTATATAAATTAAAAACCTTCAACTTTTTAAACATGGTTTCCAATGGAGTTAATCTTCAAATCTTCTCAAAACCTCTTCAACTTTCAACATTTTTAGCTTTGCCAATCTTTCAGTGACACCATTTTCAACTTTAAAATGTAGACACAAGTCTAAACTATTTTTCAATTCTTACAGCTTTTTTAATATCTATATTACTTTTTTCATAATCACTGATTATGTTTCACTAGTTTTCCAGTCCTTTTCTGAGATTTACATGGGTGTGTATGTGGAGCCTGTAGAGTGCGTATATTAAATTCAGAGTGTACGGCTGCGTGAGACTCGCGTAAAACAAATATGGATCTTTTGCACTTATGACCACAATGTTACATTTTAAAGCCTCATTTTGGGATCAAATGATGCCGTGCTTGTGCTGGTCGGAATGATGTGTGTATGGAATCCCAGAGTTCTTTACTTTTTGCCTGGCGGGCTTGAGACTCCAATACAAATCTGGTGACGAATTTAACAAAAAACCGAGAAGGTACAAGATTTTGAAACTGTTGCTACAGCCATATTATGAACCCTAGAGGCATGTAAACTAGATGTATGCGTTCGGTAGAGTCTTGGGACTTTTTTTGGAAACCAGAATAGTTTTGCGCTACTGGGCATTTATTTTGAGGTGTGGGTTCTGTTTAAATCGCTGCTTTGTGTCCTTTGATCAGCTCGTTAATGTACGCAGCTGCGCAATTGCCACGGCTACGGACACCTGCACTCTGTCTGTTAGACTCACGCAGCTAAACCACAACAGCTGATTAGTGGGGTCACATGACGCAGCTATGCCTTCTGCCAACATAGCAAGATCATAAAGCCCTTGGCAGCCCCTCCCCTCTCTACTCCTTCATAATCACTCACTGTCTGTCTGTCTGTCTCTGTCTCTCTGCCTCGCTCTGTCTTTTTCTTTCTCCCATCCACATATTAATAACTTCTTAGTTTAAATAACATACTGTCTCCCAACAGCCCCCCCCCCCCCCCCCACCACCCTCCCACCCAATTCCATCATTTCAAAATAAAAGCCTCAATGATTATCTGAGTTTTTACTGTAACGTTAGATGCGGCCTATCGAGTAAAAAACTTGGCTTGAATATCAAACATTCTGCCCCCCCCCCCTCTCACCCAATTCCATCACTACAAAATAAAAGCCTTAATGATAATCTGTACCTTAACAGCAAAGCTCAGAATGAAGCTGTTTTGCTGAAATATTTATTGCTCTTTCAAATAATAATACAACTACTACTAATATTACTAGCAGTACTTTTAGTGCTTTTAGTTTTCATACTGCTTTTAATGCTTCAACTTGTACTATTACTATCAATAATAGTATTTATTCTGCTTTTAATATGACAACTACTGCTTAGGTTACTACAAATACTACTATAACTAATAGTGTTAGTACCAGAGCTGATAATACTAGTACTACTACTAAAACGTACTTCTAGTTTTTCTACTGCTATTGATACTAAAACTACTTTTACTTCTGTATTTTTAGCCGTCTTTTGAAATTCGTATTTAGCTTCTGCTATGTATATTTTCTGCTGTGTATGTATTTTCAGCAATTTTCTGTACTTCATTTAAGCTTTTTCATCCATATATTTTCATAAAATCTATTGAAATTTATTTCAGCTTCTACCATTTGTTTATTTTCAGCAATTCTTTTAAATTCATTTCAGCTTTTCTCAGTTCTATATTTTCAGCAATTCTTTCAGTTAATTTCAGCTTTTTGCATTCCAACGCATTTTCAGCAGGAAATGCATTTTCTAGTTTTCGATAGTTGGACTAAGTGCTTTGAGAATATAGGCTAAAAGTAGTCACAGATGAAAAAAATGTAGATTGGATGTTGAATGGTCTGATCACACTAGAATGGTCCTCCTTGTCTTCTTCGTGTGTGTGTGTGTGTGTGTGTGTGTGTGTGTGTGTGTGTGTGTGTGTGTGTGTGTGTGTGTGTGTGTGTGTGTGTGTGTGTGTGTGTGTGTGTGTGTGTGAGACAGACATGTGCCTCAGCTCGTCGGAGGGCAGCGCCGAGCTGCAGAGCCGCTCCAAACTGCTGCGTCTTCTGGACGCAGTGACGGACGCTCTGGTGTGGGCCATCGCCAAAACCGGCCTCACCTTCCGCCAGCAGTACACCCGCCTCGCTCACCTGCTCATGATGCTGTCACACATCCGCCATGCCAGGTAAAAGGACCCCCCCCGCCCTTATGATTCATGTTCTTCTGTCATTTACGTGTTCGTTGACGGTTGAAGGATTTGTGTAGTGTTGTTACACAAAGTGCCGCTCCCCCCACATCCTCCCCACCCCCATCATCTCTGTGATGAAAGGCACAGCTCACTGCTGGGTCACATGACGCCGCTACTCCTTTCGTCTTCTTTTCCAAACGCGCAGCAACAAAGGCATGGACCACCTCCACTGCATGAAAATGAAGAACATGGTGCCTTTGTACGACCTGCTGCTGGAGATGCTGGACGCCCACATCATGCACGGCTCCCGTCCGCCCCGCCGCCCCCCGCAGGAGCCCTGGGACCAGACGCAGGTCGCCGCTCGGCCGGACAACGCCAGCAGCGGCCCCTCAAATACCTGGACTCCCAGCAGCACTGGGAGTTAAGGCGAACCGAAGCAATTAGATGCAGAAGAGTTTTCACCGTTTTGTCACAAGACCGACGAGACGTTTTTGCGGAACGCTTGGCTGAATTCTGTGAACTTTGGGACCCTTTGCACTAATTATAGTGCACTTTTGATGTGAGGATGTTACTCCGCAGACAGTCCAAACTGTCAGTATTCATAGCTAGTATTGCTACATATGAACAAAAAGTTCAATGGAAAGAAACTGCTAATTTAGCCAGTAGCACCAGTTCTTGTTTAAACGTGGATCTCGTGTTATTAATGTGATTTTCTTATTTTTCATGCCAGATCATATTGATGATTTCGTCAGGTTATTATTCTAGAGGTCGCTCAGAGAACGCTGGGTTTAACTGAAGAGATGATAACAACGGCAAGAAAAATCTGTGTGCACAACCCCTGTTACAGGTGGGCTCTGGTGATGCAAAGACGATCGAATGAGTTATTGTAGATCTTCTTTCTTTTGTTTGAGAGCTGGCTGATTATTTTATTCGCATGACATGGTTCATTCACATGATACATATACCTTGATTGGTCAGGTATATATTTGACTGGACTAGACAAACATTCCTATTATTTAGTCATTACATCTATCCATGTCATATTTAAAACAATGTATATCCATAGTATAATCTCTTCATCTTTAAGCAAATAAGAGTACCGGTATTCTCTTTCTTGAGAATCTTGATCGATGCAATAAATATGTATTGCAGAACTGATTACCATGAAAACTGAACAAAGGGAAAACAGCATGCAGTGAAACATGCAATATTTGGTTGTTCAATACATATTCAAACATAAACAATGATATGTCGGTGAGTTTCTGGTAACTGTAAGTTACTGTTAATTCAGACCTAAATGGTCTGAATCTTCTCATCTAACTCTTGGCAAGAAATGCAACAGGTGCACTGTATTACATATTTCTTTTATGCAAAATGACACCAAAGACAACAATCCAACAATCCAACAATTAAAGCTCCTGTAAGACCACGGCCGCATTCCAAATATGGAAGTCAATGTTCAAAAACGTTTTAACTCATTTGAGTTAGTTAGTTAGGCCACTGAGGGATCGAAAAAGTAACCGATGGGACGTTGTGCTATCCAGGTGTGCTGCTCACACCTGCAGGTTTCTCAGTGTCCCCGTCCTGGCTTTGTTTGCAGCGAGAAAAATAAGATCAAAACCATCCCTGCTCTCGAGACAACGCTGCCCTCTGACAGGTGAACAGCCAGGCTCAAACAGGAGACTTGTTTGTATGTGAGAAGTAGACGTGTGTACGGTAGTGCTTCGACAATCGGGATCATTGCGTGAAGGAAGCATAATGTGTAAATATGTAGACTTTGCTTTTTCTCTGGTCTCTATATCCATTCTTGTAAGCTCTATTTTCACTGCGTTCTTCATTTGTACTTTACGCTATCAGACAATATTGTGCTAATGTGCTCTAAGTGCATTTATTAATAGTGCTTGCAAGTAGGAGGCAGAATTGACAAATTTTTATGCATCAAGGCTACTCGAGGATCTTCTTCACCAGCAGCTTACATCCCATCCCATAATGAGACTGGGGGGCTCTGTGGGCCAGTAACCGTCCTTGGATACAGACCATCATGTTCTTTACCGCAGGAGATAGTTTTGCCCCACAAGTCATCTAGAGATTTGAGGCGGAGACATGGCGTCTATCAGTGATAACGCGGTTATCACAGACTGCTGACTGTCACATGACATTATTGCAGTTTTTCCAGCTGGTTTGTGTCTTGTGTCTTATTCCAACACAAACCGAACTACTTTAATGCCTAAAATATTATTTGTGTTATATTTTATGCACCGTGTGTGCGTAAAGCCTGTTTGTAACTGGAGCGGATAAGCTTAGCATTAAGCTAACTGCTGGAAGCGGGGGGAACAAGCAAGCCGGACTCTCTTAATTTGAAAATCAGGTGTGGAAATTATTGACTGAGGTGAATGTTCTTACTGAACACACACTGGACCGATTTTGCGAGTGGCTTCCGCGGCATTTAGCTGCTTTCTACTTGCACCGTTTTCCTCTGATGTTGAAATACACAGTATGTGCTGCATTATTCGCGTCAAAACAAGAGCCACAAACCAACCTCAAAAAGGACCAGGAGGCATTGTAATCATCTGAAAACTAATATCTCACATTCATGGACTACATTGTGGCCTTTGATCAAAGCCTGTATAGAAAAAAGAAAAGTATTAAAAGATTTTTCTTTTCGGGTTGTTTGGAAGTCTGAATTTATTAACTCAGTAAAGCCGCCTTGGCTTTTTTTTTTATCAGATAATTTGAACTTCTTATATTTTAATTAAAATGCAGCGAAGTGGGGTAGTGACTTTGGCTACGACTCCTGTGGCAGCAGCAACCTGTCGATCATATTAAGCATTGCATACTGGACCATAAATTACAAAATAAACATGCATTATTGAAGAAGAACTTTAAACTTGAGATTGAAACTCATATTTACAATGTTGTTAAGCTAATAAATCAAGTGAGAAACACAAACATTTTCTCATAGACTTCCATGCAATCCGACTGTTTTGCAACTGTGGATGGTCGACCCCTGCTGGTCAGTAGAGAGAATGCACTCTTAAAAACAACTTTCACTTCCTTTGGCAGATCCGGAGGTTGCCGACTTGCCCGAGACATCTGAGTAGTGCTTTTAGCAGTGAACTATTTGTGATGCCACTTTCCAAGCTACATAAATTCCAAGGTCGAGACCTGCCACTTCTCGAGCCCTCTATTCACGGTATTCAAAGCTTTACCATAAAAAGGGAATTAAGTGCGGTAACTATTTGTTTCAGAAACAGCTTGGTGCCATTACTTCTTGGAGTCCAATCGCTTTGTTCACATTTTTGGTTTAAAGGAATAAGTGATGTGGTTATCGTTGCGCTTGACAGGTTGGAGACGTTTGAGTAAAGTTCATTAGAGTTTCAAAAGGAGAAAACTACATTGTCCCAAAATAAAGAGTTTGTAATCTCTCCCCTGAAACATCCAAGCTCGGTTTTGGTAGATTAATAATTAGAATTTAGAATTAAATTGAGAATATAGGCTAATTTTTAAAATTTAGAATTTTTAAAATGACCAAAGAATTTCCTGCATCCCACCATAAAGTGCTTATTAACATATGAATTTTAGACCTGATACAAGAAGTGCTTTGAGTAAAGAAAGTGTTGTGAGCACACATCAACCATTTGTATTATTGCATGTTTATGTGTATAAATCTGTCTCACGGTTGGTTTCATTGAGTTAACATTACAATTTTAACTGTCTTGATGTAAAAACGGAATGTAAAATAATTCATAAAATGTAAATGAAGGGACAATTTGAATTAAAAGAAAAGCTGATAAAAGCTAAGCAAGTACTTGTTTACAGTCATTTTCATGTGAAAATATTGAGATTTTTATTCATTTTTCATTATCCAGTGATGGCTGAAATATAAAAGAACTCCTTTACTGCTGCAGTATTCTTTGTACCTTTTCATGTGTTAATACATGCTATTTACCCCCAAAATGCTGCAATCTTTAAAATATTAAATATTACATTCTTGGCCTTCGTGGTGTCTGTTGTGATCGAAAACAGACCTTTGTTTGGTTTTTAAATATAAATACTAAAATGTTTTATCAGATTAAATCTATGTTTCCGTACGTAGAATTGTTTTTTATTTGAAATTTTCTTTTGTCATATAGTATGGAAATAAATTATTGCATGAAATACAATACTATGACTGTAGTACACTATGACTATACAATACACTGACATTGTGAGAAGGATGTAGTTTAAAATAATTGACTACAAATACTCTGATACATGGATTTCATGACATGAACAATTACTTTATTACATGAATACAATACACTAGAAGTTTTTTTTTTTATTTTATTTTAATTAATTTTAAGTTATACTACGACCTGTTACCCTCTTTTGTGTAGCATAGTAAACATTCTTCGTGTTATCCTATGACTTATGACCACCATGGCCTTTTTGTGATATTTTATGACAGGAAACCTTGTGTAGTAAACTGACTGACTACACTAACACTTTTTATCATCATCACAAGGCATTTATATTTCATATTTACCAATGAAAAAAAGTAATAAACATTTGTTTTGGGTCAAAGAGACATTTTTTAGTTGTAGCTCTTTGTATTTTATTCAAATGCATCTCCAATGTCCAAAGCATACAATACATCCCTCATTAAAGTGCATATTTACATATTTATTTGTTCATCAATCAAGCTTAATTTTAAACTACCAGAAAATTAGGAGCAATTTCATGTTATAAATAAGCATCATATTAATAGAATTTTAACGAACACTTTGTTCTACTAAATCCAGTGTTACAGCAGTGCAGTGGGGGGGTTTACATGTCTACTCGCAATCAATTCCAAACAAATTGAATCTAAAACAATCAGTTACATTTGCGTGTATAAAATTGCCGCATTGAACAATTGGCTCCATAAAAATAACATTACAAATCTTACAAGTATCTTTGATGTAAAAATAAACATTTTAACAGCTCAGCCCAACATACTAATGGAGTATGCACTTGTTTTTGGGAAAATCCGGTTGGACAAAACGATTTGACAGTTTATAAAATCTAATTGGAACTTGTTCACAGTAAATATTATGTTGTCTTAGAAAATGTATTTACCAATGTACGCTTTCATTGGTAAATGTATTTACCAATGAAAGCGTTATTTCAATTCCTGTTTCTTATTTACCAATGAACACACTGGAATATGTTTGCTGGATTCTGAAGGGTAGTAAACTATTGTTTGGGGCAATGGTGGCGCACAAAGTAGAGAGGGTCTGCTGGGAACCGCAAGGTTGGTGGTTCAAATCCTGTCTGTGCCAAGCGTTCTTGAGCAAGATATCCAACCCCTGATTGCTTCCTGGGCAAAATGTATAAGCCATGGGTATAAAAATATAATGTAAGTTGCTTTGGATAAAAGCGTCAACTTACATTGTATTATATAAAAATATAATGTAAGTTGCTTTGGATAAAAGCGTCAACTTACATTGTATTATATAAAAATATAATGTAAGTTGCTTTGGATAAAAGCGTCAGCTAGACATGTAATGTAAATACTACATCTACTGTGTAACTAGGGAGATCTTTGCATTGTCAAACTAAAATGTCAAAAAATAGTATCACACGTGGTGGTTGTCCAGATTGAAATGGTTGAATTTGTATGTGAAATGAATAGAAATCTGTTCAGGGACCCCGTAACAACTTCAATCACTTCAGGTGCTTTGTTTTTTTTATTACAGAATGTTCTCAGTCTTACATCTTCTTCTGTCATCGCGGATCAGGTGGGCGGTGGGCCGTTGGTGTAGCGTAACATGGGGTAGAAGGACCGGGCAAAGTTGTTGGCTCCGGTGCAGCCGGCGTCGCTGTCTGACAGGGGAATGAGGCAGGGGAGGAGCAGGAGGAACACAAAGAGGAGGTGGAGGGGGAAGGCCGCGCGGAGGACCCTGTAGAAGAAGGAACGAGGCGGGGGCGAGTCTCTCTTCCCTCTGCGGGACACATGAGACACATGGATAGGACATGGATAAAGTGCATTGCAGGAAATACACGCTATTGAGGGATAAGGACATAACTCAACCAAAAAAAGTGGAACACGTCATGTAAACTTTCCATGAACAAATCATGATCGATTTAAAGCAATAGTATATAATAATGTATCAAGAATGAAGAATGTCTGCCCACCTTTGAGGTGAAGAACCTTTCTTTGGCTGTGCAGACGTGTTTTGGCCTTGAACGTCTGATGCGGCATCACCATCCTGAATTGAAGACGTTGTTATACAGCAATTCTATTCAAAAGGGGTGAAGTCTGTGTCGGCGTGTGTGAAGGTTAGCGTTATATTTGTGTTTATCTCATGTGATTGGCGATCTTGTAATAGTCTTTCTAATAAACCTGTTAATCATTAGAATTACCTATCTCTCCCTTATAAGAAAAGTTGACAAAATGTAATTGTAAGAGCTTCGGCGATGTAGCTTTAGAACTAGAAAGTGGTTCAAGTGTGTGCAGAGACTCTCACCAGGCGCTGCTGAACAGTGCCGAGGTCCCGTTCCACTTCTCTCAGCAGCCACTTGAGTTTGCTGCGCGTCACGTGGAGCTTCTCCTCGGCCTCGTCGGTCTCCTGCTCCTCCTTGCTCCTCGTCCTCCGGCTGCAGCTGACACCACAGAGCCTGGAGGGAGGCCTGCTGAGTCTGCCTGACTCGCAGCTCCTGCTGCAGATCCTACAAACCACCAAGCGATTAAAAGTTGGTGACGGGACTCGGCTTAGCAGCGCAGCGGAATGTTCCACAAAAACAGGGTTATCTGCTTACTGTGAGCGTGCCGAGGTGCTGCCGCAGGGCTGCGACGGGTGTGGCGGAGTCACTGATGTCCGCCGCGTATCGCCTGCTCTCGGCGTGGGCCTAGCCACAGCAGCAGGGAGTGGAGGCGTTCATGGAACTCCTGTGTGGGGAACAATGGAAGCAGGGTTTTTACAAGTAGTTAGATGATATTTTATTTAATGCAATACTGTGCCAGAATGTGTTGTTGAGAGGTTTAGCACAGCTTACTGTGCATATTATATATATTATTGTACGCTAATGTTATAGGTAAAGCCCTGAAGGCCAGTTGATGGAATAGGCAAATACGATGTCAGAAGGAAGACACTATATTGACAGAGTAGGACTTTATACTCTTCTTTATACTTCTTCAGGGATGAGTACTAAAATAGCAATAAGAATAACCAAAATGCACTGCCTAGTTTAGTTATATATGTTGTTTGTGGTCAGCAAAGCATTTTTCATAATGGGCCAAATTGGCCCATTATGAAAAATGCTTTGCCATTAAAACATTAAACTCAAAAGAAAAAAGGGTCTAACAAACTCAAAAGAAAAATCCACCTTCTGCAAATACTGCAAAACTATATTTGGTATAGTAAAAGCAAAAACTCGAGGCGGGTCATTTCCATTTCAATGGACTACAGGACTGTAACGGTCTTTTATGTCCCCTGTGTGCTCACCTTGCAGCGCATCAGCGTTTCCCTCAGCCTGCTCTCCCACTGCTGCAGGCCTGCACACGCTGTGCCCCAGTCTCGGTTCATGCCAGCCAGTTCCTCCTCCAGCTCTGCCGCTTCTTGAGCGCGCAGGTTGACGGACAGCATGATGGACTTGTAGCGAGTAAATGTCCTCTGCATCTCCTGCGAGAGAACATCCGTGACTACACCGAAGAAAAAAAGCTAGTTGAGCTCTGTTGTGTTGGCTTGTGAATCTCGCCTTTAGTTTCGTGGCGCTGGACGCCATGTCCTCAATACTGGCTGCCGGTTCTGACTGCAGGCGCTTTAGCTCCGGGGTCACCTTTTCCAACCAGGAAGTGATGTCGTTGAGGTCAGAGGGCAGATGACGGGCTTCCTTTGGGCTTCTGGACTGAGCCTGGAGCAGCTCCCAGCGTTCAACCACACCTGAGAGGGAAAAACACATTTACGGAGGGAGGAGAAGATGCCATGAGAAACTCACTATCGTTATACATTGATGGACGAACATTAGCATCCGCTCAGTGACGTGTGGACACCAATATTGCAGTTTTCCACCCACCCGAGTGTTTCTCTGCGGCACACAGTCCCGTCAGGCCCAAATCCTCCTGCTGCTCCTCGTCATTCAGGATAAGTGAGACTCTTTTAATGTCCTCAATGCTGCCGCTGCAGTCAGACATGAGAAGCAACTGCAGAGACAAGAGAGACACTTTTAGAAGAGACGACTGGAGCAGCACACTGAGAAACACCTATTCATACTCCACATGAATCTTTTCCATGTCCTAGTTAACTGGTCCTCATTGACTTGTGTTTGTTAGACGTACATAGCCCTGCTTTAGAGGGGTGCTGGTGAGGGTGCGTGGAGCCTCGTCGGGCCGATCCGAGTCCAGTGCTGCTTCAGTGTCTCCCTGGGATCGCCATCTTGGAGGCTCGGGTTCAGGCATAGACGTGCTTAAAACTGAAACACCCAACAAATAAACAAATTAAAGACCCTAATCGCAAGTATAATATTTAATAGTGCAGAATAGAATAGTGCACAGAGGAAAAAACAGTTCAAACCTGTCTTTGAATCAAAGTTTTCAATAATGTTACGTTTAATTAGTACGTTTAATTTCCCTGCTGGATTCTCGCAAAGTGGCAAGAACACGCAAAACGCATTATGATGCCACAAAAATCCATCTCATCAGCCTTCAAGTAATGTGTTCGTGCTTGGCAAGTCAGGGTCTGGACCGATTAGCTACGGGCTTGTGGAGAAGCGACATTCATTAAACAGAAAAAGCACAATGGCTCCTGAAGGAGGTTTGCAGAGATGTTTTTCTTCATCAATGTTTCTTTTAGTTTTTCCGCCCAACTGGTTTTGGTAAAAGTTTGATGGCGGAAACATAAAAAGCAAACCACAGCTACAGGAAGCAAAGTATCTGAACAACAGCAACATTAACACAAGCAAATAGACGCTACGCGATACATGTGCTGCTGAAAACTATTATCGGAAACCCATTCCACCTCAACCAGTCAAGCAGTGGATTTATCAAGCAGAGGTTAAAGATTTTCTTTTTTTTTCCTACCCAGAGGGGCTCGTAGGGCCTCCGGAGCTTCAACAAATTCCTCCTGGCTCTCAGTCAACTCTGAGAGGGCATAATGCTCAGAGTGGAGACGTACGGATGTTGATTGAGTTTGTGCGGCAAATGGATGTTTCGTTTGGTCTCGTCTATTTTTTTTGTAATGGGCAGTTTGAATTTATGTATGAACACAACACCATAAGGGCCCCCTCATCTAAAGCCGCTACAACTCCTGTGAACTCCCTGCGTCTCCAAACCGCCACGTACAGTAGGTAATACATGACAATGAATAATTACCCCATAAAAAACACGTTGGAAAAAATCCCACTTCAACATCTTAGAAATCTTATTAAATCTATTGAATATAATTTTGAAACCAGTAATGAAGTAATGACGTAATTATTTTTACTGGACTAAGGAAACGGCTTTCGGGTGCTTCTAGTGTCCTTCTACATGCAACTATTCAAACACCACAGGCACATAGTAAACCTTGAGGTAAAGTGAACCATTAATCAATAGAATGTTCGTTAAATCCACCTGATGGCGCACTGAAGTAACTCCTGTCATCCTCTTGTTCTTCCTCCTCCTCTTCCTCCTCGTCCTCATGGGACGATGACCCTCCCACGTCTCCGGTGTGGTCCCACTCCAGTGGCAGGGAGTCCACGCTCGCCGGTGTCTCGCGCCCCGAGCGTCCCAGCGGGGACGCCAGCAGGCGGGTGGGCGTCGCCGGGAGGCTCCCTTGGCTTCGCATCAGCCACGGTCTGCAAATCAGCTCCAAGCTGGACTCCAAGGAAACGGCCGCACCGGAGAGCGCCAGTTCCTCTCTGGTCATCTGAGGTGAAGAAACGGCAGGTATTGAGCTTTTCACCGTGGGGCTCCAAAGTGACCATCACCATGATCGCCGCCACGGCTTATATGTCATGAATGTGGATTGCGATGTTAGATATGGACAACATGTAAAATAACATATATATGCAAATGAAAACAGATGACCAACGTAAAAAAATAAATATCAGTTAAAGAGAATAAAATGAGTGAGGTTTAAATGGGGAAAAGAAAGCAGGAAATCGATCAATCATGTGGTGAATGGAAGAATGCGGCATAGTGATGTGGTCCACGTGCTGCAGCTCACCGGGGGCTGGCTCAGACGCTGGTGAAAGCGGACCAGCCTGCTGAAAACCTCCTGGCAGTAGGAGTGCAGCTCCTCCAGCTCGTCTTCTATCAACGCTGCATCCTGCAGTGAGCTCTTCTGGATTAGACCTTCTCCAAACACTATCAACTCATCAATGCGCTCTGTGTTCACGGTGATTTCCTTCTGGAAACTCTGCAGCAAAAGAGAATTGGACGGGTGCACGAAGCAGGTCAGGAGGAGTTTGAGAAAACAAAAGAAACCAAACACAACAGTAACAGTTAGAAACTGAGGTGAAACAGATTTTTGCTCGAGGCTTAAAGTCAGATAAACAAAAAAAAGAAAGCTCTGCTCAGCTCGATTTTCAAAAAGCGAGCGTGACTTGTAGTTTGAGCCGTGTGCGGTCCGAACAAAAAAGAAAAGGTGTCTTTCTGTGTTCCAGCGTGTCCTCACATTGAGCTGTTGGATCTTGTGGTGCACGTCGCTCTCTGAAAAGTGTTCCACGTTGGTGAGCTGCAGGTCCAGCTCGGTCAGCCACACCAGCATGCTCTCCCTGGTGCCTTCAAACTCCTCCCTCTGCCCGGTGAAGTGCTGGGAGAAAAGGTTCAGAAGTCGACGACATGTAATAAAGTGAAAGGTAAACAACTAAACGCGCTGGGCGGGCTGTACCTTGAGTCTGCGCAGGATGGCCGACACTCTGCGGTGCAGGGTGTCCCAGCGCCGGTTGCCCTCGTGGACCATGGCCTTGAGCTGGCTGGCTCGGTCAGTGCGGTTCTCCCTGGCCAGGCGGCGGTACTGGTTATTGACCAGTTCCAACTGGGTCAACCGCTCATGAACCTGCCTTTGGAAAGCCTAAAAAGAACACAGGCAAGACAGATAACTTGGTTATAAGTCTTACGTTTTTATCCATAAGAGAACAGAAAGATGAACTTGACAAAAAATCCATTTTGCCGACCGTCACAACTGACCTCAAACCTCTTGAGCTCCTCCTTGGCGACCGTATAAAGGACGTCTGCAGAGTTGGGATTGGCTGCGGTGCGCTCGGCCATCTTCAGCCAATCCTCGAACCGCGAGTAGTCATCGAGGAACTTGCACCAGAGCCTCCAGGTCTCCTCGATCCTACAGGGGCACATCGTACTGGAGTTAGAGTTATTCTATGTCCCGTGTGAACTGGTGTGAATGGTTGATCTGACTGATTTGTTCCCACCTGAGCCTCCTCTCCACAGCTATGGCACAGACGGCCCTCCAACGCTGGTCCAGACTGCTGCTGGTTTCCTGCAGCGAGTCACTCTCCGCCACGATGCCGCCAGCAGCATCTCCGTCCCGCAACAGAACGTCGCAGAGACTGAGCACCGACACTACGCCTTCCGTATGCTGCTCAATGTCCCTCTGCAGCTCCTGCACGGACACGCGGACGCAGCCCGAGTCAGACATGGCCTCGGACCGCACCAGTGAACCCCATGTGTTAAACGGAACCCCATGTGTTAAACGGCAGCCGGTCATCGCATGAGACCGCTCACTCCCAAAATTAAACAAAAGAACAAATATCAATTATTCATCGTAAAGCGAGACGAAGCTTAAGTGGGAGGGACAGTGAAGCAGAAAAACTAAATGCATGAAGGATGAAAACACAAAAAATGAAGACAGATCAAGAGAACATATGGAATGAGAACATTTCAAACGCGGTAGCTTGCAACAGGAATTTGAGTTGAAAGACAAAGCTTCACATAAGCCATTGATGGACTAGCTTGGCAATAACACTGTGTGTGTGTGTGTGTGTACCTGCTGCTCCACCAGCCGCCTCTGGATCTCCTGGAGGTGACAGGTGCTGTAGGTGACGGGCCTGGACAGTTCGGCCTCGATGCGAGAAAGCCACGAGCGGAGGTTACTCATGTTCTTGTCCAGCTGCTGCACCGCTACCAGAGTCTGCTTCAGCTTCTTCACCCTAAACACACAAACACACACATTAGCAAACACACACTCTGCTTTAGTAACTTCTTTTTTTTTAAATGACGTCATCCATAAAATCAGCCATAATGAGTGTTGGAAACATCTGCACTAAGCCTCATATCACCAGATGCTTTCCTCACTGATTTTATCCTGTGACCCTAAAGACGCGGTAACGGTAAATTTGCCTGGTACCCGAAAGAAAACATAAGCGAACAAAGACTAGAGGAATGTGTGAGCGAATAAAAACTAATTTACAGGACCGAACCTCTTGAACACATGGCTAATTAAAAGGCGGGAACAACAAAAGAGCCTGTAGCCAAATCTGGTACAAAGCGTCTCTTCTCTTTGTATGAGATTCTTGTTTCTTGTAGTAGGCCTACAACTTCAACATCTCCATAGTAACTGACACCCTCATAAACACACACACACACACACACACACACACACACACAAACACACACACACACACACACACACACACACACTGGTGTTATGGCAACGCTCGGGACAACGGGAGCACTCTACTGAAGCTACAAAGCCTGAAGTGTGTCCTTCTTGAGAGTTTGATTTGATGTACCCGTTACATCCTTCTTCTCCTGCCAGGGTCCAGCAGAAAAGAGCCTCTCCACCTTAATATGAAGCAACTATAGAGCAGCCAGTGGGTGAGAACCCCTGAAAGCGTACAGACGGATGCAGTACACACGTGAGAGTCTGCGTGGATCTGTCCTCACTAGATCCAATCTGAGGCCACTTTCAGTCTGGACATTTTCTTTGAGGGGGCATCTTCAAGTTGCTTTTTTAGATATCAGATTAGATATAAAATTACAATCAAAATAATGAATTAAAATAAATCTGTTTTTTTAACATGTTGATAATGTATACATGTTTTAACAGAAACTGTTCTTATACAACCCCAAACAATAATGCACTGAATTTGGCATGTTTTGCTAGATGAAAATCAAATCCTTAAAAATGATGTCTATAAAAACATTGTATATGTTTTAACTGGTATTTTTGTGACCAGCTCCAGTTACAGTTCAGGAGCAACGCACAGTTTGGTCAGTTTGTGTGTGCAGTTACTGTGTCTTTCTGTTTATTGCCGTGTAATGAAGACATAATAGAGTCGGTGTAAATTGTGTCCTGAAAATACTCTTCCCCTCTGCAGATACAAGCATCCCTGTCAACTAAATTGTCTCCGTCTCTCTTTCAGTCCCGCTCTACCTCTGACGGCCTAACAAAAACCAGCAGCCTCATGCCGAGGCCCAACAAAGACACAAAACCCGGTCGGGGGTCCTGAGAGGAAAAAGGGACAAGAGGAGAATGAACAGAGCAGAAAAGGGCCGAAGAATAAGTTGGGATATATGGTTCAAGTTACTCAGATTCTTTTCACCTTACTAGACATGTGCTTCTTCGGCGGTTATTGAATTCTGCCAGTAAACTTTACGTAATAAACAATACTGAGACTATACTTTATTATTGCATTACATCAAGTCATTTGCTGCAAGCAGCTGAATCAAAGGCATGAGGACCACGAAGAAAATATTATATTAAAAAAAAATCTTTCTCTTGGAAAATTGTCAAGCTTCTTATTTTGACCTAATTTCTTTAAGCACCTTTCCATAAAAATACCAGGCACAATCAGGATCAGGAATTCAGCATTTCAGTACATAACATCTTGGCTGCATGGTTTCTGAAGCCTCACCTAATGCATGCCGACAGACACAGACCCCCCCCAACCCTCCACACACTCCCACTCTGAGACTACAAAACGTGTGGGGGACAGTCAGAGGGGACATATGGTCCTGTCTGAGACGTAAGCACAGTAGCTGGTATGTGCAGGTCTGTGTCTCCAGCTCTTACAGCGCTGTCCATCTGTCGGAGGGGAGGCGTCGGGGGGCCGTAACAGGTCACTGTCACGGGGGGGGGAGGCGGGGCTTAACCTACAGTCTGTACATTGGAAGCCATGTATTCCTGACAGCTGCAGAGCAGGACTAACAACAGCAGGTGGATGGGTCAGCATTAGAGGGGCCCGAGCCCAAGGCTAATAATGGGTGTTTAACCCAAAACCCTTCCATTGATTGCTTACTCTCAGATCCTCTGATAGCTGTAGCTGTTCTCACCTGGCTTCAATCTGGTGGAAAAGGTTGTGCCACCGCTGGTTGACCTCCTGCAGCGAGCCGTGGACCTGCGTCCGCTTGGCCTCGTCGCTGGCTAACAACAGCTGCTCCCCCAGCTGCTTCAGGTGGCTTTTATTCTCACTGAACAAGTTGATTTCCTCCATGCAGTCCTGCAGAAAACATGACAACAGAGGAATGTGTTAAAAATACACCTTCCCCTGCTCAGTATCCCTTTATTCAAGCCTTCCAAATACCTGCTCCCCATGTCCTGCAGCAGTCAGTTATCAAAGGGAAGTGCCACTCATCTCATCTATCTAGTGAAAACAATAATCCTGCAGCTTCCAACCAATTATTATCTTGGTGAGTAGATGAGCATCCTTCACCAGAGAGACACACACAAAAGGCTTTCAGCCACTGAAAGGACAAAGGTTGTGGATGAACAAAAGCGAAGTGCAGCCATAACATTCCAGGTCACCATCTGTTATGAACAGCATAATTAATGTTGCTCATGTATGCATTTTAACCTACTCAACTGGGTGTATTGTGGGAATTAAACCAATGTGGTGTTTATGAAGAGTGCAGGGAGTGTTCAGTTTAAAAACGTTATAACGCGCGTAAAGGAGCCCACTAATCCATTAACACCTGCAAAGTACATTCAACTATAACACTATAAAACATATCCGGAAGAATCCAATTTCATCCACATTCGGTTTAGAATACCTGTCACCCTGTTACGTCCTAGTCGAGTGTGAGCAGATGAACATGCATGGAAACTACCCGTTCTTCAATGTGTTTGGGAAAAGAAAGATATTAAAAATCCTAACATCTTGTACCTTCTTAAGTTTTTCCACCATTTCCTCGATGCTCATCTCCCCGCTGTGGCACACCTTGTTCTCCATCTGAGTCAGCCAATCACAGAACTCTTTGTTCTTGTCGTTGAAGATGGTCCAGGCATTGAGACGGTCCGCGATCTCTTGTCTGCGCCAGGATACCTGGAGGAACAATAAAGTTGTTTGGACTATTCAATCCCCAAATTATAACCATTTTAGGATTTCACATTAAACAGAGAGGTATATTTATTTATTTAACGCCGCCATCGTGGAACTTCAAGAGCCATTAAAAAACTTCACTTTAAAAGGAATACAAACCTCTGTAGATACGGTAGGACCATAGCAGTTTGAAATGCACTTATTGTAAGTCCCTTTGCACAAAAGCCTCAGCTAAATGACATTTAATGTAATGTAATAAAATAGGTCAATAAAAGGTTAATCTGTTGATCCGTCCCCTACAGAGTGCATGGCAACTGAAGCTCTGCATCACCAACAGCAGATATGGATTGGTTTTATATCTGCATTAGCTATGCAACATAAACACAACTGTTTTTGAGGGACAAACAGATTACGGTGTATTGAGCACACAAATCACTGAACTGGAGTTATAGCATTAAAAACAAACCACGAATCTGCAACAGCAATGTGTTTCACTAAGTAATGAGTCAGTCTGCACATGCTGAAGCACTAAAGAAGAATCTTTCATTAGCAATGCCATTTCATCTACATCTGAAATCCTGAGGGACTTTGGCTGTTTGATCAAATTAACGAGGTCCATTTTCCCTAATGACAGCTTAATGCCACGAGAACCCCCCGTTACATAGCCGAGGATGGGGGCAGATGATCTTTTGGAGGTTAAAGGGCTTAGCGAGCCCTTGAGGCATGTTTGAATCAGCCATATTTCAACGCTCATTGGCATTTATTTCATTTAAACGAGCCTTGCTTTAGTTTTAATGTACCGGCACTGCTGCCGCCTTTTGGACTGTGGAGAATTTAAAGAGCATTGTGAGCGGCCGTCACCCTGTGAGGGCTTTGGGCTTCCCTGGAACAAAAGAGCCCGTCCCCCTGAATCCTTTTACCCAGCCAGGCCATCTGCTCCGCGGAGCCATTCCAGTGGCTTCCCCCACCTGCAACCTGTTAACTACGCAGAGGAAACGCTTGTGGCTCAGCTTCATGCCCCCCGGCCACGTCAGGGATGAAGCCTTGCGTGTTAATAAAACAGTCTTCTTTTTCAGCCACGAGTAAGTACTGTAATATGTGAAACTGAGATTCAACTCATGCATGTGGGTTTTTTAAATTTGATACAAACTAACTAGTAGGGTTTTCCTTAAATACTTTCAATGGTTTTCAGAGAAATGATGCCTTTTATGTGCACGGTTCGTTTTTGGGGCGTATTTCATAACGAAGTAGCCAGGACGAGTGGCTTCCGTACGCTACTTGAACATTTAACGGCTCCGCCTGTGAATGACTCCTGCCAGCAGCAGGTGCACGCAGCCGGTTCTGAGAGGGGACCCGATTAGCATAGCTGCAAAAATCCAACAGTCCTAATAAAAGGAAGTAGGCAGGTCATAACCGCTTGTTTCTAAAGAACAAAGTGCATGTTTTGTGTTAAAGCCAAGCGGCTTAACTGTAGGAATTTGAGCCTTCGCCTATACGGTGGAGCCGCTTTCACAAATGATGCAGTTACAGAATGAGCGGCCTGTTTCTGTCGGGGAGTCGATGGCTCCGTGAGCCGTCCGTCCGAGACAGGAGCCGATTACGATCTGCAGAGCTGTCAAAACATTTGAACAAACGGCATCCGGCTCTGGTTTTCACAAGGTAATAAACCATAAAAAGCCTCTGTTTGACTTCAATCTATAACTGACCCATACAACACACATCTAGTATGAAGTATTAACTTCAGTTTTGCACTTCGAGTACAATTTAGGTCACAAGTAGTCTTGACAAAAGGACAAGACGTTGTCATTTTCCCTCCATAAACCGGCACACGTTACTCTTTTCTCAAACAAATGAGCGTGTGTATATGTGTGTGTGCGCGCCTGTGGTGTGTGTGTGTGTTCAGCTCCAGCGGTGCACTGGCTTTGTGCTGCTGGCCAGCGCCAAGACACTGAGGATAGAAACTTTTCCCTCCTTCTCTCCCACTCCTTCCCCAAACCGTCCCCCTTCACCTGCACCATCTAGCACCACCTCCCACATGTTCCCTCGTCTCTCCTCCCTTTCGTTCGCTTCTCACCTTCGTGCACAGCTCTTCCCACTGACTGTGGAGTTGCTCCAGCTGCTGCTCCAGCAGAGCCGAGTCGCCGGCCGCTACGTACTGGGACATGTCCGTCTTCATGGTGGCCAATTCCCCAAATCCCCCGGTGAAGTGCTGCAGTAAGAGGTCTGTCTCCTGCATGACACACACACACACACGCAGTCAGTCACACAGCCGTGCACAAACTGCGTGGACACACTTCTATACGTATTTCTCGCTCTGACCGCTCAGATTAAAGGGCTGTGGACAGGACGGGGGGAGGGGACAGAAAGGGGGAGGGGAGTGAAAGCTTGGGGGTGTTAAATAAAGGGGGGGGTCACCCCAGAGGGGGCTGTAGTGTGATGGGG
This sequence comes from Apeltes quadracus, assembly GCA_021346845.1. Lineage (NCBI taxonomy): Eukaryota > Metazoa > Chordata > Actinopteri > Perciformes > Gasterosteidae > Apeltes > Apeltes quadracus. The sequence goes on along the minus strand of CM037934.1, from coordinate 6,259,607 downwards.
GTGGCTGCTGATGGAGTTGAGGGGTGGGGGAACTTCGGCCAGTGTGCGAACCAGCTGACAGATTGATGCTGCTGATATTTCAGAACGTGTGTGTCCGCTTACGATTTAACTTCACACATATTACGATGAGGATGACGATGATGATGATGTTTTCTTTTCATTGTGCTAAATACGCATTTTGTTATTTCTGTTTGCAAAACCCTCCACTGAGCCGGTTGTTATCATCAGGTCATGAATTTCTACAGATTGCAACATGGATATTAACAATTCCTTTGGGGATTACATCACAGTTTGTGTGTCCCGCAAAATGATCGGCTGCAGTGGTGCAGGATTATATGATCACCTCAGGGACGTAGTCAGGATTTCAGATACACCAGAATAACCGGTCCAAGAGCATCAGTGGAATCCAATACCGAAAACAATTCTGCTTTGAACAACCGTGTTTTAAAAGACTACAATAAAATCATTATTCTACTATAATTCAACAAATGTGTGTCCGTAGTTTAGCATGCAGTTGTATATATATATATATATATATATTATATATAAATATCGCATCCTTACATTATGAGCAAGTGAAGGAAACACAGGTCCCATGTGAATGATTTTATTACTATTCCCGTAAAGGTCACACCCAGGTTAGCTGTGTTCATTACCTGAATATGTTTGTCGCCCTTAAAGTCCTGCAGTTCTTTAGGCGCCGGCTGTTTCAGACGGGTCCTCAGCTCCTCCAGCTCAGACGTGACGCTGGCGATTGTGTCCTGACACTCAGTCCACTTCTTAACATACGGCAGCAGAGAGAGGAGAGAGAACTCTTAATGTTTTTTTAGTAATAAAAGTAAAACTGTTCTTTAGCCTGTCAGTTCTACTTTGTGCGTTAATGCTGCTCTTTGTGTGTGATCCTTGTCATGTTGCTGAGGCTAAAGGGACACCTTATCTAACACTTATTCAACAGTCAAAAAGAGAAATCATTCTACTAAAATATCAATGTGAACGAGACCATGATGCCAAAATCTCACTTTATGTCTTTAATATTTTTAAGATTATGTAGTGTGTCTATTACATGTGTCTATGCATGACGCTTGTATGATATAAGAGTGATGGAATGAAAGGGACGGACACGGGGAGTCAGAAATCTCTGGATGTGGATCATGGAGAGATTTGAGCTTCTCTTTGATCCCTCTTGGCTGGAAGTCTGTGCCGGGGCAACACACCAGATTGTGTGCGTGCCTGTGTGTGTGTGTGTGTGTGTTGGGGTAGGATCAGATCCTGGATATGGGTCACGTAAAGCTGCCCCCTCCTACTCTGCTAATACTACAATACTCATGCCCTTCTCTTGGATTTTTTTTTTCAGTATGAAAGCTGCTTGATACCTAGAAAATCTTACTGCTAAATGTTGACACAAAACAATAGATGAGTGTCGGTATTTGATGGAGATTTGTTTGTTACCTGAACAGCTGTGCTGAGCCTGTCTCTCCTCATCTCCAGCAGGGAGGCGGTCCGTTCCCAGGCATCCTGCAGGGCCTGAAGCTCTGACTGCAGTTGCCTCTGACACTCTGACTCGGCCATGGTTTCACGTAATTGCCTGCCTGCCCCCAGGGTCCGGGTGAACACGCTGGAGTTCAGACCCAGAGCGTCTTTAACACACTTGAAAAGGGAACGCGGGGAGATACCGTTTTTTTAAAAAAATTGTTTATCATTTGTTGCATTTTGCACCATCCTACTACTCCGCCAAAGTAAAGCACAACTGTACTCGCCATAGAAAACCGCTGACTGTGCGTTTCCTACTAACCTGGTCATCATCGGTGCAGCCTGGAAGCTGATGCACAGTGAACTCAGCAGGTCCAGCAGAGGACAGCAGAGGGTCAGCTTCCCTCAACAGCCTGCACAGAAGCTTCGAGCCACGCTGGTAGACTCTCCAGTAGCCCAGTTGTTCTTTAGTCGAAGACCTGCACTGTCCGGCCAAGGCCAATGACCGGAACCAGCTCTCCCTCACTCGGCTCACTTGTGCCATCAGCTCAGAGCTGTGAAGGAGAAGAGGTTCCACTTATTCATATTTTGGAGAAAATCTAATTGCAAGTGTTAACATCTGTTGGCAAAGGCGCCGCCGTCTGTCTGATAAGTGGGAATATTCAGTGCTGCCTGTGGGAATGTTAGTTATAGTAAAGTTGAAGTAAACCTAATGTGCTTTCCTATAAAATGGTAGAAGAAAAGTTACAAATCCACACAAAATCATCAGAGTTTTAAGAGAACCTTCAGAAGCAATCCCATCTGGGGCATGAAAAGAAACTTTCCTTCAACTCCTTTAAAAAGAAACATCTGAGAGCTTTCCAAAGCAATGATTTAAGGACGCTTTGGTGAAAGAGGAATGTGAATGTTCCGGGACAGGATCCACCTGCACACACTGCAAATTACGTTGTGTCAGCAGCATAAACCCAATGTGGGTCTCTTCTAGTTACTTTATGACGTGACATGTTTGAGAAGAATTCAAGACAATTTGTATCGCCTTAGGGTTTGTCTCCATCATGGCCCCAAGACCGACTGGATATTAATTAAATACTGCCGCTGGTTTTACTTTATTATTCTACTACAGCTACACTCGCATCTAACTCTAAACAGCCTCTATGAGCCCTTCCAGTCCGGTTTCCGTCCCCGTCACAGTACAGAAACTGCTCTAATAATAATCACCAACGATCTCCTCATTGCTTCTGACTCTGGCCTGCTTTCCATCCTCATCTTTCTTGACTTGAGTGCGGCCTTTGACACCATCTCACACCCCATCCTCCTCAGTAGACTCTCCTCCATTGGCATCTCTCACACCCCCCTTGCCTGGTTCCTTTCTTATCTCTTAGGCCGCACTCAGTTCATACAGCTGAAATCTTTTAAATCCGAGCCCTCCCCAGTCACTACAGGTGGGCCCCAGGGCTCTGTCCTGGGGCCCCTTCTCTTCATCACCTACCTCCTCCCCCTTGGCAACATTTTCCAAAAATTCAATATACTCTTTCACTGCTTCGCAGATGACACTCAGCTCTACCTCTCCAGTAAACCAAACACCACACTTCCACCCTCCTCCCTCACTGTTTATCTGAAATTAAATCCTGGTTCACCTCAAACTTCCTTAAATTAAACAGCAATAAAACCGAGATCCTTCTCATCGGCACTAAATACATATTATCCAAAGTTGGCAGTTTCTCCCTCAATATCGACAGCTCCTCAGTCTCCCCCTCCCCTCAGGTTGAGTCTGGGTATTTCCCGGTCTGCATACTTCCATCTACGTAACATCAATCGACTCCGCTCCTCCCTCACCCCCCATACTGCCTGCATTCTTGTCCACAGCCTCGTCACCTCCCGGATTGATTACGGCAACTCTCTCCTCTTCGGCCTCCCTCATAAGTCTCTCTACAAGCTCCAACTAGTTCAAAACTCTGCTGCCCGGATTGTCACCAAAACCCCCTCGTTCCATCACATCGCCCCCATCCTACAGCAACTACACTGGCTCCCAGTCAAACAACGAATCGCCTTCAAACTCCTCCTGTACACCTTCAAGGCCATCCACAACCTCGCCCCTCCATATCTATCGGACCTCCTTCACATCGCCACTCCAGCCCGCTCCCTCAGATCCTCCTTGTCTATCCACCTCACTGTGCCCTCTGCACGCCTCAGCACCATGGGGGGCAGAGCTCTGGAACTCTCTGCCACCGGACATACGCAACATTGACTCTCTCCCCATCTTCAAATCCAGACTCAAAATCCCACCTGTTCAAGATCGCCTTCTCTCTCTAATCATATCACTGCTAATTACTCTGTCCGTCACACTCTATTTTATTTTCATTTTTTATTTTGTCATGTATTTTTCATACTAATGATTATAGTTTTTAAATGTTATTGTGGTTTTTAAATGTTGATTGTGTACAGTGTCCTTGGGTGTCCTGAAAGGCGCTTTTAAATAAAATGTATTATTATTCTAAAAATTATTCAGGTCTTACTTCCAATGCCATCTTTATCTTTATCTTTATCAACTTTATGTATAAAGTGACTGAGAAGATTTGAACTATTAAGTGATCACGTATTGCCTATACTACTGTTATCAGCTCAAGCTTCTCCTTCCTACAGAAAAGGTCACATGGTTCTGTTATCAGATTCATTGCTTGCTGAACTTCAAAAGTGGGGTCTCATCTAATGATGAGCATTGATGATAAAATGAGGGGGGGAGAGACATTTAAACTACAGCTTCTTCACAGCGCAGTTATCCAACTATGTAATAACCTGTAATTGCAGGAGCCAATATGGTGCAAAACAGCTGCGGTTAACAATGAAACTGACCAATCCGAACCGAGGAACTGAGGAAGGCTGCTGTATTATCCTGGGAACGTATTTAGTTTATTCTCGCCCTGAATGACGGGAAAAACAAAGGAGAAATCCTGGCTTAAAACTGCCATTTGAAGTCTCCCAAACTCTTCCCTCCCTCACCTTTTCCCTCCTCTCTCGGTTTCCATGGACTCCAGTGCGTGGCAGAGAAGACCGTGCACAAGGTGATTTCCAATTATTATTTCAGCTTCAAGCCTCTGATGGTGTGAGAAAGAGGGAAATTACACCATTGTAAAGTAATTAACATGCATTGACCCATTTAGACTGAAAGCAAAATATGCCTTTGTGTTGACAGTTACTCATTAATTTAGCTACCTCATTACTTGTTATCTAACGACAGCAGGGCAGAATACAGATGGGTTTTGTTCTAGAGTTAAGACTAAAATATGCGGGGACACACGGCAGAGAAAGCCATTATCAACAAACAATTTGAGACTACGTTTCCCGTTGAAAGCTCAGAGCAGATTGCAAGCTAGCTTTGCTTTAAGACTGTCATTTCAATTTGTATTATTTGATATTTCTTTGTGCCGAGATGCAAATATAATATTTGACAGTCCATTATTTCCGCCCTTTATTCCTATAGCTATGTATACACCGGTATCAGCTGGTCAGATACAGATCGAATCAATTTTGTCTGAAGTGAAAGAAACGTAGAGAATCTGAAAAGTGTTGAAGACCTTATGAGCAGTCATCATGTCTCGGAGGCTTGCGATACTTTGACATTTTTCAGACATTGATTCCTCCTCGATCTTCTCCTGGATGGCGGCCAAACTCTCGCACTTCTCCTGGAAGCTCTGAGAACACTGACGCTCAGCCTGCAGCTCTCTGGGGAAACATTCGAGGACATTTGGACTTCAACGGACTCACATCCACTGTACTGCATCAGAAAATGAAGTCATAAAGTCATTACAGATTATTGTACAATTGTCATCTGCCAAATGAAGGTTCAAATTGCGACGATAAGGAAACACAAAACTCACACACTCAAAGGCTTTGCCTCGTTTTTAACCCAAGTCTCACCTGTTTATGTCGGATGTGCGAGTCATGCTTTGTACCCATTCCCTGCTGAGCGTGTCCAATCTCTCTGCCTCGTGGTCGGTGAAGGATCACATAGCAACTCATCTCCCTGACGTCAACCAGTGATGGGAACAGATCACTGAGCTCCGAGACAGCCTGCTACCAACCAGGGAATAAAAAGGTTAACACATCCACGGTTCCTTGTGTGCCCCTTCGCAGAAACGTGTAACAAAAAGTCAGAAAGGTGAAGCCAGTGCTGAAGCAATTTTAAACTTGGATTAAAAGTGTCCAAAATTCTGACTGGTGCTGTAAGCAAGGTACAGGAAAGTTGATTTGAGGGCAATAAAAAAATAGTCTGAACAACCTTTGAGTCTGTGTTGTTGGACCTGGTCAGAAGCTTATGTTTTGTGCTCTGCGCCTGCGTTTCAAGGGCTTCCAGCAGAGTACGAAAGAGCTGCTGTTGCTCCAAATCTTCCTGCACACAGAAATGTAGTGACGGTGATACAAATCTACAAATACAGCCTTAAGTATCAGGGAATTGTTCTCCATTCATTATACACATGACAAATTAGATCCACTGATCCAGCGATCAGGACAGGATAGCTGTTATATTGTGTTAGTCACTGTACATGTGATCTTTCATCCATTCTTGAACTGCAACGGAAACTACAAACTAAAACTAATATTTCTACTCTTGTTGTAGAATGACGGTGATATTTTGACTTATTTCCTCACCTGAAGACTTTTCTTTTTCGCTGATGTCGCCTCTATAAGGAGCAGGACTTCACGTGACAGCTTTCTAGTCTCTGATTGGATGACATTTGTGGCCAGCGGTTCAAGCCGTCCAATGAGAGGCTTGAATGCCCCGAGCACATCTACCACACTGCTTTGCAAATCCTCAGCAGCCTTCTGCAACTTCTGGCGATAGGGTGTCAAAAAGATAATTGAAATTGTTTTAATCCATCTGTATATTTACTGTGTCTTTTAATTGGTTTTATATGGTTTTTATTATTCAAATGTCCATTGAAATATTTCAGATCATAACATCATGGCTGCTATTTGTCCTTCTGAAAAATGGAAATATTATTTTGGCATGAATGTGCAAAACATTGGACAATGCAACATCTGGACCAGGCGGGAACACGCTGCTGCTCACCACCAATTGTTTTAGAGTGGAACAACAGATCGGTTTCCTCCCAAAAATAGAATAGCAGACCATTTTTCCAGAAACAAAAACAAGTGCACCATGAGGCAGTTCTAAGAAAACCAATGCGACAAACAAGCAGAACTAGATGGACGACGTGCTTGTAGACTCTTACTTTCAATGACTTAAAACAATGCCAGAAACATTTCAATGCAGCTACTTCAAAAAAAGTGTGGCAAGCCCTCTGCAGACACCGCCAAATTACCTGCATTCAAAATGCATAATTTACCCAATATAAAAAACATGTTTAATGCTCTAAAAGGTCAGAGAGCCTACAAACAAAATGAGTGCAACCGCCAAAAAAACCTCCATAAAACAACCTCAACAATGCAGAGGAGGAATTGTAATTAACTGTTAACCAGCTCATATTCGTGTTTGATTCTAATCCACAATGACAGGATTCAACAGCTTCAAACCCACCTCCACTGAGTGAACCATGTCCTGTGTCTCCCGAGGTGAAGATCTCCACAGCTCCTCCCACTGACGCCACAGTGTCAGCAGGTCCAGGGAGCATCGATCAGACCGCTGAGTGAACTCACGCCAGAGACCAATTGTCTCTGCGTTCCTCGTGTGCTCATTTGCCAACTCCTGGACTACGTCCTTCCACCTGAGCACACACACACACATATATATGAATGTGCTATAATGAGAATGTGCTTTGAAAAGAGACTGAGTACAAGACACTTTTTGAGATTCACGTTTTTCACAAGACTTTCAGTTTTGGTTCTTTCGGGCCACTGACCGTTTCCGCTCTCCCCTCATTTGAACATCCAGCGCCTGTGCTGTTCCAGGATGGACCTTCTCCACTAGACCCAGATGGCTTTTATCCACGGACACCCACAGATTTTCCCCTTTTCTGACCTCATCCTCGAGTTGCTGTAAACAGAATTGACCTTTTATATTTTCACTTGAGAAGGGTGACTGTGGTTTTGACGTCCATGAACACGCACACTCTTATGAAATCTAATAAACGGTGCTTTTAACTTTCAACTGCCTGTGTCTGACTCATAAAAAACATGTTTGCATGTTATGCGAATCCTCCGTACCTCAAGGAGGTCCTGGTGTCCTTCTGCCTGCCCCAGTGAGTACAAAGGCTGATGTTGAAGAGCGCAGCGCACCCTGGCGGTGTGAATGGAAACCTCCACCAGATCGCTCTCATAACAACTCCACTCGTCCACATTGAGTTGAAGAGCTGGTTGCAGAGCTTCCATCTGTAAATTAGCACAAAGGAAGACAAAAGGATGTTTGGTAGCGCAGCATCCCTGACAGCTGGAAATTCAGCGCTTTCTTGTTACTTTTCTTTAATATAAAACACACAAGAAAACTGGCAAGAAATCATCCATTTGGCTGGTTGAGCACACCTAAGTTTGTACTTAGACACTAGATCATTAGTACATGCTAACCAGCGCACATTTGTATGTGTGTCTATAAACGCGGTACAATTATGTAGCAACATACAGTTCTAATCCTCTACAAGAGACAAGAAGGTAACTTCTGGATTTTCTTTTTGTCCTTTTTGTAAGTAATCTTCAATACGTTTACAAATAACTATTTCACTTTCTTCCTGTCTCTGATTGCCTTAACAGATGTATTTTTACCTGCTGACTAAGATCCACGTAAGCACGACAAACACTCTCAGTCCAGCCAGAGAACAAGACATCACAAGGGCGATCCTCTTCCTTTTCAACTTTTATGGATTTCAACTCCTCCAAAGCTGCACAGCCCTCCTTCACTTTGCTCACAGCAGCCTAAAATACAAAACGGGAGCCGTCTTAAGATCGCAAGAGACAGATCAAACGTATGCCTGTTTCCATCCCGTTACTGTACCTCCAACTCCAGCACAGCCTCACAAGCCGCAGAGTGACTGCAGGGCTGTTTCCATTGGTTCAACTGCTTCTCCTGCTGCTCCATCCAGCCGTGAAGACGCTGCAAACGCCTCTCTCGGTCTGCACACGTGTGATGTGCCTGCTCAGCTTCCCGGGTCTGAGGGGACAAAGCGACAGTGGCTGGTTCGTCAATTCCTGAATAAATTTGGCAGAATTTGTGTTATGTCTCTGGTTTGACTAATGTTTTTTTTAATATAAACTAGTTGATTTTTAATGACAAAGAACCCATTCTTGTATTGTTTGAATCGGGGTTATGGAAACATGCAACCAGACCGAGATCTGAGCCACCCAAATACTGCTTTTTTTAGCTTTCTTTCACATCATTTCGCTCGTGCATTTCAGATATTGGCTGCTTAAGCACCGATAGAGCAGACAATACAAAGAGACGAGAACAGACCTGGCACTCCAGCTCTCCCTGAAGGTGCAGCCAGCGCAGCCTGAGGGCTCCGAGTTGCTCTGCGCACACTGTACGTTCCGAGCGGACGTCGAGTCCCACCGGCTGAGGGCCGGACTGGCACAGGAAGTCCAAGAGGAACAGCACATTGAGCACGCCCGCCTTTAGCTCCTGAGAAAGCACGTTACGAAGAAGTCAACACAAATGTGCCCATAAATAAGACAATTAAACAAAATTTAAAAACAAATCTGAAGACGGTATTGTGGAGAATCAACTGCTGTGATACTGAATTTGATTCTAATTTCTGGCGTCAGGCCAGAAACTAACATAAAATATTAATTTCCTTTTATACACTGCTGGTCATTTGTTCATTGAATAATTAATAGTGCTTTCATTTTTCTTTGCCTATTAAACATTATTCGTATTTTGATATGAAATGGTTATTGTAAAATATAACTGGAGGAAGGAAGTGATGTTAAAACACTGCAGTGTATTTTGTGGATGAACAAATACGTACCTGGTAGCGTTGCTGATTTTCTGTGATCTGAGCAGCCCCTTCGGCCTTGACCAGCGTTTCTTTCTCCAGCCTCAGACGACGCTCAAGCTTCTTCCGCCAGTCCTCCAGGTGTGACAGCAGCTGCACTGGTGGCCACGCCGCCAGCACCTGCTAATGGACACCAGGCAACAAAGAAGAGAGGCATTTTCCAATAATAGCTGTGTTAATGCATATTTATTTAGTAGATGAGATGATTGCATTCTTACTTCTAAAAAGTGGAGGACATCAAAGTTAATCTTAAAAATGAGAGGAGGGTTATTTATTATGTTGCAGAATTATCTGGTTTCATTCAGTGGTAATTAATTGCAAGAAGGTGAAGGACATCTTTTATTTATCCTCACTAAGTCTCCCCAAACGTCCGGTCTTTAATCACCCCGACTTGGATTTCAACAGGGTTTAGACTCCCCTGCACTGGAGGGGATATCTCTGTCTAATAATGCTTGAAAACCAACACACTTGGGATCAAGACCAGAACACTTTAATGGAGATAGCAATAATCAAGTTTATAAGACATTTGATGATTGGTGGAGGTCACCCTGACCGTTGCATCATTTTATATTAAGGTGATATATGACTATAAAAAAAAAAATACCACAGTATCATTATGAATATTTCCCGTACGGTGCAACTGCTATACATTTGAAACCTCATTTTTCTATGTGCGACTCTCAGTAAATACCGTACCTGCAGCAGGGAGTCTTGCACTGTGGACAGGTCAGAGGTCAGCTGGGTCCAGCTGTCCTCCAACTGGGCGAGCTGAGCTCTTAGCTCAGGACAATCTGCTTCCCTCAGGCGGAGCAGCTTCGTGGCTTCCCTGGATGCAGACGCCCTCTGGACTGACATGGCTTCCATCTCCATGGAGAAGTCCTGAGGGATGAGAACACAAGCAGCGAAGTGTAAATTATGTGGATAGATTTGTGTTGTAGTCATTTAGAAGATATCCCCTCTGCTTTTGGCATCAATAGTCACCTAGTTTTTTTAAACCTCTATTTTTAAACATTTAATTTTTTAGAAACATCATGGCGCACCAGCAGCGTAATCAGATTGGTGCAGACGCACTCCTGGTTCAGGTCCGGAGTGTTGGCCAAGTTTGTCCAAATCTTTTGGTATTTTTTGGCGCCGGCCAGCCATTCACTGACCGAGGCAAAGTCAGTCTGGAATCTGTGGGGAGGAGGAGAGAAACAGATAGCTCATCCAGGGGCGGAACACGACTGCTCCTTAAAAAAGAGCGAGTTAAGCACCAGGGCATCGGTCCAATACCGACTGACAGGAGGGTAGACACTTTTCAAGTGGCATATTTGAACTAAATCAAGACAATATCCTCAGAAATAGCTAAACCTCACGTAGTGGCATCCTCAAGGAGCTGGATGAAGTCTGTTAGTAGGAACACATATTTTTGGAGGTTTCATACTATGATAGATTTGAGTTTAAGCTTTTTCTTTTTTAAATAGGACGTTACTGTAGCAAAATCAATACTCTGCCCTGTAGCCTGCATCATTCTCTAAAAAAGAATATGACCCACTTGGATTAAAGCCTGTTTGAAGATGGCTGTTCATAGTTGTTATTGTGGGAACAAACCAAAACCAGACTCAGAACATCTTCACATTGCAAACCGTTAACTACCATATATGACTTCTCAGACAGTTAGATAATCGTTCTTTACTGTGAAAATGCCAATAGACTGTTTTTTTGGTTTGTGAGACTGTCCCACCTGTCCTGGCTGTCCTGGATGTCTCTGCAGCGTCGACTCTCCTGCTCCGTCCTTCTGCAGGTGCTCAGCCATCGCAGCTCCAGAGCGCCTGCTGCGTGACCGACTTTGGCAGCGAACTCGGGATCCGTCTGCAGCGCCTTCCGCTGATCCAGGAGCAATCCTAAAGCAGCTCTGCTGTCAGCCAGCCGAACCAGCGCTTGCTGAGTGAAGACATTGAACCAACAACGATGGTGTTGAGTATACATCAAACTCTGTCATGTTGACAAGCCACATTAACGATTTGAAAAAACAGCAGGGACCTGCTGTGAGCAGGAGTTTGAGATATAATAGCATAAGTCCTTCCTCAAAATACGCTGATCTTAGCTGACCGACATGTCAAGAGGCTGTTTGAGGCATGCAGGCCGATGTTGGAGATCAGTAACAGAAGTCTGATGGTTTACCTGGCAGGCAGCTTGTCGGTGCTCTGCTGCACTCCCGTTGTCTCCCTCTGGTTCCCCGCTGCTGATGAAGGCTTCAACATCATCCAACAGCCCTCCAAGTCGACCAGAGTTATCCTCAAAGCGCATCCACTCCTACAGCAGCCAACCGTAAAACCAGGAATTTGTTTTGACATTTGATTCGTGAGCAAAAACACCCGGTACAACATTTTCAACTATTTCAAGAGTATTGTATACGAAGAAAAAAAAATCCCATTTTGTAATGTATGAATTCATACGGCCCTCAGCTGATGTAAACTACCAACCTCAATTCTCCTCTCATAAGCCACGTCCTGTTGCACAGCTTGTTGCCGCACAGCTTCGGCTCTGACTTCCAGCTGTACCTGCTCAGCCTTTTGACACTTGAGTGCTCCGGCCTCACGTTGGAACAGATGCTGCACAAAAGCCAACTGCGACCGCAGGACTCCCAGGAGCTTCTGGATCACCAAGAGAGCAGATTTATGAAGTGAAACCATTGCACCGTGGGTCTGATTTAAATAAAGACAGCACAGCACTGACTGTGAATCACGTCTGAACATTGAAGTCTAATTATTAGATGTTTTGGCACTCGGCATCTTTTGGAAAACCTTGATGGCTAATGAACTTGTACCTTGTGTCTGCATCGGATGGCTTGAAGTTGGCTGCAGTTGTGGGCACGGCTCATCTGCTCTTCTGTTACGCATTCTTCACCCAGTTCCAAGAGGTTAGCTATCCCCCGAAGCAAAGCCCGGGACACTTGCTGTAGATTGGCTTCTAGCCCTGGACTCTCCCTCTGATGTCGGCCCTGCACACACTGCTGAGAGATACAGAAAAGCACCAAGTTGCAGGAAAATTTGACTATTAAAGTCTTTTTGATTAAACTCTGCATTTGAGTCCTGCCTCTGCAGACACACCCGGTCCTATCCTAATATAATATAGTTACATTGAGGAGGTAATTACCATTATTTACACAAGTATTTGTGTATTAACCTGTGCATATTATAGTAGTGTCCACGTGCAAAGGCAAACACAAAAAAAAAAATCGACAAAGCACTAGTTACCTTCAAAATGGAAACATCCTTAATGTTGGGGAACATCTCGCTCGGCTCCACCTCGAACTCGTCCAAATTACACAGCTGGCTGGAGGCGTGCTCCTGTATGACAAAAAGTACTGCATTATTTCGTTGTGGCGAGTAAAATTAAATCTGCAAATTTGTAAACTTCTGTATGAGTAAAATAATAATGTTTGAGTAAAAAAAAAAAAATGTTTTGAAATACAACGGGCACAAGCAGTACCACAAATTATATTTAAGTATTTGTAGTTTAAAATTATCTCTCATACTTGTTCAGACAATGTGCACATACACATTTACTGCGATTAAATTATTGCATTTCCGTTATAATTATAATATAATACATTACAATTGTTAACATAAAAAATATTTTTAAAATGTCTCAAGCTCTAAAAGCCCAGTTTCAGCCAATAAATATTGTTTACTGGAGATTATTGCTGTGCAAAATTATATAATAAATGAATAACTAAGTTTTCAAATCCTGGGAATGACTTGTATTCCAAACCTGATGTTCAATGAGCTGGTTGTGGGATGAGGTGGAGACCAGCCGGCCCACCTGTACACACTCCCGAAGGGAGGTCAAGCAGCGCAGAGCTTCGGGCGTTTCCATGGAAAGTGTCGGTGTAGCCCCTGACTCCACTTTACTCCACATCTCACACAGAGCCACCAGCTCAGTTGATACACACTGCACAGGTATTTAGTCGGAAACAGAGAAGAAACAGAGCTTTTAGAACCGAGCGGTGGTCCCTTTTTGAGTAGACTTTGGATGTTAAATGCGTCGCTGTGCTAGATCTTTGTGGTGCGTCACCTCCTGCTGTAGCAGCCTCAGCTGGGGCTCATCTTCTCCGGGAGTTAACAGGAGGTCAGTCAAAGCGTCCAGACAGACGAGGACCTTCCGGGCAGCCTCATACAGCGAGTCATTTACACCTGGAAAGCTCACCTGCAAAATAAGCAAACATATGGGGATCCCTGTCACTACACTGTTATGATGTAACAAATTAGGATAGCACTTATTGGTCAACTGTATCATATTTAAACTCATGGTACGTACTATCCGTCTCATCATGGTGATGGACTCGTGTGTCCGCAGGAGGACAGCAGACGCGGACCCGGGTGATGTCAGCTCCCTTTCGGGGTCCTAAAGAAAACCAGGATTTTTCAGTTAAAGTGGTGGAAAACAAGGAAGGAATTCATTTTAAGCTCCGCAGTTTTAAGCGTCAGCGCTTCATTCATAAAATCGGCATTTGAGTTGCTCTTCTTTGTATGTCTTTGTTCACAGTTGCAGATAAAGATTAGGCTACACAAATCGTATTATTGTATTTGTAGGCGTACAAGTGATTCAGACTGGTCCAAAATGTCAAAACGGTTAAGTGTTATCGAAGAATGGTTTTGTTACATTTACTTCAATTGCAACTAATGATATTGCACACTATGCAAAGTGCTTCCCACTGGTCTCTCTCATTGTACAAAACAATATAAGACCAGAAGCTTTACAACTCTTCAAGTGGAGTGTCAGTGCAGAGGACTCATACTTTACTACTGCTTTAAAAATGTGGATCCCGCTGTTCCACTTCCTGGAAATGGTTTTCCTTGTCTTCCATTCTCATCACATGTTAAAAATATCATCCTAAAATCTGGAAAAATCTTCTTATTTGTCTGTAAGTTCTTACCTTGTCATGGGTCCCTCGATCCTCTGACCCGATTTGATGCCCATCCTTCACTTTCTTCAAAGTGATCAGTTTCTGGAGGATCTGGGTATTAAGTTGACTCCACCTTAACTCCCCCTTCTTATCTTCCTCGTGATCTGCCTCCTGATCAGCTATGCTGGGGAACAAAGAGTACACACAGAATGCATGAGTCCCGTCTGCTAGGAAAGTAAAACATTGATTTGACAAATGACACTCGTGTACCTGATCGGCTTCTCGGACATTTCAAGGGCTCGAGAGGATTCTTCTCTCCGCTTCTCAGACACATTAGGTGTATTCTGGACATTGAATCAAGGTAGTGAAAGAAGACAAATTAGTTCTTACCGATTTTATGTGTGTTAGATTTTGATTTAACCTTTAGAAAACACAACCCATTCGGGATTGCATTAATCAGTGTCGACTCATCAGTACACATGTACAGAATTTAACGATCTCAGTATTTCACAGCTGGATGACTCACAAGCTTGTACTCTACCACTTGGAAAAGTTGGAAAATGAATATGAATATTTTACCAGATGTTGATGCGGACGTATAGACGAGTACACAAGTTTGTCTGCTTCCTCCATGAACCCATCAGTAAACGGAGTTTTAGGTCTTGCATGAATCAGTCTTGTGTTTTCTGCCGCTGCAGCTGCTGCATGAGGCTCGGTGACGGGACTCTCACATTGTGGTGATCCATGCGAGTCCAGTTTGGCAGCGCCAGCACTACACTTGTCTTCCACTGAGAGCTGATTAGCTGTAGCGTCGGGGGGCTCGATCGTCACTATCTCACCAACGATGGAATCCGTTTCTATTAATCCGGTTTCAACATTTTCTGATTCAGGCTCTGTTGTACGATGATTCCCTGATAAAAGCCCGGGAACTTCAGCACATTTAGAGCTCGTCTTCACTTCAGAGGTAAACGCTCCAGCCAAACTCTCCAATGCCTGAATGACAAAGAAGTTACTGAAAATGACTACTCTAGTAATCAGTGAGTAATCTCCCCATGATGAATAATGATAATAAACAGTATTTGAAAACATCAGATTAAAGATTTCAAATGTGATAAGTGATCAAAAGGCTCATGAAACACGTCGAGCCTTAAAATTAAATACTTTACCGGATTTTCTGGAGGCTGCTTTTTTTGGGCAATTTCGTTCTTCTCTCCATCTGATGCACTCAGTGTTTCCTCTGGGTCCTAAAACATGAACAATAACAATATTCAGATCCAAACGTAATACATGTGTGTCAAGGGAAACGTTTCTGAGGTGCAACATATTTCAAACAGCTGCTTCCGACAGCTTCCGAGTGCATTCACTGGGTGACAGGACCGCCTGGCTGACACCGCTTCAAAAAAACATGCATAGATCTCATAAAATCGCCCACTCTGCAGGAAGAGAGATGCAGTATGAAAGCTGGATACTGCGCAGTGAATTAAAATGCTAATAAAGAGGCAAATATGAGAGAAAAGGTTCATTCCAAAATACAAAGAATTAGTACTGCCAATATTTTTTTTTTTAATTCCTGGCCAGGTCGCAGATGTTGTCTATTATTGAAGATTTGGTAGGTCAAATGATATTTCAGATTTACCTCTGGAATACTGCATGTTAGTGTGTCAGAGGACGACGAGTGACAACTGTGGTTTTCATCCTCCTCCTCTTCCTCTGAATTAGGCAACTCAAAGGCCTCCTGGTTTTAGTGATGAGGGTTATGAGTATGAGTGAGAATGAAATAACTTTTCTTTAATGAAGTAATTGTACTGTCTTACAGAGGCAGCTCACCTAAAATCTGATCTATCTGTCTTTCATTATAGCGTATAAGCATTAGTGTAATTTACCTGGACTTTGCATTTTTGTAGAGATCTGTCGGGATGACATACTTCTTCAGGACTACCAGAGACTGCAATGGTGCCAAGATCATTCCACTTGTCTTGCTCCTCCCTTATCTTGTTCTATTTTAGTGAAACAAGATAAAAAGAGTGATGGAAAAACACAAGGCCAGCTGAAAAAGATTTAAAAGAAATAAAGAAATATTACATTGAGATACACAGTTTTGGCTTATCCCATATTGCCTCTTTTCTGCTTTGTTTAAGTCGCAGTTCCCTGTGTCGTTATAACCTCCCTAACAACTCAACACGATGTGGCGGTTTACGTGCCGTGGCATTGAGACATGGCGCTGTACCTGGAGCAGCGCCGCTTGTTGATGCGTGAGTTGTTGCAGCTCCTCCAGCGGCTGCAGGAGCAGTCGGGCTCTGGAGAAAACCACCAGGCTCTCCCTCGCTCCCTGTGGGAGGTGCAGCTCTGCTTTGCATCGCTCCATCTCCTCCAACGTCCTCTGCATAGACTGCACATTGGCCAGGATCACCTTCAAGGTGAAACAGAGAAAACTGGTTCTGACAACATTGTTGTGGGGTTAAATATCTATTTCTGAAAGGATGTCGAAAACCTGCAGGATCGTTTCTTCTACTTTGAGAGAAGAAACATTTTGTGTTATTTCAATTAACATATGTGCTAGATTCCTTCTCTCCAGTATGACCCAACCATGTACAAATGTAACCCATAATTTTACAAAGAAATAAATAGTGATAAACCTTCAAATGTTATCACTATATATTGAATTAACATAAATGCAACATACATATATACATCTATAATTATGTTAAATTAACATTGTTTGATTTTACATGACACTTGTCTAAAACCATTTATTCCAGCTATGAGGCAGATTTAAAATGAAAAAAAGCTCATTGACAAAACTAATGGACCAATAAATCTGCACCCTTAGTTGCTAGCTAGTGAATTTATAGAAATAGTGTTTATATTGTAGTTAAAATTGTTTTAAATACCCAAAACAAGATGATCAAGGGCTCTGCATGAGTAGGAATGTAAAATTGAATTGTAAAATGAGTAATACAACATCATTTTTCAGACATTGTTTCCATGTTTCATGTGTGTGGTCCAAATAATGTAGTTTGAAATAAGTAGTATTACAGGTATTATAAAAAGCACGCAATAAATCACCTGTCGGTTCTGGAGATGCTCCGTCAGAGTTGTTTGCGTGTCGTCGACGGAGGATAAAATGGCTCTGATCTTCGGGACATTCTTCTCTATGGTCTTCAGCTCTGCTTCTATTGCCTCCACTACCTGAAATAATCCAAACTGTTTCACATGCTCCACTTATATGAAACGTTCTTCCTGTCTCTATCAACAAGTCACACTTTATTACACCCACTCGTGTTTTTAGTCCGTCTACTGATGTATATACGTTTGCCTACTATGTAGATAAAACATTTGAGTTCAGTGGCGACCTGAAGTTTCCCTCTTTAAAAAGTCTCACCCCAACAGCTGGCAGGATCTGCTCCAGCAGCTGTTGGATCTTGCACTGCATTTTCTGGACTCGTTGGTCGTTCTGGTTCACCCTCTCCTTGTGGGTGCTGACGTCACACACAGCGGAGATCTCATCCAGGACCGGTCTAAAGGCCTGCAGGGTGTGTCTGATCCTCTCGGAGTCGTCCAGGACCAGCTGTGCCCCAGGATTTAGAATTCGTCATTAAGAGGAAAAGTGTGAAAACGGGATTCTGTGGTCAATATTGAATTATGTCTAATAGGTAGACCGCTGATGTGGGTATTCGTTAGAGATAAGTGTGCCAGCATTGCCAGAGTCTGATGTTAAAGAATAGAAAAAGTGCTGATTAGTCATCACCTGAATATTTAGAGAAGATTTCACAACAAATCTTACTAAATCCTAACAATTACTGATGTTTCATTGGATTTAACATTTTAAAGGAATATTTGAGTATACATATGAAAAAACATTGCATGGTTTTAGAAGTTCTTTTGCTTGTCACTGACCTGCAGGGAGTTTGCATGATTCTGGAGGCCTCTGGCTGTGGGGAAGGAGCATGGGGCACTGAGCCAGGACTGGGCCTCATCTAACCAGCAGGTGGCGCCATGCATGATATCTTCAAACTCCTGAAGACAGGCGGGGACCTGAAATAGAAAATATAAGGAAGCAGACGAGCAGTCTTACAAACAGATTTTCAAAAGCTCGGCTGCAACGTATTTTCAACAAGAGTCAACCAATGGTTCCCGTTCAATGCACCCTCATCAGCCCTTTCTCTGCATTTAATGCATTGGGAACATAACATTCCTGACCTTGCTGAGGAAGGCGGTGCGTTGCTCGGCCCTTTGCGCTGCGTTTTGATACAGCTGCAGTGGCCGGTTGAGTTGGTCCATCAGTAGGTGGGCTTGATCCGGATGCTCCTCCGCAAGATCCTGCACCTGGCTTGCCAGCAGCATCAGGCGGCTGTGCCACGCGTCCAGCTCATCCCACACGTGCTGGAGGACGAAAAGTGGGACGCATGTCGGGGCAATAAAGCAACAATGTAATTAGCTCTGAGGGAAACGTGGCTGTTTCAGATGATCTGTTTCCATTGTCAGAAGTGAGCTGACATGGTTGAGTTGTGTTTTGACTTTCTACTTAGACACTCATAACCTGCCATTTTGTGTAAGTGCTCATTTTCATTGCAAGCTTGCTAGACTTTACTAGCAATACTTATTACCTTTACAACTCCTGCAGATCAGCAGCTTTATGGATCATTCACAAACACACACGTAGAAGCAAACGTGTCTCACCTTGATCGCATTTTGAGCTTCATTCACTGTTGGACTGCTTTGCTCCAGTAATACACCAAATCTCTCTAGGCCAGAAACCAACTCTGCCACTTGGCTATCCAGCATCTGAAACCGGTTGCTTTTCTCCATGAGCTGTAGAAGGACCACACACATTATTAAAGACATTAGAGGTTTGAATGGGGGATAGTTCATGAGGCGTTAAGGATGGCGTCCCGCTGGCAGTTACCTTGTCCTCTCCTCTTTGCAGAGAAAGCTGAGCTTCTTGTAACTGTCTGCTGATACCAGCCGGTATCTCAGCGTACCGGCTCTGCACGCCGTCCATGATGCACTTCAGTTTGTCTTTCTGGGTGGACAAATCCTGTCTGAGCACCTGTCAGTGTGGAAATCCACAAAAAATAAAAAATCAGAGAGAGGCTGCAAGTTTAGCTCCGGATAAATTATTTTTAAATAATTTCAATTCATCTTCCCAGTGAAAATTGGATGTAAGCTCACATCAGCTGTGAGACCAGGTGACCAGGCTACAACACAGTCGTTCTAAGCAGATATATCAAACCTATTGTTAATTTTAACCTTAAGATGCTGTCTTTTCTAGATGTCGCTTTAACTGCCTGCTCACACATTTCCCTGCTGGGGCTATAAATAAAAAAGGAGCCTGACCTGTTGTTTGCACAGATTTGGACAGGCTTCCAGCGAGGGAAGAAGGGTTAACATGTTTTGCTCCCACTTTGCTATCTCCAGTTGGACTTGCTGTCTCTCCTCGTCCTCTGCCCGAGCCGCAGCGACCACCAGCAGATTCCTCTCCTTCAAGCTGCGGAGATCAGCATCACCTCAGCATCTCTGACATTGGTAGGTAATCGCTTTGCACCAGTACACAAAAACAAACCAAACCTCTTGACTTTATCTTGAAGCTTCACTAGTGTTTCAGCCACCGGTCCAGGACTGGTGGGCTCCTGGGTACTAGACAAGGCCAGGGCATGCTCCAGTCGATGCTCTAGGGAGGATAACGCCTGCTGCTCCTGCTCCAGCCGGGCCCGGTGCATCTCAGCTCGCTCCAGAAGCTCCAGCGGTTCTTCTTGACTGAAGCTCACCGTGGAGGAGTCGGGAACCTCGGATTGGAGACGGACCAAAAGGCTGCAACACTGCTCCAACTAAAGAGAGTGGGATGTGATACTTCAATACGCCAATAAGCCGGTTTTGCAAAGCAATAAAAGTCACATAACAAAGTAAACCTTTCTAAACAGAAAGGCGGTAGCGCATCATTTTTGTAAGCATGAACACATTCAGAAATCTATTGACTCTGCGTCCATTGTTTTACGTCACTGCACTAGGTCACGCTAAGATGCAAAAGCTGCAGAAGGATTTGTTTTTGTAAAACTCACACTTGTAGTGATGTCCTTCCATTCCTCTCCTCTTTGTTCCGTGCGTGCTATGAGGATGCCGACACCGCGGCGCAACGACATCCAGCGCCTCCACAGAGCGCCGAGCTCGCCCTCCTTCCCAACGCCGCAACTCTGCGCCGGACACCCGGCTCGCAGTTCATCGAGCTGAGCTGCGAGGCTGAGAAGTCCTTCCAGCAGGAGCTTTGTGCGGTGATGAAATGAAGCGCACATTTTAAAAAGTGAGTTGAATCAGGCAGTATTCCCTTAACGTGAACCACGTGTTCAGGAGTTAACCATTGAGACACTCTCACGCACAAACACTCTTACGTTCGCTATTAAAAATGCTCTCTAAGACACTACTTAGAGTGTCTCAATAGTTCAATCCTAAACGG
This sequence comes from Apeltes quadracus, assembly GCA_021346845.1. NCBI lineage: Eukaryota > Metazoa > Chordata > Actinopteri > Perciformes > Gasterosteidae > Apeltes > Apeltes quadracus. The sequence continues at coordinate 6,238,852 of CM037934.1, read as the reverse complement.
GCCTCATGTCAAGTGCTATAGTGATATAGTGGTACAGTCAATACTACAAAAAGGCAAAAACAAGACTAAAAGTCCACCAAATGGATACTGAAGGAATAAACAAACGTATTACAATCTATCTTGAAAGGGACATGATCATCAGATCACAATGTAATCAATCCTGTATTTAGGGAGACAATTCTCTCAGACCACAAATGTCCCGTTGGAACCAAATACAAGGTTAAGATGTATCCAACATGTGTAGACTGCTGCATCAAACCCACAGTAGCTCTCTTTTGCTGAGCGATGGACTTGTCAGACGACGTCACTTGCTCCGTCGCACATTCTGAAAGTTTGATTTCAAACCCTGAAAGACGCTGACGTATGTATTCGTGGCACTTCCTGTGGCTCTGATGTCTTACTTCACACCTGGAAGAAACAAGTGTTTTGAGGCACAGAGAAATGGCCACGGCGAACGGTGCACAGAAGCACTTGAATGAAGTGTGAGCGGTCAGTACCTCCGTAAGGACTCCATCCTGAGCTGGGCCTGGGCCTCCAGCACGGCTCTACCCACCACCAGCTGACTGAGGATGCTGATGTGCAGCTGCTCAGTCTTCGGTCGGGACAGGCAGGGTTGATTGGGCACTAGATCCGCAAGGTGGCAGATGTGAGCCTGAAATCCATCTTCAAGAGCCCTGAGAGCCTGCTGAGTCTGTGTTTGTTCCTCAGTGCAGTCCAAGAACCCTCCTGGAGCTGATAAGAAGGTGGCTTCGGCGTTATGGAGGAAGCATATTGCTCCCTGAGCAGCCCAGTTGTAATCTTTCAAGGATTCTCTCGCCTGGCATAACCCTTCCTGTTGGATACATGGCGTATGATCAAGCACAGTTTAGAGAAACGACACACCGCAAAGTTCACGGATTCGCCCAAACGTTGAAGCTTACCATTCGTAAATGACAGTCTTGCATGGTTGCATCCCTCAGAGAGTACAGTTCCTTGAAGTTCTTCAAGTCCACTTCTTCTTTCCTTCCCAGACCTTCCAACACCCGCACCCCAGACTCCAGACGTCTCCAAATAATCAAATTCCTTCTCAATGCAATATCTAGGGCTTGTTCGTCTGGAGTTACTGGTTCCTCCTCCTCCAGTTCTACTCTTGTTCTCTGGAAGAGCTCCATCAATGCAGGGTGCTCTGTGGAAAAACGCAGGCCCAGTAGAAGCTTGGCCTCTAGGCTTTTGATATCATCTGTGACCGAATGCTCCCAGGAGACTAAATCCTCCACTGTGCGATGTATCCTCTCCTTCTCCGGATTTAGATCAGATGGTTCCAACTCTCGAGCTATGGTCTCCAACCGGTCAGGCCACTTCTTGACACTGTGTCTTTACCAAAGGAAGTTCAACCAAGAGTGATTGGCATAGCATGACCCTCTCAGCCACGCTGACGCTTTCATCTTTGGCGCGCTGGATTTGCTCTTCGAGGACGTCCCTAGATTCCACCATCCGTCTTCTCCGGTACAGATATTTCTCCTGCTCTACGGCATTAATACTAAGTGCTTTGCACTGGTCTTGCAGTTCACGAATAGTGCAAAGCAGGGAGCTTCGCCTCGCCTCCCGGAATTGCTTAAGGCCTCGTACTTGACACTGATGCTCCATCAACGTGTGGCTCAAATGTGCAGTCGCCGACAGGGTTTCCCGTGTTAAAGGGAACCTTTGCTCCACCAAATCAGTGGAAATCTGCTTCAAGCTAGCCCGGATGCCCGATGACTCCTCATTGGAAGTGGTTAGCTCGTGAATCAGCTCCTCCGACTCCCAGCTGAGCGCTTCCTCGTGAGCCAGCAGCCCCCGTAGCTCCGTCCAAAGGCCCGACAGTCTGTTGACGAGGTAGCGGCTCTCTCCCGGACTGGAGCACACGGCTATTTCCCTGCAAGCGTCAGCCATCGCATCCACCCGTTGGAGTTGAGCCTCAATCTCGACCGCGGCTAACTTGTGACTTTTCAGCTCGCTCTGCAGCTCTCCGATGTCAGCTTTTGAAACGTTGTCGACATGAGCGCATGGATCTCTTTGAGCGTGCACTTCTGCCAGCCAGGCATCGATGCTAGCAAACTGGCAAAGCAGTGTCTCCCTCTCCTGCAGATTCTTCTTCATGGTGTCAAGAACCTGATTCAAGCTGTCGGCAATGGCTTCATACAGGTCTTGTGTTGTCTGCAATACTTGGTCACTTTCCTCATTTTCCATATCCGAGACTCCAGCTTTCATTTTCTCAACTTCCGTCTGCATCTGGGATCTTCTAAACCAAATATCCGTCTGAAACTTCTTCATCTCAAAAATTTGAACACGAGCCTCCTCTGGGAAAAGAGCTAACTTTTTGCCAACAGAGATGTGGATTTCTGCTTGCTTGGCCCATATGATCAAGTCTTGTAATTGCTTGTTGATCTTAGTTGAAGAAATGCCGCCACAGATGTCACTTGAAGGGTCCAGCTTGCTCTCAGCTTTGGTGACATTAAGCAAGGACCCGAGGTCCTTAAGACTGCGACTGAGCTCATCCTTTTCTTTCTGACCCAGCGTGAAATGGACGAGCGCATCGGTCTGCGACTGTAAGTGCATGTAGAGCTGGTTGTACAGTTTTACGTCTGTGCTCAGGCCAACAAGTTCTAAAGCGCTTCTGCTGCCACGGCTTTGAGAACTAGATGGCCGAAGAGCGTCGAGGTTGGCTTTCAGTTGTTCGGCCTCTCTTATTAAAAGAGAGCATTGAGAGGTGGAGCTCGAGGCGTGTTGCAGAGCTCTTTTAATGCTTCCCTCCAAAAGCCTCCATTCCTCCTGGACATCTCCCAGCTGGGCGAGAAGAGCCCCTGAACTCTCAGCGTCGCTCAAGTGGACCGAGAATCGCCTACTTAACTGGAGGAGCTCCTCCATCGTGTCTTTTTTCTGCACCACGGCTTGTAGCAGCGCCTGGAGTTTGTCAGCTTGGAGAGCACTGCTTCTCAAAGTACTTCTAAAAGAAGAAAAGTTACAGTATGAGTCTACCAGGTACACATTGATTAGGTTGATGTTTACTAGACTGCCAACCTGACTTGTAAATGAAAGTGCTACTCACAGGCTCATCTTGTCCCTCTCCGCCGCTACAACCTCGAGGAAAGCTCTGGTGATCTTCATCCGTTTGTGATACTCTTTGACCTGATCCAGCTGTGCTGCTTTGACCTGCACCGTGGCGGAGGCATCCAGCAGGGCGGCACTCCACTGTCCTTCAGATCCTTTTATACCATCTGGATCACAAATACCAGCACCACTCATGCTTTTCATAGTGGCCACTTGCTCCTGTACACGGCGCCTGCAGTCCTAAGAAGACAGAATGGACGGCAGGTAAAAGGATTTACCATTTTTGTACATTTATGGTTATTGTACTTCGGTTAGAGAAAATGTCTGTGCAGTTCTTTGCCGAATCAGTTACATTTTTATATTGAAAGAAAAGAAAAGTAATAAGAAGTGTATACCTCTGCCTCCTGCAGTTGTTTGGCCATTGCGGAGATGTCGAGCTGAGCTGGTTGATAACGACATGCAAGAACATTTTGGACAGCTCGTACCAATCGAATCTCTGATTCTCCGGTAAAGGACTTCAGGTGCCAATTAAAATCAATCTGTGGAGTCCGCTATGAAAAGAAACCCAACCATGAAAGAAAATGCGGTTAAAAGCTTATGTTTTACCAGGAATGTCAGATGCCGGTTGCAATTTGCTGCAGCCTATCACCTTAAAAGTATTGACTTATCTACACAAAAGATAAAGAAAAACAGTAAATCATCACATATGAATGTGGTGTTAGAGCATCATTGATTGGTATTATTGATTAAAACTGATTTGTTTACCAAAGTTGCATTAATCATCTTTACTTCAAAATCTTCTTGTTTCCTTTTTGACTAAAAAATGTCCTCATAAAATTATATAATTTACAAAAAAATTCTACAATATACAAAAACTTCAATAAGTTGACTCAATGTCTGTCAGTGGTCACAGACATTACACTGAGAGTGGTTAGCTTCACTAATGAACCTGCAGGAAATCATTCTATCTCAATGTAACTTCCTGTCCGCAGCATCATGGGAATACACACAACATCAATCACAACACTGCTGCTCTTATCTGGTCGCTGTTAACAGCACGTAGAATGGACTTCCTCGCCTTTATGGCAGATTGAAGCTATGGAGTTAAGTATTTTATGCACTGCATGATTTCAAACATAAGGATAATAAGGATATTCATGCATTTATCCTTTTAAAATACTGTGCAATTACAAAGAACCAGCGTCGGGAACAGTAAATACCCTCTGGTTGAAAACAACAACATTAAAAAACTTGTATTAATCATCAGATATATGAGACTTTACCTATGCTTTTCTATGGTTTCAAAACAGCTTTCCTGTGATTTAAGGAATACTACTAAAATCCCACATATTTTAATTTCATAAATCAGTTTCTAAACCCACAGCAACATGTTTTGCAACAAAGCAAGCGCAGTCAATCCAACAGAGATCCACTCCAACAAAAAAAGTTGATACTCACATTTATGCCGCTGCTGCTTTCCGCCGAGCTTTGGATCTCAGGCAAAGCACTGCGCACGGTGGCGCGGCGTTCGGGGTGCTCCCCGGCGGGCGGATCGGGCGCCGTCCTCTCAGGCTGCATGCCGTCACGGGTCTGAGGCTGCGCACACAGGAGACACGGCTGGTGTCACAGTCATCCCGCAGACTCCTCCGCGGATAATGACACATCTTTTCCCGCTCCACGGCGGTGGAGATTACTCTGTAGCCTGTGGCCCAGCGAGTCCGTGCAGTTAACGCAGGAATGCGCCTGAGTAAGGAGCAGTCGGGCCCCGAGGGAGAAAAGACTTGTCTATTCATTTATAAAGGGCTTCTTGCCTTCCTCGTACATCTGTTATAACTTGGTTAGAGAAGGCAAACACAAAAACACGACATTAATTGCTCGGCCACTCCCAAAAGGGGAGTTGCCTTGTGAAACGTTTAGGCCAGGATCAAGGTGTGTCTCAGAGCAGCTGCAGTGGTAAGAAGATTGGGACAACAGGTTTCAGAAGTTCTTTGGAGGAAAAAATGTGTATATAGAAAAAACATCTCAATTCAGTTCATAACATATTTTTAACTTCTATCGTTTATCTTTTTAGTAATTGTATTCTGAATCACGATCCCTCAATCTGTTTCTGTATCATGTTTTGACCGGCAGCAAATTACAAATTGCAACGATCAAATTAGGGCCAGGACATCTGCAATATACAAACATTTTGGTACATTTCAGGACACTGCTGTTTACAGCGAGAAATTCCTAAATTCCTTTGGGCACTGTGACTCAAACACACTTAATAACCGACTACATTCAGAGAAATCTACTGTGTTACAAGCAAGCGAAGCATTTAGTGCTCCTCTGATGAAATAAGGCCAATAATAAACCACATTTGCGAGTCTTTTTTTACACATATTTCTGCTCCATCATTATTATTTTGCTTACATACTATGTCTCATATCAGACTGAGCAGGAGTCTGTCTGAATTGTAGTAATGTTTCTTTTTTGGTAGACATTTCTAGTTGCGACTCAACGCAGTATATTACTTAGTCCTGTTTTCACTTAAATAGGAAATTGTATTATTTGTTGGATATTGTGTTGCACCGTTTTGTTTTGCAATTTACAATAGCAATTAACAAGGCAATACGCAACATAGACTTCATTAATCTATCACAAGAAAGATATGTTTCAGACATTGGATTCATCATCCGGGTTGTCTGCCAACAAGGCTGACAAACATTCGTCTGGAGAGCAGCTACCAACTACATCGAGCTCGATAATGGTCATCTTTCAATGAATTAATAAAGAATTCTAGCTCATTTTTTTATCGAATGTTGTTTTTTGCAATCTGCTGCACAACATGACGTCTTCTGGCCCGAACAAATGGAAAGAATTGGTGCAAATGGTGGCAGACAAAGGAAAACAGTGAAGGAAAACAGAAGGTTGATGTAGAGATCTGTAGAAAATCTGCTGTTTTTAATTTGACGTCCACATTTTGTTATCTTATTCACCTGTCTGTCCTCCAGCAATGCAGTCACCTCCCTTTCACTTCCTCTGAGTGGCAGCAGAGCTTTGACTCGTCTTTTAGGCACTTTGGAAAGTTTGCACTGGAGGCTTTCAGGTGAACCTCCATCTGCCCTCACAAACTGTCCCGTCCCTGCAGCGACTGTCAGCTGTTTGTTGTCAGCAGCGGGTATCCGTGTCGCGTTCCTATGGTCTACCTCCCCGGTGCACAACACCGAGCTCGGCGTCTGATCTTCAGCGTGACAGAAATGTGTCGTCTCCTCCCGCCGGACATCCGGAGACGTTGTTTCGGCTGCGTGCTGACGTTCAGCAACAGCGCAACTCAAACCCTCCCCGTGCATTAATGCTTGGCTTTCTGACTTTCCTCGGCACAGCAATGTGGCATCTGTAGAATTTATATCCTCAAACTCTGAAGCTACAAATGCCAAAGGGTTTCTTGGCAGCGAGTTCGCCACTGGAGACTCGCGTAATGCAGCGCTCTCCGTGTAATGGATCTCCAAGTCTGTTTCATGTGATTCAGGATCCGGTGAGGTTGTAAAGCCTTCAGATTTCTTGTCAGGAACACTGGAAGATTTTGTGAGCTGTGCATCACAAATCTTGGCCTTCTGTGAACACCTGAGTGCATCTGGACTGCAGGCGCCAACATTGTCCTGAAGCTGGAACTGAGGCCTCTCCGAGTCCGAGACTTTTGCGAACACTTTATGTGGCCTCACGCAGATGTCCTCGCAGTGTTTATCCTTTTCTCGAGCAACTGTTTCAAACGTCTCTTGTTGGGCCGAAAGATGTTGAGACTGGATTTCAGTTGTGTTCTCTTGCAGAGCTATTAAACTCGTGCTGGCAGTAGGAAGCGAGTCGGAGATTAAAGTCTTATTTCCAAGAGGTTTCCTAAACCCTCTGCTCAAAGGGTTGCCATCAGTATCCATTGTGTGCGTATGTTTATTTGATACAAAAAAGTTCTTCACGTCTATTTTTGGAAGAGCAATTGTTAACTTTTGTTCTTTGGTTGGTTCCATAGTTTCTTTTTCTGTACATTTATTGTCCTTCTGATCCCCGAGTTCAGAGCTTTTCTCCCTGTTTCCTGCAGAAGGAGGAGCAGGAGGACACGGGGTCATAGTTGTATCATGTGAAGCTAAATGCGGTGTGTCGATCTCACTTCTAAACACTTCTTCAAAGACTTTGTCCAGCTCCACTTCATAAGGATGCAGATCGATTGGAGAAACCTGTTAAATTGAAAGAAAAACATCAGCCCGTCAACCAGACAGAATCTCTTTATTGTTGTCATCATAAAGATTCTGAAACTCACCAGGCATCTGGATGAGGTTTTGAGTACAGTTATACTTTTCATTTTAAGATTCTAAAGCACTTGTCTCCAATTTATCTGTTAATTTTGTTTGGTGAGAACTTCACAAAGACCTTGTGTGCTGCACGTGAGAGCACAGAAAAATATACATTACCTACCAAGAAATGCCCTTTTACGGATAATGTATGTTTCAGAATTGTATTCATGCGCAATATGACATTATTTGTACTCTGAGCAACAGGAACAAATGCCCCAATGACAAGGCAATAAATGCAGTAGCTGTTTCATTTGAAACCAGACATGTGCACCCCATGGTGCAAATAAATGTCCGTTCATCATTAAGAAAGATGATCTGGTGTGTTGATATGTCATTATATCAGTATTAACATACTAAAAAACATCTGGAAAACAACTGGAAAAACCAGAATGGGAGTTTAGTGAAGCTCGCCAAAGAGCAAACCCCAAAAAAACACCTAATGTGTTCACCATGTCCTAATCAGAAGAGAAAGAGTTCCCCCTGTTGTTTAGTTTGGGATTAAGCGTAGACTTTTGCCATTTTAAGGAACTATGATCACCACTGGGTAAGAAATCATGAGATCTGTGCAATCCAACACTGTCCCAGGGTTGGTATTGACATGGAGGTTTTGAACAGTTTGTTATTTTTGCATCCGTGGAAGCTACTCGCTTTATCTTGTTTGCCACGTTTCAAACAACAGACAAGATGACGGCGGGCCAACCGTAACAGATTTGCATCGGAGGAATCCCTCTCCTGTATTTTACTGCATGTCATAGCCTGTAAGGCCGGCCTAGTGGTTAGCTCACTGCCTGCCACTCTCAGGTCCCTCCCTCAGGTCTGTTTTGATGAATAGGTTGAGTAGCAATGTATGAACGATATGTATGTTTTACCTGGCTGGGTGATGACAGGTCAGCTTGTACGGTTTGTCTCAGATGCTGCAGCTGGTTGATGACCTCACTCCCTACGTCTCCTGTGTTTTCTGCACATGCCTGCTTCTTAAGTCTACCGTAAGAACATTAGAGAGAGAACAAGAGAAAAATAAAAAAAACACTTTAAATGATTACAATGAAAATAACAGCAATTGGTTTTGGGATGAGGTTAGGTACCGGTCAAGGTCTTTAGCGACTGCGACAACAGTCAAAGTGACGTCTGCAGGAAGAATCTCTCGTGTGCTGCTGGACTCTCCGGCTCTCGCACCCAACTCCGTCAGCCCGGTATCACAGTCCTAACAGACACAAATGGTTATGTGATACTGTGTTCTCCCTCCATGAACTTGGTGTGCCATTTTTGGGGAGAAAAGCAACATCTCATGGGATCATTTGACAAACCTGTATTGTATCCCGCTGCCGTTTGAGCTGCGTGAGATCAGGAGACACTTCAGAGTTCCCACACGGATTCTCAGACGGTTCTTTCAGATTTGTTTGCAGACAGGTGACCTCTCCCTTCTCTCGTTGAACTCTCTGCTTGTTCTTGTCTGTGAGCAGGGAGTGACCTCCTCTGACGCTGCTGTCTAGTGACCTCTTGTGGTCTTGGAGGTGGCTGGCTTGCTCGGAGAGGCTGGCCTGGTCCTCGCCAGAGGAACTGACCGTGATGGAGTCCTTAACGGTTATAATTTGTAAAAGCTCTTTTTCTATGCCGGTAACTTCCTGTAGCAAAGCATGAACAGTGCAGAGAGGGGCCGATGAAAATGAATATAGTGCTGGGAACATCTCTGTCCTCATCATGACATTTGAATGCAGAGCAAATGTGACATTTTCTTTTTTATTCATCGGGTCAGGACCTCACCTGCAGAGCTGGTGCATCAGTGATGGGCTCAGCTGAGCTTTCTTTCTGGGCTTGACAGGCTGACATCTTTTCCTGCAGGGATGTCAATTTATGGCAGCAGTCCTGCCGTGACTTGCCGAAATGCTCCTCATTACAAACACCTTGCTCCAGGCTGGAACACACACCCTGTGGACATTTCAGGCACACCAAGCCACAGTCAGAGGGCTCATATTATTTTATAGACTTAAATGTGATAATATGAATCCGACGGTTCTTTCATCCTATCAGATCGGCCCAAGTATCTATTCATCCAGTCATGTTTTAAAGGCAAACATCTGTTCTTGTGTTTAAACTCGACATAGACAAAGTGTGTATTGGTTGAACTTACAAGCTTATTTCCATCACTCTGTGGCAGAGGATCGATCTTTTAACCACATAAGTATTTTTCTCAATTTTTCATTTTCCTCTTGCAACTGCAGAAGCCTGAGTGCCGCCGGCTAGGAATTACTGTACGTGAACATGAGTAGTTTTACCGTCAGCTCATCCATCAGTGATGAACAGCGGGTCTCCAGCTCAGCCACTGAGGGATCTTTCTCGCTGGTTCGTTCCGCCGTCTCCGTCTGCTGTTCAGCCGGGCGGGTAGGAGTGAACTGCAGGGATTCAGCCTCATCCTGCAGTGGACTGGATGGATGGCAGACGTGTTTGCGCTCAGACGAGCGGGACCCGGGGAATAAAGAAGGGAGCTGAGCAGTTCTCCGTTGCGGCTCCTCCACTCTGCTGCTGGCCCGCCGGATTTGGTGCAGGAAGGTGGAGGTGAGGTCTGGATCAACTTGTAGAACGCTGAAGAAACAAAAGAGTAGAACTGCCGATACTAAAACAGCGTCATGTGCCAAAGGCTGAAAATCCCAAAAGGGTGATGGATAATACGCAGATTTGTAATGTGAATTTGTTAAGTAATTGCTCATATAGTTTGTAATAAGACCTGTGCATAACTGTATGCAAAAGGTATCTGGGAGTTCTCTAACTCACCAATTGGAGAGAGTTTAAATGTGCAAATGCAAAAGACTGAAAGTGTCCAGGGAGAAAGCATGTGGAGTACAGAAGCAGCATTCTGAGCAGGGAGGAAGTGGAACCCAGGGGAGGCAGCTTTCCAGCATCGAACAGCACTTAGACATAGGGACTTTGTAAGGCAGGTGCAGAATGGGTGTCAGGAGTTTGGATTAATTATATCACCGCCTACTGTATGTGGAACAAAGCATCAGCGGATGATAGGCGGAAACTAGTAGAGGAAGAAATTCAGAGGCAAGAAGAGGCTGCTAGATGAGCAGAAACTGTCTCTCAGGCAAAGCAGAACTATTGGATGAGTTGGGAAAGTGTAGAAAAGAACAAACTTAAGCCAAAGAGACGTGTGTAATATGTGTTTCCATTTACCTCAAAATCTCAGTAGATGGATTGGTGAGGACTCAACAAGTCAACCGGTTCAGGCGCGCAGCTTCACCCCACCGCAATGTGTCAGAGTGAAAGAGCCTGTCTCAAAAGGTTTCTTGTTGCTCTGCTCACCTGTGACAAGACCGGCCTGGCTGGAGACGGTCCCTCCGCGCCGCCTCGCTTTTCTGCATGCTTCCCTTACTGCTTCCTTGAAAGTCCTGGTTTGTGCCAGCTCGATCACTCAGAGAATTTCCAGTAACTCTGAGCGCTTGGAGGTGAGCCTCGTCGTCTGCCATCTCACTCACCGCAGCCTGAAATGGTTCATATATTATTTTAGATTGATTAGGTACTTAGTACTTCACACTGCAATCACACCAGTCACTGCAGAGCGCTTCGTTGAAGGAGCTCTTTTATCTGTACTTACAAATATGGCGCACCGAACAACAATGGACACGCCTTATTATACAAGAAGAAGCAGATGAAAGAAAGAAGAAACCATAGTGGCCGCGCCCTTGTATGACATACAAAACTACTGTAAAGTTTATTCCTTTCAAACTACACCAAAAAAAAACCTGTTTCATTTAAAACACCCGTAGGTGTCACACGGCTCTTTGGTTGCGAAACTGAGCAGCTGAGTCAGGGTGATGGTTTCTTACTCGAGGGTGGGGAACATGGTTTTCCCCGAGAGGAGAGTCGGGAGTTTGTCTGCGATCTCCACCCAGGGATTGAGTGGACTTTGAAGGGGTCTGACGCGCCTCGACGTCCCGCCTCACGGAGCTCTGCTCCTCCGTGGGGCCGCGCAGCACTCCGGTTTGAAAGCTGCGGTATCGCTTCAACAGCTCGCTGCTCTCCTCCAGCAGAGCGGACTGCCTGAGCGTGCTGCTCTGTAAGGAAGACAACAGCTGATCCAGGGCTTGTGTTCTCGCCCTGCAGAGAGAAGACATTGATGCTTTGGTTATTCACATGTTCAACAAAGTTGATAGGAAAAAAGCTTGTATTAAAACAGCGTGTTAAGGATGAGGGAGTCTCTGCAACCGCACACTACGGTCTGTTTATCCACGCTTACATGACTACGTTAGGTATTTAAAAAAAGTTAAACGTTTCAAATTGCTGGGTCCCCCTGCATTAAAGGAATAAAAGGTGGGCTAGATTATATGTTGTCTCAATAATTACACCCTTGGTCAACAGTCGTGTGGTTAAGGATGACTCCGTTGTCTCTATGGAATAACAGGCTACACAAATGACATCATTCCTGACTCATCATAAATCCCAACGTTGAACAAATGCATGCTGGTTTAGTGTGCTAAATCCCTTTTGAGATCCACAACCTTCAAGGTCTGAGTGACTCTTGCCTCTAAATCCTGTCCTTTTCATTTTTGATCTTTGAAAGAGATTACTATTACAATATCAACTGATGCCAAATACAAACTAAATGTAATCAGGTTTATATCTGAGATCATAAAACAGGGTACCTTTGTTCAAGAGCTTCCTCTTGCAGGAGACCAAGATTCTCGTCCGTTGCTGCTTTTCCCTCAACACCTTGCAACCATTGTTCCAAGTGCTGCCCTTCGCTTTGGAGCCTAAAAAACACATCCAGTATAAATGCATACATGACACAGACTCGTATGTACAATGTGCACATTGTAGAAAGTTACGGGGTGATAAAATGACTCTGCTGCAGGAGCAAAAGACACTTCAGAAAATCACTCAAGCTTTTTCAGCAGTCTCATCTTCATCTCCAGAGTTCACCATCCTGCAAACTTCAGTTACACAGGTTACACTACCGTCCTCAAGCGGAATCTACACAATGAAACTTTAAATAGAGAGGGAATCCACAACTTTCACAGAGGTTCTCAGAGAAAAACCTACTGCTCATTGACTATAAACCAAAGATCTCATTGTGGATTTTAGAATAAAAGGACACTAAAACACAGATCGACAGAGCTTTAGAGTTTGGGCTTTTTGCGCAAACCTGTTGCACGGCTATTAGCAAGAAAAGTAAGCATCTGAACAAGCTTGCTCTTATTGTGCAGTCCAAAATGTGGCACATTAAGGTAAATGTTTATATGCATGCTACATAGTCTAAGAAGAGACATTAACCACCCACATAATATATGTGTATTGACACATGAACATCATCTTGAACTTGTCACCTGTCGAGTGCCCGGATATTCCTCTCGGTCTGTTCTTCCACCTCAGAGAACAGCTGGTGGGCGTTTCTGACTTCATCCTGCAGCCGAGTCCCATCTGCAGGCAAACTGTGTAGGTTGCCTGCACCGGCTGTGGACGCCATTACACGCAGATCCTGCAGCAGACTCTCTGCCTGCTCGTCACGGGTCTGCAGCTCAAAAAGCAGACCCTTAAAAAAAAAAAGTGGAGAAGTTACATTTAGTGTTAAGCATTTAAAAGCTTCAGCTGTCAAGTTCTCCTCAAACAGTAGCTTCACTGTTGTACTTTGCAGCCGCTGTGTGTGGAATTTAAAAAAATGATATCAATAATCAAATAGAAGCCATAACTAAGTTTCTTAGAACCTTTTGCAAGTGTTTAGTACATGTCTGCATACAAAAACACATTAAATACATTTTACCTTAAGTTTTGCAAGAACTGTTGGAACATCTGAAGCACTGAGAGTGAGAAGGGCCTCCTGAATCTCCTGGAGGAAGTTGAAGCATTCAGCCATCCTGGCAGTAATTTGTCCTTTAGCAGCCTCCTTCTGCCTGTAAAGGTCCTCAGCTTCAGAAACAAGCTCCTTCAGCTGCTTCATCTTCTTCCTCATCTGTGTCTCCACAACCTGGACAGAATAAAAATCAATCAATGAGGAGAACCCTCAGATCCACTGGATCTGTCAGCCTGAAAACCTGGTTTGTGTTGTACCTGCAGCTCCAGAGGCGGCTCTGTGCTTTGCAGCAGGGGCGGAATCTCAGCGACTTGTCGGTGAAATCGCTCTATGTTGTCTTCCTGAGTCACAATCTCACTCTGGAGGCACGTAGAGGGAGATGATTATGGCAGAGGATCTTTGTTGAAAGCCACTTCAAGGGAACTTTACACGTCCGATAAGATGGAGCAGACTGTACGGGAAGGTAGTTTTACCTGCAAGGCTCTGATGTCTTTCTCCGCCTGGAAGGAAGGACACTGAGCAACTACTGCTAGTTTGTTGGAGGTCCAGCTGTCTACAGCGGCTCCCAGCTGGATGATGCCATCCCACAGAGTCAGGCCAAGGTTTAGGTTTTCTAGATAGGAATCTGTTTTTTCTGATACCTGCAAGAATTTAAGTTGCAATGAACGCTAGCACTCACCTGAGGACTAAAAAAAATATATATAAACTATAAAAATAGATATTTTCAATAAAAATATTCAGAACCATTCAGTTTAAATATGGGAGCGGCAGCACAAGAAACAAAAGGGTCAATACTGTTGGCCAACAAAATCCTGCTTTAATAGGAGTATGTAACAAACTGATAGTAAGTAAGGATAGCAAAGTGCATTTTAACTTTCTGTACACAGTTACTGAGAAAATAATTGATATTCACAAAAAGGCCAAAATAAACCTGATATTAAAAGAAAAAAATGGAAATCTTGTATTGGCTGATAGTAAATGCATTCAAAAAATATGACATAGGAACCAATAACAGTATGTAACAATCAATAAGAAAAAGTTTTGTGAAAAATGGCAGGTTGAAACTTTAAAGTGGCTCACATCCAGCCAGCGGTCCATCACAGCCTCCGTTTCGTCCTCAAATGGGATGCTGAGGCATTCTGGGATCTGACGCAGATGAGTGTGAAGCTGCCTGCAGACACTGCGGACCTCCTCTATGCCGTCTCCGAGACCAATCAGCTCTGCTTTTGTTTCCTGGACCTGTGAAACCACACACACACACACACACACAACTCAGATGTAAAAAACTCACCCAAACAAACAGAGAACCAGAGCCAACGATTTACGAGGCACACGCAAATTATTTAATCCACATCGACTGGTCTCCAATGGTAAGTTTACTTAAAACAATCGTTCTTGATCGCCTGGATTGAACAGTGTTGACGCCTGTACCTTGGTGTGCAATCTTTGCAGGTTGTCTTTCCCCATGTAGGAGGCTTGTTCACGGATGGTACTTTCTGCCCTCTGCAGTGTCCCACTCAGCTCCCCGTGGATGCTTTGGAACCTCTTCAGCAGCTCTGTTAGTGCGTCACACTGCTCCAGCCTGCAAGTGATCCAGAACACGACGCACGCACGCACGCACGCACACACAGACACACACACACACACACACAAAAAACTCCATAAAACACTCAAATCGGGTGTTTGAGTAAATCATGAACGTACTCAAACCGCTCGCTTCACCGTTCGTTTACAGCTTTGGTTGCCTCCTCCCAGGCGTCCTCCGCCTCCCTGGTTGGACTCGCATCCTGGATTCCTGATTGTGAGGCTGCGTCTTGTGCGTGCTGCAGCTCGGCGAGGTGGACGGCGAGTCGACTGTGCAGCTTTGTCAGTGCACGTGTCCTGCAGGGGGGGTGGGGGAGTCGTGGGGGGGGACAATCATTGGTGTACTTGCGTTTTACTTTTTTTAACATCGCGATTTGTTTTTGCATACCAGCAAAACTTTTCAACTTAAATTCCCCGCCACACAGCTTTTAAATTCAGAGAGAAATCAGTATTGTGTTGTACCTGTGCTGCAGAGCCGGCAGGGTGAGCTCCTGTAACCTCAGCTGCTCGGCTGCTTCCCTTATCTCCTTCAGACTGCTTGACCAGGCGACTCTCCTGTGTACAAAACTCTCTTCTCCCTCTTTTTTAACCCAGATGCTTCCTCCTCCTCTTCTTGTTTCATGTTGCACGGCGTCTAAGGCATCCTCTCCCGACTTCCGTGTTTGAGCCTCGTGCTCTTCGTGCCTTTGGGAATTTACATCATCATCTCTTTCAGGTCTGCTGCTGCTTTTGGCCACCAACTCTACCTCCTCTTCCTCCTCTTCCTCCATGGGTTTGAGTGCCTGTATTTTCTCCCTTCCCACAGTGTGCAAGTCATCTTCACTCTCCCTCTTGTCGTCTCTCGCCACTTCTTCCTCCACGTTCACAGCTTGTCGTGACAATGATGTCACCACATCCCGGCACGTCACTCTAGCACCGTCCATGGTCAGAGTCATCCCCGCTGCCTTTAAAGTGCTGTCAACGCTATCGGATTGTTTTGCGGCGGTCAGCAGCTTCTGCTGCACGGCTGCCTGCCACGCGTGCGTCCCTTGCTCCCGCTCGGCCTCATTTGGCTGTCTGCTGGTTGGGGTCTCAGCCTCCACTTCCCTCACTGTGACCAGGAAGTGATCCAGAGCCTGGGCAGCCGTTTGAACTTCCTCCAAACGTCTGAGCAGCTCGAGATGATGGACGGTGCTGTGGAAAGCCTGGCAGCGGGGTGGATGCGACTGTATTTCCTCTTCAGAGGCACGTTCTGATAATTTTCTCAATTCAGACCGCAGTGCCTCATCCATCTCCTGGGTAATTCAAGAGGGATTGTTAGTTACTAATCTATATTCCACTCGTTAAATTGAGTGAACATTTTTTTGATATAGACATAGACGTACCTTTAAATCAGATACCAATCTGGGATCAGCCACGGTGAAGGAGGAGACGTCCACAGACTCTCTGGTAAGCCGGTCCAGTCTTTCTGTGACTAGTGCCATCAGGCCAGCAGTAATCTCCAGGGATGTCACTCTGACACAAATAAAAGTTTAAAAAAGAAGAAATGCAACGCTTAATGTTTCCATGACAGCTTCACAATCTCCATTTACTTTTAAAGGTGAAGTGGCGTGATCAAAAGCTCTCAACTACTGTAGCTACTAAATGGACCTTGAGAAGTCCTATTTTCAGGATCATGGATGAAGTTTGAAACTCATTCTGTCAGTTTTACATTCCTCGTGAAATGTAGGGTTTAGTGAGGTTTTAAAAAAAGAACACTTAATACAATGACATACTGTATATCTGAATGGCTTCGTTAGTAAAACCTATCATCCTGTCATCCTACTCATTATTATTACCACCATCGATCTGAAAGGCGCTGTACCTGCTCTGAAGGCTCACTTCTTGTCCTCTCCACTGTTGTGTAAGCTGCTCCCGGTCTCTTTCCATGTCATCCTTATCCTCCTTGCTCATCAGATGGTGGAACTGGGTTTGCTGGGTACACTGGAGCTCATATTCAAACCATAGAGCATCTGTCTCCTGTTTTAAAGCCTGTTGGGGAGGAGAACAATCAACAAAACAATGTCATATTGTAAAGTTTGGCCTGGTGAGAAAAGAACACCGCTCAGCAGTTTGTTATATTGTTGTTTGTAGAATGGAGCATCATGCAGTAAATCCCAGGAGATGAACAGCTATGATTTGAAAATGTGAAATCCTAACGGTATCAAAAACTATGATTAGAAAGTGGCGCTCTAACGCGCCTGCAGTTGCTTCTTTCGGTTCTGCAGGGCGGAGATGGTGACGGGGTCTGAAATGAACTCCTCCAAATGTTGCTTGTTCTTCTGGAGTTGAAACTTGAATATCACGCAGGATTTTCTGTACCTACAGGGACAGATTAGCACATTGTTTCAAGATGACACTATCTAACACTGAAAGGCTACTTTGGAACCAAATGTGTGACATCAATTTCATCTTACTTCTGTCTTTCTCATCTTTATTCCACCCAAATTTTCCCCGAAAACGAATTTCCCAATTTTAAAAATGTGTTTTGATTTGACATGATAAATTTAAAGTTTAGATTATGTCCTAATACGTCAGGTCCAATTCTTCTATTCCACCTGCTGAATGCCCTCAAGACTGACTTAAGAACTGAGGAATGAACTCACACCTTTCCAGTGCTTCCTGTTTGGAGCTTTGTTTTTCCTGTGCGGCGGCGGCGGCGGCTGACCCTGGAAGGACGGTCCACTCTGCCTCCTGCTCGGTCTCCACGGTGTTGCCCCTGACAACCACCTGGGAGATGGCCGAGTTGGATACAAACAGTGCAGTGAAGACAAGAGGAAGAGATGGAACAGCGAGCAAAGCTATCCAATTACTGCGGATTAGTGGCTCGCAGCTAGTGCTGTGTAGCTCAGTCACAGCCAATGATACGGCAGAGCTTTTTTCTGACCAGGGAGACTTAAGCAAATGCAGCTTCAAATGCAACGGATAGAGCAAATACAATTAATTTATGGTAATTAACGTCCAGTTGCATGTTGGTACTATTAACTTCTAGACTTCAGCAAAACCCCATAACAAATTCAAATGAAGTTCTGGTATTCTAGATATGAACTAAAGCAAAAGTTGAACTTTGAAGTAACTCATTCATTTGAAAGACATAATGGGTAGGATTTTTCCTTAAAAACACAGAAACAATTCTTTTCAATCATTACTTACTGTATGTGGAGGTCAGGCTACAGATCTTAAGTGTGCTTCCAGAAGGAAGACTACAAACACCAAGCCTGTGCACCAAGCCTGAATATCCTGAGTAGAAGCAAGAGGGAATCTGGGTTTGGCTTTCCCCTGCTGACAATTATGTTGAACACCTGTGACGTCATTGATCCGGGAAGGAGACACCAACTTGGAGTGAAGGGTTTCCAACGGCAACCAGCAAATCCTACTCTCTCTTCTATGATTATTGTATATTATTCAGGCTCAGTATCGTGAAGAAGACACAATCTGGAGAAACATTTATCATTATGACTGTAACTGCTACCATGTAAAGCCATGAGATTTATTGGTTTCCACTGAGAGACGTTACCAACCTGACTGCGCTAAATCCCAGTAAAGAAACTTGTGGCAGAAGTTATTTATGTTACTGTTACTGGGCTTTAAAAACTAAATACAAATTGCAAAAATGCCAATAGTTGTTTCAGGGAGTTACGGACTGTAGTAGATAAACACTGATGACTGATCACATGTAAAATCACCCCCCCCCCCTCCCATCTTCCCCATCTTCCCCATCTTCCCCCTTCCCTCCTCCCCCCTCCTACCTGTATGTGAGCTTGGTTTGGCCACAGACGAGCTTTCAGCAGCCGCTCTTTGTCCAGAAGAGTGGGGTCGTCCTGAGATCGCAGACGGGTGACTTCCCCCCGAGGAGGCGGCGGCGACGCAGCGCCGGCAGACACCGGTGAGACGTGTCGCCGTTGTGCTCGGTCGGCGCTCTGCTCCTGGGTGAGGCTGTTGCTCCGCCGTGTGTCGGCCGACTCGCCAGGCACCCTCAGCGGGGGGGCTCCCCGGAGCCGCCGTCCCCTGCTGAGTAAGAAAAAAAAATAAAGAGGGTTTATCAGGGGCAAGGCAGTTAGAAACAATCAGTCCTCCAGGAATCTCAGATTAACAATGGATTACAGAGTAGCGTTTGATGACTGCTTCAATGGAACAATGCAGTTCAATTCAATTCACAATGTATAAACTGAATGTTAATTTAAGTGTACCAGTTTAGCGCCAATTTTCTCAAACTAAAGCCATTTACTTCCTAATGTTTTATGTGCTTCCTACCAATATGAGGCTTTCATAAAGTTTAAGATCTTTTTCTGGAAAAATGGGCTTACATTTGAAGATATGGACATGTGGTGTGTTGAAAGGTACAAAATGCTTGCAGCATTAGGGATGAACTTTATGAGAGCAAAGACTGATTACAATGTTTGGTAAGAATTAAGTAGTTAAACTTGACTTGAGATGCCACATACTATCAGTCAAAAACATGATCTTCAAGTGTAATTTAATCTGGTAATTGGTTGACTATAGAGTTGTAGTAAGCAGCTGAGTGTAATATGCAAGATAATAACTTTTCAGTGTATTCTTTTGTTTTGACTGAAAACACAAGAATACACTGACTGAAAATCATTCTTGAGATTCAGTCATACAACAAATCAGAATAAATCGGAAGCCATCTGAAGGAGTGGTTTGCTTCAACTCTGACATGTGAAAATACATTTATGCTTAATACATGCTATACGTCTCCTCAGCGATATCTTACCGGTCCGGTGGGAGCACTGTGTCACTGGAATGTATTTCCTGATCTTCATCTGACTCCTTCAGTTGATCTGTTGCTAGGCAGGAGCATCGCCGTGGTGTTAGAGTTGCACACAGCTCTCTCAGGGATTCGACCTCCACAGATGCAGCTCCCTGCGTGACGGCCTGGAAGGACGGATGTGAACGTTTGAGAAACTAAACTCATGTAGGTTTCTAGCTTTGTAATATTTTCTCCACAATCGATTCAGGTCGGCATTGGGAGGCCGATCGGGTGATACGGCCATGTTACAGAGCCATGGCAAATACCTGTTGCTGGGGCAAAGAGTCATGGTCAGTGTGCTCATGGGCTTCATGCAGAGCGTTAGTTTGCGTTTCACACGGCACCACAGAGGATGACTGCTTCCCCTCTCTGATCTTAGACCACAAGATGGGAACGAAAGCAGCCATTTCTCTCCTTACTTCCTGAATACACAAACGAGGCGTGGTTACAATGGTACATCATGGCTGTGCAAGCACAAGTCAACCAACATAATGCCGAATCGGCACTTGAGCCTTTTAAATGTGTGCTAGAGTGTTACAGAAGGTTAATGTTACAATGAGGAACCAACATCAGTAAACCATAAGCGAGAACATTGACCATTTCAATTGACTTATTCTTAATATCAGTGCCATCCGACCTCAGAGACTGACAAAATTAGCAGAAAAATGTTCATGTAAAAAAGTTCCTTGTAGCTCAAACCCGACAGGATATCTTAAAAAAAATTGTTCTCCATTTTATGAAAACAGGGTAATCTCTCAATGTCGACTATGTGCAAAGCCCCTTCATACCTCCCACTGCATGCGGACGGAGTCAGAGAGGAGCATCAAGTCCTGGAGTTGAGGCCCAGTACTAAAGGCCCTCAAACCCTCAACGGCACCCAGGAACTCATCCATGAAGACCGGCTGCAGAATCCTTAAAGCTCTCTGTACAGAAAGACATCGAGCTGGACAAACATGCAGAAACAAGACTACAACACCACAGATCACTAGGGATTTTCTCCTGATCCTGGTATTTTATTTAGAGTGGCTACAGTCTGGATGCACAAAAAGCATTTGCTCCGCTTTGAGCATTTGATAAGTGGGCAGAAAGGTGGGTTTACAGTTACTTTGTCTCACACTTATTCCTAATGGAAGAATGGATATTTGACAAATGCACATCTATAAGTAAAGACTTTGAAGTCGCAATAGGGTGTTAAATCAAAGTAAATTACTAATTGAATAAAATAATTCAGAGCCAACACTTAGGTAATGTCCATATCCTCCCATATTTACCTGTTTCCTCTTGACCTCTGACTCTGAAACCTCTCTTCCACCGAATAACTTGAAGGCTTGCTGGATGCGTCCCTGCAGACGGAACCTGGCCTTCTCCAGTCTGCTCCTCGCCATCGACTGGGCTTTTGAATGAACTTCACTGCGCACCACAACCGGCGGCTTAACACGCTGTACACTGTGAGGCTGCTCGCTCATTCTTGATTCTGATACACAAGTTTGTGAGGACGTTTCTGACCTTTGCTCCTCCTCTGAGACTGGACTTTTGGGAGTTTTTTCACTGTTTAGCCCAAAAGGAGTTTGGATTGAAGCAGGTAGGATTTGATCATAATCACTCCAACTTGATGCTTGAGCGTGACGTTGGGAAAGTGTCTCAGGCAGGATCATGTGCTCGGGCTCAGCTTCTTTTATAGTTTGAGTAAGAGGAGAGTGAACATGAAATATTGGTTCCCTCAATGGACCGGGCAGCACTTGGGTTTCAACACATGGATTGACAGCGGTTGATCCATTCTGGCTTTTAGCCCAACCGTGAAGAGCTCTTTGTCTGGACGTCTGAGATGAAAGCTCAGGTGACACCAGGTTTCGATCCTGTGCTAGCTGAACGTTCCCAATCTGGTCTACCCGTTTGGTTTTGGCCACAACAAAGAGCCCTGCCTCCGGCTGTCTCCATGTCTGATGGGCTGATTTGACATGTTGCCGAAATCCGAGAGAACCAAACATTTCAAGAATCTCCTAAAAAATTGAAACGCATACAGAAACATGAGAATATGAGTAAGTGTTGGAGAACTGAAAGCTGTCATACGTTGATTTATCTCACCTGGCAGTGGGAGACTGCCTCAGAGATCCTGTCCTGCGTGCCGGAGGTACTGAGGTGCAGCAGTGGAGAGGTGGTCTGTACTCGTGCCACGAGGTCCTGCAGATCCTGTGCCTCGGTTACAACCTGCTTCTCCAGCTGCACACCCCGAGAAATCAGCACCTAGAGAAGATTATATGGCTTATCGCGTTATCCGGACTGAACCAAACATGTAGGATACATTTCTGCTTTATATTTCCCCCGGAATCACACCAATGGCACGTTTGAGTGGCCCAATGTGGTTTTTCCCTTTTTATCCATTTCCCTGCCCCATACAGGGACTTAAACACATTTATGTGAAGATCTGGCAGGCCAGTTAACTAAAATTCCATGGCAAAATGTTTCAATCATGTCAATTCCACATCCATTTGAAGGAAATGTGTGGGAATCATGTAGACACCCAACAACATTGAACCCACGAGATGATGATGATCAAAAAAGACAGGGAAAAATAATTATAAACCTGGGGTTTAAAGTCACCAAATTTGAGAATTGACACCATTTGCTCCTTAGGAGCCATGAATGACCATTCAAACGAGCCGTGGGGCATTTGTGCAACAGGTATTGGTTTGCTGACTTTGGCTGCAGATTCCCATGCAGAGCGTCTGTGTTTTTTCTCCCCTCGGTGCTGACAACAGTCCACGGCCTCCGTGCTCCAGTGGTCCAGCTCAGCCAGACGGCCCTCCAGGCCGGACGCAGCGCGCTGCAGCTCTCCACAGGCCCTCTCAGCGTCACCAAGCATCTGTCATGCAGACACAAGAAATTAGGTTTACAGCAGTCAATTATAAACAGAACTTATTATAACAGAAGTGCTACAACTGCAATGTTTCCTTTTAGTATCTGTATATAAAAATTGGGCAGCACTGTGCACTGGTTTAAAAGAGCTTCAAAATAAGTCAAGTTAAAAACTACCACGCCTATTGAAATGTATCACAGTCAATCAGAAGGCTCTTGCAGCCGGCTACCTTCGGGAGATGTTGCGGGAGATTCTCCGTGTCGCTTGTTTGAAAGCACTGGGACGGACCGAGGGATGAAAGATCCACCTCAGCCATCTTTCTACTCAGTAGCTGTTGAAAGAAACAAAATGCAAAAAAAAAACTTTTGAGCATAAATAAATTCTTCCTGTGTTTGCTGTTCATTGTTATTAGCTCATCAATAAGTGCATTATAGATTTCCCAACCTGTAGTTTCTGCCTGTTGGCCTTAAGTGAGGCTGAGGACACCTGCAAGGGCGTCCTCAGCAGCCCGCTGGCCTCCTGTGTGAGTGAATGCACCATTTGAAGACACCGGGGGCCGACACTGGGCTCCGATGGAACTGCCTATTAATACACGAGACACATGAACAGGATTACCACGGCCAATTACAAAACTTTTAAACGGAACTTAAGATAAGATAACAGGTGCCCGTTACACGCGCACACTTACAAACATTGTCCTCTTCACGTGTTCAGCCCACTTCCGGTTGACCTTGCTGAGTTGCTCGGCCACAGCGAGGCTGGCTGAGGACTCGGTCACTTCAATGAGCACGTTCCCCGCCTCGTTCAGCCTGGCCTGACACGACGTCCACTCACTCATGTCCTGCGGGAAACCACACCACACTCACAAACAGCTACCGCGGCCTACAAGCACTGGTAGTGAGAGTCGTAAAGCAATCTGACAGCATTCGGGTGAAGAGGTTACCTGCGTGCCCACAGTAGGCGGCGCTGTGTTCTGAGCCAGCCACGTCTGCAGAGACACAAGGCACTTGTTGTACGTTTCCCAAACACACGCCGCCCTCTCCATCGTCCCCCTCACGGACGCCACAGCCCGCGTGACCAGCTCAGCTTCGCTCTCTGATTCCTTCAGCTGACGGGCGACACGTTGTGCATCTTCACCTGAGTGGGGGAGGGGGGAAAGGGTGCGTGCAGGTCAAGTCTTGCCTTCCGTCATCGACGGCGTTCACTATATATCAAAGGAGAAGCTAGGATTTTATGCTGACGGCCTTCATATCATGTCATACCTAGTGCTGCCTTACTGGTGTAAGTATTCGCCTTCTCCTTCAGGTTTTGGAGAGCGTCCATCAGAATTAAAAGCAGGCCATGGCGCTCCACTGTTTCCTAGAAAATAAAAAGAACTGATAACAAATCCTTTTTTTTTTTCTTAGAAAGCACAACATTTTTAAAGTTAGCCCGATAGCATTCCATTCCCACGTCAGCGTTAGTTTCTGAAACGTGTCCACGGTGGTTTGATGTCGTTCTCTTTCTGATACATACATGCCAGTCCTGCAGAAGCAGAAGCACCGCCTCCTGGGACCCGTAGGGAGCTTTCCACGTCACCACCTTAGCATTGACGCGGCCCAGGAGATCCAGCACCGTGTGACGGCTTTCCTGGTATTCCAACTTGATTCCTTCATACTTGGCTGTGACTCGGATGTTGGTTAAGCTGTTTTTGAATTTTGAATTGAAGTGTTAATGCATTATTTTATTGGAACCAAACTGCAGATGGTTTAGATCCAAGGGAATTCAATAATAACACCTATGACGTCATTAATCAGAAGTTAATCAATTGTGCAACGCACCTTCTTTTTATCTCATTGAACTTTTCAATGGGCACGACTGCGTTTCCCAAGTCATCCGTATTGTGGAAGGTAGCAATAATATTGACGAAGTAGCTCATCTCTTTCATTAGAGTCTGAAAAAAAAGGGTCAAAATGTGTCATGCTGTCTGTTCATGTCCAGAACTGCCCCGTTGATGTGGGTTGTGAACAGTTTTGAAAGTAACAAAGAACCTTTTGTGCGTCTTGTCGGGCTCTCGCTTCTTTAGCAGCGTCTGCGTGATCTTTGCTTCTTCCTCCCTCTTCTGTGAGTGATGCTTCGGCACGCTGCAGCCACACAACGACTGAGTCCAGGGGAGGCGGAAGGCTCGAGTCCAGGTCTACTTTACATCTCTGCAGCTGAGGAACAATGCACAGACACACATACAACCTGGTATAAGCGTCAAACCCGGTGATTGCATTGTGTCCAATGAGTGCACTGAAAACATTTTTCATTAATCCAAAGAGAAACAAAAAGACAGGATTCAGCGGGAGCCATTTCCCAGACTAAAAGCTAACTAGGAGCAAGGCTTGTTGGATTTTATATTATATTATTTATCATATTATTTTTGAAGCATGAATTTCCCCACCTCCTTTTCCAAACAGTCCCACGCTGTCCTGAGTGCACACTGCTCTCGGCTCAGCTCGGGGCAGCGTCTTATGGCAGCCAGGAGGGTCATCACTGGTCTCCTTTGCTCATTGAAGGAGCCAGCGAGGCTCTGCAGCACCTGACAAACACAACAAAGTCAAACTTACAATTGACGAAATAGTAGACAACAATCATTTTTGTCTTCTTTCAGCGCTCATTCTTTGTTCTTACCTGATATTTTTCCACAAAGCTTGAGTTCTCTGCAGCCGCCCGTGCCTCCGACAGTTCCTGGTGGGCTCGCTGCAGCCAGGAAGTCACCTCCAGTGCTCGCTCAGTGGAAGAGACCTTCATTTACAAAGTGAAAACAGCCAGTCACTACCTTTCTGTGTTTTTCTGTGCTCAACTATTTTTGAGCTGCATATTTAGTGGACAGAACAGAGTAGTCCTCTGCAGGAAGAACCATCTACCTTAAAACAACCGTCAATAGAACTTCTTATCAAGGAATGCAAATTAGAGTGAGAGAGAGAAAAGATCCTTAACTGAAGGACTTGTTCGCCGGGTGTGTAGCTACCTGACGTAACGGTGAAACAGCAATTGCTGGAGGGAAGTGAGCGGGCAAGCTCACAGGGGAGAGAGAAAAGGGCTGGACCTGAGGAAACAGCTACACCAGCGCCACCAGAAGAGATCGGAGGGAAATTAAGTACACCCCTCCGTTTCGTGCAAGAGATTGTGGGTTCAAGCTTGAAAGAGCGAAGGGAAGCAGCGTGAACACAGCACCAGTGCTAATCACTCAGTCGTGCAGATGCAGAAGTGACAGAGAGCAATGCTGGCCGTCTTTAGGGAGGCTGCCTACCTGCAGATGGTCATCGGGTGCTGGCATGTCATTAGAGTACTGCAGAAACTGGGCCACGTAAGTCATAATGGACTTCTCATCAGGGTCTCTGACATCAACATCTGAGGTACGGGCAAAAACAGCCTTTATTGATGTTCAGTATGGCAACAACTCAACGGTCATTATAAATGATCATCATAAATCTTTCTTTAAAAGAAATCCATGGAGTTTTTTTTTAATTAAGCAAGAGGCTGTACTACTGCGGACCAAATAAGGAAACAAAATAAAGTACTGCCTCGAGTACCGTATTGCTTTTATAACACGGTTACCAGCGATAACTATAACTAGTAAGTAAATAGCTGCCTTTCAGCACAAAAAGCATATATTAGCCAACAAACGTTGTGTATCGCATTTCAGTAGTCTAGAAAAAAAAAATAGTCCCCGTCTCACTCATTCACACCGCTCATGGCGTCCAGCTTAAAATGTCAACGACATGCGCAGTGATTTGGAACATTATTCGATATTATGGCTGAATAATGCGTTCCCCCGTGACTCACTCTCAACCAATCAGAATGCTGGATTTAGTAACTTGTTGTGCTATCTTTTACTTAGAAA
This sequence comes from Apeltes quadracus, assembly GCA_021346845.1. NCBI lineage: Eukaryota > Metazoa > Chordata > Actinopteri > Perciformes > Gasterosteidae > Apeltes > Apeltes quadracus. Next base: position 6,212,566 of record CM037934.1, on the reverse strand, counting down.
TAGTGTGAACCATTTTTTAGGAATACTATACAATACAATAGAACAATACTACTTGGTAAGCCTCACCCTCGGGCTCCAGCAGGCGGGGGATGTGGAGCTCCCTCTCGGCGAGGTGAAAGGCCTCTTCCAGGTTCTCCCGGTTGCTTCTCGACTGGACCAGTGACAGATCAGCCAGCTGTGGTCTGAGGGAACACAGGATGGCCAAGAAGGCCTCTCCGCTCCTCCAGCTCGAATTAAAGTTCTTCACACTGATGGAGCAACCAACCCTACAGACCAAAAAACAAAAGCACAGGAAAGAAGAAGGGAAAGGCAAGAAGTTGTCCTTGAACATCTGTGCAGTTAAAAGAGGACATATACTCTTTTTCAGTTACACTGTTTTTTGGGGATTGTTTTTAGAAAATCATTGCTTGATGGTAAAAGATAATGTTGTTGCTCCTGTCGCTTCAAGTACCAGGTCTACTTTGATTTGCAGGGAAATGATGGCGCATGACTGTACAGATCAAAAAGTCCCCTCTAAACCGAGGCACATACACGGCGGGTGACTCACTTTAGGCACTGGTCCCTGACCCACATGAGCAGGGCCTTCTTGGCAGAGAGTCGGAAGCGCCTGTGGAGAGGCGAGGTCCGGCCTAAAGGGGCTGGACTGGATGGCAGCGGGCTGCCAGACCAGGAGTCCAGGCTGGCCAGAGAGTCCAAGGAGGAATGACAAGAGCTGTAGGAGAGAGTGCTCGCCAACTCTTCAATCTAACACAGAGATGGGAAAACAAAACATGGGTTATAGAATTTTCTGTAGCTTCAAAATGGTTCATATGTGTGTAAGATCTGCCAAAAAGGTATTAGTCACTGCAGGCATGTATTAATTATGGATCAAAAATGGCTCCTGCTGGCGTACATGACAGTGGAGGATGATGGTCCATATGAGGCCGAGGATGATGGAGGGTCGTCCATCTATAATATCTGGGATGTTTATGTTCACCAATTTGACCTACGCAAAAACAAGACACAAGAAATTGAATAAAAACACCACTGCAGAATGGGATGGCGTGACTCTTGTTTTTGTGCAAACTTACTGATTTCTTCTTGAGAAAGTTGAGTGCCGTCTCAATGTTGGCCCTCTGCTGGAAAACCCCTCGGCCCCTTTGTCTTTTCTGCAAAGACAAATCAGTCAGCTTTGATATGATAATAATGTTCATTGTTCCTCTACCAGCTGAACTTGTCATCTGTTGAATTCACAGAAGCACAGTGACGAAACACACCATGGGCTGACTGCTCATCACCTCCAGCAGGTCCAGCAGCTGTGATCCTTCTCTGATGTCAGCAAAGAGATCGGACACAAACGAGGGAGGGCATCTCTGTAAGGAAGCACAAGATTAAATCTTTAACCTGGATAAAGAATAATGAGTGGGCAAGTTCAGGGGAAAACTGTGCTCCAGTATTCACATAGTATTTGCATACACGAGTAGGTGTGTGCCAGCACTGAGATAACTTCTAAAGATTTAGAAACACGATGAAGCGCATAGCTTCTCTGAGGCAGCAGATGGAGGCCGTTAAGTACTGGCAATGAGGTTGAGGGAGAAGACATAAAGGTCAGAGTAGAACTTGACCCCGGGACCATCCAAAGGTTTCTGGGTCGAAGTTTTCGGGTCAAGTCACAACATGTAGCGCTCCTCTGAGGAAGAAGCTTCTGTTGGATGCTGTCGGTGGACTTAGATCGGTGTAACAGATGGCAGGGAATGAACCAGCAATTTCAGAGCTCAGTCAAACAGACCTGTGGTTATGAAGCGGTGTCTGGATTCAAATTACGTGATTTATTAATACTCCAACTGAGTCTCACGAGCAGCTCAACGTCTCCTTCCAAGCAGAACCTCCCTGTCTGATCAACAAGTCATCGGGTCTAGTGCTTGCATCATCTCCTCTACAGCCCTACCACAGCATCACGTCATCACTCAATACTCTCTCTCTCTCTCTCTCTCTTTGTAGACTTTATATCATATATTTTTTAATACATAATTCCATTCTTGTCCAAATAAGTCAGATTAAAAAATACCGTGGAAAGTCCAGCATAAACTTTGGATCAGGCTTTGCTTTCAATGTCTCCCAAACTAAAAGCAGCAAAATATGGAGGAAAGCTTAAACCTTAAGGGAAAATAAAAGGCCAGCAGGTAGAGTATCTAAAAGGGACAGATGATATTTAAACCACCCACAGGCTTTTTTCTTTTTTACGGTTTCTTGTATTTTTTTTCAAATGCAAAGAACATGTATACTAATGTATTAATTAAATATGTATAGTATTGTAACCTTTAAGCATCAGACACCAATATATAGTACCTTAACTTACCTTAGCCAGTTGAGCATTTATCCAGTTGGTGAATGTTCGTTTCTGAATCTGCTCATGCTCCACTGTCAAGGAAACAGAGCAACAAATATGGATCTATTCACATTCAGAACCATGTGTATTAAAATAGGATGGATTACGACAACAGTAGAGTTATGCAGTGGATAATAAAATCCTCTTTTTCTGATTTGTTATGTATTTAACCCAAGAAACACATACTGTATATAAGAATGAATGTATATACATATGTATATAGTAATAAGCTTGTGTTTGTGCACACAGTTATTAAGTAGTACGTTGCATTACTGTTTTTTTTTTTGTTCCCTTTAATATGACACTGTGTGTCACACAAAGCGCTAACACACACATTACTGGACTTTCATCCAAAGGAACCCAACTTTCTCTGGCTGTTTTAGGCTACTGGCTATGATCTGGCAACAAGATGGGAAAGCTTCCAAGACAACGAAAGACGTGGTACTGAGGCCAACACACACTGCAAATACATACTGAGACACACAGACCCAACTTTAACCCGTTGGACTCCAAAGTGCCCCACACGGGGACTTTCAAGCGCTGACACTCGCAACTGTTCAATACAAACACATATTGCTGTATAAAAACAAAGACATCAAACCCGTTTGGAAGTGCTCCAAACATAACGAGAGCATTGCACAAAAAACGCTACCATGTTAACTATTTCACCGACTACCAATCGAGCATCATGCTAACAACAAAACTGAGATAGCTAACGGCAAGCCAAGAACACACAGATTACGACAATATGTGTATTGTAGCGACCCTGTTGGGGACTCGGTCAGTGTTGCGTCATTCCCTGCGCTCCGGCCAATCAGACGGGACACGGGAGCTGAAGGCGGGTCTTCCGGTGGGGGAGGGTCTGGCCGGGGTAGCATGATGTAGTTTCTGTTGTTGTGTTGTTGTGGGTTACCGAGTGAGCTGGGAATACCGTGTCCGACGCTGTTGTGTTTCGCTAAATAAAAGGATCTCTGCCCCTGTAAGTAATCGCCTCAGCGTGTTAAGTAATCCACCACACCCCGACCTTACAGTATCATATCCCTCAGTCAAACCTTTCCCAAGATAAGTCCAAACAAGCACCAGCCACAGAAATCTCAACTTTCAATCACATTTTGTCACTTACGTTTTTTGTTTTCATACAAAACAAATGATTTATCCCGTTTTTTTTGCTACTAAACGCCAAACATTACCCGGATGTGCTATTTCACCCCGGAAGCGGTTTAGTCCGTTAAGGCTCAGATTTGCGGGTTTTTTCGTCTGGATTTGTGACGGCCAGTCAGTTTTTCGAGAAATCCCGGACTTCCTCCATGGCTGCGTCTTATTGGCTAACAAAGATGCCAGTCTGCCTTCGCTCTGTTTAGCTCAATTATATTGGCTCTGACGATTAAAATGAGGTGTCAATCATCAAAATCGAGCTTTTTCTAGGCGGACAAAAAAGGAAAAAAACAGTGTTCCATCTTCATTTATTTATTAATTAGCGACATGTATACAGATATTTTACATTTAATATAGGTTCTCCTTTATCCTACAGAAAAGAAATTGTCCAATTAGACTAAATATTTACAAAGTTATTGACATTTTTATTATGGGTATGCCATTTTCGGAGCAGAGGCCATAAAAGAGGCTAGAGCTTTGCCAAAACATAAACGTATAACTATAGATAACATCATTAAGATTTTCTTTGTCAAGCTATAACAGCAGTGAAGAAAAGCTTAAAGAAATATTTAAGTAGTAGGAATTGCTCATTTGCCCACTTTTAGCTTGACGAGTGTAATTATGTATGCAAAGTAATTTATCTCTTTGATTACAATTGTTCCTTCCTGCAGACCAGACTGATTTTAAGTTAACTTTGGAGTCTTGTTTTTACAGCATTTTTTAATCACTCGACTCCACCACGTCTAATATTTCTATGATGCAGCTTTACACATGTGAGATAGCAAACAAATGGCTAAATGCAAATTGTCAGTGCAAGTGTTGTGTCTGCAGGACACACTGCCAACCCTCCACTTCCACCACCTATCATCGAACGGGCTTTAATCCGACACATAACCTGCTTAGAAAAATCCAGTTATCCTTTGATCACTTTTATTGTCACTTCTCATCAACTCCTTTGGGTTATCCATCTCTAGCACATCTCATACGTCTCATCAGAGGGATGGAAGTCACGTTGAAATAGTACCTCAACACTTTCCGAAATGTAGCCACCACTTCAGCACATCACGTCACAACATCGACCAAAAGTACAGTCTGACCTTGGAGGAGCCTGTGCACGTTGTGGATGTCCAATAGAATGCCTCCATCGTCTACCTCCCCTCCACCAGAAGCCATGAAGCCGCCGAAACCTCAAGAAGATCCGGGAGACATGGGATTGAAAAGCGTCCACTCAAGAGAAATCCACAATGCCGAGGGCAAGGATGCAAAAGCGAATTACCGCAGTGTGAATGTTTCGCTTAGCTGCGTCCACTGGCTGATTAGTCACGCTGAAAACACCTCCACGCCCTTACATTACCACCCACTCAGATACAAGTATACACATGCAAACACTCAAACAAAGAGCTCAAAGAGGAGCCACACTGCCATAACGTCAAATATACAAAAATAGATGGCCTGCTCATAAATCTTCTGCATACCTGTAGCAGGGCTCTAGTCTTTGAAGAGTGATTACAATGAAGACCCCAGTAGCCTGTGTTCCATGTGCAATCAATGTCCTCAGCTGTGTCCTTTCATACTGGCACAACTCTGCGCAGAGCCACTGCGTTGAGTCCCTTCCCATAGGCTAGGTGCTCATAAATGTAACTAGGTGCCTATTACGTGGGGTGGAAAGTCCCGCCCACGCCCACTGCAAGCCAAAAACCCTCCCGCAGGCTGTCCTGCAAACGTACTGACAATCACATCCCCACAATTCACAGAGAGAGTTAGCAAATGCTGAGCCTCGTTTTCTGTGTGCCTCTACTCATACCAGCCTTTTCTTGTAATTTCTTAGGATCCAGGGCAATAATGTAACGGTTAAGAAATACCTTTCATTGGATGTGTTTATGTGAAACTGTTTTAGGTGCCTTTCAGGGTTTGCAATGTGCAAAGTTTATTCTGCTTTCAGTCTCAGTTTAAGACATGAGTTACAGATTTTTCCTTTCCCCAGAAGATACAATGTAACACAAGTCCATCTTTACCCTTGAGAGCATGTGCCGGTGTTCTATTTGTTGTTTCACTATGGTGAGCCGACTGAGCTGGCGGACGGTCTGTGTGTAACGTAGCAGCTGCACCCTCACCTCAAACTCCCACCTCTGTTATGACAGTGGCACAGGAGCCAAAAAGCAGATCAAGACACAAGGTTTCATAGTTGCACTGGTTAGTCTTCTTTAAACCCACACTTTATGTCCACAACAGTTTGAATTATGAGATTGCTGACTTCTGGGAATAATATCAGATTTTATTTCTAAACATATAGGCTTTGCTCAGTAATCATCAATAGATCTGGAGAATTAATAAAACTAACATCAAACTAAAAATTCCTAAACGTATTTTTATTTGTTTAGCAAAAAGAGTTTTACTAACTATAATTATTCTAATTAATTATTCTTTTAAGATTACTGATAATGTACGGTCAAACTCTCAAGGTGAAGCCAAGAGTGACACGTACAGGTCATAGATGAGGCACTCGTGTTCCCCCGTTGGGTGGCGCTACACACCACAAAACGCATGACATCCTACTCAGTTTAGTAGAGTAGAAGAAGAATTTCCCCACGACTTTGACGTTAGCAGCAGCGCTTCTGACCTTCTCACTGCAGCGTGACAAACTGAAAGGTACGAGAGGACTTAATACACCAATTTAGCAAAGTCACTTGACTAACAACAGGAAGGAGTCGTTATCTTAAACTATAGCAATTTAAACTGACTAGTCTCAATGTGCTTACTGTTATTGTATGTGTAACTTTTATATGTACCCAGGTATAGCTAGCAAGCTACTTTCTTGCTAACTTTACTTTTCATTATTTCTGCTTGTATAGCGGAGAATACTAATACGACAGTGACAAAGTTAGCTGGACACGTTGAATGACCGCAGATTGACTATCAGCCATTCATTTTATGTCTGCTTTGAGATAGTATCTTCATTGCTTCAATGCTAACGCTTTGGAGATGGTACCGTTAGCACTAGCAACGGCGTTAGCAAAACACATTACCTTGAGTTTCGTTACTCGGGACCGTAATGACATTACGACCTCCCTTATCCCGCACACGGTAAAGACCCGGGGAGGGAAATGCATGGATAAGTTAAAAACATTAAAAGCTGCCTATTAATTCGCCCGGTGTCTCTTTGGCTGCACAGCCACTAAGCTAGGCCGGACGCGGCTGAGGGTTCAGAATAGCATCCAAGTGAGCTTTATGATGAGGAACCACATTTGTCGAATGAATAAATTAGTTTCTTAAGGCAAAGTCCGTATCAGTGCACGCTGACGTATTCAAAGGATTCTGCCGAAAGAATAAGCTCCTAAAATGAATTCAAAATCTGAAATTAGTCTTGCAGTTAAGCAAGACATCAGCAAGCTGGCGCTGTTAGATGACGTACTTAGTGTGACGAATGACCGTGTTTCACGGATGTCCGTACTGATATTACACTTGATGTCATTGCTGTACCTGAATAGCACAACGCCTGGTTTTTCCCGCAGATGGCTGGTAGCGCTTTTACCAAGTGGTGGACGCTGATGCGGCCTTACTACACCAAGGCCTACCAGGAGATGTGGGTGGGCGTTGGCATCATGACATACCTGTACTACAAAGTCTCCTATGGAGGTGGGTCAAAGGCTCAATAATTGTTGATAAATACAAACTTAATGTGGAGTAATGTTATTGGTGTCGTTGGCATAGCGTTGGAGGTTGCATTATCTTTGGATTGAGAAACAATTGGTTTTGGATTCCTTCTGTGCAAAGAGTTTGATTAATCTGAACATAAATCAACAAAAAAGACAACATAACAAAGTTGTTTCACTTTAACATATTGTATATGACTTTAGAAGTGAGAAATGGGTTTGTAGTGAATTTGTCTTTTAAGTAATGCTTCTAACTTGGATATACCCGGTCTCAGTGTGAGTAACATTCTGTGTTTCTTTCTATTCTAGGCACAAAGGCTGTGAAGAACAGTAAGTAGCCAAGCATGTTTATTTATACCGTGTAGTATATTAGTATTAGTATAGTATGTAGTATAAATATATTTTTTGCATGCATACACACAATGCAACCCAATATAAACTTTTCTATCAGACTTGCTATATCATTGGGAGCTTTCTCTAATTATCTCAGACCCCTTGGTTCATCTGTCATTTCTGCCCATCAATACGCATGAGTGGTTTATAGCAATGCACTTGGGCTAGTTTTCTTTAATATATGAGCTATTTAATATCCTGTTGACAAAATGTAACATTAAAATGTGTTGAGTGTCATTTTATTCGTCTACTTTTTGCAGAGCCTGCACATTGAGTTTCCCACGACACCCCCACCTGCTATGAAATATGGACCATCCATTTGTCCAGAAGTCGAGCTTCATATTTGATTTTCTGTTGTTGTTGATATGGAACAAATAAAGTTGCAATCTAAAACACTTTTTATTGTTTCCTTTGAGTGAGTAGTTGTGCATTTGTTGTGATCATAAAGTAATGCCACATTAACTCAATGCAAAAGCGAAACGATTATAACAAGATGTTGTGATGAAAAAGGGGATCGCCTCAAGATGTACCATCTTTTGATGGTACATCCAATCTTATGTCTGCAGCAAAAGGATATTCAGTAACTCTGAAACCAGTATTACCATTATAATCAGTTATTAAAGCTAATCGTTCAGATAATGGGGTCCTTTTTGTATTTGTGTCATATCCTGTTGTGAGAGAATGAGTGAGCCATTAATGGGCCATGAGTCAGTTTGGGATTAGGTTTTAACTAACTGAGCGGAAGGGATAAACCACAGAATTGCTGTATGTGGTGCGCAAATCAATGGCAACGGAATAATTTTCTCAGTTTGTTAGACTCAACTGAGAATGAGCTGAACAGAGTTCTCCCGTGGGCCAGAGATTTGTGCAGAGGCGGATGATTTTTTCTTTAACACCCTTATTTGAATTTAAAACTAACATAAAATCAACCCCCACATTCAATCTAGAGACTTGTCTATTGATGACATCATAGTGTTCGCGGGAATGCCCTTTTGGGACTGAGATGAATGGATAGCTTTTGACAGAAGGGATGACATACTACACCGGGGTGTAGGCATTCGTGAATTTGTTCCACCGTAATGCTCCGTCATTAAATAAATGTCTGGCCTCCGTGTCTGAGGGAGCTGTCAGGGTCACTTCCTGCTTCTATAGTGCCAAGTTTAGCATTCCACGCCTGAATATACATCACGTGAGAAGTAAGTATTCGAGTACACGAGCGATGTTCTTTCAGGCGCTGTAACGTCCAGTCACTGATGTGATGAAGAAGTGTGCTTATATTAAAGTCTCTGCAGATCACGCTCACCACCCACCCACCCACGCGCGCACGCGCGCTCAGCTGTGGACACGGTGTTGCGATCATTGAAGTGGGAAGCATAGAGATACAGAGGGCGGCTTAACACGCAAAAACATCTGCGAAAGATCGACAGGAAACGTATTTTAAACCTACGCCTGACATACGATCTCCATTGAAATGGCACGCGCGAAACTTCGAGCGACCCTGCTGTGCAGTGCTCGCGGGTGCGCGTGAGGGATTGGGAGGGGGGAGCGCGCACTGACAGACAGGGAGAAAGAGCCTCCCATCGCTCCTGCTGTCACTGCGCTCCCTCTTTTTTTGCTACATTTCAAACATGGCCAAACTCTTGGCCACCATGCCGACACCACCACCATCACCCTCCTTCACCTCCTCGTCGTCGTCATCATCGTCCTCACGCTGCTCCTCCTCATCCTCCACCTCCTCAGCAGCGGCGTGTTCTCCGGTAGCGTGATGCCCCGGGAGGATGGAGAAGCTGTCGGCGAGCCTGTCGGAGATCACTTGGAGCCCGTTGGCGCTGCCGCTGGACGCGGTGGTGAGCAAGTTCCGTCTGCCCACTCTGGTCCGGCTAGCCCACGGTAGGAGACGACCCTTCGCCGCCCACCTCGCCTCCCCCCGGGGGAGGGGGGGCGTGGAGCTCCGGCGCGACCGTGGGAAACTTTTCCTGCTGTTGCCTTCTGGTGATAAGTGTTAGCCGGCTAACGTTAGCTCCTCGCGCGCCACCGCGGATATCGCAGGAGGTTAAAGTGGAGCAGTGATTGGATAGAATGAAGAACGGGTAGTAGGAAAATAAATAAAATTAAAAAAAAATTAGTGATGGCAGGTAGCCTTTCATATTTTTTGTGCGGGTTTATGTTCGAGTATACGAACTTTAAGAACAAGTGGGGACATTTACTGAAAAATGTCGACCGAGTCCAGTTTGATAGGAAATAAATACCTATAAAATACAAAACTTGAAAAACAAACGTGTACCCTTGTTTGTAGGGAGAAAATACGCTTTTGGAAATTAATGAATTAAAAAAAGATACATACATAAATATACATTTGTTATTAATTGAATCCAATCAAAATGCGACAGAGGTGTCAGACTTTTGAAACGTGGGCTTGCAGATTGTGTCTCATTTACTAGATAGTTTTGACATCTTGACATTGATATTCCACCACCCATAATTCCTGAAAGATGTCTCAGATAAACTGCACACAGTCATACTGTGACGTGAAACTTGTGATGATCTTTGCAATAAAGGAATGGAGATTAGAGACACTCTGCTGTTATGAGCCAGTAATGCACTTAAGCTCTTAATTGGATTAAATCACGAGTTACTGAGTCAAAGTCGGCTTCATCAAAGATCTGGGTTCAAGATCTTGGATCGATTTTGCTATTTTTGTTGACAGGCTCAATAACAATATAGTTCAGATTTGGTTTCAATTGCTGTCAAGGCAATTTTTTTATTGGCCTTCTCCATCAATCGTTTATGTTTTTGTTTAGAATTTGCAACATTACTGGACATTAGTGATCTTGCTCCACAAGACTTCTTGGAAGCCCTTATATATTTTAGGAGAGAACGTTTGGAATATATTGACAGGTTTTATTGACTGCCCCAGTCGCGTGGGCACATTCGGTTCTCTTATTCTGAAACGGCGCGTTATTTCCGTTATTATTTAGTTTAAATGTGGCTGCCTTGAAGCGGCCCCTGCGTGACTCTCTTGGACATCAACTTTTCTGCTTCACATCAACCCACTGACTATCCAAGTGGCCTTTTGAGTAACATTACTGTTAAACTGTGGCATGCTTAGGACACAATCCTTTCCTATCCACATTCCGTGCCTTTACTCTGGTGAGCGGGCGACGGGTGTCATTATGGCCAAAGTTGTTCCAGTCCAGCGAGGCCTGGAAAGCCACAAAGTGTCTGTTGTGCTGCTGAAGTGCTGCTCAATTCTTTTCATATGTAAATGATGTAATCTGTCAGTGAATGTGGTGAATACCAACAAGCAGCGACGAGGGGAGAAAAAAGTGCACACTCAAACCACAGGTCCCCGAAGATTATGCACCTTACTTACTCACACGCATTGTGGAGAGAGAGAGAGAGAGAGAGAGAGAGAGAGAGAGAGAGAGAGAGAGAGAGAGAGAGAGAGAGAGAGAGAGAGAGAGAGAGAGAGAGAGAGAGAGCACCCGTGGGTGTTTATTAACTGCACTGTAGTTAACTCACAGAGGCCGGCTTGTTTGGACGACCAGCCGGCCAAGATGGTGGTTACTTATTTACAACATGGCACGATGTTGATGACAGTTGCATCGTCACTGGTAATAGTTTTACAGTGAGCCTTATTTTGGTGTTTGTAGATGTACTCATAAAATAACAGGGTAAGCGACGACAGAAATCCGGGACACTAAAATGCCTGCAAGTATTAAACCATCTTAATTACTGATTACTATTCAGTAATTAAGATGGTTTAATACTTGCGGGCATTACTATTGAAATTGAACATTAACTTCTTAACTCATGTGTGTCTTCATAAAGGCAAAGCTGCACACAGATTGCTTTTAAACAATCTAGGGATTTAACAGAGAATCAAGCCACCTCCAGTAATTGAAAACAATGGGCCTTTCATCCTAAGTATCTAAAATAATGCATCTAAAGACCATCAGTTCCAGTCAATATTCCATGACAATCCTTCACTGAACCAAATTTGGCATGAAAACGCTTCCGTACTACTTTTTCAGTAAAACCTGGTATCCACTGGATATTCCAAGATGGCGGCCATCGCCGGAATTTGGAATGACGGTTTTTCCGTCTGGCTCTTGAATGGCTTCACATATTTTGTTGATCTTACCATCAAAATGTATGTATTTTGACAGAAGAACACCCATGGTGCCAATCAATATTCAATGTGGCTGCTATTTTTCAAGAACAAGGTCAAAAAACTGCAGAGGAGGTGGCATCCTGCTAAATAGGGTTTATCATCAGGGTTATCAAGTGTCACACTATATTTCCTTGAATTCTAGATTTGTGTTCATGTTAGTCACCGTGATGTTCATGCAAAACGGCTGTACTGTTCTTACACCTCCACAGGCCTTAGGTCTAAGTGTTATCAGTAGTAAAATAACTTAAGAAATACAAATGTATGATTGAATAACCAAGAGGAATAAATGGGTGAGGTGACCCTTGAACTTGACATGCAGAAAACCATACTCATGTTTCCCCGTGTCTGTATTCTGCCCGCCATTACCGCGACTGTTGGAATGAAAGGCTCGCTACAGCGGCAAGTACATCCATACATCCATGTGATCTGTGTGTGTGTGTGATGGGATGGAGACGTAGCGCTGTGCTCAGCAGAAATACATGCAGTTGTGCTACACAATGGCTTGTGTGTGTAGGTGTGTGTGGGGGCTGTGTAATAGTGGGTTGCCAGTTGCATGGTGGGATCCTGATGAGTAGTTTGCAGGGTGGCGACCCGTCACTGATAGTGGTAATTATGCACTCTGAACCCTGAATACATGTGTGTCGGAGGTTTAGGTGGTTTAGTGTTTCCCATTGCTGAAATACTCAGTGTGACCATAGAAATAGCAGACTACTGGTGGAATCTAACCACCAATGTAATCTAATCTGTCTGTCCATTTGTGTGTGTGTGTGCTCCAGGTGAATGTGTGGAGGGACTGTCGGAGGAGGATGTGGTGCTGTTACACTCCTGTCGCCAGTGGACCACAGTGACCGCCCACAGCTTAGAGGAGGGACACTACGTTATTGGACCCAAGATAGACATCCCTCTGCAATACCAGGGTGAGCCTGTGCACTCATACACACACACACACACACACACACACACACACACACACACACACACACACACACACACACGCACACACTCAACCCACGCACGCATGCATACACAAACACTGCATTTCGGCGTGAGGCGAAGAAGACACGGGGCACTGCTGCCAAGGACTCTACCGGGAGCCCAGAGTCTCACCAACGGGTGAACTGGAGGTCGCCCCCCAAAAAGGCCTTAATAGTTAGTCAAAATGTCATCCGCAACCTAAAAATACCAATCTTTCCATAAATTGTCCATTTCCTCTGAGGGGGAGACAAATGTCACAAACACTTTTGGCACAAGGCCAACATCTTCCAGCCGCTTTATTTAAGTTGGAGAAAAATGTGCAATTTGTGCAAACAAACACAGGAAATAGACACAGCCGCATTAGATATTGGCAAGTGAGATGTGATGGCTTGTTATGAATAGTAGGCTTGGTCACTACGCACCTAAAGATACATTCTAAAACCATTTCTTCAAAAGAATGTGTCTTAGTCCCGCTCAGAAGAAACATGAACAAATATTTACACAATACAAGTGAAGCGTTTTTTTAAACCCCACAAGAGTTGAGTGTTCTTTCTTAAGCCTCGTGTGTCCTTCTGATTGAAACAAACCTGAAAGGTCCCCTAAAGGTAAACTAAAGGGGAGAAAACGTTGCTGAAATACAGCCATCTAGATACGAAACACCCCCCATTCACACAGCGCCGACGGGACCTCTCCTGTCTCCTCCTGTCCATTGACTCCTCGTCGTCTTCCTGCTGAATGAGTCTAGTCGGTATGACCTCACTGGTGCTCCATCCCGCAGTTCAGACCGTCCTACCAGTCACGTTATTCTCTGTGTAACCGGATCCTAATGCCTCCTCTTCATTGTTTCCTCTGCCGATGGAGTGCTGATGTCACCTCGCAGTGCTGCCGCCTCTCAGGCTCCTTTTCGGAAGTATGAAAGAACATTTGGTGCGTTGAGGTCATTGACATTTTAGACGTTTTATCATTTGACATCGGAAGCATGAGAGCACAGTATTTGCAATATCAGCAGTGAGCAGCAAAGGTAGACATATTGTTCTTCTAACACAATGTGCTATTGTATTTTTTAACATTTAGCATTAACAAGGGGACATTATTAAAACCGATTCTGTGATGATCTAGTAAGATTTAAAAAACACTTTTTTAATTGTTTTTCACTTTCACTTTCAAAAGCTCTCAATTCCAGCGCAACTTTTCCTCTGGGGGACAAACCGCCTCGTCACAGTTTACTACAGGCCTTTTCTACAAATTATTAGAATCTATCTATCTATCTATAACATGTGGTAAAAAGAAATTCTGTAGAACGTCTGCTGATAAGATGCCTCAGTCAGCTGTAGATCTGAGGAGATATGAAATATTGGTTCTCATGTGCAGGCTGAGTGCTCACTGGGACTTAAAAGTAATAACACAATGTGGCTGTCTCCCCGCCACATCAAGAACTGCCTTAGGAACACATCTTGGAAGTGGGAAACGGGTGGGTTATTCTCTTTTTATGACTCAAACTCTAAGACAACATAGATTTAAACCTTGAATGCCTCGAAGCAATTTCACAATCTGGCCCAAATGCCTGCCAGTTCTCTTGAGTGCTTGATGAAGAAGAAGATGATGATGATGATGATACTTTTCACTTGTAAACGATTTCAAAAATGCATTTCCATAGCCAAGGCAAATACAGCCGACCAAGCCATTTTAAATTCATGCATACTTCTAGGACTCCCTCAATATATGGCAGGTGTGTTGTTGTCGAACCGGAGGCCATTGCCAGTGATGAGCTAATGTCTGTGCGATGACTTCATGCAGGAAGTCTAAATAAGCTTACGAGGAGAGCAATATAGGTTTCCCCTTGAGGACAGACAACAGGATGCCCCCTCCTTCTCGTCCGCTCTCTCTCTCTCGCTCTGAATCCTCCTCCATCCATCAGCGAGAGAGGCCCGGATCACTGGAGGGGAGCGGACAGAGAGGCTGAATGAATGGGTTTCAGGGAAGCGAGTGGCGCCAAAGAAGCCCTTGTAATGTGGAGCCGCTGGCCAAAGCCGAATGTGTATGGATTGAAAAGCCTCCGAGTGATTCCGTTTGGATTTCTTGTAGGACATTTTATCAGAGAGCAGAAACCCGTTAATGCATTGTTACAGTAATTATCTTACTTCCAAGACTTTCCAGAGTGCAACTTTAAAGTGCCCATATTTTGATTATTTTAACAAGTTAAAATAGGTCTTTGAGTTCCAGAAAACATGTTTCTGAAGTTGTTTGCTGGAAATAGCTTGTAGGAAACGATTGTTTCCTACCTTTCAGAGTTCTGCTGCTCATTACATATTCATGATCTGCAGCTAATTTGGCCACGCCCACAGCTTGTAGAATCTTTGCTCACACCCCACTGACTGTTACCACCACTAGCAGGTTAACTTTTGCACGGACATGGCAGCAGTAGTTCAACCATACATGTTCGAACCAGAATCCCTCCCGGGGGGGCTACCCTGTCACCGGCCAGCGCACGTTGCAGCGCCCCGCTCTGTCAAAAATAAACTCAATCCGCCGCTCTTCTGTCCTCTTCGGCTGGGACACGATGTAGTGTTTTGTGCTCTTTTGTACAACCAACAACAGAGCATTTTGCATGGTCCTTCGACATGGTGTCTTCTAATCTGAACCAGTGCTTCCAAATCTGTAACAAAATGGCTGCTCTCCGAGAAGTTACTGCTGTAGCCGGTGGGTGGAGACACTGAGGGGGTGGGAATATTCAAATATTTCGGCTTGTGACGTAGAAAACCTTGGCGATTTTGAACAGCTCACCCAGAGGCTGAAGGCTGGATCAATTCAGAAACCCATCTCACTCAAAACAGCATGGATGGATTTTCTTCCAAGTTTGTATGCGTGTGGAAGCACCAGAGACACACAATAACACCCCAAATCCCAGAAAAAAGTCATATTTCCCTAATATGGGCCCTTTGAGGTTTTTTTGGGAAGGGACAGTGGTTTGTTGCATTGAAAAGTAGCACTTGCTGGTTGCGAGCTCCTTATCCTGGGGGATCTGTTTGGATGGGAAAGTGCAGGGGTGGAGGAGAAAGATGGGGGGGAAGGGGCTGGCAAGGAAAATGGTGGAGTTTGGTATTCTGCTCTGCCTCTCAGACCCCCCCTAAAAAAAGGAAATTCTCATGTCTCTTTCCTTCGCGCTCACACAAACAGACTCCTTTTAAAAGGTTGCAGCAGTTAAATGCAATCTGATTTCATAAGGTTCAGACAAGAGTTGGAGGTAAATTCCTGAAATGCTTCCCTGCAACGTCAAAAAGGGACACAAGCCAAACACGGTTTGAGTACAACAAACACGGCGACTGGATGTGTGAGTGAAGGGGCTTCACAGACAGAGGAGGGAATGAGTGTCTCCATGGTGATGGGTCTCTGCTCTGTGTGAGAATGGGGGTCCTTTTATTGGTTGCCATGCCGACCCACGTTGGCTGTCGGTTGGCCGAGAGCTGGTGCCAGGTCATAGGTCAGCGAGGTGTCTTTGTGTTCTTCCCTGTCCAAACAGTTTCTCCTGAGGATGTGTTTGAACATTACTGTCGGGAGACAGAAGAAAAATAACTATTCAACTCCTCTTTTTCCTCCCTACTTGTCTCCTTCCACTCTTGTCTCTCCTCTTTCCTTGCCCTTTGTTCCTTTATTCCTTATTTCCCATCCATTCTTCACTATCCCTCTTTCCTACATGCTCACTCGCCTAATCTTCCTTTTTTCAACTTTCTTCCTCTTCCTCCGTCCATCTTTGCACTTTCCATTGTACACTTCCTCCACCTTTCTCCTCTTTCCCTCACCCCACTTCCGTTCTCTCTGTAGGAAAGTTCAAGTTGTTGGATGAAGACCGAGACGTCAGGGATCCTGTGCAGTATTTTTCCAGTGTGGAGGAAGTCGCTGGAGTCTTCCCCGACCGGGTCTTCGTCATGGAGACGATCACTTTTAGTGTCAAGGTTTGAAAGAACATCAGAATGTTAAACTTAAAACTTCTGTCATGCAAGGTCGTGTTCACACACCCGTCCGTGTGAACGCTGCAGGTGGTGTCGGGGGAGTTCAGCGAGGACAGTGAGCCCTACAGCTTCACTCTGCAGGCTGGAGATGAGCTGTCACTCATGGGGAAGGCGGAGCTTCTATGCGCCACGCCCTCGAAGGAAAAGACGGGACTGAGCGCACTCTTGAGACGCCTAGGGAAGACTCCCAGAAGTACGTAAGGCTCCATGCTATGATTCATAGGGACATACTGAGGCAGCACTGAGTGGGATGAGAATGGAAGCTTCTTTGACACCGGTCGGTTCAGTTCAGAGATTAAAACTTCTATTCGATATAAATCGTGGTCATACTACACTACACATCCCACAAGTATTCACCCAAGCGCATGAGATTTTCAACTTTCCCCGTGCAGCTCTGCACAGCCAGACAATAGCAGCAGTGATGCAATTATTCAAGATAATCACCATTCATGCTTATTTTCAGGGCCTGAGCAGGGAGGAACAGGATTCAGGTTCTCTTACCCTTGGCTAATCTACCTCCCTTGTCTCCGCCTCCTCAGGTAAAACTCCATGCCTGGTCTGTATGAACCATCGCACAAATCAGAGTGTCAGCCTTCCCTTTGGTTGCCGTGGCCACTTTTGCACCCGCTCCCCACTGGAGCAAGGCATGCTGGGCGGGGAGCACACAGTACGCAGCATCATCGAGAGGGTCCGCCTGCCCGTCAATGTGTCCGTGCCTTCGAGACCGCCGCGGAACCCCTACGACCGCCACGCGGTCCGAGAGGGCCACCGCTACAAGCTGCTCAACATCGTCAGCAAGACGGTGGTGCTCTGCATGGTGCTCCGCCGGCAGGAAGTCTCCCCGTCCCACTTCCTGCTCCTGCGCTGCATGCCCCGGTTCAACGTGGCCGAGGCCTCCGTCCACACGGCGTCGCTGGAGAGCCTCCTATTGCGGCACGCGTTCGACCCGGACGCCTACTCTCGAGCCGTCAGAGAGACGCGGCCGGAGCTGGAGTGCATGACGGAGGAGTGCGTGAGCCCGCGGCGCTCTCGCTTGTGCGTGTCGGGCCAGGACTCGTTGGCGCCGGCGCTGCAGCGCCTCTCCATGTGCGGGTACGGGGGCGGGGTTTCGGACAGCCTATCGCAGCGCTGCAGGGACTCTCTGGGAGAGCGGCTGGGGGAGGGACCAGGTGAAGAGCGCGAGTATGTGACTCCCGAGTGGACCGAGGCCGAAATGAGGACCAGTGAGGAAATCCCTTACGAGGAACTCTGGACCAATCAGAACCCAGAGGGCTTGGGGAAGGAGCCAAACCTCATCTCCTTTCATTCGTCTTCATCGTTGGATGGTTCTTTTGGCACCGTGGTGACGAGGGTGTCCACCCCGCCGCCTGTACCTCCAAAATCAGAAGCTGTGAGTTTCGGCATTCACCTCCTGTCCATCTTCCCGACCTTCGCTCTCCCTCTCGTCCGTCCACGGCAGCATCCGGCTGTTAAAAGTCAAGATGCCTGGTTTGAATTATTCATACGTTACAGCTTTTAAACCTCACTGGCCACATTCACACACAAAGACACACTGACTTCCTGGAAAGGCAGAGTCTGTGTGCTAACAGTTCATGAATACATATGAGTATATAGCACTAGGAAGGTGAGTACATGTGTGCTGTAACACAGGAGCTCAATAAATAGCTGAGCTGGCCATACTGATGTCTTAAGAATGACCAATGTAACGCTACAGTTTAACCATTTTTAACGATTAAAAAAACTATAAGATTGGGTCATTTTTCTGCCTCTGAGTGTCAGAGGAATTGATACGTAGTTTCTTCAGGTAACATTATATATTTCAACTATTTTGTCAACAGCTCGTCTCACGTTAATCGAACTAAAGCGATGCAATGATCAATGATCAATTATATGAGGAACAAAGGAGTTTAGGGCCACAATTATTTTCATTTTAACTTCATGTGACACAAACGAGTGCTGATGGTTTCCTCCGCATTGTCTCTTAAAACAGTAAGTCCCCTTACAACAAAACTAATATGTTTTAAGTTTTATTTTAATATCCTGGTATAACGTTTTTTCTCATCAAACATTATCAAGTAGTTCTGTTGCCAGAACCCAAGAATAAAACAGCAACATGGTTGCATCAGTTAATATATTTCATTTTTAAATTACGTGGAACCGAGTAAAGTGACCCTAATGTTCAATTAGAAATGACCTGAAAATGTAAAATCTATCACTTCCTGTAAATCATTTTTACAATTTTATTCTATTGGAACAAGACTTGATTTAGAAATCATTACTTATGATATATAATGATTTAGAAACGTAGAGGATTTCATAAACATCATATATTACTAACGTTACTCTCCTACATCACTTAGTAATACAAGAGGCAAATCCATTTCCAAACTTCTTTGGCAGATTGCTGCTCTTGTACTGTATTTTCATTTTTCATCATTTTGTTCCGTTCCTTCACAGATGACCATAGTCAGTACAATAAGAAATGGATTTGATGTAGTAATCTACAGTGTTTCTGAGTTCGTAGAGGAGGAATCATCACGCTTTGTTTGGTTTAATTCCCTTCTTCTTTGAAAGGGAAGGCAGCGGGGGGGTGTTGACGTCTGCAATGCTGCTGGATTATACCCTGTCACACAGAGCACTCCCGATACCCTGATATTTAGCTTGCCAAGGCACTGTGTGTGTGTGTGTGTGTGTGTGTGTGTGTGTGTGTGTGTGTGTGTGTGTGTGTGTGTGTGTGTGTGTGTGTGTTCACGCGAGTATGTATGTATGTAGTGTGTGAGTTTGAAGAGCTTGTCAGTGTGTGGGGGAGTTTGTTTGAGGTGTAAAGGTCACCTAGTTTGACATTTACTGAGGAGAACGTAGGGACGAGCTAGCAGACACACACACGCACACACACACACTCTCACATTAAGCCTCTTGAGAAGTCAAGTTTTAGGAATTAACTTTTTTTGCTGCCGTAGCTCTCATTTTCTGTGTTTCTGTCTGTGTGTGTGTGTGTGTGTGTGTGTCTGTTTGTGTGTAGGTGAGAGAGGAGTGTCGCTACTTGATTGCCCCTCCGGTTCCCCCCCGCTGCTCTAAAGGAGGGTCTATCTCCAGTCCGGTGCCCAGCCCCCCCGTCCCCCCTCGCTTCCCCAAAACCTCCACCTCCCCGAGACCCAACCTCTCCTTCTACTCCTCTGGACTTCAGGACAGGTAGTGTTTAGTTTGTTACATGTGGAATTATACTTATGATTACACCAAGGGTTGATGTGACCACCCCACCAATCCTCACCAAGTAGCATCTGTGTTGCTCTTGAATGCAGGATATTGGATGTGAAAGACACGGACAAGTAGCGACTTCCTCTTTAAAAATGGTTTCACTGTTGTTGGATCCCAGGGTAACATACATGCACGGCTTAGGCTATGCTAAATGGATCGCTAACAACGGAACCCTACGATGAAAGTTGCGTCAACTCAAGATGGACCAGAGACATCCTCCCATTTGAGCCACACTTGCGTCTTGCTTGTCACAACCTGCCGCCTACATTATTCGGTTGGGGCTTTGAATGCGATGTGGTAAATCTCTATGGTCCTGTAATCTGATCGAAAGCCTCTGATTAGCCACCGAGGGGCCTAATGGTGTTGCATTTGTAAAATAAAACATTTCTTAAGTCTTAAGTCAAATAGAACTCTGTTTCAAGACGTTAGGATCCGCTTAGCATTGAAATACAGTTAAATGCTGTTGAAACACAAGCTTCCCAAAAAGATGCACCCACTTTTTACCTTCAAGACAAAATAAATGCAAAGCAGGAAATGATTTGTTGATATGGAGACCATTAACTAATCCTCATATAATGTATGCAATCCGTGCTAACTGATACCAGAAGCTAATGTCACTTTAACCTGCCTGCTCCCAGCTGCTCGCCCTCTCCAGACGCCTCCCTCTACTGCTACCCGTGCTCGTGGGCCGACTGCCCGGCCCCTCACCCTGCCAGTCCCGAGCCAGCCTCTGCCGTGCCCGCAGACAACACGGCCAATCCTCATCCGGCGCAGGCGACCTGGGCGGAGCCTTGGGCGGACGCCTTCACCTCCTGCGGACCACGCCTGAGGCCTCCGCAGAGTCGATTTGCTCCCTTCGGGGCCTTGAACCCCTTCAACCGTCAGTCGCCTTGCCCCTCGCCCGAGCCCACCGCCAATCCCACGACGGACTCCTCCCGAGGGGCGGAGGGTGGCGGGACGTCCGCGGGGGTCACTGAAGGGCAGTCCCCGTCTCCCGACCACACTTGGAGGCCTCCCACCGACCTGTCTGTGCTGTCCTTGGAGGAGGTGTCGGCCTGCCTGCGGTTCATCGGCCTATCGGAGGCGGCAGTGGGCGTATTCCAGAGGGAGCGAATCGACGGCAGCCTCCTGGTGCAGCTGACCGAGGACATCCTGTCACATGACTTCCACCTGAGCCGACTCCATGTCACCAAGATCACACAGTTTATTCAGGGCTGGAGGCCCAAGATCTAACACACACACACACACCTACTGTCCTGATAATGTGCCTGTTGGCTGCTGAGCCTGCTGAATGTGCCTTCCACTGTGACCAACTGGCTGCTGAGCCCCGCTGACTGAAACTGAGACGTTGCCGAGGGAAACCATGCCACCCTGTGTTTAGATGACAGAACTGACACTCGACTGGCTCCCATCGGTCTGCGACGGACTGACTCCCCGTTTGTGGTGCGAATCACAAACTGGGACTAGTTTACTAACAAAATGGTTCTAAGACCTACAGTGACATGAGGAAAGTGGTGAAGTTTTGATTTGTAAATAGGGCAGATAGTCCACCACCATCCCACATCAAATCTGACATGCGGAAAAAAATACAGAGGGGGTTTATAGGCATTTACAGCCTTTATTGTGGTATGAGGTGAAACCATTCGGATGTAACACTGAACCAGTTCCTCTCCATCTGTTTATCGAGCATCACTGGCCTGTTGTTGGCATGAATAACAATTTTTAGGATATAAGAGGGAATTAGTTGTTTAGAGCTGATTGAGAGAAAAAAAAGAAAAGAAAAATCGGAGGCACCCAATAAAGAGAAAATAAGTCTCTGGTACTGATTGACACTGAACCCTATGTTACACTATTCTGTATGAAGGCCATTTTGTCATTTTTGTGACATTTTCTATTAACCTTCCCTGTAAGGGTAACACGAGACGTCCTTCTCTCTGTAGACGTACAGATGTGTTGCTCAGAAATAGAGTTCTCCAAATGTACCTCAGATCACTTGTTCAGATATGCTTAATAATAATAAATGAGTAATGATAAGTAATATGCCCACGAAGCCCTTTTGGTTATGTCTTTATTACACACCTCTAGAATCAAAAAACAGCCTGAACAGTGCGTTGAAAGTAATCAACACCATTATAAACTCCAATTGCCAAGTTATTAAAATGTACATGTTGTGGATTTAGTCAACCAGTTTTTATTATTGTAACTTTAAATTTTAAAGACCAAATAATTGATCAAAAGAAAGAAATTGGCAGATAAACAACAATGTTTATCATTTTTATTTGCCTTGCCACATGATTAGATGGAGAGTTACTCTGTTAATCCCCTAAAGTAAATTATTATACCACTACAGCATTTGTACACGTAAAGAAATAACAAAATATATACAAAAAAGTAGAATATTAAATTAAATCAACTTAACTAACTCAACAATATTGCAAAGATTTAAGTATAGTGCACAGGCCCCAACAGACTGGTGAACATCTGCAACATCGAATATTTAGACAAAAGACAATAGAATTTGGCGTGGACTGAACCGACATTAGCCGTTCAAGGAATACAAGCTAAATAAATACAGCGAACTACTTCTTCAAGTTGGCCCCGATGACGCCATGAGCCTCCATCCAGAAGCAAGAACACAGAAATACAATTTATGTCGAATGTCAAACTAAACTTGTTCATCACTTATGCGCTTCTCTTGTTTCCGGCTGATGTTGCGTCGCAATGTCTGAAATAAGTCCTCTTCAAATTCCATAATAATCCCAAAATGTGACTGCAGCCGCATCAGATGCCAAACTCCCCCTCACACACCTTTTACTCCTCCTTGGTCTGCTACTGAATAGAAACATGGAGGCCTCTGGAAATCAGATTATCCTCTTTTGTTTGGTGCTTGAATCATAACAACAGGCAGACAGGAGGCTGTGAGGTTTATTGCAGATAAGGCCGGATACAGGACCATCGTTATTGCATTGAAAGAAAATGATCAAATAAAGCAGTATCCCAGATCTGTTTGCTATCAGAAACGTTTAGAGCTGCCGTCAGAAAACACAAGAGACAAATTACAAATGACAGCCAGGTCAATGGTCACCAAACTCTCAACATGTAAACATCTTATATAGTAGTACACAGTGTACATGCTACTCAAGGTACAACCAAGACCACATATGTACTCATGCAAATATAGTTTTTTGTGAGGGATTCACAGCCAGGTATTTGGTTGGTTTACTGTGAGTGATTATTATTATAAATGATGTTGGATTGGAAATACAGGTGCCTAAAAGTGTATGCTAATTTTAACAGCCTATAAAGAAGTGTATAGACAGCTGATTTCAGCAGCTTAGTCCTGAAAGTACGGATCAGAGCCTCTCCAAAATGTCACAAGATAAATTGACAAATTTTAATAAATGCACAAAACTCTAACCAGCACAACCTTGAGATCAAATAATAAATTATACTTGCTCATAAAATCTAAGGGAGTAAAGAGTAGGATGAAACTAAAATACTCGGTGGAAACAATGAAAATCCGATGTTTTGTTTAACACGCTTGTTTAAATCCAAAACAATCCGCCGTGAGGTTTTTGAATCTGAAAGGCGTAACTGACTCATGGACAGCCAACACAATAAATAGCTATCACTGCCAACAACAGGTACTGAATAGGAGAAAACTCTAGTGCAGCACACCCTCAAATCTCTCAGACGCACGTCGATTAGCCGAGTCTTCTGAACTGACGTAGTGGTGGCTCGTACCAGACACACAATATTTAATAACCAAATCAATGTCATGCTGCATAAAAAACAGATTTCGTTGAATAGCAGATATGGTTTGTAAACTGGATCATTTGTAAAACATTTGGCTGGAGTCCTTGGGGTCCAATAGAAGCGGTACCCATGCACACCACAGAGGAAGATATGCACTTTGGGGCTGCAGCGCTAGAAGATTTATTGATTCCACTTTATCTCAAGTGACCATTAGTAAGAAGTGGACAATCTCTAAATGAAACGTACATAACTGTTCATTGACGCACTGGTGTGTGCTTGAATAGTTGAATAAAGATCTCTTTACAAATGGATTTTGCATGAGGGGTTTGTTTTGTACACAGAGAATAAATGATAATCTGATTGTTCAATCAGATTAACAAAGGTAAGGGCAGAAAGAGAGACAAATACCTCATAGCAAGAGATAAACCAGAATAGAAGAAATAACAGTCATTAGTTGGAGAAACAGGAAGCTCAGCATCATTTAAATTTTCAGTTTTTTTGGTTTTGGTAGCAAGTGCAGATATTGTTTCTCATTACGGGAAAACTGGAAGAAGGAGACAAGGTTATGCAACATAAATAAAATGATTGGGACATGAATGCCAGTAAATTCTCTAAATATTGAGGCGAAATCTAAATGACTGCATTCTGAAGGTCTCTGTTCATGGTAAAGGTAAGATAACGTGGGGCTTTTAGAGAGCAAATATTAAACACCTGACTTACTATCTGGTAGCTTGTGAAGGTCCTCTATATGATTAATAGACTATTATTTTAACCAGTAATGATACATCATTTTTCTATTTGTTGATTGGATCTTGGGCTGTTGATCATGAATTTATGATCTTCAATATTTATTCTGTCTTGTTATTGTGTCTTGTTACAGCTGTGGGATAACACCGTCAAACATGTTATTTAAAGGTATTTATTAGTCCTCTCCTCTGCAGACTTACCAGGACCTGGAGTAAACAAAACTAGTTGAATGCCACCTTCACCCTCGCCTGGAGGAGTTCATCACAGAAGAGGACAGCCTTGAAAAAACACCACATGCAGATCATACCCAGAGGGTCCACAAGCTGGTGCACTAGACCCATCTTCTTGTCTTTATCTGCCCAGATGTTCCCGTTTCCTGTCAGCATCATGTTCTACCATCTACTTCCCTTCACACATTTTAGCAAATAGTAATGATACCCACACTTTCGTACGTTAATTCAAGTACTATCTTGAATGTGTGACTTGTAACTGGGCCTGTGGTATAGGTAGAGTAAAATATCTGAGCAGTTCTTCCTCCAATGACCACTAAAATGCTAACAAAGGTTAAGTCCCGTTTCTCATCTGTAAACATGATTACAATAATGTGAGTATGCCCAGAGAATGTCTAATATGAATGACCTGTTGAGTGTCGATGACAGGTTAAGGACCTCAAACGCAGCTGAAGTATTGCCGTATCATAAAGCGTTTTGTATGCACTCAAATTGGCCCTTTTATTGGGGAAACGGCACATCAATTATTACGGTGGTATCATAATGTACAATCAATAGAGTGCCCGAAACGCCCGTGGGCACGTGACTATTCATTTGTGGTTGGCGTTTGTTCATCCGGCATTATTTCGGTCTGCTAACAAAATTGGTGGGTCCTTGAAATCGCAGTACAGCGCTGCTGCAGCCGGCCGATCCTGTGACAGTGAGTAGGTGTCGGCAAAGACAGAACTCCAGTACAGGTAACGTCACGCTTCTAAAGAGCTTTCCCTATCTAGAAAGAGAATAACAACGGAGCGGACTCAGCAAATGCGTTTCTCCACCGCAGGAAAAGCGTAGTACGTCACAGCTGAAGGAAGACTAACGTTAGGCTAACAAGTAGCTTCACTAGCTTGGATTTAGCTCATGGATTTCATGATCGCCTGCTGATTATAACCTTCCGTCGTTTCAGTACGGTGTTCTTATGATTGGGCTCAAGGTTACTTGTAAGTCCTTAACGGCAGTGAACGTCTCGCAGACCGTGTGATCCTGTTTGCCCCCCCGTGATCCTACTTTTACTGCTCCTGTCATTGCTAGCAGAGGGATCTGGGTGAAGGTTCACAGCCCGGGTGGCAGTGTTGGGCTGGGTGACCGTCAACGGTTTAATGTCGCACTGATAAAAAAAACAAAAAAAAAAAACGTTTATTTATTTCTATGATCTGGAATTGAGCCGGCGTAGCTCTGCTTTAAGGGGAAAAGCCGTTTTGATATTTATTTGATATTGTGGCAAAATGCTCAACAGAGGCGAAGCTGTTAACAAACCGTTAAATATGTTTAGGTTCATAGAGGGGACAAGTTCAGTGATTTGAGGAAGAAAATAGTTTCTCATTCTGTTTTCTGTATAGAGCATTTTAATGTTACAGTTTGTCAATATGCTTTTACTGGGGGTATAAAGCATATAAAACGTATTTAATTTACTATTTATGCTTAAATTAAATATAATGCGTCAAATACAGACAGTGCCATAACACGTATATTTAATTTTAAAACATAGTAAAGTAGAAGTATATGGTAGCATAGAATGGAAATAACGTTACTTAATTACAGTACTTCCACTATTAGATTTTTATTTCCAGTTATATTTAGTCTTAACTCTTTTTTTTTTTTTTTTTTTTTTAGAATTTGTGTCAGTGACGCAATACCCTTTTTAAAAAAATACCAATATTTGATACCATGGAAAAATATTAATTAAAAGGGGTTGTGCATGACGGTCAGATAGCTCAGAGAGGAGGGAGCGCGAAACGCAAACCATTTAAAATATTTAGTACAGGGATATTTACGGTATCAGTAGTCTTTCTTTGTTAGCTGTTATTCTCACTGTAAACGTGCAGGGATGACTAGTTTTATTATGCCTAGTGTGTTTTAGACACTGTCAGCCAGACGCATTGACTTTGAGCCTCTTACCTGAGAGGCTTTGTAGTGTCACTCTCCAGTAAGGATGTACACATGTCTACATTTAAACGCACTTGCTCAGTTTATTACCTCACTATACGCTCTTATAATAACTCCTTCATGAAGGTTAGGGACCCTCATTGATATAAAGTAGTTCTTTATATTGTAAATGCTGCATTTTCTGCTAGTTTGCGGTCTAGTTTTTCATTGCTATCAAAACAAAGTATTCCAGTAAAACACAATGTTATGAATGTTAAACATTGTCGGGAACTTTTTGTTTGATCAACATGCCGTTTTTCACTTTGCACTCACTTCTCTCTCTGCAGAACATAATGGCTTCCATGTTGCTGAACACAATGCGGGCCGGCTCTGTCAGCCCTTCCTGGGCGGTGCGGTTGGGTAAGTTTTGTGTAAAGTTGGTTTCACACATTGACATGTTCTAATATATGTCAAAACTAAGTAGGTAAATATATCAAAAAGGAAAATCAAATCATAGAATTGAAATGACAACACTGTGTATGACTAGTAATGTTATCCACTGTCACTTTTGTTAGCCTTTTCCTCACTTATTGGTCATCCAGTGTTCATTATATACTGTTAATGGCTTGACACATTTGGGCCATTTACACTTTAGTGAAGTAATTTAAATGATGGGATTGAGGATGAGTAATGTTTTCCCGTGTGTGTCTCAGGGGCACGCTCTCTCAGCACGACGGCCCAGCTTCATGCTCAAGGTGAGTCAGAACTCCTCAATGACACACCGCACATTTGCATAAAAAGATCTTGTGACGACTCTGATTTATTCCTCAGGTCAGCTCGTATCCATCAGTCTGACCGCTTGTTACTGTCTTGCTTTCCTTTCAGTCCAGACAAAGAGCAAGAAGACTCTGGCTCGGCCCGGTGTGAAGAACATAGTTCTGGTGGAAGGAGTTCGAACGCCTTTCCTGCTGTCCGGGACTACGTACGTCTTGGATTCTTTTCTTTTTGTCCAAGCTCGCTTTCTGGAGTCTCTGCCCATCATCGCTTCAGGAGGAAGGAAAACCTGTAGTGTAATGACCTTCTCTTGTTTATTCACAGATATGCTGACCTAATGCCCCATGACTTGGCCCGGGCAGCTCTGCAGTAAGTGTGTCCTTATGTTGTGGTATTTATGAGAATGTTGTTGCAACACGATCATCTTCACCGACAGGTGTTATTAACACAGTGTATGGTTGTGCTTTTTTTCTTCCACCATTTGGTCTTTTAAAAGCCTGTTTTTCATATTCTGTGACTGTGGGGGAAAAAATGGTTTGATTTTAGTGCTACTGTGCTTTGAAAAAGTTCTGTTTTTGCTTTTCTAGAGGTCTGCTGCAGAGGACGGGTTTGTCCAAAGACGCTGTGGACTACATCATCTATGGAACAGTCATCCAGGAAGTCAAAACCAGCAATGTGGCAAGAGAGGTATGATCACACAACAACAAAGGGCCTTGCATATGTTTATGTCATCTCTTTAAGCCTCAATCCGAAGTCATGATGTTAATCAAAGGAGCATTCCTGTCCGGTTGTACATCATCTTCATTGTTTTTTTTTTTTTTTCCTACTATGATTTCAGGCGTCACTGGGTGCAGGCTTCTCTGACAAGATCCCATCCCACACCGTCACCATGGCCTGCATCTCCTCCAACGTGGCAATGACGTCCGGTAGGTCCGCCACAGAAATCTACGCTCCAAGCCGCTTCAATCTGACATGTGCTTTACATGTGGCTTCTATAGCCTTAAAGGGGAAGCTGAACGACTTACTCCTAAATTGTAGCGGCAAAAAAAAAAAAAAAAGAAACTTTTTGTCACTTCCTTTCGACTTTGGTAACAAAACACACCGTAACAGACCACACCAGATGTGTGTTCTTGTCTTGTCAATGCAGTAAGGTGCATACATTAAGAACGTTGGCGACAGAAGCAAGGATGTACATGTGTCATTTTGTTTTTCTTTACTTTGTTTGTCCCTCCAGCTGTCGGCCTGATTGCTGCAGGCCAGTGTGACTCCGTGGTTGCAGGAGGGGTGGAGTTCATGTCCGACGTTCCCATCCGCCATAGCCGTAAGATGAGAAAGACCATGCTGTCCCTCAACAAGGCGAAGACCCTCGGCCAGAGGCTGAGTCTGATTGGCAGCATCCGGATGGCACATCTGTCCCCGGAGGTTTATATTCACTTCAGATGTTGCACCTTTTGGATTTTGATACATGTATTCTTTTAGCCCGCCTTTGACACACACAGGAATTCCTCCTGTAACATTTAATCGTGTGTATGTGTCGGTGGATAGCTTCCTGCCGTGGCGGAGTTCTCCACGGCCGAATCGATGGGCCACAGTGCCGACCGACTGGCTGCTGCCTTTGGGGTGTCCAGAGTGGAGCAGGACGAGTTTGCTCTGCGATCACACACGCTGGCCAAAAGTGCCCAGGATGCAGGTCTGCTGAAGGACGTCATCTCATTTAAAGTGCCAGGTAAACGCATATCAATGGTTGTGTGCCTAATCACAGTAAGAATGAATTATAAAAAAATACAGCCAAACAGATTTAAATCTTATTATATTCGTATTTAAAAAACACTTGTCACTGATTGGCTCAACGCGAAGTGCCTGGGATTTTTGGGAGGAAATGTACTGCTGCCATGTTTCACATTAATCGTGACATATCTCGTAATTATGATGTTGGCACAGAAGAGCCCCCCCTTTAGTGGGAAAGGTAGCAATTTAGAGCATTTCTTCGTACAACACTTGAAGTGTGTTTTTTTTTTTTTTTTATAAATGATTAGGATTTACATGATGAGCGTATTTTTCTCTTTACCAGGTCGTGATATTGTTTCCAAGGACAACGGCATCCGCCCATCGTCCATGGAGCAAATGGGCAGACTGAAAGCCGCCTTTATTAAACCTCACGGCACAGTCACCGCCGCCAACTCCTCTTTCCTGGTACGCGCGCACACACAGACACACACGCGTATGATTTAAACTAAAACGCATCTTCATTCACGAAACCAATTGTTGAGCCCCATTCAAACTTTCTCCTGCGATTTCTCCTTCAACTGTTTTTTTTTTTTTCCATTTTCGCGACTCATTAACTGCCCCCGACGTTAAACGAGCTGCTTGTGCGCATGTGTCCTCAGACCGACGGGGCCTCTGCTGTGCTCATCATGTCTGAAGAGAAAGCTCTGGCTATGGGTTACAAGCCTAAGGCGTACCTCAGGTATCTGCTTCCTCTGTTTGTTAGAGCCGCCCCGTTTCACCCCGAAGATGCTCTTTCAGGTGTGCTGATCATATTGTGTTTGCATCCTGGCAGAGACTTTGTCTACGTGTCCCAGGACCCCAAAGATCAGCTGCTGTTGGGGTGAGTCCCTTGAGTAGAAATGTCCTCTCACTGCTTTTATTTGAAGTTTTGATTTTATTCACAAATTATTTTTTTTTCATCTGCAAAACAAGGGAATCTCACGCGGTCTGTGGTGGAATTTTTAGGACGAAACTTGTGTGTGTGTTTTGTGTTTAACCTTTTTGTTAATTGTTCTTCTGAAGACAAACAGTGTGACTCTGTGTCCTGTCCAACTTGCAGGCCAACATACGGTACACCAAAGGTCCTGGAACGGGCCGGCTTGACCATGAGCGACATTGACGTCTTTGAGTTCCACGAGGCATTCGCAGTAAGTTCACTCATTTCCAAGGGGAAACTCTACGAACTTTTGCGTTGCTGGGTGAATGTGTCCTCCTACTTCCAGTAGGTCTGGTGTCAGTGGTAATTCTGCACGTATATTTGTGTTTTCCAGGGACAGATAATGGCAAATTTGAAGGCTATGGACTCCGATTGGTTTGGCCAGACGTACCTGGGCCGGAAATCAAAGGTAAAGAAATCTGCTCCTCATATGTCACATACAGAGAACATTCTGACCAACGTGGCCATACAACGCCCTCTTCAATCAATCATTTGGATCCGTGTAATGAAAAAGCTGACATTGAAAATGAGATTTCCAATGTCAATCTGATTATCCACGCTATAAAAAATATATAACATGTATATATTAAACATCAACAAACAAGTAGATATATTTTTAGTAGTTTATTTACTCTACATAATAATGATTTATATTTGGCAACTCATTTTTAACAAAATGATTGAATGAAATGGGTAAAGAGATTATTCACCCCTCTTTTTAAGTGTCAGTCTCCTCTTTAGATGGAGTTCGGAATTCACACATTAAGGCTTGTGTAAATTGTAATTAAAGTCCTGAGTGTGTGTGTGTGTGTGTGTGTGTGTGTGTGTGTGTGTGTGTGTGTGTGTGTGTGTGTGTGTGTGTGTGTGTGTGTGTAGGTGGGCGCTCCTCCCATGGAGAAGTTCAACCTGTGGGGAGGCTCTCTGTCTTTGGGCCATCCGTTCGGGGCCACCGGCTGCAGGCTGGTAACCACAGTGGCCCACCGGCTGCAGAAGGAGGGAGGACAGTACGGCCTGGTGGCGGCTTGTGCTGCCGGAGGACAGGTAACTTACCCGGCGACTGGTGACAAACTGTCACTTTCATTTAGTTTCCCAATGCTAAGCGTTTGTTTAGTGACATGAACTCGGATGTTAACGCATTTGTTTGTATTCTCGTGTTTTGTAGGGTCATGCCATGGTGATTGAGGCCTACCCCCAGTGAATACCACCTGATAATCAGGTTCATTGTGACAGCTACACACAAATACACACATACACACACACTGTAACATCCAGACAACTGAGTGTACATACTAGTGCCACTTTGCCTTCATCAAAGAAGAGTTGGATATGGTATGCAAGGGTGTTTTCCTTGTGTAAATTCAACCTGGCTGAGAGTCTGTTAAGTTGCAGCAGAATGTTGTCACGAAAAGTTGCGTATGATATTATGGACTTTGTGCTGCATCAAGTCAGCGTCGTCACTGAGTCGAATGTAACATAGCAAAGTTTAAGCACTCAGAAGAGTTTCAGAGATCGTAATGTTTGTATAGGCTTTAATATTTTTTTTTCTTATGAACTGTTGAAATTAAAGTGTGTGGTGATAACCCCACTGACACAATGTCTGGATCTGCTATTCTTTCCTTCCTTCCTGTCAATTGTGTTTTTACATCTGTGCTTTGTGATTATTGGACACAAATGCCACTGTTTTTCAATTATTTATGTTGACTTTTCTTCAACTGTGGTCTATATAACGTAATATTTTGGGTGTTTGGACTGTTTCAATTTGACATTTGCATTCATACTTTTGCCGACTCATGTGCCAAATTACTTTGAATGAAAGTTTAAGGTGAGGTACAAGAAATGTACGATGTACTTTAATCCGGAAATGAGTGGAAGTTTATTATTTCTAATCATTTGATTGAATGATTTGAATTGGAATGATTTGATTTTAGATTTGGGAAATGTTAGTTAACAACTCATGTATTTTATCTAAGCCATTAAACCAGTGAGAAAACGAAAAACAAATCTCATGCGATAATAAACAAAACTATTTCAGCATGATTGTGGGCTCATTGAAGGAAATATTAGGACGTCGTATTCTTATAAACAAGCAGACATTTAGACATGGCCCCAATGGTTGGGGCCTTCACGTATACATTTAAGCTTGATTACTGCAAAGGGAAACTATTAAGCAGTGCATTTGGTACACCGGTAATTCAGTCTTGACTGTGAGCGTCCTGATGCATCTTCTCCACGTGCCTTTTAAACTCTGCTCTGATTGATGCGCGGACAACAACTTCAACTGATGTTGATGGGCCATGTTTAATTCAGCAGAGACTTTTTGCAAGGAAAAAGATCAAGGCGTTGTGCTTCAGATGACAATGAATGAACAATGGATTTGGGGAACGATGAGGAGGAGGAGGAGGAGGGGGTGTGAACAGCCAACTCCTTTTTAACTGATTAAAAAAGAAAATCTACATCGCCCAAAAAGCTGTTTTCTTTTGGATGCAGGCCTCTTTACCGATACGTGTCAGCGGCTGACTGACTGATTCCCGCGCGCATAATTGAAGGGGAACGACGGTGTCTGGGGGGGGGGGGGGGGGGGGGGGTAAAGAGGGGGCTTCCCGGGGATTATTTTTAACACCACGTGAATATGGAAAATTATGGGAATTTGACTTACAAGTTCCTCTTGCAGTGGTGCCTTCTCGGTATTTGGGTGTTTTGTGTTTTTTACTCCCGCTAAAGTGTTTGTGTGTAATTGAAAGCCGGCGAGGAAACCAACGGCGCTGCCGCGGTGCGCTCGGGGGGGGCGGGGGGTGTTAACATGACTTCAGTCAGACACTTTCGTTTAAAATGTATTTAAAGATTAAATTCTTCCAGTTGATTAATGCCGCTGAGCCTGTCACTCGGCTACAGGCGCGGGGAGCAAAACCAACGTTTTACCGCCGAGGCAAAACGGAGCTCGAATGTAAATAGCGGAGAGAGAAAAACGGGGAGTCTTTTGTGTGTGTGTGTGTGTGTGTGTGTGTGTGTGTGTGTGTGTGTGTGTGTGTGTGTGTGTGTGTGTGTTTAAAGCTTCAAACCCGCCTCAACCCTGCGAGACACCGGGGACACGCAGACACACGCCGGCATTGCGGGCCGCCTCAGCGGGGCTTTGATCACACGGAACCTTTCATGGGGAATGACTGGCGAAGGCGCCCGCTGCTGTCACTACAAATCTGCCTCACCGAGCGCGCGGGAGGGGCGGGGGGAGGGGGGCCGGGGGGCCGGGGGGCCGGGGGGCGTCTCATCTCGTCCCGCTCACCGGCTCACGCGGGGCGGCACCTGCTGAAAGCCGCACTTGATGAATGGACTATGCTGTAGGGATTTCAGGGTTGGGCGCCCCCTCCCCCTCACACACCCCTAATCACTAGTCACTAGAACCTCATCTATTTATCTTCTTTTAACCTGCTAATTCACTGCGTTTTGTTTCTTACTGTTATGTCATCTGTTTATATTTTTATATAATTTTTCTGTTTATATATTTAGATGTGTGCCTGGAATATCCTCTAATGCCCTACACAGATATATTATCAGTACTGTTAGAAGGACAAATATAATTTGACATTTCCACTAAAAACACAATGGATTCTGAAACAGTTTGCAATTGAAACTAGAACGGGCGCATACCTTCGCCGCATACCTTACGTCATGTTGTGACGTCATTTTGACGCACTTGCGTCAGAGTGACGTCATGACGGATGTGGATTATTTGAAAGGTATTTCGTCATAGAACAATACGGCATTGGTTTCATGACAGTAGCTCGATTATGAAGGAAGTTATGGTCAAAAGTGTCTTTTTGACCTTTTCATGACCTTGACCTTGACCTTTGACAAATCAAATGTGCCCCGGATAATGACCAATCAATCCACCAAATTTCATGCGAATCGGTTCAATACTTTTTGAGTTATGTGAATAACAAACAAACATATTTACAAATAAATACACAGTGATCAAAACAACCTCCGCAAAAGTATTTTGCGAAGGTAATAAGCATGTTCTCTTATTGAATATGAAGTATTAGGAATGGAACAAGTGGACAAAAATCAACATATACATCCAAGAAACACCCTGGGCCTGTACCATGAAGCTGGTTTAGGTGGCTAGCCAGCTAAGTTTCAGCTTACTTTCCACCAACCCCGGGTTTTCGGTACCATGAAAGTGGCTCGGCTTCAATCGGTATTCGTTGCCATGGTAACTTACGCTGCACGGCTAACCTGCTCCGGGGCAGGTTATGTTCTGGATTCGAGCTCTCAGTCAGAAGTTTGACCAATCAGCGGTGAGCAAAGAAACAGCTAACGTAATTAATTCCTAGCTTCTGGTCTCTGTTGCGATCATTGCGGCTTCACCTTTTCTTCCAAATCCTGTGGACATCTCAGCGAAGATTGTTAGAAGAGCAGTTCGTAGGGAAATCCCCTTGACTTTCCTGATACTTCCTTGTATGTAAGATGCAGATATTCCGCGAAAGGAATAACTTTGCGAACTCGTTGAGCCGCAAATAACAAATGTGATTACGTCGAAGCCGCACTTACTGTACCGCAAATGGTTTGAATTATATTTTTACATATATTTTTTAACTTACGCATTAACGCTATCAGCAATGTTCCTCTAATATTGTTCTCTTGCTTTGGCAGCAGAGAGGTGATACTGCGTGCTTGGAAAACATTTTTACATTCTTCATATTTCTTAAGAATAATTTCTTGCTCCTCCGCGGAAAAATATATTTCTCTCGCTCTCGCTCTCTCTCTCTCTCTCTCTCTCTCTCTCTCTCTCTCTCTATATATATATATATATATATATATCGAACGTGATTTGTTGTTCGGTGCCGACGTCA
This sequence comes from Apeltes quadracus, assembly GCA_021346845.1. Classification (NCBI taxonomy): domain Eukaryota; kingdom Metazoa; phylum Chordata; class Actinopteri; order Perciformes; family Gasterosteidae; genus Apeltes; species Apeltes quadracus. Next base: position 6,177,614 of record CM037934.1, on the reverse strand, counting down.
CTCTTTTATGTGCACGCGGAGTAATCAGAGTTGAAGGATCAAAGCCTGGGTTGACAAACTCAGTTGATAAGCGGCGTCATGGTACCAATAAAGCCTGATTGCTTTGGTTTGGTTTTGTCGATTCTGAACCAATTCTGGAACCCTGAGTTTGTTGAACCAGCTTCATGGTACAGGCCCCCTGTCTCTTGTTTGTCTACTGAGCATAATAAGATGTGTGAAATGACACATCATGGTTAGACGTTATGTGAACAACTACTTCTACAGAACGTACAACACAATAAACTAAAACCGAAGGAAGAAAAGCCAAAGCTCCAAAAACTTTTAGATAAACTTGCTAAAGATACCTGTCAATGTTTACTGTCAATGTAAACATTGCTTTCACGAATCATGTGTCAATGTCAGTCAAGCTGTTGATCCGTTATCCAGCTATGACAGAAGTGGTTACCAGTAGCAACAGATGCTTAACCAGCATCGACTGCTGGTGTTATAATACTCATATGCAGCCTTAATGGAGTGGCCTCTTCCCCAAGTCATTTTAAACAACCACATTGGTTTAGGTTTTTAAGTCTTGTCACAATTTTGTGACAATTGAGTGGCAAATGATTTTAAAGTAGTGCCAGGCCAATGATGTGGAATGTTTTCTGTGCTGGCCCTCCTCCATAACGCTGCTTCAGAGAAGTAGCAGAGAATGGGTTGGGCGGGTTTACAGAAAATAAAGAACTGGAACCCCGAAAAATACAAGCGCTTATCGAAAAATACCTTTTTTTTAGGGTCACTCGTTAAAAACAATGGTGAGAAATGCCTGTCAAAAGCGTCTTGCGGTCGTCTACCCCATCATGCTGACTGCGCTAATATCTGAACGGGTTGGTCCAGATGTTTTGAACATCTTTTCACACCGTTGGCGGAGTTTGGAAATCGTACCTGGAATGGTTCTGTGATGCACGGGCAGGACTCTGCGAGGTCCTGAAACATTGAGCGGATCACATGGCTGCTGCCACCCAATGTTGATCTGTTCACGGGCCCCTGTGCTTCAGAGGACACACAGACACACACACACACACACACAGTAAATACATCTCGTCTGTCGGTTGTCCACCGACTGGTCACAGGTGCTTGGCAGAGTCAGTGAGTGGAGCGAGTGGATTATGAGGAACCGTAATTGGCTGTCCAGAGAAGCTGCCTGTATATATCAGAGTGTGTGTGTGTGTGCGCGCGCGCCCTGTCCGGAGTTCATCATAATCTCATGACGGTCAGTTAGGGTTGTTAGCCAGGCTCGATCTCCTGTTGGAATTTTAAATGTTATTGATCAGATGCCTATGCAGCATCCATAACGAGGCACTGTCTTCTCTCTCACACACACACACACACACACACACACACACACACACACACACACACACACACACACACACACACAGAGTATATCTCATTACGAGCCGTACACACTCATACACATTTCCTCATTAACCGCTAGTCAAACCCATTAAACATCCATACACATAGGTGTCACACACACACACACACACACACACACACAAAGGCACACAGAGGCACACTTATCTGAGTGTGACGGAGGAGAATGAAGGATGGGGGCCACGTCTGGACATGAATGGGTGTGTGGGTATTTGGGTGAGTGTGCAGGGAAGTGTGTGTTTGCGTCGGTATCCAGTGTGCCATTTGTGTCAGTGTACCGCTGCGCACACAGCAGTGTGTATCTCGAGGAGAGTGTGTGTGTGTGTGTGTGTGTGTGTGTGTGTGTGTGTGTGCGCAGGTGTGTGTGTGTGTGTGTGTCGCAGTCTGTCAGCCCCGGCGTCTCGTGTCAGGGCGAGAGGCGAGACATTAACAGCTTCTGTCATTCTGCTGACAAAATGGTGGCAGAAGATTTCCCATGGTGCCCTGATGACTGCTGGCGTTTGTCAACAAGCCCTGTCACCGCGGCAATGAGGGGAGGGTGGATGGCGGTGGTGGTGGGGGGGTTAGTGACAGGCCCCGGACCCGTTCCCATGAGCACCGGGGGGAAAGAGAGAGGGTTGTGTGTGTGTGTGTGTGTGAGTGTGAGTGTGTGTATATGTATATATGTCAATGTGGGTACGTGTGTGCGAGTGTGTGTTGGAAGGGGAGAGGGAAATAGGGAGAAGCAGGGGGAGGGAAGAGTTGTCTCTCAGCAGCTTTCATACATAGACTGGGAAAAAACCAAAATGAGCTGTCACTGCAATTCCCAGGATGCCTTGCTGTTTAGCATAGCAGCAGCAGCATGAACAGTGTGTGTGTGTGTGTGTGTGGGCCGGTAAGCTGGTAAGCTAACTCTTTCTCTCTCAAACACACACACGCACACACACTCTCACTAAGATAATTAAGCAGAGCAGAAGCTCCCCCTGACGCGAGGCACAGCTCATCTGCATTTTGGCCTCCGGCGCGCAGTTAGGAGCAACGCCTGATGGAGGGAGGGAGAGAGAGAGAGAGGGAGGAAGGGAGGGAAAGAGAGGCAGAGGGTAAGGAGCCAATTAGCCAGCTGGATGGATGAGTGACTGACAGCACTCTTGACACGCTGCAATGTGGGCTTTTCTGCTGCGCACGCACGCACGCACACACACACACACACACACCTACACACACACACACACACACACACACATACAGGAACACACCTTCGCTCCTTCCCGTTATTCCTTCCATCTCTCTCTCTCTCTGTATGTGTCCCATGTTGCGTTGCAGTGTCTGTTGTTCAGCCCACAAAGGCCTGAAATGTCCAACGACCTTGTCCAATGGGAGGGCCCGATGGGCTGCGGGATCCCGCCTCTCAAGGGCTGAAATGTAAAGGGGTCAGAGGTCGTCATTTTTCAGACAGACTGTATTATTCAAGCGTTTTGTTTACCCACCCCCCATGCCCCTTTTACCAAAAACATCAGTGGAACGTGGAGCCCGTTGCTGTTTTCCACGCGTCCTGGTGCTTCTGTCCTCTTTGAGCGAGTGAGGACGTTCCTGTTCGGTCCCTCTTCAATGCCACCAGTGCAAATGTTAACGTTATAGTCGATTCGCTGGTGGTTAAGGATGTGTGTTTCCCATCATCGGGGACCTTGCTGTCTCCTTTGAGTCTTGAAGGAGTTCTTTCCTCTTCCTCTTCACTAAAATGACCAAATGTCGGACAAAGCCCCCGATTAGCTGAGCGAGGAGGGCGGGTGCTCCTCCTCAGGCTTTCTGGAGTCTGGCAGTATTTTTTAAGACTCATTAGAGTTTGAACACAACTGCTGTTTCCTACTAAATGGTCCGTTTGACATTAAGGCCGGGTCTGACTATCTCCAGGTCAAACATATTGTGTATATGAACATACACTTCAGTCTTTATCCCATTTCTTGCGCTTCAGTCTGAAACTCGGCTGCCAGAAGCACAGTTTATGAGGTCGATAGCTCCGCAAACTCCTCCTTGGTCAGTGACACTGGTGAGTCTGTGCACGCAGTTCTGCTTGAGGCGTTTAGCAACGTACACAGAGTCCCACTGGGCGACTAACAAATAAAAAAATCTCTACTGCTACTGCATGACATCGATGTTTGTGTTGTGTTTTATTTCTTTATGTATTGGCCTGGTGTATCAGAACCTTTTACTATTAACACACAAGAGGCTGGTTTGACTGCCCATAGAGCTGAAGGGTTCCATGCAGCATTTAGAGCCATAAACCTAGAAAAGGAGACATACGGTTAACCCCGATGACATTGTATAGTCCTTCACTTTGTTCACTGAAACGACACAAAAGTTCTCTGAGGTGCTCGTCTTGTTTGTCTGATGTGAGCAATGATCAAACATGCTATCTTCATGCCGCTCCGTCTCATCATTACACGTTCTTTTAGGGAGGAAGAGCACATTGAAACCACAGGAATTAAAAGCCATCCATTAGCAAAGCAGGTATTCCACACTGAAAACACATTCACACATTCTAACATCTTAGGAAAGATTGCACCATCGCTGATTCAAATATAAATTAGCAGCTGTCGGATTATTATCTAAACTATCTTAAAAGAGAATTGGAAGTTTGCGCGACCAGCAATCCAAGTGTCTTTGGTTTGTTTTTACTCTCCGGCAGACAAAGAGACCTGACTAAATAAAAAATATTTAAAAAAGGGCAGAAATTCAGAAAAAACAAAGAGGGTTGCTTCACTGTTGGTGCTTTATGTGCACGCCGCCGCCTCATTAAAATCTGACATTATTCAGGAAACAAACCACAGTAAGAATTTGCTTTGAGCTTTCAGGTAAGTGACATTTTCAAGCTTTGTCACAGCCCGAACGGATTGCTGTGTGCTCTCACAGCCGTCTAAATATCATATTGATCTCATGAGAAAAGGACGTCTTGTTGGAAGGAATTTGCCTCGTGAGGCCGGCCCCTCTCTGGAGGTCCGTCCTCAAAATACATCCAAATAGGTTCAAGTTTAAATCAACGTGTTCCTCAAACATTTGTGTTTTAGCGTCGCGGCAATCAGACTAAAGTAAGCCGACGTTTCGCCTCCTCGTTCCTCCTCGCTGCGGCCGGGAGGTGACGGGCACACAGAGAACAGGAGAGGATGCGCAGAAGGATACGACTGTGTTCTTGCAAATAGTGTGCGAATGATGCAGAGGTACGTGTGGGTGGAAGTGAGCGGTTGGAAAAAGGGGGGCGTCGCTGTGGGTTGGCAGCGACGGGTGGGGGGGGTGGAGGCAGCGGTGCTGGAACGGGAGGCCACATGACGAGCTTACACAGCTTCCTGTTGGCCCAGTGAACGCTGCCTGGAGGAGCAATGGGTGGGGAGATGGAGGGAGGAGGAAACCAGTGGAGGAGGCCCAGCTGGAGGGAGGCAGCAGACACACACCTGGCTGACAGTACTGGGGGGGGAGGGAGGGGGAGGGTGGTTTGGCAGGAGTTGAGTTGGATGGGCTTTTTAAACACATGTATGCTAATCATGTTCCTTGTTACTGCTACTTGTTTATCTTCCAAGGTCAAAGGTCCTGAAAGTTCAAAAGTACAACACAGGATGCTTACCGTTTCAGATGTGAGATTCATATTAACAGTTTAGCATTATTATATGCCAAAAGTATCCCAACCTGAAAGCACAAGGCAGCGGCTTCGAGCTGAAACCTGTTCCTCTTAGTCTCCAATGTTGACATGTGGGGGGAGTGAGACTCTAACATGGTTCAGGCATGTTGGAGGGGAACTGAGCTGCAGAACGGCAGCATCATAGACGAAGGTGAAGACTTTGCCTCGGCGTAAAAGTTGACTAGTTTCTCTCAGTCTTTTGAATGCAGGTCACAAGATGCTGCGATTAAGTGAATGAAATGCATCATGGCTGCTCTAATAGCACACCTGTCAGATGAACAACTAAGAAACACAAGCAACAGATGCATTCATCCCTATTATTTATTGTTGTATACAGCAATATAGCAGGTAAAAATATTATCCTCCAAGTATCACCTCTGAGAATCCTTGAACATCTTTGTCCTTTGACCGCGATATTAAATTCCTTTTGATTTACCTGTTGAAGTTGATCTTTAGGTCCCTTTAGGTCAAGTGTTTGCACTACAGTGAAAGGAAAATAAATGTTACATGCTCTGACCTTGCATTGTTCATGGCAACATTCATAAATCAAATCTACTTTCCTCCTTTTTTTTTTTACTATTGTGTGTTTAGTCCATTTTGAACCGGTTTAAGGATGGAGGACAGGGAATGGAAGTGCAACACGGGAGGAAAAGGAAGAAAAAGAAGTGGAAAATGGACAAAGGATGAGGAGGGAGAGGAAGTGAAGGGCTTGAGGGTGTAAGTGAAGGGTACCAAGGTGGTGCTGTGCATCCTAGACCAACTGATGGAGGGAGTAAATCCTTTTCTTCATGATTACCTCGTCTCTGCTGCCGCCCTTGCCTTAATTAGTCTCAGCGCAGCATGCCGGGCCAGAAGTCTGCCTCATCCCTCCATGCATCCATCCATCCACCCCTCTCCCCCCTTCAAACCTCTCCACCACCACCTCTCCCTCCCCATCGCTTTCCCCTTCTTCTCTTTCTTCTGCTGCTCTCTCTTTTTCCTCCAGCGAATTTCCTCACTTCCTCTGTCTCTCTCGCGTCCCGCTTCATCTTTGTCTCTGTGGAAATTGACTGAAATACCAAACCCCCTAACCCCACAATATCAACAGCTGTGCGGCTTATACACACACACGCTCACTCACACACACAGCACAAAGAGTTTAATGTTTGTAAATAGCGCAGACACACACACACATAAAGACGAACGTGGCCGCTTCAGGCTTGGCAGCTATAAATACAGAGGATTGCAAAGAGGAGGAAACTCAGTTAAAAAGTTAAGTGGGGAAAAAAGCAGAGCAGTCAGATTGACACCCCGACGTCTCTGCTCTCTAGAGGCTAAATTAGGAGATCCACAGCTCCCCACACACAAAAACACACACACACACACACACACACACACACACACACACACACACACACACACACACTCACAGACAAATTCACAGTATTTTGTGAGGATGCACGCACACACCTTGACACCCACTCAGGTGCGCGTCATGTCAGTCTCTCTGCGCCGTGAGACACTGAAGGCCCATCGAGTGTCCCTGTTTCCCCTCAGCAGACTGTCGATGGCCACTGGGATCCAGCGTGCACATTGGATGCAGCGCAACAATCTGTTTCATGAAGTTACTGACAAAGACATAACTATTTCTTTGTCATCCAACCTAGTTTCACCTCAAGGAAAACCCATATAGTATTATGTACATATTGCACGCTTGTTGGGACCTACATTGAATTTGTCTCACAAGGAAAGTTACACATTTGAATGTTTCCAGTGGGAAATTGAGAACGAGCTTTGTAATGAGTTCCTGTAATCCATGCATTGACGAAACAGAATAAAGAGTGAGTACAGAATACACAAGTGCAAAATACAAACAAAAAAAGAACCAAACCAAAGACAAACCCAGGATCCTTGCCCCTTTTGTGGGATCATATCTCCTCTATTCAGATTGACAATTATACAATTATTTTATGAACGTTTCATGCATCCATATGTGCACCGTACATACGGGCAGATACATTCTTCGTCATTAAAATGTGTACAAATATAAACCCTTTAGTGGCAATAAGTGAAGGATGTTGTGTCCATTACTCCCTGTGACCATCGCCAGGCTAATGGAAACTCTCATACTGTTGTGACACACGCCAATACGTTCATTATTTCCAAAGTCAAAGAGCTTACTGAAAGACTTCATGAGGACTGTGCAAGTCCGGATCCTCTTCATTTTTTAAAGCCTTTAAGATAAACTACTGGAATATATAAATGTGGCCAATTAAGTCCAAATGCTTTACGAATAAAATCACTTGACTGCACGAGGGGAAATTAGTATTATTAGCATGCAATAACACTGGTCTATCCCATTTATCTTGAATATTAACATGGTCTTAGTTTAAAACAGGTCTGTAGTATTTAGGGTGCAAAGTTTAGGAATACAAGCAGTTCCAATGACACCTAAGAGTACATGAAAGTAAGCGTACCGTATAGTTTATGTGCCTTCCCCAGCTAGTACATGTGACGAAGTAAACATTTGATAAATATCATTGTCAATGGGTTGATTTGACTCAACGCTGGAAAGTTTGAACCGATCCGTGATTTCCGTCCATAAAGTCAAGTGAAAATTCATCCACTGCACCTCGTCTGCTGAGGGAGAGGAGGTGTGTGAGCTTCACCCTGCAGGAGGTGCTGTTGACATTGAAGTCGCTCCGTTCGTGACCTGGGATCCTGCTGCTGTGTGCGGTTTGAGCGCCGCCTCCCGCTGCAGCCACTAGATGGCATTCAGGCTCTTTATGGAGAGGAAGCTGAAGGGCCGCTTGTTTGTCTCCTCTGGATGTTGTGTTTTAACTCTGGATGCCTTCATGCATTTACACATCTAGCAGTCCCACCTGGAGGCAAAAAAACGGGTTTTTGTTTATGTTGCATGGAATCCAAATATGAAAAGGAAGCATTAAACTGCGTTCTGCCACGTTTGTGCGTTAGATCATCTGTTTAATTGTGTGTTAAAGCGCCTGTGTCTGCGTGAATGTGTGTCGTCAGTGTAATGTGACAAAAGAAAGAAGGAAGTAAGACAGAAGTGAAGGTGGGTATCAAATCGTCTGTTCAATTTTAACGCAGGATTTGTTTTGGGATATTCTATTTAAATACATGAGTGTCCACACACACTGAAAGACACACACACACACACACTCAAGCAGAAAGAGATAGTAACTATTCAACGCATTCTTGCGTAAATCACTTGGCCTCAGGGCTCTCTTAACCCTTTCCCTGTGTGAGTGAGTGAGAGCGTGTGTGTGCGTGTGTGTGTCTGAGTGTGTGTGTGTGTGTGTGTCCCTTTGAAAACTGTAATGCTAGTGGACAGACAGCATAACTGGCTGTTGTGATGATGCTGCATAGGCCCTGCGCTGTAACTACACAAAATTCAACGCAGCATCATAAGTGATTTGGCAAAGATCCAAAACACACATGAAAAATGATCATCAGAGGGATGTTGGTTCCCATAACGCACAATAACACACAAACAGGCTTAATCTTTTGGTAAAATACCAGTCTAGAAAATGACATTATGATGATAATCAGAAATAAAAACCTTGCTGTAAGTTGTGCATGGGTGCTAAACTAAACGTCAAATGACAAAATCTAAATAATCCAAGGTGTTTTGCTTTTAGAGCTCATCGTCTCCAAAGGGTAAATTACATGACATCCAGTTTCTTTCCAAAACTACTTGCACTAAGTGCATTTAAAGAAAATAAGAGTTTGGTGTCATCACTCACAAATATGCAGGACACAAAGGAGTGTTGGAGAACTGCGCTGCAAGTGCGTTTTTTAAATCAGATGTATAACCAAACAGATCCTTGATATGGGGATAATATTTTTTTTTTTAATGAGAGGGAATTTTACCTTAAATTTGTGCTTCTTTGCCGAACTATTACCTCAGCTTCTACTTTTATTTTAACCTGCACTATAAACATAGTGGAATGCTTTCGAAACAATATGTGACAAAGACATACATTCAAAAAGGCTTTTTAAAAACATTATCATCATCATCAGATTAACTTCAAAACCAAATCCAAACAAAACTGCCCCTATAATGTGATTTATCTGACAAAATTAATGAAACGATGCTTCTACTGCTTATAACCCCAGACTGTTTGTACTACATCCTCTGTGTCCACACAGTTATTCTATCGTAGTATCTTGTGTGTTTTTCAATTGTTTCGATTTTTTAACTTAGCATTCTTTCTTATAATTACTCCCCCACCGGTGTATTCTGTACGATTATTTTTACTCTGCGACGTTCTGTGAACAATGACAATACGCTAATGTATATCAATTACAGCAAATTTAATATTCACCCCGCTTGTAGGAAAAAAGATAAAAACATGAGGTTCATATCCACGGTTTTGAGTCAAAATCAAAGTGTCATGGAGTAATTAACCCCGGTTTGATGGAGCCGGTCTCGTGACTGAGCAGAGGAGGAAAACAAAACGCTCCTTTGACCCACTGAGTGTGGGCTCGTGTTGGCTGGCGGCAAGAGATAATATATAAAGGCGGGATAAAGTATCATGTTATTGGCATCACACACACACACAGACACTTTACTATCAGCAAGTTGTCTCAGGGTTGCTGAGCCCCCGTAATGCTCCTATTAGCAGCTTCAGTTAAAATGGCATTTCATCAGGCAGCTGACAAGTGAATTATCTCTCCCTTTCTCTCCCTATTTCCCTCTCTCCCTCTCTCCCTCCTGCCTCTCTCTCTCTCTCTCTCCCTCTGTCTGTCTGCCTCGGTCTCCCACTCTCCCCCCGGCTCAGTGACAGTAGCCTTAGGCCTGAGATAAAGAGGAGGCGCGCGGCGCGCGGCGCTCTCACACACACTCGGCAGAACTGAAGTGACATTCTGTCAAAACAATAGTTTACTACAACAGGAACTTGTGTGTTCTGTCAGACAGAGGCTGAACTTCAACTTTGGGACATATAGATTCCTCTTTCATACCCCCCCCCCCCCCAAACACACACACACGCACACACGTGTGTGCACGTGTTTCATTTGGACCAGTGCGGTCGGATCCCGGCACGGATTCAGAGAGCGTGTGTGTGGATGAAAACTCGGAGGACAGTTTAGATGCTGCTCATCATACAAGCGTCTGTAGTGCTCCGGGGAGGAACTGCTGTCGTTGACAAATCTCCTCCAGAGCTCATCTGCAACTGGTGGAGATTTCTCTGTCGTGTCTGTTCTCGCTTTTTGGAAATCCGACTTCCATGTTTCCTCGCAAATACCCGACCGTGCAGCTAAGTGCGCCTAGATGCAGCATGCGTGGAGTAGAGCGGGGACCTCGGCCCTTTTCAGCCCGCGACCCTTTTAAAGTGACCGCTTGTCCCATGTTGCATGCGTCTTACGGCTTTTATTGTGTTTAGAAATAAGAAACACTTTTCAAGACCCATATTTCTTCTTCGTCGTGCTGCACGCCATCCGGTGACCCTTTATTTATTTAGCGTCGATGGACGCTGATCCCCATGTTATTAAGCACTAGGCCAACATTAGCACCTAGCATTGCCTACGCAAATAAAACATGTTATCTATCGATAGACAAGCAATAAATTCAAAGCCAGTTTAATACAGTTTTGTTTGTGAGCAAACAAATCTCCAGCAACATGCTTTTATGTAGAAACTTCTCAGAAAGTTGCTTGTGTCCCAACTGGTACAAGAAGCCAAACAGGTCTGAGCCGTAGCCACCGAGGGGCGCTGCTGGGGCTGGAGGCTCCTCCAAACACAGGCCCAGATGAGGCTGAGACAGAACAGTGCGAGAGAAAGACAGATTACCTCTGGCTGTTGATCCGGATGGACGGAAAAGCTTCAATTCATTAGACGGAACAACAAAGTTGTCCCTTCACACCTCTAGCATTTAAAGCACTAAACGAGCACTCTGCTTTTGGGTTTGGTGCCGTGTTTGGATCCTGTGTGAACTTGTCAACTGTCAACAAGAGCTACTGAGCTCAGGTGCTGTCAAATGATTTACATCCTTTACAGCCGGGTTTACAACCTTCAAGATCAGGGCCGAACCAAGGCATAAGCGAACTAAGCGGCTGCTTGGGCCCCCCCGCTTAGTTTGCTTATGCTACAAGCAGCCCTAGTTTTGTATTATAACCTCACTGTATTCGTTTATAATTTTCGCTATAACAGTATAGCGCGACATTTGTGCCAATAATCTTCTAGCACAGGTGACTGTGCGTGGTGGGAGGGGGCCCCCCAAAGTAAATTCTGCTTAGGGCCCCCAAGAGGCTCAGGCAGGCACTGGTCAAGATGTATGCTAACGACAACAACAGCAGGGAACACACAAGCTTCAGCTTCTCAATTTCGCCTCCCAAAAAACATTTTGGGATTGCGGTTCCACCTCTTCCTCGCCGTTTCTACCCGCAGGAGGTTTGGTGGAGACGGAGGCACAGCGAAGCGTTGAAATCGAAGCTTTTCGAATTCTGCTGGATCGGGAACGAGCACCTTCAGCAAGAACAGGCGAGAAGTGTGTTTTGGAGCTTTATCCGTGTGTGTGTGCCATTGTGTGATTTGGAGGGAATAATTGCGTGAGGGTCAGATGGTGAACCCAACACACACACACACACACACACACAAAAAACGAGCACAAAGACAGACCCCCACACATGGACAGACAGGAACAGACAGTGAGACGGACACATGGATCCATATATAATATATTCGTGTGTGTGCGTGTGTGTATAGCTCGGGCACAACTATATGATGTGTATTATGTGTGTTACGTGTGCTACGTGTGTGCGCGCTACCTGGCCAGCAGTGGTAACAGGCTCTGAGGCCTTTAATGGGATTTAGCCCGAGGCTGTTTTATTAAGATGTCGGCTTTCCCTGCTGCCTCTGCAGCTGACACCATTCCCCACTGATACCCCCCTCCTCCCCGGCCCCCACCCCCCCACCCCAGCAACCCTCACCCCCACCGCACACCAGCCTCCAAGCTGCACCGCCTCCCTTCATCACACCCAGCCCCCCCCCCCATCCCGCAAATCCCCTCAACTGTCACCCCCACTGCCCCTCCTCCTGGCCCCCGATGCCCCCTGTTCTACACCCCGTAATGACCCTGCCGTCGACAAATACCCCTACCCCGCCTCGACCCCTACCCAGTCCTCGCCCTCGCCCCGGCTCCTGCATCACTGCTGTTTTATTCATTTTATTTCTAACGGGGGGAAGGAACTAATTATCTGTAATTGTCGTGGAACGATTCTGTGCAGGAAAAAGTGAGACGACCTGCTGCATCGAACGCCGTTTCCTGTTAAGCCTCTGCGCCTCTGTCGCAGTCATTTGCTCGTTGGCGTAAAGTGAGGGAAAGGTCTTTGTGAGAGGTCAACGAGCGAGCGAGAGCCACGGGGCAAACCAGAGCAGACGACGAAGTCAACCTTCCCGAGGAACCTTGGAGTCTTCTCTCTAATCCTCCGTCAGTGAGCTACACCCGAACGCCGGTTTGATGGCTGAATCGGATTCTGCTTATGGAATCCCCCCGTCAGCCGAGTTCCCCCACGCCCCCCTTGTGATTTAGTGACAATTTGATAAGTAGCTGGAGTTGGAGTCTCAGCGTGTCTGACAGGCGACGTTTCATCACCGGGCACAGCGGAGGGGCGTCTCTGAGTTCACACATAGGCGGGGAGGTTCAAACACGAGTCGCACAACCAAGAGCAAAGCTGCAGCTTCTTCTTTGCCTCTTAGCTGTCAGACTTTAGATGCTTCGCAGCCTTGTTTTGCTGTATTTCTACAGTTTGCGACGGGATAAGCACCGGTGGAGGTAAATAATTCCACAGGGTGAAGATGCATCCTGTCTTAAGTCAAATTAAATAAGGCAGCGCCGGCAACAGTGTGTGTTTTATCACCACATATTATTGCATTACTTTGCAGGTGCATTAACGCGAAAACAGCATTCTAATGTCATCCTGACGAATCAGAAAAACGTTTCTTTTCAATAAGTCAGGTGATGAAATCAAACGTAAGCCATATGGTGCCACCAACAGCATAAGACGTCTGATGTAATGTTGTATTCTATCAGGCCTCCACGCATGTTGCAAACCAGTGCATCTCTTTAAAGGCGAGTAAGTGTATGTTTTGTTAATCGACTAAAACATATCCACCTCGATGATGATACATTTATTGAATACGCTTCAACAGATATATCACTGAAAAAAAGGCTCCAACAATCCTCTAAGAAATCAGATCAAACGGAAGACAAAAGACCTCGTGAGAAACTGAAATTCTTACACTAACAGTCACTTAACTCTGTTTTGTGTTCACTGTCATCTTTTCTGCTTTGTGCCGATTTGTGTTTCAGCCTCCTAACAGCGTTTGCTCTACTATTACACTCCCCCCGGTAACACTTAGCCCCGATGCTTCCCCCTAACCGAGCCCATAGCGGTGGCTCCGTCTTTGCGGGGCTCTGGACCTTTAGGCACTTCCCCTGCCTGCTGCCTCCCAGGTACTTACTTCCTGTGTGCCATATCGCCTCGCTCCCACCCTTAGGTCCCACCCCCCCAGGCAGGCGCCGGTGCAACTCTAAGAACCCCGCCGACGAGGCGTCGCCTCCGCTTGTACCGCTGAAAGCACGCGGCTGATAATCGGGCCATTGATGAACCTCACAACGTCAAAAAGGGACAACGTTGATTCATGAGTTTATAGAAAACCATGAATCATTCAGCTTTTACTTTGTGTGTGTGTGTGTGTGTGTCTGCCGAAGCGTTTCTTTGTCTGGATGGATGGCTGCTTGAAGGGGGCTGCAGTGCACGCATGAGCATCGGAGTGTGTGTTCTGCAGGTTTATGTGCTTTGTCATTGTGTGTATGTGTGTGTGTGTGTGTGTGTGTTTGTGTGTTTACGTGTTTTTTCATCTGGACGATCGTGAGTGCTTTTGCTGTTTTTCCCTGGCAGGCTGTTCTGATTGGCTGGCCCTGGGGAAAGGCGATATCATGTTTAGCCCCAAACCAACATGCAGCCCTCATTCACCATCCACTGCTGCCACGAGTGTGTGTGTGTGTGTGTGTGTGTGTGTACAGTTGTGTGTGAGAGAGAAAGCAAGAGAGAGAGAGAGAGAGAGAGAGAGAGAGAGAGAGAGAGAGAGAGAGAGAGAGTGTCAGAGGGAGGTCTGTGCGTTCAGGCGATCACACACTCTGCTCTTTCTGCTAAAGTGCTTCTCGTCTCCTTGGCGCAGGCTGATGAGGTATGACATCACAGCACTTTGTTTTATCTTTTAAAGATGAGCAGGGAGCCCTTCCATTCCTCTTAATGAGGCCGAGGTGCCCACAGAAAATATGGAAAGTGTGTGTTTGTGTGTGTGTGTGTGTGTGTGTGCGGCTGTGCCCGCTCACGTTCCTGCTTCTTACGTCTTTGCGTGCGAGCGTTGTGCATGTGTGTGGGTTTGTGATTTTATTTCGCACACTCTGGCTAACACCCATTTTACCCACAACCCCTGGCGTTTCCTGTCCTGAAGCCATGTGTCAGACCTTATTGGCTACTGCATCAATAACAACACACTCACTCAGCTCCCAACACCACGTACCACGTTCCGTGCCGACAACACACCACGTCGCACCGCTTTGACCGATTATCTCTTTCTTTCACTTTCACTGCAGAGACGTGGTTGGGGTTGATTTCGGTCTTGTTTACACGTCTGCCCCCGGTGTTGATCCAGGAGGCCTCAGGGCTGGGCTGCCTTTCCCGTGCGGACAACTTACCTAGAATTTCATGATGAGTTAAGGTTACAACCCAATGTGTTTTCTGATGTTGGATTGGAGGCCGATGATAGTTTGTGTGCATGCACATTACGCAGTACACCCCTTCTTAAAGCAAATAACGGAAAGACGACACAGCTGATGCCGTCAAATGAGGTCAAAACATCTATTGTGTCCAAATCGATGACAAAACACATCAGTGAGAATGTGTTTTTTCACTTTTTTCAAAGCCGTATGTTTGTTACGAAGACTATTGAAGTGCACAAAAACAATATTAATCTGATGATTTCAAATTGTTGCACATGATAAAATAATCAATAAGCAGGTGGGTTGTTGGATGAACATACTCAGGCTTCACCTTGCTAAACACAGCTAACAAACCATGGCTTTGCATTGAAAGCATTTGCCTCCATAAAGGCTGCAGCAACAATGGAGGTTCAGACCACCTTTGAAATGATAGTTAGGCATATTTGTTTAACGAATAAAAATATCTGACCAACCTGATTGATTTGAATGGTTGATCCAACAATTTTGTTTTTTGGGACTTAAAGCAAAACAATCTACATTTACACAATATCACATTTAATGGGCAAGAACATTAGAAGCATTAAAATGAAAAGTTCACTTAACTCAACTCAACTCAACTGTGGTTCTGCTCAGGAGGAGAGGAAAAGGCCCCAAATCACTCAATCTGTGCGCCATCCTCCCCAATACAAACTGCCATGTTGGAATGATTGAATTGTGGATTTATGTGTAAATATCTTATCTGTCCAAGACTAGACCAATCAAACCTAAAAGTAAAACTGTTGTTGTTGTTGTTCACTTAAATGTTTCAAAAAACCAACATGCACAGCAGCAGTGAATAGAAAAACAAAAGGCTGTGCTGTCAGTTATGAACTCAAAGCTGGCAAAGATTTGGGGCCCAAACATGTCTTGCTCTTAATCCTCATGGGAAGCAGGTCTGTGCTGGTTTCCCCGATCTCTGTGCCATGTTGCCAGACGTGGCGGTAGCTTGCTAGCGCGGCTGCGTGTGTGATTAACTAGCGTTAGCCGTCATTAGCCTCCGCGCACCAACGCAGCGGCAAAGTGCAATTAACCCGCTAATCCGGCTAATCCACTAATGGAGCTAATCTGATAGACTGGAGAGGCTTTTCAATAGGCTTTCTCTGGGAACACACACACACACACACACACACTCAAACATGCATGCACACACAAGCAATGATTCTCTCCCTCTCTTTTCCTCTTTCAGACACATTAACACACACCGTTTCAAACACACGTTCACAGTCGGCCTGGGTTAAATCCAGTGTGTCCACCAGCAACGAATTAGAGGGGCAGAATCGTCTCCCAGACATCTCGCCCACAGCCATTAGTCAGCCCGGGGCCTCTGTCACACACCGACCACACCGAGCAAAGTGAGAGGGGAGGAGAGGAGCGGACGGGTAACGAGAGGGAGGCTGCTGGGAAAATAGACACCAGCGTTTTGGTTAAAGCTTGGTTCCATGTCCTCAGCCTGATGGCCATGATACACATATATGCTGTGCTCTGGAGCATTTTTTTTTCTGCTGCTGCTGCTTCGATTAACAACACCTCAAAAACTCTGTTTCATGGTTATCTTTTTTTCTGAACTGTAAACCAATTAACAACAAGTACAGCTGTCATTCCCCCTGTGATGGGTATTCTTTATTTTTTGTTACCATGTTTCTGAAGTAGTTGTGGCTAAAGAAGATGAAAGTATGCCTTAGCAATTACTGTACTCATTCATAAGTTAATATGTATTATTTTATTTATTAAACAGTGTCACTTTATGAGGAAATGTCTTTGTCTTAAGTTTAACAAAAATCATCGTAAAAACAATTGTAACAAAGTAAATGGAATCTATGTCAAATGTAACGGCAACCTGAGAATTTTAGAATATTATTTAACGATTGACATTCAGCGTGCTTTCCCTGTACTGGTTCAATGAACCGCATCAGGAAACATGACAAAAGTGACAACAAGAGTCACCACATGGACCGAGATATTCTCAAGAGGTAAATGGGAGGCAGCATAATCTATGTGGGGTGTTATCTTTTTTTCAATTATTTGAATGGAGTTGTGACAAATTACATATCTTTTACTTAGCTGGCTTCTGAAAACCTTGAAAGGGCTGAAAGTTCAAAATGTACTTTTTCCTTTGCCAGATTGTTCACACTGTGACTTTTTCTGCTCCCCTTCGCTACATATTTTCTTTTTCTCCTCCTCTCAAATCTTTTCATTTTTCCTGTCTGTCTTGTCCCGTGGCTACATGTAGCAACGTTACTTTGGAGATGTTCAAGGCCAGCAGACATTTTGAAAGTCTGGTTGAAGGAGGTTTGAGGTCGCTCATCTGTCTCTTGCTTCAAACACTGACCTTGGCTGCTAATGATGCCAATGATGCTAACAGAGCTAATAACCGCTGTGTATGTGTGTGTGTGTGTGTGTGTGTGTGTGTGTGCGAGAGACGGCGTCAATGAGCTAGCAAGTGTGTGTTTGGTGAGTGTGTAAGTACGTGAGGGGAGCATGTGAAAGTATCATAATCAGAGCCGCTAACGCTAATGAGCTAGCCCTTTGAAGAGAACCGCCTGGCGAGGGCCCCACTCCTGCCAACTCATTAGCTGACCTGAGGAGTGCCTGATTAGAATGCTTTTGATTAAAATTTCAAGGATTTTCCTGAAAGAAAAATGATTAAAAAAAAACTTTACAATTTTGTGAAGTGAGATAAATATTGCACTAGACATTTTTTCCCTGGGTTTTCGGTTGAAGGGAAGAGTGGGAGGTCATTTACTAAGAAGACTTCAAAGGGCCCTCTGAAGAGGGCTGGATGAGATTGATTTGCTGTTTTCATTGCCGATGAAATGTACAAATACGTTTAATGGGAGGAGAGAGCGGGAGAATGTTTCCTTTCACTCTTCAAACACCCACGCATCATCCCTGTCTTTACTTTCTCCCCTCAAACACACACATAATCACACACACGCACTCATGAGCTTACATATGCACACCTTCCTGCCTCTGTAGGAGTCAACAACTCCTTTGCTGCGGTGTAAGAGTGGCATCAACATGAGAGGCAGCGTGGGCAAATTAGTCTTCAGGAGAAAGCGAACAGGACAGGTCTCTCGCAACTGAAACACACTCCTTTAAAGCTGAGAGATTAACTACACGCGAGACATACGGCGGCGCAGTCACATCACCTCTCATTTCACAGCGCTGGCGGAGAGTCTACATCAAAGTGAGAAGATGCCATGCCTTCATGCAAGCGAATGGAAATGATCCGCCGTACACCGCAGTGACAGGAAGTTAGTTACAGCCTTTGGTATATTGACCAAAGGAATCTGTTGCCATCATGTCGTACTGTTCACTTTGCATTAAACGCTGTGAGCAAAACTGCAGCTTTTATCACCTTCATCAGCCTGTTGACTCGATGTGTTAAAGACAATGAAAAGAACAGCATCTGTGATGTCGCCGTTCGTTTGCTTGGTTGCACTGTAGATAACTACTCCTCATTTGAAAAAAAGAAATAGTCCTCTTTTAAATTCATTGTTAAACAGTGGAAGTTATGAACCGCTGTCAATTCAAGTCATTTGACTAAGTCTGGGTCAAAGTTCCTGCTGCTGATACGTTGCCGTGTTACATGCCACTGTCACGTTGTGCTGTAACTTTGGACTGTTAACTTGTGCTGTTAACCATGATCTTTTATCATGTTGTTTTGCTATATACACCTAAGCAAATGTTTGTAATTTCAAACAAAATAGTTAATGGCTGGCTAGGTGGCCGGAATTTGATATTGATAGAAGTAATATGGCCACATATCCTTGTTTTAGATTCTCCATTTTCTCCATAAAATTTTGGGTGATGATGTTGGACCGTTTGCTCCATTTAGATACAAAACTCACAACTTAGTAAGGTACGGTGCAGCAATATTGTGAATGTTTGTGTTTCCACAGTTTTTGTGCATGTGTGTGTGTGTGTGTGTGTTTGCATCAGTAGATGTGTTTGCATGTTTCTCTTTCTTGGTGTATGTTTGATTTGCAGCACTTCAGGCAGGCCGAGCTGGATCCCTCACAGTGAATTTGGACAGACCCGAGTCTGAGACGCAGTTCAAAGACCAAAGACCCACAGGCAACACTCAGAACGCTGCCTGCGTGTGCGTGTGTGTGTGTGTGTGAGAGGGTGTTTGCATGTTTTTGTCTTGAATGGTTCTTTTTGTGTGAGCATGTTTGATTTAGCATTGCTGGTAATGTGCTTTTATTTTGAAATAGTTTAGCTCCCCCTCCTCACACACATACACAACACACACACACACACAGAACACATTGCACAAGACAAACTTTTGCTACACTCTGCACCGCTGTCCTGGGCTCTGACCCCTCTGTAAGTTATGCACGAACAATGGCACCAAAGAAACACCATATAATTCATTATAAAAATATCTCCTGCTAATTGTTGGTCTGTAATTAATGAGCTAACCTTTGAAAAGAGAGGGAGAGGGTGATGGAGAGGGAATTTATTCATGCCTTGTTTGCATATGTGAATATGCAAAAGCTAATTATCCCCTTGGAGGAGGACTAAAATGGCACAATGTCTCTATCTGAACTAACTTTACACCGCTCACACACTGTGCACACAAACACTCACTTACCCTCTTTATTCTCTTTCTATCTCCGTCTGTCACTCTCTTTCTTTACCCATTCAACATTATGTAGTGTGATGATGCATGGCCCTGAGCGATGCACAATATTAAATGGATGAGTGTTTTTTCTTGTGACGAATGGGGATATAACCTCTGGCAAATTCCTTCTGGAAACGGCAGTTTTGTCAAGACTTCATCGCCAAAGTTATGAGGAGGCTGACATCTGTAACCGTCTGACACACAGGTCAGTGTCAGACTGTCGCTGTGTTCGCTCCACTTATGTCTTTGATGAGCACTTTCTGCTCTAAAGTTGCTTGTTAAAAAGCCGTGGGAGGAGTTTTAAAAGTAAAGGGAGTTATAAAATGGTAATTAATTCGGCACTGTGGATTATTTTTTGACCACCGATTCATCTGCTGATTCATCACTTCAACAAGTTTACCGAAAGTAAACACAGTCCCCTTTGGTTTATCACAGCAACCACACAAATACCCATGTGGCGTGTATGAAGTTAACTCAAATTACGTGCCATCGCCTTTTCATAAAGATTATGCTAGCAAATGACTTTTGTTGCATTTGTTTTGAACCCTTGTAAATAATGGGAGGTGTCACAGGGCGTAACCATCGCTGCCTGTACGAATGCATGTAAACACTATGAGGGTCAATAGTCCTTCAAAGGAGAATCAGTGGTTCACATCTTGAAGGTCTCATGAACAAACGAAGATGTCTGCTCATCCGCAATTCAGTGAATCGGAGCAAAGCATTAGTGAGTTTTTCTACTTTAGCAGTTCACAACAGACTTTGGAAATATTGTCACTCGGAAATTGCCAGAAAATCCATTTAGAATGAACCACAGCTGAATTACTGAAACCCTGAACGTGTTTCTGACATGTCCTGGTTAGTTTATTGAGTTTATTGTTCCCACCTCTATGTACGTCTTGTGTGGGCTTTATGAATGTGTAATTGTTTGTCTGTTTACATTTGTGTGTGTGTGTGTGTGTGTGTGTGTGTGTGTGTAAGAATCTGTGTTGTGGCTGCCGGCCTGCCGGTCCGCTCTGTGGTTTTAGGTTGGGAGTTAAAATCACAGATTCTGAGCACAGTCTCCCCTTGCGTGTGTGTGTGTGTGTGTGTGTGTGTGTGTGTATATACGCACTGTGACTGTGAATATCATATCTTGCCCACATTGATTCCTTAGGTTGGCGGAGGAGAACAGTGGCTAATTGAATAGATGAATAATATATTTATGAATAATAGATGAATGTTTTGTTCTGGTGCCTCTCAGCAAGAGAAAGAAATTACCTCTCAGGTGGGATGAACTGTGTGTGTGTGTGTGTGTGTGGTCTCATTAGCTTTAATGCATTAGCATACAGAATAGATACGGTGTGATGTAATCAATGCTATTGATGAGCAGCGGACCATCGTACATCGCCCAGTATTGATCTCTGCAGGCAGACGCACACATTGTTGTAAGGATACACACGACAAACACGACACACACCGAACAGACCACACCGACCTGCAGCTACTGCGGCGGTTTTGCACGCCGTTCGAAGTTGGCATATTCAGATGAAAGCCCTCATGCCTTCGGGCATGCTAACCGATTTGAACGAGTGCATATGGTCTTCAGGATGCCTTCATCTCCTTTATTTCTTCTTCTTCTGTTGTGGTGGCGCCGCCGCCGCACTCCAGACTCCGCCCCCGCGCCGCCAGCGAACCGCTCATCAATAAGACATAGCCCGGCATACCTCATTGACCACGGGACACAGTGGCTCCAGTGCATGCACATTTTTTCAAACACGCGGCCAAGTAGCATTGTTATGGAGGCCCGTCCCAGGCGGCGCTGATTAAGTTTTCATGGATGTCCTCGGGGCGAAACACTTAAGGGTCAACCAGCTTCCTCCAGCTGAATTAAAAGAGTTAAAAGTCTGCACCGGCTTTCGTCGCGTCCCTTTACTCTCACCTCTCTATCACTGCCTCTCTGCTCACCGGGCCAGAGCTGTGGAACAGGCTGAGGATTCGAGAAAGTCACGTTGTGTGAGTGATATTTCGCGGTCAGTCTCGGACATCAGCTGCAAAGCAACGGCCCTCAACTCACAGATCTTAATGTGTTCAGTTTAAAACAGATTTCCCTTGATTTTTTGTAGGCCAAATATAGTTGATTGTCTATAGACGCTGTAAAGATTCATCCACATAATCACTGTTGGTAATGTAATAATATTCGGAGTGTGTTAAGAATACTAGTTTCAAATGCTATAAAGATCTAAAATTGTATCAGCAACATATTCAAGGTACTAAAAGTGTCACTAAATCACCCAAATTATTTTGTGCTTTGATAACACAAGAAATCAACTATAATGTTCGTCAACAAGGTTATTTCCCCACCCCAAAAAACCTTAATTGCTCCAATCATAAAAACAGTTGAAAATGCTTAAGAAACCGACGCTTTCTTTTGACTTGAGAAAGAGACACATTTCACTTCGGCGGCTCGTCAGGGGGAAGCTGACAGCGGCGTGTCGGAGGTGACACGGCTGGGTTTCGAGGGGCCGACGCGGCTTCAACGCGTCTGTCAGTCGAGGGGAAACCTCCTCCTGTCGCTCTGACGTTCTGAATCCAGCCAGACGTCTCAGACAGACGGCGGCAGACACACAACCACAACCTCACATCCGTCAAGTCGTACTCTAACTGACATTAAAAAACAAGTGTCTGTCAGTCTGGTGGTATTTTTAATTCCAGCCGTCCTGAGTGAGCAGAGGCGGCCTCGTGATTAATGCCACACATTTATAATGTTTTTGAGACTCACTACTGACTGCATGTCTTACTTTGGCTAACAGGGAGTCATTTGGTGGGATTTGAATTATCTATTACTCTGCTGAAGCCTTTTGTTAGCAATTATTTGTTTGAGTTGCAACCTTGTTTAAAAAAAAAAAGAGAAATGAGAAATGAAATGAAAAATGAAACAGTCTTCCTTCATCAATGCAGTCGTATGTATAAATAATATATCTAAACATATCTAAAAATCATTACACTGAAAAAAAGAAGAATAATACATTGGATGAAGTCCACCAACAGGTTTTCTACTGGAACCAATCATTTATATTTAAAGGAATTCAAGTATATGAATAAATACATATAATTAATAATGAATAATTATTTGCTTTTATACCAAGAGGTGTTGTAATAATAGATACCACGGTTATATTGTTGAGTGTGAGCTACAGTCAGGAGCACAAATACATTGTATCTTCTGTGATTAATCCTTACAAAAACAGGAATGTATTTAGAGAAAGTTCATTGATAATCAAAAGGTTGTTTGTAGCCTTTCTGCTGGTCACCTGTCCACTTCAGCTGGACAACAAAAACAGTTTCCAGCTGCTTTCAGTCAGTTATTGCCTTTGGGCTCAAATTCCATATTTAACGTACAGACGTCAAATTGATATTGATCCTACGATCTAACTCTAAAAATATTATTTTACTGAAATGTCGAACTGAATAAGATATTAGTTAATTAACACCAAGGAGGAATACAAGGTACTCAATTCATAAATGACTTAAACAGTAATCTATTATCAGAATTATTGGTAACTATCCAATCAATCAACCAATTTGATCAGCATTTATTTAATAAACACTAATCTAGAACCTTTGAATCTCCTTAAGGGCCAGATATCTCACAATAAAAAGACTTTCTGAGGACCAAGTGACAGAAAAAGTTGCGATAACTTCCTTTTAAAACGTGGGTTAACTGACACAAAGACGCTCCCCCCTCCTTCTTCGGCCGTTCACGCCTCGGCTACTGCAGCGGAGCGACAAACGGGCCAATCAGGCGGGCCGCTGAGAGGACGCGATGTGGCCTGGCACCTATAAGCAGCTGACAAAGAGCGGGAGTGACACACATGTGCACACACACACACACACACACACACACACACACCCGTAGAAACACACAAACACACAAACAATAAACTCGCACACTGGCACACTGGCACACATACAAAGCACAGGAACACACACACGTATGTGTTCACATGAGAACAGCACCGTGACACTGACGCTCAGTGACAGCCGCTCTCCTCTGGCAGGGAGTGGCAGGCTGAAGCCCCCCAGGCAAAGCTGCTGCTTCTGGAGTGAAATAACCCCCCCGAACTCAACCTCTTTCTACTTCTTCTTCTACCCCCCCCCCCCCCCCCTCCTCCCGTCCCCTACAAACTCCTGTCTGTCAGGGGGAAATGCGTGTGTGTGCGTGTGTGTGTGAGTGTGTGTGTGTGTGCTTTGCGTTGGATTGATGCTAAATGGCCAATGCTTTCTGCCTTTACGGCTGCATGTGTCTGGTGTCAACAGGGCGTTGAAGTGTGTGTGTGTGTTTGTGTGTTGGGGCTTGGAGGTGCTTTGGGTGACGGCCTGAAGCAAATGTCCCTTGCGTTTGCTGAAGGGAAGTCGATAGTCATTAGTTTTACAGGTGAGAGGTGCTCGGGGCAGGAACCACTGACCTCTTTCTACCCGTACCGGTCCAATTGCCCACTGCTCCATAAATATTTAAATATATATCCTTTTCAAACAGTGTATCGGTCTTAAACAGCACTAAAAGAAAGAAACATTTTCATGAGATTTACAAAAACATCTTCCACAGACACTTCATGGTGGAGATTCAGCGATGCTGCTGAATCACCCGTATGAGCTAAGAAATGTTGTAAATGTTATTATAGTGGGAATAGATTAAATGAAATATGATTGACACAAACAAAATATTTGAGACAATGTATAGCTTGGTTTTTTTTGCTGTTAAAGTAAGAAACAACAATTACATTCGTCACATTTTTGCCATATTAACACACACACACATCAATATTGTGTTGGCTGAATGTTGAGGTTGAGGTTTGGATTGTTTTTAAACAGAATTTTAAATTAAATTACAATAAGTGTCTGTTACATTGCTGCAAAGAAGTTTTGGATGTTTGTTCATGTAGATTTTTTTTTAAAGGTAAAAAACGATGTGAAAAGGAAACTTATTCATCCACAATCAGTGTTACCTGCTAGATGCTCTTCATCAAATTAAATCATCATTTGGTAAACTATTAGTGAAACAGTTGAATCTCCCTAGTGGTGAATAGGAATTACAGCGGCATGGATTTAGAAAGGTAGAAATATGGACAGAATTAAAGATAAAAGGTCAGATAAAAGGTGGGGGTTTAACTAAATAAAAAATATCCCCCATTCTTAGTTAAGAAGCACAACACGGGAAAGCAAACAACGGTCTCCTGTGTTTGTGCGATGCATCTCTGAAAGTGGACTTTCCCACCTGTTATTCGAGGTTGCTTCCTATAATACGTCATTTGCTTTGGCTGAATGTCCGAACCTTTTCATTCAACCATCATGCTGCATTTGTTTGACCTTATTTAACTCTTTTTTTAACTAGCAAACTAGCGTTTTGCTGGGCATGTGTGTGTGTGGGTTATCCTGCTTACCTGTGTGCATTGTGGACGCATGCGGTGCAGGAGCCTGTGCAATGTCATTTCACTGTTTTGTCGACATGCGGACTGATCGGGAGCCGTCGGTTTATGGATCAAAGCCTCTAACGGTGTGTTTGTGGGCCTCCCAGTGTATTTAGCTGCAGGTTAGTGGCGCGTGCACGCCTCTATTACTCGCGATGCTTCCTTATGGCAGCCTGGAGGATCCCTCGCTGTGCACCTGAGGCTACGGCTACGTCCACACCTCAAGTAACTACAGCCGCTGGAAACCTTCTGATTTTCAACAAAGTTCGTTAATGTAAAAAAAGGTTTCTTTGGGTTACTGAACGTTTTTCCGTTGGTTTCTAAATGAGTGGGGCGAACTTTTCTGCAGATGGATTTGCGTTGTCAGCGGCAGATGTTACAATGTTGATAGTTGCTGTTCAATCCTCAAGGTATTGATGTGTTGAATCAATGTATTAAGCTCGAGCAAACCATTTATTTGGAAATGTGTCGATCCCAAACTTTCAATGAGGCTGTATGTTCCCAGGCTTAAAATATGCTGTTTAAATGAAGACAGATTACAACTCACATCATCCAAACTGGAATGCAGAAATAGCCTTCAAAAGCTGGTTTCAGTCAATCTCAATCTGCAGTATGTTAGTGTCATTTTGGCCTTTTATTTAGCCACAGCCTCTGTCCGAAATAGTTATTGATTAGAAACCGTCTCCCTCTTTACAGTTGACAGAAACCTTTATTTTTCAAAATAGTTGTGTGTAGTTGATGTGTAGTACAATCCGTCAATGTTATGAGATTATACATTTACTCAACTGGGTGACTGGCTCCATCTGACCACACGTCTGCTAATCGTCCATGAGAGTATGAGGTTGATTAGTCCAGGTTTTAATGTGGTGTGGTCGGCATAGCCTCGGGTCATGCAACAGGCCTATTGTGGGAGGTAGAGAGAGAGAGAGAGGGAGAGACGGAGAGTGATGATGAAGTGAGCGAGTAAAGAAGTGTATGTAAGTGTGTACTGTATCTGTGTGTGTGTGTGTCTGTGTGTGTGTGTGTGTATGTTAATGTGTCTAATTAAAGGCGTAGGGATCACGCTCCGGCACTGAGCTCCAGTAGCCGCCTGACGCAGATATGACCTCAGGCCATGGTCTGTCTCACACACGAACACACACACATTCATGCACGCACGCACACACAAACATACACACACACACATTTTGCTGCACTTTCAAACAAAGTAATGCACATCCGTTCACAGCAATGTACTGAATGCACACACGCTCGCACGCAACAGTCTGCATGGGCAGCTTTACAAAAACTAAAAGAATTGCTTGTAAAGAAGACACAGAAATATCCAATCAGAAATATACCTGCTCATCCGTTAAAAAAAAAAGCATAGTTCTCATACACAGAAAGACATTTTTTGTCCAACTTCTTTTTCTTTTCCTCTCAAATGCTTTCACAAATTGCCTTTGAGCTGGAGTGCGACCGATGACTCGACTGAGCAGCGGCTTCACGGAAAATCCACTGGAAGCACAAAAGGTTTTTGGAGTTGAATAAATCTTCGAGTCGATATGTCACAGATTTGCGAACACAAAGAATCAGCAGCCGCTGTTCCTTTGGCTGCTGTCGGAGCACGGAAATCCCATTCCCCCAAATTGCCTGTTTTTTTTTGGAGGCTGAGGAGAGAAGACAAGTGAGAAGACAGTTCAGCGCCACAGACTGGGCTGATTCCAGAGCTCAGCTAAGCATCACAGCCGAGCCGAGGATGCCAAACTACCTTCTATTCTAACGTGACTTGTGTAAAACAGGTCTCAGCTCGCTGTAAAAGTAGAGGAAAATACTAAATAATAGTATTTTAAGGTAAGTTAAATAAGTTCTCCCCACATACCATCATTATTATTATTATAATTATTGATATTATTTTTGTTCTTAACTGTAGCCTATTGACACAAAAGAAATGTGCTTTATCTCACAGCTCGTAACAGCATCAAACACATTTATTTTAACTGAAGCTATAGTTAATGTATTGTTCCTTTTGTCAAAATGCAGCATACGCAATTACAATTCACTGACTGTCTCTCCAAAATTGGCCTGTTTTGTTGCGCACAGCGAAGAGCAAAGCCTGAATCCTGATCGGGCTCTGATTTGGTGCCCTAATTAGCCTCAGGTGATTTCACAGGTTCATTCAGGGAGAAGCTGATTCATGAATGAGTCTACTCATTTATTAGCAGTGCGAGGTAAACAACGCGCGCCGTTTTTTACCTTTCAATGACGTACCTTACACAGATAACGCTGTGCAGTTGTTTATAAATGTGTCATTTAAAAGCAGTGAATTGGGATGCAGACAATGAGCTTTAGCTCAGCACACCTGCTCTGCAGAACATGAGTGATTTCATTAACTGTGCACTAAGTCCCACTTTTTGTTTATTGCAAAAGTGACAGGGGACACAGGCATTTTATTATTCAGCAGAAGTGAAAACCAAAATGTCTATTATGTACAGATTGAGCTCAGTCAAATCATCCTCTCAGATACGGGAACATGGTGACAACGTTACAAAGAGGTCCGCTGGCAAAAAACACTTTAGCTGGTTTAGATCATCTGCCTCGTTGTATTTGGAGGAAAAAACAAAACCAAACTGAGGCCGCCTGGTATGTTGGGCACAATTCCCCCTTTGCAGAGCAGCACCCTGCAGGAGCCAGGTGGTGTCTGTCTCTCCTTTCTCAGTGCTCCTCCAGAAAAAGCACCCTTTATTTTGAGACGGAGGCGTTAAAAAACGGGGAGAGTGAGCAGGAGTTTGGAGTCAGATACGCCATGACAGTATGTGTGTGCGTGTTCACGGCGAGGAGGAGGAAGAAGAAGGTGGCGGTGTTGGGGCGAGGGGGAGGAGGGTGGGGTGAGGCGTGCTGCGGAGGACGGAGGGGAGTAATATGGGTGTCACGGGTGCTAGCAGTCTGTCGCCCAAGGCTGTGACATTACCGCACTTCTGCTGCGCTTCAAAAGAACCGAATCTAACTGACGACTGCTGTGATGGCTCAGTGTGTGTGTGTGTCTGTGTGCGTGTGTGTGTGTGTGTGTCGTGAACCAGTAGTCTACATACTGTATGTGTGTGTCTAAGTGACGCTCAACGTGATCTGAGATTGGGATAATGCACTGTGACACACTGCCTTGCCAAACACTCAAGACTGTATTACCCTACAAAACTGTGTGTGTGCGTGCGTGTGTGGGCATGTGTGCGCATGTGTGTACAGGCAACACAGATTCGATGGATTGATTGACGGATAAACATGTGGTGGAATAAAGACCACGAGTGGATTCTGTATCGAGTTCTCAGTCTGGGTAAGCTGAGCATTTTTTATTGTCAATTGACGGACTGAATGTTTTATTGAACGTTTAACATCAGCTGACCTCATTGAAAGCCTTTAGTCAGATGCAGCCCAAGGCAACTGCAGGGACAAACAATGCACAAACACAATGAACTGAAAAGAAAGGTGATCCTTTTTGGGACATCACCCAATCTCGACTTCAGCTGATGGATTTCGGGGAGGTCGTCTCCAGGTGATGGAAGTCCCTTTCCTTTGGACAGATGCTCCTCGGTTGTCTTAATGTGCTTCTATTCTCCATGGTGGTTTAGTGGCTTGTGTAGGTTCTATAAAACATGGAGAAACCAGAATCAAACACATCTATGTGATAGCCCAGTGTGTGGACAGTAGCCATGCAGAGTTTCACGTTATTAGAGTGAAGATGTAGATTCTTGCCTAAATCCGGCTCTGGTTTGCCGAATGGCATGGAAAAGAGCGGCAGCTTCCTTAGGCACCTCAAGCCGAAATGGGTAGAGCGTAAAATGACCCTCAAGAGGGAGGATTGGCTGAGAACCCCCCTTAAAAACTCCTCTGCAGAAGGTTGTGGCTTTTTGATGCAAGTATCTTGCTGGAAAGAAAATGGACGTCCTAACCCTCTCATAGAGTGCCGGTACACTTACACACTCTCCATTTTCTTTTTCTGTGAAGAACTGTGCGAGGGGAAAACCTGCCTTGTTTGCTTTGAGTTCAGTTCTGACAAACTTTGACATTAAGAGGCCGAGTGGAAGATTTACCGATTATTTGCATTTGCGAGGCCAACGTCTTTTTAAGGAGGACCGTAATGTTCTTACATCATTGCTATGAGGCATTTCGTAACCACTTGGAATTCAAGATATTCCACCCCTTCACACGCTTAAAAAATGACATGAAACCACACACACACACACACACACACACACACACACACACACAGTATGGCACTGGTGGGATTATTAGCACATCTAAGGCACTTCCATGCAGTGCCGGCCCGAGCCTCTTCGGGGCCCTAAGAAGAATTTTATTTTGGGCCCCCCCCGACCACGCAGAGTCACCTGTGCTAGAAGATTATTGGCACAAATGTCACGCTATACTGTTATAGCGAAAATTATAAACTAATACAGTGAGGTTATAATACAAAACTAGGGCGAAAAAACAGGGCGAATTAAGCGGCAGGGCGGCAGGGCGAACTAAGCGGCTGCTTGGGGCCCCCCGCCCAGGGGGCCCCAGCAGCTGGCCCTGCTTCCATGTCCTCATGCCATGTTACCACGTGGCTTTTTCTCCAGTTATCATGTGTGTTTGCTTGTATCTTACAGGTGTGCAGATGCCGTACAAATAGCATGTTTGTGGATGCACAAAAGCTCCAATTCCAATTTTTTTTTTTTGTGCGTGTGTGTGTGTTTTCAAGCGAGCGCGCGTTAGCTTTGCACTCATGAAAGGGAGATAATTTCACGCGTGGTCAGACGGTTGCATTTCAGCTTTAGCCTGGAGTGTAGCAGGAACTCCTTAACTGTTCAATGACTTTAGCTTGAGGCAAGGTCCGCCTAAACACACACTCAGGCACGCACACAGCTATGAAATTACACCCATCTACTTGTTCTGCTCCTACACGCACGCACACACACACACACACACACACACAGACGTTTGTTGCTGTAAGGTGTATGTAGTTGTTTTACGCCGGAAGGGAAGATCACCGCTTTGTCTGTTTGATAAAGCTACAACGTCCATCTCCTTCAAAGAGCGCCGCGCTGATCTGATGTGAGGCGAGTGTGTTGATAGATTTGACGATTACGCCGCCCAGGGCGCTGAGCAAGAAGCGGAGATGGTTCCACGCCGTGAGACAGGAAAAGGAAGTGCACATCCTGATTTAAGAAGTAAAAAGGTGGTGAGTTTGGTATGAAGGAAATCTGCACCTGCATTCTCATGTTCTGACATGCAGACAGGAAGTTTAATGGCGTCTAGTTACATCATCTAAAAATGCTCAAATGCTTATTTGAACATCACACAGAACATTTTGTTTTTACTGTTGTTGAAGATTAACATCCTGTTTTTAAATGAGTCAGAAAACAATTTAACCTCTTCAGAATCTCTTTCGTTCTCAGTCAAAACTACAGATTTGACATACTTTTTATTTTTAAACGATCTGTTTTCTGCCAACAATCCTTTATGAGAATTTGTTTTAATTTGTCCGAGGTTTTGACATATTTCCCTTCACAATGTACCTGGTGACCCGAGATGCAAGAACGACTGAATAGTGATTCACCAATAACTTACAAGCCAGAATTAATTAAATAAAAAAAGACCACAATTAGGGATGATATGAAAAATACCCAATTGCTTCCACAAAGGATCTGCTCTATGTTGGAATAACTACCTGAATATTTGTGTGTAGGGAAAAAGTCAAAAATCAAAATAGCAGTGAAAGAGGATGAATAAAAAGGAGATGAAAACAAGTGTTGTTGTATATTTCCATGCTTTCACAGCTCCTCTGCTACCAGCAGCTAACAACATGTGCCTGCTGCAGCAGCTGTGAATCCATCCCCTCTGTCAGCGCCGCCACTCTTGTCACTCATCCTGATTTGCTGTCTGATGCTCTCTGCGGGATGATCCTGCACCGCCAGCCTCTGCGCACACGGGACCCGGCAAACATCGGGCATGTGACCCCGAGCGAACCGGAGAATCACTCATTGGCCCTTTGTGAAGATTCTAGCTTTGTTACAAAGACAATCACAAAACATACTAAAAAACCATTCCTTTGAACAATCACATATACAGTAATGTTACTGTGTTACGCAGACCTGAGGCTCAGCTTTACCATCGCAGGCAAAGACCAGTCATGTGGCATCCAGCATCTCTAATTGCTTTATTCCAATCTGAAATAAAGCTACAAATTGAATTGCCGTTCCGAACTCCAGGCTGGATGCTGCGCCTTCCTCTATGTTTCTAATTGCATGTTTAAGCTAATGCCGGTGCCTAAGCCACTTCCTGTGCTTGACAAGCTCCTGTACGTTCGCTAAGCTGGAGAGACCGTCAGCCAGTCTGTCGGCGGGTCCGGCGCTGCTTAGCGAGAGGAAGAGGAGCCCCTCTGATATCCCCGGATTACGGGGTGTGTGTCAGTGTGGGCGCGTGCATGTATGTGTGATTGCAGGCCCTGCGTGGCTTAAGATGGCACCGTATATTAGGGTGGAATGTTAAGAGTCTCCAGAGTTTTTACACCTTCCTCCCCCTGAAAAACACGAGCGGCTAATGAGAGAGAGAGAGAGAGAGAGAGAGAGAGAGATGTGGAGACGGCGAAAGGGAAGGAGATGGAAAACACAGACAGCCTGTCTCCACATCTCTGACGTATTGACATGCAGGCCATGTATGTCCATGTGTGTGTGTGTGTGTGTGTGTGAGTGTGTGAGTGCATTTGTGCAGTAGTAGGCTGCTGGGTTAGAGGATAATTGCCAAACCGTTGGGACCTGAGCTCTGCCCGGCCTGTCAAAGCAGGCGTGACAAAACCTCCAATCAACCCTGCAGCAACCAGAGAGAGAGGGAGAGGAAGCGGGGGGGAAGGAGGGAGGGAGGGAGAGAGATCGAGGTACTAGAGAGTGGGTTCATTTTACTCACGTTCACATTCAACCATCCACCTATTTATCTATCTGTCTTCTATTTTTGTGTCTCTGTTTTGACCTTGTGCGACGCCTTTGGACCTTTTAATGAGTCACTCTTGAGGTCGGATTCACAGTGAGGCAGTGTGGAAGCGCTGAGTCGTGATTGGACTACAGCTCCCTTTAAATGAGATTCTGTATCATCACATGCACCAGAATACATGCTGTGTATACATGCAAACACAAATAGATCAATACACACGCTAACCACACGTACAAACACACGTATCGAATGTGACATGCACACACGGCTACACAGACACACACACACACACACACACACATTGCCTGTGGTAGTGACTAAGTCCTGTGGTTATTACCATAGTGATGGTTTAAGGCTAACCACAGCCATCTCCAGGCCTCTCTCTATCTCTCTATCTCTGGAAAACGCACCCACATAAATACGCAGGCACAAACACACACATGTATGTGTATGAATGTGCACACACACACACACACACACACACAGGTTGTGGATGTCACCCACTCTCTGGAGATGCAGGCGGTTTGCCTGGCGCTGGGTTTCTTCCCAAAAGGCTGCAGGGGAAACCTAAGGAGGGAGAGGAGGAGGAGGAGGAGGAGGAGGAGGAGGAGGAGGAAGTTAGGGATTGGTTTGCAGGTTTGGTCCGCTTTAGTTTGGTTGCATTCATTAGAAGCGGATTACTGTAAATGGGACATAACAGAAAGGTGAATATTGACAGTGATAAACTTGTGAGTTAGTTGTTTGAATTGGTTCGTATGGGTGACAGTTTATTCAGCCTGCTTCACTTCTACTTCTATTGGATTAAAGAGACATCCGATGAAGTATCTTCTGTCAGACTGACGTGCATCCTCAGACATTTGAATGCTTCTTTTTGACACATGGATTAAAGGTTTTAAATGGGCAGACAAACTGAAGTGCTGCTATGAGACTATGTGGTCATTCTCAGTGTCTGGAGAATGCAACAGCGTTTTATAAAATGCAAGAGAGGAAAACAAAAAGAGGATAATGATGCACTGGTAGCAAACGCTGTAGTACTCAGGATGGTTTCCTCCCAGTGAGGAGCAGCGCTTTGTGTTCAGCTAGGAAAGCCTTTGCAGACAACAAGCAAACAAGATGCAAGATTAACTTCCAAAACCTAAACATTAACGCATAATCCGTGTGTATCAAACAGAGGAATCAGTCTCCTAAATGCTAATAAGCCACGTGGCGTTAATGGTGATGCATCCAAAGCACATCTGGGACAGGTCAGTTAATTCTTAAAAGGGTTCAGGGCCAACTTGTGATGGCTCTCACAGAAAACCAACAAACAATTACAGATGGCATTGGCTGAAGAGCGAGGACAAAAAGGTCTGAAAGAAGAAGAAGAAGAAGAAGAAGAAGAAGAAGAAGAAGAAGAAGAAGAAGGGAGGAGGCTCTGTTGTTCCCAGAAGGTCTCTGGAGACGGCTTCATGTGTTCTGAGAAGGTTCATTGAAGGGCTCGGTTCAGCTATGCAGGGACAACCTTCTGATAAGCGCGTTAGCAAAAGAGACGCTTAAAAAGAGATTTAGCAACATTAGCATTCATTCGGAGTTCTGGCCACCTGACAAAGTCCAACAGTCACTTTGCTTTTAGCTCCGCTGGCAACAGATTCCTGAGGGAAATAACTTTCATTTTACCTCATAAATGCTCTTCTGTGTCTGTCATTGTGTGCAGGCATGGCGGGTGTACAGTCGCAGGCATTTTAGAGCTTCTTCCCTGCAGGTAAGCTGCCTGTTAAGCGCAATTGTCACTTTAGGCGACCTCACACACTTTCTCATTTAATCTAACGAATGAAAGTGTGAGATCTTTGAGCTGGAATTATACTTCAAAAATCATATTCATCACCCAGTTATATTTGGGAATGACAAACCTGTTTAAAACCACAAATGTTAGAGTCAAAAAGTTTATTTTTAATGATGAATGTTATACAAACTACTTATACGAAACATTTGTTTCATTATGTTTGGTTCTATCTGTAGACTTTTGAATCTTTCAAATCTTCATGAGCCATGTAAGAGAAGTTTCACTATAAGGTGCATTTTTAGTTTTGTTTCACTTACATACAAATTGAGCCCCTCAGATATTCCCCACTGTTACTAAACCAAAACATCGGCCATGTCACCTGAAACTAACCAGAACAAGTAGAAGACAGCTGGAGATGCGTCAGACAGTTTAAGAAAATGCTCATTCTGATACTGTAAGAATAGTTCCTCAGTTGTGAGCAGCAGAAAATAATATTCTAATCCTAATTTGGCTAATGTTTATTTTCCGGGGAACGTGAACGAGTCGGAGTGTGTGTGTGTGTGTGTGTGTGTGTGTGTGTGTGTGTGTGTGTGTGTGTGTGTGGACCGAGGTCACCTTCCCCCCCATCTCCACCTGGGAGTGTGTGTTCACAGGGTGTCTGTGCTGAGGGGATCCGGGGCGAATACAGAGTGGAGCCACACTGGGAATAAACTGTCAGATGAAACACGAAGGAACTACTGAGAGACACTAAAAGAGTGAAGGAGAGAGAGAGTGTGTGTGTGTGTGTTTGTGTGTGTGGTTACAGGCCTGGGTGTGTAACAATGTGAGGCGATATCCAGTGGGTACTTTTTTTTGCTGTGTGAGTGAGCGTACGGGCCTCCGAGTTTTCATGTCCCCTCATGTGTGCGTCAGTGAGTTTTGTTGCTTCTGTCAGCATGTGTGTGTGTGTGTGTGTGTGTGTGTGTGTGTGTGTGTGTGTGTCTGTGTGTGGATCCAGGTACATGTTTGAGTCTGTATGTGTCTGTGTGAGAGTCCAGGAGAGCTCTAGTTGAAAGGGAAAGCCCTCAGTCTCCACAGACTGACTTAGGATTGTCTCATTCTTCCCCAGAGTTAACTGGACTTTTACACACACACACACACACACACACACACACACACACACAGACAGTCATTTAATATCTACCTCTTAAGCGTCTCCTTCTGACACACACACTTTCAGCCACTCCAGCTGAACCGCACACTCTTGAACTTGCACACTACTTTCAGTTTTTTGCGAGTTCAGTTGCTTTCGAGGATGGAGGAGCTTTTATATGCAACACACACACACACACACACACACACACACACACACACACACACGCACACTCAACTTCTAGAAGTCCAACACAGACCAGCACATTAAAGCTTCAGGAGGAGGATAAAGAGGAGGAAGTCCAGACACTCAGTAATAAAATCACCGTTGCTTTGACTTTGAGGTTCCTTGGATGAGGAACGTAATCAGGTTTAGATTCTACCTTTAGGAGCCACAGCGCGTCATGTTAGTCACACGTGAAGCTACAAACACTGTGACACAGAACAGTGAGTCTGACTTCATAGTCAGAAGATATTTCAGCATGAAACGACGCTAGTCTTTGAATGGAAAGTTATATGAATATAATGTGATGCAGACCTTTGGTGGGGTTCTGATCATCTGTTCCATCAGAGATGTGGATGCTTTTTCTAGGTTATAGAGGATAATAGTTTCCTTTGTTTTAATATCTCCTTTTTTTATGTAAGTTAATACTGTACATGTGAATATGAAGTTACACCTCTGAAGTTGTTGCGGGAAAACATCATCTATATTTAATTTCACGTTGCAATCACTCGCTCTGTCGAAA
Source organism: Apeltes quadracus (assembly GCA_021346845.1). Classification (NCBI taxonomy): domain Eukaryota; kingdom Metazoa; phylum Chordata; class Actinopteri; order Perciformes; family Gasterosteidae; genus Apeltes; species Apeltes quadracus. The sequence goes on along the minus strand of CM037934.1, from coordinate 6,142,122 downwards.
TCCATACCGGGCACTAATTTCATGCGATATATAATGCATTCATCGCCATATCATCAGAAGTATTTGGTGTGTGCCGTTTCTGTCAAAGAAATCGACATAACTTATCATAACATATAATGCCAGCCAGATGTCAATTAAGCTAAAATACATAAACTTCCTTTTGTCTACTTCTAGTTTCTGATTGATGACCATGCAGATTCAATTAGTGGATTTTTTTATCCACTTGTGAGAAGCTTTGCATTTTATTATGCAGTAAAAATCAAATGTTTTTTGGAGAATTAATTAAAATAAGACTGCTTATTTGTCAATTGCATCTGTCCTGAATTTACTTTTAGCCATATTTTTGGGGTTTTAAATAAATGATTGATTAATCGTTCCCACTTAGTTCCCATTTGTTTTCCTCACCTGAAAGTGACAAAAAATAAAGCGAGCTTTCTTGGTTCATTTCGAAATAGATGAGCTAAAGGTATTAGATAAAGAAAGAAGATACATTTAAGGGGTTCTCTGAGGGCCTTTTTTTACCATTATAAAATGACACAGCAGCATGTTTGTTATCCTCGCAGAGCACCTGGGCAGCACTGCAGCCACTGAGCATCTCAGACACCGAGTGATGCCTTTTCTCTCTTAAAAGACATCAGAATAATCTGTTTTGCCTTCTATGTTTGTAGATTTATGCAATTCTCTCAAGTTCTGAGCTATGATTTTTTTTACCCCGTCACACATTCCACGCGACAATTTCTGCACGTAGATTTGAAAGGCCATCGTGTCGTTTTCTTAAGTCGTCGTAACATTTTAAACCAGTAAGGTTTGCCTGTGAAATCCAGCGGCACAGACTGTGTGTTTCCGCAGCGAGGGAGCGAGGCGCAGATGGAAGTGCACCGTCAGGAAGTTGTTGGTTATTATCAGTGCACAGATGTGAGAGAAAGAAAGGAGTATGGTAATGCCATGGTGATGAGCAAACGTGTGCATGTGTCCCTCAGGTAAAAACAGGGGAACATGGAATCAAATCTGAGCCAACATCCTGAGATTGTTCCTGTTGATAAATTGATATCATTAAATATAAATGCAGAGTGTTTCATTCCCCCACGCCGCGGGCTCGGAGCGCCGAACAGGAATGCTTTGAATCCAAGGCTGGAAATTTCCCCCAAATCATCAAATCTGACAACAAAGGAAAACTCAGATAGACTGCCTTAATGAGTTAAACACACATGCACGCTCGCACGCCTCACACACACTTGTGTTCTTGATCTAATGAGTCTTTTAAGCGTCTTCCGTATCCATCTGTCTCCTCCCGACACACATAACACAGTCACACACCCTTTTTTTCATGATCAATCCACATCAAACAGTAACTCATTTAAATATTCATTCGAGGTGTTAGAAGATGGCTGGTCGGCCTCTCTCTCTTTCTCCCTCTGTCTCTTTTTCTCTCTCCAGGTATATTAATAATTCCCCCTGACTCTCCACCACACAGAGTTGGAGGGTTTTTTTCCCCCTTCAGACAAAGTTTCTAGAAGTTTCTATAAATTAATAAGAGTGTGTTCTCTGTGAAGCCGGCAGCTTTGAACCCGGCGTATTGATCTTGCAGGTGAGTTGGCCGCGCCGGATCACGACTTCAAACGGAATCCGACGGTCCTGTGAAGACGCCGGCCCAGCATCGAAACAATACCCGCATTATCCCTCCACATGACGGGTCCAATCTGTGGGTGGAAGGGGCGGGACGGACAGGAAGTAGCTGCACGCGGTCGGGGTTTCCACCGCGGAGATTTTGAGGACAGTGAAATCAGCTGTAGATGGTGGATCCCATTGAGATGTCCAATTAACCACAGGGAACGACCACGCGGAGGAACGAATGCTGGGGGCAGGATGCTCTTTGAATACAAAAACCAGGTGTGATTATGGACAGTTATGGAAGTTTGAGGGCAATAAAAATACCAAATATGCAAAGATGAAAAACAACTGCAAGATGGATGGATGGTGGTTGTCAGTTCAAGTGGATTTATTTATTTACATAATTATGTATGTCTCAATACGCTTAAAAGATACAAGAGAACAACACAAGAGATTACAACAATAATGCATGTTAAAAGACTGCAAATAAGATAATACCCAGAGCATGGAGTCAATGCAATCGTAAGAGACGTTGAAGATGTAGGATTTCAGCCTGGATTTAAACATCTCAATTCTGTTTACATGTAGGGGAACATGCTCCTCCACCAGCAGATTGCTTACTAATCTTTGGATTAATGGATCCATGAAGACTTTTGCAAGTAACAAATAGCAGTTTTGGTCTGGAGCATAGGAAGTTAATGATTGTAGCAGCTGTATTTTTTGGAGTATTGTCTTTTATGTTTCTTTTCTCTGGCATAGCAGTTAACTGTGAGAAAAATCCTTAGTTTTTTCTAATCTAATCTAATAGATGGATGCAAATCTGAAGAATTGCAAAGATTCTGTCAGTGGTAAAACAAAAAGTAACGTGTATTCTGCAAATCCTTTCATGATTGCATGATGAAGTACGTACTTAGAACTCAGTGTAAGTGAATATAGACCCAGTGCACTCCAGGTAACCGTCACATTTAGATGTGCTATAAATAATGTTAATTTGTAATCTAATCCAGAGTAGGTTGTGTTTATTGTTCATTGTCAGGTTCTGCTGCAGTCGTCTATCTCAGACAGCATGTCATGGAAATGTGTGGGTTTTTTTCCGTGATCTTGTTTGTAAAAAAATAAGATAATTCTAAAGAACAACTAAGATGAAGCGAGTATCTGAGGAATTTGAATCAAATCGTATTCATCTGCTGAGCGTTGATATTGTCGTCAGGATACAAAAGTGCAGAGGCAAGAAAAGGGAAAAGTCTGAAAGTTTGACATGTTTTTCAGCTTTGCACACAAACACACTTAAATCCTGCAAGGAGGTGAACGGTGTCACCAGTCAACCTGTGTGTGTGTGTGTGTGTGTGTGTGCGCGCGCGAGACACAGAGAGTAAGAGGCTGTGTTAGCGCTGATTAGCGATTAGCAGCTACTTGAGGCTGACGGCGCGGCTGATCAGTATTTCCTCTGTGTCGGAGCTTTAGGGAACAAATCCCGACATTAACCCGGCTCTCATCTGCCTGGCAGAGCGCTAGCAGCTGCCTGCCAGCCATAGGCCGTACATCCAGCTACAACCGCCAGCTACAGCATGCGAATCCTCCTCTGACGACGCCTCATTGTTGTCTCATTTCAAATCAAAACCCCATTTGATCACGATTGAGCTTCCAATGCTGCTCTCGACATCAAGGTTGATGGGCCGTGACATGCGATATGCAATATGGAGTGCAAAGTTTGTTACAGTCTGCTCGACAAAAAATTACATTCAAGTAGTGCCCCTTGAGGGAGAGGAAAGTAAATTCCTGTAGTTCTATAAAAAGCGTAATCCCCTTGAAGAGCAATAACTGGAGCAAAATGTTCCTTTTAAGAGCTGATGTGTCTCTCACAAGACACAGGAGGAATACTGACACGTAACTGCTCCGGCTTCGGCTTTAATTCATGCAGAGAGCACGTCGACAGGAGCTGAACGGAGACCCGAGGTCTCTTCCGCGGTGCTCAGATGAGGCCGGCGCCATCGCAGTTCTGCATTGATGAGGGTCAGCTCATCAGAGATCATCTGCAGTGCAGATTTTCTCATTGAAGTGCAGACAATTGCTTCACGACGGCAGGACTGCTTCACAAAGTTTTGAACAGGTTCCTCGGAAGGTCGGAGACCATCAGTGCTTCTCCACATGGGAAGAATCACGTGGTAAGTCATGAAATAGGCCGCTGACCTCCATCTGGGCCCCTGAAACATCTGCAGAGGTTAATAAAAGTCCCTCCCCAACAATAGACTTATAACAAGGACAGTTAACTGTTAACTTAATTCATTACGGAATCAATGTGGGTGGGAAAGTGAGGACTTTAAGGACTAAAAGTACTTTCTTATTGACTCATATATGTAACCCATGTCTGGAAAGACTTTTCCATACTGATATTGTGAGACATCAATCAGACTTTGTTAAGAATATTTTTCAAAGTTTCGGAATTTTTCTTAAATGTGCTAAATTGCTTTTCCATTTTTATTTTTATTTTCAAATAATTTAGTTTGGGCTAAAGTTTGTGTCGACTTCCTTCTGTTTGTAAATCTATTCTAGGTTCCATTGAACCTCTTTTTTTGAATACAATTTATTTTTTGTGAGTGCGGCCTTCCAGCCTGTTGTGGTTTGACAGCTAACGGACCGGAGTCTCATTGGTGGTGACACGTATCAATCTTCAGAAGAAGTCCCGCCCACTGTGGCCAGACGAAGCAGAGCCAGTCGAGCTGCTGTCAGCTGCTCATCAACCAGTCCTTTTCATGTTTCCCTTTTTTCTCTGTTTGTGTGTGCGAAAAAAGAAGAGAGTGTATTCCAGTATGTTTGACGCACACACACACACACACGCACACTCACACGCACAGGCACACATAGACACCAATGGAGCTCGTTGGTCTTATAGCTGCCGTGATTTATTTTTCTTCTCTCTTTTTTTTCCACACGTGCACGCCAATCCATCCACCAACCCCTATGTTGTCTGCCAGGAGGGCAGCATCAAAGAGACTGGCTGTGGGCATGAAGCGCCTGGAGACTAGTGAGGGCCTGTGGAGCGAAGCTGCAAAGTCCAGAGTCCACGGGGAGCCGGGAGAACGAGGTGGGCCAGGAGAGCCAGGTGTGGTGAGGTGTACAAGTGTGAGGAGCGGGTTGCATGAAAAGAGGTCGGCGGTGGTCCTGGAGCGCATGGTGGGCCTCGGGAGCGCTGCCAAAGGTCCATGAAAGGAGGACCACGGTGGTCCTGGAGATGGAGCTCCTCTCTGCAGAGTCTGATGCGGGTGAACGTCAAAACTACGCGAGCAAGAGAAGTAAGCGGCGTGAAGCCTCACCACGCAAGGCGGGTTTAGTGAAGTTTCTCACGGTTGCAGGTCACAGCTGTCAGAATGACGCTCTTAAATCCAACTGTGGCTCTTTGGGACAATTGTGCGTGGCACTTTCTCGTCTACCCTTGATGTTCTAACAAGAGCCAGCCAGACAAACAGAGAGAAAGAGAGTAAGCACTTCGCAATCCTTGAACATTACGTTCCCTCAAGAAGATAATGTCCTCTTTCTATTGGCTGCAGGCGGAGGAGGGAGGAGAGCCTGCGGGAGACGGTGGGAGGCGGTCAGGAGAGCAGGAGGAGGTGCTGGGAGGCAGGCAGGTAGAACACAGGACTGCCGCTGTTGCCTCTGAGGCAGAGATCGGCTTCTTACTCTCATCTGCCCGTCAGAGGCTTCCTCTGAGCTGCCAGTCAAAATGACGGACAGCTGCCGGCGGATGGAGGGACCGGCTCGATTGCACAATGTTACCTGTGATTGCAACGTTGGATTTCCTAAAGCGCAGACATACATGATTGTTTTTGGAAATGTTTTGCATGAAAGTTACTTATAAAACCTTTAACCGTGTACTTGTTTTAAGGGGCCGACATAGATGTTAGTCTTGTTGAAGAATTCATTTTAATTTATGAACCACCATACATATCTGTTCAACCAAACATACACGCTGTATCTAAATATATTTTTCTACTTTGTCAAAAAATAGCCTTTTCTATATTTTTAGAGGATTTTTTTCTATATACCAAATAGTGACAGCAAGTAGCCTTCTAAATGTGTTGACATTTACTTCTTGGCAGTATTACAACACTCTTCTAAGGTAATATTACTTGTATGAAAATGATTGCATTTATCACAAAACAATATAATTGAAGAACTGGCCCATCATAGTTAACCTTCTCACTTTGAGAGACAGGCCTTTGAAAAGACAGACTCACAACCTTTCTTTCTGGCGACTGGACCGTTGGATGTAAATGTACATGTCAGTGTGTAAAATGAATGAATGAATGAATGCAGATCCCACAGGGACAGAAATAATGTGAGACCAACCTAAATCCTTCCGTTTCCCCCAGCAACACATCGTCGTCGAGGTGCTGTGCGGTTTGAAAAACGAACAGTTGAAGTTTGGGCTATCTGAACCAAAACCTTTTGTTTTACACTACAGATTGTATTTTATGAAACAGAATCCGCACAATAAGTGTGAAATTATTAATTTTGAAATCCCTTTGTCGGCCATCTGGCTGCAATAGATCAACTAATGATACCGTAATTAGTGAAAAATGAATGTGTGAATGTCTTTGTGTGCGTGTGTGTGTGTGTGTGTGTGTGTGTGTGTGTGTGTGAGCAGGATCAGTATTCTAATGAGGACAGACAAAAGAAGTCTGTAGCTCTGAGCCAATTGGACGGAGGAGCACAGCATCAGAGAGAGGAAGCGGGGAGGGGGGTGAGCTGGTTGGGGGTTAGGGAGGGTTCAGGCTGGTGGCAGTCAGTGCCTCAGGCAGGGTTTTGGGGTCAGGCCCCCCCAGACGGCCACACCGGCCCCCCCGGGCCCCAGGAGGGGGGACACCAGGACCACGCCGGCCAAGGGAGGGGCACTTAATTAGGGCAACGTTCAAAATTTGAGCCCGGCGCTTCAGAAGAGAAGGCCACCTGATACATATACAACTCAAACATGCTCCTGCACACATATTAAGTCCACTTACTGCTAATTGACACACTCAAGGGTTGGAAAGGTTTTTGACGAAAATGACGCTGTTATGGAACATGAGGGTAAATAGGTTATTATTATTATTATTATTATTATTATTATTATTATTATTATTAATAATGCATTATAATGACTGTTATTATGATCGTTATCACTGAAATCATCACTACAAATTCGAGCTGCTGCAACATCATGAATCAAGGAATCAAACAAAGATACTTCACTTTAGAGCCTCAAAGTCTACGTTAACAAACAGTACATAACGCACATTGCTCAATAGCTGTTGATTTTGGATCCAATCTTCAACCAATCCAATTTCTCACTTTATATCTAACGGACTAAAGAACGTTACGTTTGTACTGGTTTTTGCCCAGTTTGTTTGTCTCAGAAGTGCTGCACTGTCCGTCTGTCGGGTTTTTCCTGGCCAGTTTCACGCAGTTGCATAATGAGCAGTCAGTAGCATTAGCATGCCTAACATCTCAGCTGCTGCTGCCGCTCCACAACACTCCCAGGAAGGGCAAACCTCCCAGTCCCCAGCCATCTCTGGCTCGCTCTCTCCTCGTTTGCACAACAGTTCGGGCTTCTTTGGAAAAAGCATCCATTTACAATTAAACACTTACTACCACCTTTCACTTTATTTTTCAAACTGAAATATATGGAGTCCTTTTAGGGTGATGGGCTGTGTTGGATCCAGGCGTTCTTCGCCGGTCTGCCGCCGTCGAGCCGTTCGGAGTTTCACTGTTGCAGGAGATTTAGTGTAATTAATTGGTTCTTCGGGGTGTCAAGTGGTTTCATCTCATTTCAGTCGCCTTATACATCAAGCATCCATGTCTGCACCTGTTTCCTGCTCTCAGCAGCTGCCAACTGGGCCTCCCAAACCACTATTGATCCCATCAGATCACGCACACACACACACACACACACACACACACACACACACACACACACACACACACACACACAGACACACTCACGTGTAAATGCTTTATCCGTATCTGCTAATTAAATTTGCCAGAGCGAGCCTTGAGTATTACAGAAGTTCAGCAGGGTTTACTCCTAATTTGTTATTGAGATGTTCTGCCTCAGTAACCAGCCGTCTGCAGAGCGCATCACAAGTCTGATTGAAAGTCTTGCATGATGCATATTAGTAGACAGAGAAGAAAGATGAACTAAATGTGCATCTGCTTGTTGTAGGGTCACTTGGTGCATTTTGGTGCGAGGTTCGGTGCGGTTCTTTCAGATGATATCTGGAAGTGCAGCATATTTATTCTGTACCATGAATTCACAAATAGTAGCTGGAGGCTTTATTTACCTCAAACTCAAATAGAAGCTGAGATTTCTTTGAAATTAGAGTATTTCACTCCTCACTGCTCCTTTATTATGTTTCATATTATGTTTCGGCCTTTGTTTCTCCCAGAGACAAGAAACGGGACAGAAGAGCGTCTTATATACTTTTTATCATCTTTTCTGCACATATTTCTGTCTCAATCTGTTTCACATTAGAACAACTCAAAGTGCTGCAGGACCACCCTTTACTTTAACGCTTGTTATTAACCATCTGCAGAAGTTCTGCAAAGGGACTGATGGAAATCAATCAGTGTCTGTTTTTAACAGAAAGCAACAGAGCAATGTCAACATGAAGACTGTGTTTTTGTATACGGCTGAATTTAATGCAATTCAATCTCAAAAAAATGACATGGGGAAGAAGGAGGGAGGGAGGGGTCGACACTTGGGCTCCGGACACTTTGTGGTGGAAAGAAGCTTTTGTCCAGCACTTGACAAAAGGTCTCGCCTTGGAGGTTAAAGGTTAAGAGAGGCCACTTCCGACCTTTTCATTCCACAGTTTGCAGAAATTCCTCCAGAAAGATGAATCCAGAACTTAAAAGGGTTTGTTTTACGTCTTTTAGAACATTTGCACACATTGAACTGAACAGTACGCAGACCCTAAATCCAATGCATTCTCGTTGCATTATATTTACATGAAATATTTCATAAGCTGTAGAACAAACTGACACTAAGAGGAGTGGATAAGATTCCTGGCATGGACTTTGAGTCACAGTTACCATGTGATCATTGGGAAAAAATTCTTTAGAAAAAACTTTAGTTTCATATACTTTATGAATGTGGAAGGTTTTCCTCCAAACTACAAAAACCAAAGACATGCACACAGTGCAGCCAGTTCATGGAGTCTGCAGCCCTCCATACATTCGATTTGCACTTTTGCACTTGTTAAAAGGGCGACTGGGGGTGAGTGGGGAGCACAGTTGTCCTCCCATCAGAGAGTTGGCGGTTCCCTCACTTATCCCGCAACATTGCTCCTGTAGCTGTGACTGCAGTGTGTGACGGTACGGTACTGATGGGCAGGTGCCACTGCGTATGGTTCCTCCTGCCATCGGTGTGTGAAGGAGGTCATGTAGAGTTAAATGCGCTTTGAACACACCCGCAAGAAAAGATTATGTGATCACATAACGATCCATCTCCTCAGGCTTCGACTGATGTGTTTGGGTCCGAGAGCCAATCAGCGCTCGGTGCTCTTTTCAACCTCGACAAAGGTTGAAAAGATCCACTCCTGAAATTCTTCCCTTTCACAACCAAAGCCCCAGACATATAATATTCACAGGTGTTTCACGTGGAAATAGTATCGGTGTGTTCCAGCTGGACACGCTGCTGGAACAGAGGGAATTTTTAAACAGCACAAATGCGGAAGAGTTCAAAATGTCAATGAAACCCAGAGGAAGAAAGTTGAGGTCACCTCAGGTCGAAACAACAACTGAGGGCCGGAAAGAAACGCGAGAGTTCTGTCTGCTTTTTGGGGAGCATTGCTTCTGCCCTGCAATGGGCCTGTGAGCTGTGTTGCAAAGCATGCTGGAGTGTTTGCAAGTCTCTCTGAAGAGAAACTCTTAAATTAGAGATTGTCAGGGCACACACACACACACACACACACAAACACACAGGCATGGAAAACAGTGCGACGCGTTTTAAAGCTCATCTGCAAACTGATTCTGTCAGGGCGACTTAGTGACGTGCGGCTGCCTCCTACAGCTTTCCTCCATAACGGCGCCGGTCTGCATCGCCGTCGTGCCGTCCACCGGGGAGCGGGAGAGGCGGCACGCTCTAAATAGAGCCTCCCTCGGTTAAATATTAACACTCGCCTTCCTCTGACAGAGAGCAGGCCGTCGTGTCGCCTTCCATCTCCACCGCGGGGAGATGCAACACAGCATAGCACTCAACCGCACGCCGACAGCGACGCATGGACACCACACCAGACGGGCGCAACACATACACAGGAATTAAGTTGAGGATGGGCTTTGAGAGGTTGATGGCCCCTTTTTTTTTTTTTTTTTTACCTCATCATTAAAACTTTTTGGATCTTCTTTTGATGATTACCCAGCAGTCTCATTTTTCAAGAGCACCGAAATATACAGTTTTTAACATTTGAAGCCCAGAAACGCTCTTTCTTCCAATATGTTTACTGTTTTTTTAATATGTAACGCTTCTGTTCTGTATTTTCATGTTCAAACTCTCTTTCAGGGTTTTCTCATAGATTGAAGATACAGATGTTTTGACGCAGCTGTCAGATCATCATTGGGCAAATAAAAGTCAAACACAATGCAATGAGTTAATGACGGGATGAGGCTATTTTCATATAAGTGTGACCTCACACACACACACACACACACACACACTTATGTAAACCAAGGACACCAGTGGCCCTGGATAAAGCTAGAGGAAACAGAAGAGGAGCGATTGACTTATCGACAATTCAAAACTAAAGCAGCGTGTGCAATGTGCCTGTCCACACTGGAGACTATTGAATACAAGGTCCCCTTTGATCCATAATATGTGCAGTGAAATGCTGAGATGGGATGAGATTGTGTCACCTCAGTATCTCCAGCACATTTCTTAATAATGGATCATTCTGTAGGTCACTGTTTGCATCACAGCGGACATCAGAGCGGGACCTGAGCTCGCTGAGGGCCGGAGCTACATTGTGATAATGGACCCCTCCCTCCTGACCCGTGAGGCCATTTCCACACCGTCACACTATTCGCCAAGAAGAAGCACCAGACTTGCTTTTATACATAATTAAATACAACACGCTGTGGCTTGGCTTGATAGAAGTTGACTTGATGAGGTGCATTAATGTTACCCAACACAATCAATGTGATTCAAACAGGATTGCACTGCGAATTCCGTCAAGAGGCAGATGGCATCCAGTAAAAAGTTTAAATAAAACCAAACAGATAATCAAGTTGATGTACAGCGACACACACCAGTCCGCTATCCGACTTAACGGGGTTTCTCTCCTGGAGCTCTGAGGGAGCGCCCACACTGCTCCTCTCCCACACTGCTGCTCCTCTCCCACACTGCTGCTCCTCTTCTGCACTGCTCCTCTCCCACACTGCTGCTCCTCTCCCACACTGCTCCTCTCCCACACTGCTGCTCCTCTCCCACACTGCTGCTCCTCTTCTGCACTGCTCCTCTCCCACACTGCTGCTCCTCTTCTGCACTGCTCCTCTCCCACACTGCTGCTCCTCTCCCGCACTGCTCCTCTCCCGCATTGCTCCTCTCCCACACTGCTGCTCCTCTCCCGCACTGCTCCTCTCCCACACTGCTGCTCCTCTCCCGCACTGCTCCTCTCCCACACTGCTGCTCCTCTCCCGCACTGCTCCTCTCCCACACTGCTGCTCCTCTCCCGCACTGCTCCTCTCCCACACTGCTGCTCCTCTCCCACATTGATCCCCTCGCACACTGCTCCTCTCCCACACTGCTGCTCCTCTCCTGCACTGCTCCCCTCGCACACTGCTCCTCTCCCACACTGCTCCCCTCGCACACTGCTCCTCTCCCACACTGCTGCTCCTCTCCCGCACTGCTCCTCTCCCACACTGCTGCTCCTCTCCCGCACTGCTCCTCTCCCACACTGCTGCTCCTCTCCCGCACTGCTCCTCTCCCACACTGCTGCTCCTCTCCCACATTGATCCCCTCGCACACTGCTCCTCTCCCACACTGCTGCTCCTCTCCTGCACTGCTCCCCTCGCACACTGCTCCTCTCCCACACTGCTCCCCTCGCACACTGCTCCTCTCCCACACTGCTCCTCTCCCACACTGCTGCTCCTCTCCCACACTGCTGCTCCTCTCCTGCACTGCTCCCCTCGCACACTGCTCCTCTCCCACACTGCTGCTCCCCTCGCACACTGCTCCTCTCCCACACTGCTCCCCTCGCACACTGCTCCTCTCCCACACTGCTCCTCTCCCACACTGCTGCTCCTCTCCTGCACTGCTCCCCTCGCGCACTGCTCCCCTCCCGCACTGCTCCTCTCGCACACTGCTCCTCTCCCACACTGCTCCTCTCCCACACTGCTCCTCTCCCACACTACTGCTCCTCTCCCACACTGCTGCTCCTCTCCTGCACTGCTCCCTCGCACACTGCTCCTCTCCCACACTGCTGCTCCTCTCCCACCCTGCTCCCCTCCCATACTGCTCCTCTCCCACAATGCTGCTCCTCTCCCACCCTGCTCCTCTGCCAGACTGCTCCTCTCCCACACCGCTGCTCCTCTCCCACCCTGCTCCTCTGCCAGACTGCTCCTCTCCCACAATGCTGCTCCTCTCCCACCCTGCTCCTCTGCCAGACTGCTCCTCGCCCACACCGCTGCCCCCTTGATGAGGAGCTGAGATCAGGTGTGTCTCCTGTCACACCTGATCTCCGTTCCCCTCCACCATCCTGCCCTTCGGCCCTTTACAGTAATCAATTGTCAATGTAAATCCTTTATTTCTATCTCAATTGTCCACGCAGAAGGTCTGAAAGTCATGTGATGTCACGTTCCAAAAGAAGAACTTCAGAAGAATCACTAAACAGACACGGTGATGAGATGAGGTTCATTCAACTCTGTTTCTAATATTGTACCTGAGGACCAGAAATGCAAATACTGTTTTCACGAGGCAGATCCAACAGCAGAGCTGGAATGAAAACAACCTGTTACATGAAACAAGCCTCCTGCATTTACACATTGATTTGAGTTGTAGAAAGTAAATCTAAAAATGAATTAAAGTGGAGAGCGCAGCTTAAAGAGCATTCCGATGGGGCTTGGATGACTACCATGAAGAAGCAGACTTCAAAAAGCATTGTTGCAAATGCAGAAAGGTGGATGGATGTTGGAGAGGTATTTCGTCCACATGTTTAATTCATAACTGTTTTCCTTCTTTCTGATCAGAAACATGAAAGAGAGAATTTCGCCCCGAGAAAAAAACAAAATGGCTGAACTCATCAATACCCCCGACTTTCCCGCCTATTCAGCAGGTAGACGCAGCAGCAACGGAGACCAGCGCGGCAAACTTTACACTTTACACAACCGAGCTGGTAGAAAGTAGACACATATGATGAAGAGGATTCAAGAGAATGCACCTGATTTCATTTGCAGACAGAGGTTCCTCATAATTGAGCTGCTTTTATCAATAAATTGTGTCCACAGAATGAAGTATTTATCAGCGTTTTATACATTCAGTTAACATTTCAACTAACACAGTGTAATACAACAGTCAGTAAACCCTTCATAAAGGTTTAAATTCTCAGTCCCGTTCAAACTTTTGTGTTTTCTAACATTCAATCTGCCGCATTCATGTCAAGGAGAAATGTCTAATCGTCACAAACACTTTCTTTGAAATGTTGAAATGTTTTGGTAATTTAATGCAATGATCTGTGGCTCTGAAATCCCCTAATTATACCACTTCAAACGCGATTGTTCAAGCGGTGACGTAATGGCTCCTCTGCGACGCATCTGACTTCTTCATCTAGCTTTCTCTTGAACTTCCCTCACACCCGTTTTATCAACTGTGTTTTGTGAAGCATTTGATCGATTGTAATTCTGTCATTTGCCGAATGCTCCAGATACCTGGGGGCAGCAGATCGTTGGTGCCAACTGGGCCCAGTTTGCCCAGTCTAAAGCCCTGGCTGCCACCAGCAGGCTCTCTGTCTGCTTTAATGTTACAGTTTGCCAAAGATAGTTATGTTACGGTACTAAGTTAGTAAAATAGGAAATTATTTGAGTCTAGTCGGAGTCCGTCAGAAAAACAAGTCAAGTTTTGAATTGTTCCGGTAGTTCCGGTTCAAGTGGAGCAGACACGTCCCATGATGCAACTTGGCAACTTTCTCCACAACCACATCTTTCGAGCTCCACGCTTCCTAATGAGACGTTTCCTGACAGCAGGCTGTGTGGTCCTCTTTGTGACCAATAACTTGACTCTGACATGAAGTCATAGTAATTACATTACCAGGAAGGAGCAAAAACAAAGCGTTACAAAAACCAGATCCGGATTCAAGGATTGGATCCTCTTCCGTGACAACAGCACTTATGAGGTATCCTCTTGAACCCTTTTGCAATCAACAGAGGCCTACAGCGAGAGGGGAAACCAAAAACAGGCTTTGACCCTCCATCCTATCGGATTGCTCAGAAATATCGCTTTCATTACGGGCTATTAGCCCGGCTGAGCCAAAGTGCAAAGTTCTCGGTCGATTCATCTCATAGCCAGCACTCATCTCCAGCACGAGTTGAGTTGGCCTCCATGTGTGTGTGTCTGGCTGCTACACTGAAGTCATTAAAAGTTAATCAGAGATGCACCATTGCAGCAGAGTGGGGAAGAATTGCCTCTGTCAGTGGCTCCGGGCACAGGAAATCATACCAAAGAGAGAGAGAGAGAGAGGGAGAGAGGGAGAGGGAAGGAGGGAGGGAGGGAGGGGAAGGCAGTAATAGAGACAGAAAAACACAAAGACACAGACAGGCTGAAAAAGAGAGAGAGAGCGAGAGAGAGAGAGAGAGAGAGAGAGAGAGAGAGAGTTAGATTCTCATCCTAATGAACCATCACTTCCTTGTCTCAACCGATGCCCTCCGAATCCCAACATCTGTCCCAGCAAACCAAGCCTCATTATGGCAGCCCTCAACTAACCCCACCCCACCGCCATTGCACACACCCACACCCACACACACACACACACACACACACACACACACACACACACACACAGTGGCGGTCACATCCAGTCAAAACGTGGGGTGATAGTGGGAAAGCCTGCCCCACTGTAGTTGTCACATCAGATCTACAGCACGACGGCCGAAGGCATATGCATGTGCGGCGTCTGTGTGCGTGCACTTATCCGTGTGCGTGCGCGTGTGTGTATGTGTGTGTGTGTGTGGTGATGCTGATGGTGGTGGAGGGGGGGTGGGGGATCTAGGTCTGGGGCTGTGCCTGAGGGCCTCGCCTGCGCTACAAAAGACTCCACTCAACTCTGGTTAGTCCCCCTCACTAGCATATCAGCACTGACGGACTGCACACACACAAACACACACACACACACTGCACTTTAGCGATAGTCTCTGTGATTAAGCACCGCACCCGCCCCCACCCACCTCGGATGAAAAGTGTGGACGGGACGCCGCGGTTACGCCACCGCGTATCATTTCGGAGCGCGGTCGAGATTGAGCGAAGAGTAATCTTTGCATTACTGCTGCTTTTTACTCACGAACACATTGGAAACTGATAAAATTCAAAATAAACATATTTAACAACGCGAGTGTGTGTGTGTGTGTGTGCTGCGTGCTATCACTCTCTTGCTAGGGGTGACAGGTTGGTTGGGGACTAATGCAGTGCGACGGAACTGAATGTGGCCTCGAGCAAAGCAGCTGCCTGCAGCCAGTCCTCATCTGAGCTGTCAGACACACACACACACACACACAACACACACTAGAAGCCATTCCGATGGGTGGCAAGTTTGGGATCTACATGCACACACACACACACACACACTTGTAAACACACTCAAGAGCATTATAACCCCCGTCGCGCCTACTTTTCTGCTTGTGTGGCTTGCAGACAATCATGGCGGTGCCTGGATGAGGCGGTGGACACGCAGGGTTTGGTTTGACACTCGTCGTGTTGGTTTCCAAGGGAACCACATAACACTTTTTTTTTTTTACAAACTATTATCATTTGCTTTCATTGAAATAGTGAAAGTGTTGTTCTCCTATAACTGCTTCATCATGTTTATATGTGTCACAAAGGACGTATAAGCAGCGTCCTCTCTCTCACTGTTGCTGTTATTCAGTAAAGTGTTGAGTTAAAAGTAATGCGTGTCCCTTTCTAGGACTGCGGCAACGTAACCCGCCTAGTGCACAACAGCAGTTAGCGGTTTCTTTCTGCCAATAGATACCCCAAAATATAATGCACAGGAGCTTTTTAAATGACTCCTTACTGGCTGTAAGTGAGTAACCACAGCGAATAATAAATCATGTGGGTGACCTGATCCGGCATGTGACCCTTTCAAAGTAAACAACGGTTGTTTCTTTCATCGTCGAGTGTGTATCCGTTGTGATAAGCTGGTTTTCACTGATTTGTATAAAATCATTTAATAATTCACAGGAAAAGCAGCAAAAAAGGAGTACATTTTTTAAACAAACACCAAAATCCTAAGAATTATTCAACACTTCACAACACTGTACAATTGGTACTCATGATGTCACGACAAATAATACGAAATGGTACAGTGCAACACCAAGCTGACAAAATAACATTGTGTTGTATGATTTAACTGAATTTGATAGTGTAACGTGAATAGATGACATAATACCGTTCAATAATAATTTCCCTTCATATAATGCCAAGTATCAAAATACTTCATAATAAATGTATAATACCTGTTATAATTTGCATTTTTGTTAAATATTATGATCACTTGTGGTACACAATGTATTTTAGTCAGAAATTCCTCTAATTTTCCAGTTTGTGCTGTAAGTAAAGTGAAACAATGTATATTTCTTAATCTTTAAATAGATCACTAGGAATTACAGATAAGGACATTTTAATAAACTATGATCCTTAAAGAATGTAGTATAACAATGTTTATAATGTGTTAACAGACATTAGCGTCATAAAAAGTGTATGCGTGCCGCCTCATGATGCTGAATCTGCATCTGAAACGATCATGTCTTACACGAATGTGGGCAAAAGTTGTATACTGAAAAAACACACTCCATAGTTGCCCTGCAACATTGCCTCAAAATGTTGCCCGTGGCCACCGGTACCCTCTCCTCTCTTAGCTTAGATCCTGTGCTTCTGGTCGACCTATATTTAGCCCCTGGGGGACTCCAGTGATTATACTAATCTCTCCAGAAATCCACCATTCTTCTCTGCAGGCTATCAAAAGTTGGCAGCCGTCTGCATTGTATAACAAAGCAGGGTTTCTTCAGACGGTGGCGATGAAGTATGGGCCTTTATTGATTTTTTTTTTTAGATTTGTATTTGATTACGCCTGATTAAAGATCAACATTTTCAGGAAGCTACGAGCAAACTTTCAGTCCATCTGCCTCAGATTAAGAGGATGTGTTCTTTTAGAAAACGGTTTATTTCCCATTCGTTTCAGCTTCATTTTTGAGCTGACGTTCGCAACGCTCGGCTTTGGATAAAAGGGTATTTATTCATGTTGCGATCAATTGACCTTCACTTTACCCCAAACCGCCCTCACACAGACGACACCCACGCTTCTTTAAGAGAAATAGTGACACCTTCACACTACGGAGTGCTATCGTAGTCTTTCATTGTCTGTAATCTAGGGGGCAAACCTTATTGGGGCTGACGTTCAACTACCCCCATGTTTACATCAGGGCCGGCGTGGTTGCTATGGAGACGGAGTGCCCCTCTTAACTGGTGCACTCAGGAATAATGCATTGTTGAACATTGCCTGAGGCTACGCACAAACACACACACATACACACACACTAATCCTTAACATCTGCTATAGCGTATGTGTGTGTGTGTGTGTGTGTGTGTGTGTGTGTGTGTCTGTGTGCGTGTGCATGTGCATGTTTGTGAACGTGAATAAAATGCACATCAGTGCTTCCCCAGGAAGTTCATTGATAATCAGAGTTAGGGTGGACTCCATTAGGTTCATTGGTATTTGCCCACAGCATTATGTACAGATACTGTACTGTGTAAGTGTGTGTGTGTGTGTGTGTGTGTGTGTGTGCGTGTGTTTAATGGTCAAATCCATGGACGGGGTGATTTGGGACTGACATATGTGAGCCTTTTCCCTACTGCTGGTGCTCCCTCTAGTGGCTGGTGACCCTCACTGCTCATAAAATCACACAGGGACGCAGACACACACACCTACAGACACACACGCGCGCACACACACACACACACACACAGGGGGATAATAAATCCTGAAGAAGTGATAGGAATGAGAGGTAATCGGTGGCCATTTCAAACGTATCTTTATAGTCAGAGTGGTGATGGTACTTTTCAATGCTACGGATTCACAAGGGGGACAAAGGAAAAGCTTCCTCTGCTGAAGATCTGGCTGCTGATTGGCAGTTCGGAGAAGATCTCAATATGGGCTTATTCAGGAGTCCAGACAGATCCTTTCGGGAATCAGGTTCTCATCCTGAGGCGTTGTACCTGCAATAATTACACCGCTCTGGAAATAAGTTCATAAGGGACTCACAGCCCAGCGACACGAAGCCCCAGTAGTGTGGGCAGACTCCGAGGCCGCAACACTATTAGTAAGTTTCAAGTTTCTCCTTTTCTAAGGAGACAAAGTTTACCTCCACTGAATGCGGACTTGGAACGAAAGCTACTTAAAGCAGAGAGAGAGATGTTTTGAATGTATAATTGGGGCCCTACTGTTGAGGTTTAAATGTCTGAGTTGTGTGTTGCAGAGATAATTAGAAACCGTAGTTTATTTCATCTGGCGGCATCAGACGAACAACAGAATAAGATTCCTGCAAAACAAAGGTAATCACTGCGTGAAATTTGCAAGAATGCAGACATCTCATGCATGCTACTCTCCTTCCTTCCAGGCTCCTGGAATCCACAAATCTTTTTTCTTTTGTTATTGCTTTGCCAACATTAGCTTGCTCCTTTCATGGCGGTGAACCTTGTTTAAATTTGAATGTGAATTACAATTTTAGAGGATAAATGAGGGAGGGGATGAGGGATGATGGAAAAAGAAAGTGGGGAAGAAAGAGCGAGAGAGAGCGAGAGAGAGAGAGAGAGAGAGAGGTTGTCAGTTGCCTGTCTGTGTTTAATGGAGGTCCCTGGTGTCGCCCTCAGGCTCCTTCACTTCACAATTAATGGTGGATCTCTCTGGGGAAAGCTATGCTTCTCAATAACACACACACACACACACACACACACACACACACACACACACACCTACAGCAACAATAAACCTTCTGGTTCAGCTGAACTCTGCATTGGGGCCCTGCCTCGACCTGAGCCCCATCTCAGAGTCAGCGGCGTGGGTCCTAAAGCGGCGCCGGCTGTCCGCCCCCTGCACCTGGGCCGCTTTGTGCCGGCACCACCAGCCGCCGCGCTGAGCTCCACACAGATCGGGGATGGAGGAGGGGGAGGCGGTTGTGAAAGATGGCACCGAGATGAGAGAGTAAAGGAAGTAGAGGGAGGGAGCGGAAGGCTTTTCCCTCAGAACTCAGGGTTGATTATATCGGCGCTCTGATCTGTCCGCTTTGGTTTTACTCCCAGGTCTGCAGCAGAGCAGCTCGCGGTGTGGCTTTGTGTGTGTGTGTGTGTGTGTGTGTGTGCTGATATGTTTGAACACCAAAAACCTTTTCATACGATAATATGAACCTTAACGCTCTGCTAGTGTTGTACTTTGGAAAAATGGTTGAAATTGTAGATCAAATTTATCACCAAAATTGCCTTATAGGCCTTGGGTGAAATCTGTCAACCAACTTGCATCAGACTTGCAAACATCCTGTTTACAGAGTCAAACTAAGAGTATTTTATAAGGATATATCAGATGTCCTTGTAGAAAATATGAAATAATTCTTTCTGTATTCTTTCTGTAATAATTCTTTTCTGTATTTCTGAACTGTCTTGTTACTTATCAGTTGATATGTGCTGTATATGGGGATACTTCCACACATACGTGAGATCAAATTGGCTAATACACGCGCCCAACCAACGTCTGGCCATAAAATATATGACTAATAACATTGTGACACAGTTATGATTTGTAATCTTTATTCCTCGTGTGATTGTAATCAAGATTAACATTCAAATTAGAACATTAGTGAAATTTACAATTCAATATTTTGAGATTAGAAGTAGTGTATAACATGATTGCTAGAATTAGACCATAAATTGGGTGTAATATATTTATATATATAGTATACAGAGTTTAGGATTAGGTTGGTTTCCATATGGATTGGTGTTGAATTCAGAACTAACAGCCATCATCATTCAAGTTATTGAATGTACTATGTAAGGATTAGCAGAAAAGCACATATTTAATTTTAAAATCAGTAAATTCAAATTTGATATAATTTGTAATCATGTGGTTAATCTTAATTTAGATCTCAACGTTTATTATCAAAATTTAATCCATTCGGAATCATTATTAGGATGAGTCGCTCTGGACACCCTAACTTGCCATTTTCTTGCGACGTCTCCGACCCGTGGAAGGCGAGCACACACGGAGGCCTCTCATTGGTGGGCTGCGGTTGTTCACCTGGACACCGCCGCGCTTCTCAATCTGCATATTCATCAGATGGCTCATGAATATTGATGAGTTGGCTGCGGGCGCAGTGGGTGCCCAGTGGCTGCAGGGCATTGTGGGAAATTAGCACCATCACTAATTGTGATCCGCTGCCCCACGAGTCTGTCAATCAAAATCAGGAAGGATGATATACTTTTGGGGCACCTGTAGCTCCGAATATGTATGCATGAAGAGACACAGGGCGATCTGGGGAGAGCATACAGAGTGAATGTGCGTGTTTGTGTGTGCGTCTACATCGGGGGCCACAAGAGCACCGCGTTGCCATGGTAACCTCTACCATGAGAGCACATGAGGCTAAGGCCTCAGGATCTCAGAGAAAGTGATGGAGACAGAGAAAGGAAATTAGTCGACATCTTTCACATCAGTCTGTCCTCATCCATCAGACCGACTACCTGTTACAAATCTCTATATGCAAACATGTGTGCCATCTGATTAATGGAGAGAAAACACATTTCCTGTATTCGGCCGATCAATGTCATCCTCCTCCTTAAAAGGAGGTGTCTTCCTTTCCTTTGCTAAACAAAACATTCCTGTGTCTGGATGCTGTTTAATTCCTCCTTTCTCACTCTTTACTGATGATTGCAGAGTTCAATCTGGTGTTGATTTTGGCGGTCCGTGTTGAAAAAGGTGGCTCTGTCTCATTTCACCGCAGTAGTCCTGGTTCCTGATCTTCTTTGCTTTCTGACTCTTGTGGAGCAGCTTAAACAAAAAAACTGTGTACATTATAATGACAGCAACAAAGTGATGCAGTCTACTTGAGCAGAAAGGAAAGTCCCTCTCCTTATTTATGGGTTTGATTTTTTCATATATATATATGTATATACATATGTATATGTATATACATATAATACATATATATGTAAGTATATCTTGACATTATGTGATTCACATATTGGATTTTTAGCCTCAATCATAATCAGCCTGAGGCTGATTTGCCACCGAATTGTATGAATAACAGACACATGGTTTTAAACACATTGTTGGATTTATTAACAAAAAGAAAAGAAAAGCTTCAGACTCGAACCTGCTGTTAATGACAACCCTTAGGTAAAGACAATAGCATGTGGTATTTCAACAAGTTAATGTAAAATACCGTGTGCATATGTGTACCTTGTTTCTCCATCTTCACTTTGTTCCCTCATGTGAGGACTTAACTGAAATGTACAAAACACATAACGTGATCAGATTGCATCACAGAAAATTCTGAAAAAGACACCATCACATGCCAAAGCAGGGAAACAGCATGACATGTGTTAAAGAAACTGAAATTGCACGCCATCTTGCATTTCCACTAGTTGACGCTTTTTTGTTGACGCTTTTCTGTGGGTGTATTCAGGGACAAAGCATTCAGTGTTATTTCACCACACTTTTGTTTTATTTGAGTGGAAGTTTCCAGAACTGTGTGCTGATGAATTGCATGGCCCGCTGTTGGAAGTGCAAGATACAACGGTGTATTGCAGGTGAGTGAAGTCATTAATATTTCCTCTATATCAATATCACTGGAATGGTGTGTGCAAAAAAAAAAACACATTGTGTGTGTGCGTGTGTGCTTCAGATTGACAGGTGGATGATCTCAGTGAGGAGCGCACCCTGGGATCGACTGCATAATCAGGGAGACAAAGGAGCAGAGGAAGAGACGAAGAGAGGAAAAGAGGGAGAGTGTGTGTGAGAGAGAGAGAGAAAGAGAGAGAGAGAGAGAGGGGGGGGGGATGGATGAGAGAAGCAGAGAAGTGCAGAATAGTAAAATTCCCAGAGGGGTGAAGGGGTTGTGTGCTCTCGTCTCTGTTTATTTCCTTGCATTCGTTTGAAATGGTTTGTGTGTGTATATGCATTTCTCAAGGCCTCTGTCTGTGTGTGTGCGTGTGTGTGTGTGTGTGTGTGTGTGTGCATACCGGTATATGCAAACCATCAGCCCCTGAGTGTGTGTATGTGTGTGTGTGTGTGTGTGTGTATGTGTGTTAGGCAGGTGTTTGATGGTTTGCAGCAGTAAATGGGTTCATTGTGAGAACAGCAAAGGTTTCACATCAGGAGACTTCCTTGGTAATTATACAGGAGCAGTCAGGTAACAACACACAAACACACACACACACACACACACACACTCATATCAGCGGGTCGCAGTGTTTTTCCTGCGTGTTGCGGTGTGTGTAATGTGGGTGTTTGTCATGCCATGAAGCAGCGGGTCTGTGATCTCAGGTGCACGCGTGTAAGCTGTGGTTGACAACCACGCCGGTTGTTACACGGTAAACAGGATTTCTCAGGCAGCCGACGACTTAAGAAAACAGCGTAAGAGCTTACGGTCCACCAAAGACTCAAAGCCGGAGGAGTCTGCTGTAATTGACCAACTCCGCTTTCAACTTTTCCATCGTCTCTCACAGTCCTCGCTGCTCGATTTCATCCGCACTTTTCCTGTTTCAGTCCGCCTCGGTTGAATTTGAGGATAACCAAAAGCATTAAAGTCTAAAAAGACAACCCTGTGAGACGGTTGAATTTGACAGTCGGGGGGAATCAATATGTCTAATAGAGGCCTTTGAGGGACATAATGGAAATTCTTGGTCAAGAGCATGTGTTTTTAAAAGTCTTCAGAAGTTGCGGTAGTTTATGTATCTCTGCGGGCTTTTTGACAGAAATGTTTTGTTGTTCGCATGTTGTGTTTATTGTTCAACCTGATGGTACATGACAGCAGTAAGAGTGAAGGCTTGAAATACACAGAAATTCACGCTGCCTTTGGTTCACGCATAAAACAAAAATGTTTTGAAGCAAACAAAGTCTTGGTTAAGACCTTTTGGCAATCCTTGTGCAAAGCTAACCAGATGCTAGCATTAGCCTCTTATGAATGTTCTAAACATGAGAGGGGAAATGAAAGCTATACGCTTTACCCCTTACCTAAATGCTGAAATATTAGAGATAGACCTTTTGGGGGACCCTGCAGCGTAATGGTTATGGAGTATACCACATCTCCCCGTTTTTTTAATACTCATTTACTGTAAACAAAACGGTTCTCAACTGGAATTTTACTGGTGCAAAAAGACATACCGTAATGTCATATACGGTGTCACTTTATTTTTTACGGTAAACCTTGGGCAACCACAGCTGCCAGTAATTTACCGTGTATTTCGCGGTTTTCTTTTTACGGTGTGTCCGTTTTTTAATAATAATTTACTGTAAACAAAATGGTTCTCAACTGGAAATTATACGGGTGGAAAAAGACATATTGTAATATCTTATACGGTGTCACTGTATTTTTTACGGTAAACCTCTGGCAACCACAGATGGCAGTAATTTACGGGATATATTGTCACGGTTGAACCTCGCTTCCTGTTTTATTGTGGAGTCTCGTGTTCCTGGTTTCCCTGGGTAACTTCACTTCCTGCGTTGTCCTGTCTTCCCCTGTGATTGTGTGATTGTTTCCACCTGTGTCCAATCACCTGCACCTCCCTTGTGTATTTAAGCCCTGTGAGTCTGTTGCCTCTTGTCGTGTCACAGTCGCATGTTAGGTGTCTTCGTTGGAGTCCGTGTGTTTCTGGCCTGAGCTGTGTTTTGCCCCACGTGGCGTTTTTGTTTTGACTTTGGCAATTAAAGTCTTTTGGTTCGGAACCCTGCGTGTGCGTCTCCCTCCTTCCGGTTCTCCCCGACACGATCCTTGACATATATTACACTTATTTGTTTTTACAGTGTATCTATGCATTCCATATGTATGGATGGCTACATGGATCACACTGCCAGAGGTAGCGTCCGGTGTCTGTGCAAAGCTTTGTGAAATTATTATGCTGAAATTTATTATCTAAACGGGTTTTTTTTTAGATCGTGTAAGTAAGAGTAAGAATCCAACCTTTTGCATTGTTACAATGTACACAATGAAATCACTCAAAATCCAAAGTCCATAACGTCTTCAGGTTGAATAATGTGATCATTGTTTAAGCCAAAAGAACACAAACGTGTGCTCCTTTCCAGTTAATTTACTTTACATTTGTCTGCCAATTTTACAATGCACAAGTTAACATAAAAAAGGCTGCCTACAAAGCACAACACTACTTACAGTATACAGCCAGTATTCATGTCTATTATAAAATATAAATATCTAAGTCTATGAGTCACACTGTCATCAAATCAGCCGGAAGTTAATTTGGTTCTGAACAGAAACTGAATGTGTTGGCTGGACGCCAAGCTGACCTCGCTTGAACTCTTGTAAGATTGGTTTGTAATATCAGCTACCATTGTTCATAAACAGACAATGGCTTTTGTTTCCCATTACAGCGTAACAATAATTGATTTAATCAAAGCCCAACAGTCCCATTGATTTTTAATATGTAAAGAATAGGGTGATTGGGACTTTACAGTTTTGTATGTGGTTGAAAGATAGAAAGACAAAACACTCAAAGTTCTCGTGATCATGATTTATTTTGCATTGCTTTCATGTGATTTAAATTGTTGTCATGCTAGAAAGAGAAGTATCATCATTGACTTACATCTTATAGAACCGTACAATTAGAATAAACGGTCGGTCAAAGTGGGCTGCCTGTAAGACTTCTCCAGTTGATGTGAAGACTGCAGAGTGTAGAAACATGTGTGAGGCAACAACGCAGCGCACAGACTCACCAAGTCCAGCCAGCTGGTCTGAGTAGAAATCTGAAAGAACGTTTGATTCGTAAAGATTTTCCTTTAACTGTAGTCCCGGCCTCTGCTTCATTTTGTTAATCCAGTGAACATTACACACATCGTCCCTCCCACACACAAACACGCACACACACACACACACACACACACACACAATTGTGCACATGCAACATAGATTTAAACAGCTCTGCTTTAAAAGATTACAGAGATTACGCAGGAATTACACGATCAAAGTCATTGAACCTGCGTCGGCACCCTTGCATGTGTATACTTCTTTCACAGTGAGAGAGTTTTTGAATGTGTGTGTGTTTGTGTGTGTTGTGTGTGTGTGTGTGTGTGTGTGTGTGTGTGTGTGTGTGTGTGTGTGTGTGTGTGTGTGTGTGTGTGTGTGTGTGTGTGTGTGTCCTCCCTTTTACTCAGAGACCTGCAGGTTAATCTCCCCTCAGGCTGCACTGCCGGAGTGGCGCACTCTGCTGGTCGGGACAAGTACAGCCAAATTGTTGAAAACCCTTTTTTTTATGACTGCAAGCAACAGAAGTAAAATAACTTGTTTAACATATTACAGAGGAGGAGCTTGGTGTTTTGCTAAAGAAGTAAAGACTGAAAGGTTGTTTCGTTCTCAGCGGATCTTTCGCTGCCTCGTTGTCAGCGCAGTACAGAGTTAAGAGTTAAGCACATGTTGACCGGTCGGTCATGCCAATGGCTTCACACGAATCGTGTGCTGCGGCGCCGAAGCCTGCAAGGGAGAAAGAAAAAGTAATTAGAGGTTGGACAACGAGCTCTGAGATGAGACAAGCCAGACCGGGTTGCGCGGGTCGGAACCTCATAGAGGTCGGGAGATGATAAGTGTGCAGGAGGCCTCTCGTTCTCCTTTGCTGCTCTTTTTCTCTCTTACACTCAGCAATGTGGATATGCTCACTATTAAGGACATAGCCAAGTTGGCTTCCAGGATATAAATGGTCAGCTTGTGTAATAGATCAGAGCAGCCTAGTTGGGAAGCCCTTAAAGCTGTGGTTGAAGGGGTCGCAAGGACGACACGAGTGGTCAGATGATTAGGAGGAAAAGGAAACTCAAGGAAAACATTATTTTGCAACACAGAATTGTGTTTCTCATGCTTTTCTCTTTGTTTCCATCTTGTGAATTACTCTTTTTCAGAACTTAAAATCATAAAAATAAAAAACCGTGACACACATTCAGCAGTAAGCAAAGAAGAGAGAACGGCTGAATTAATACATCCACATGCAAGTAGCTTCAATGAAGGCTGGATTCATATCAGATTCAATGTAGCCTGACCTGTGGGAAGCACGTTTGGTCATTATTTACCTAACACTTCCTCTGACAGTCTTTCAAAACTTTACATGAATTGAAACTGGCTGCAGTGAGAATAAAGACAAAGGGTGAAAAACACAGTTGACTGTTAGCATTGAACTCACCACACAGAAAAGGCCTGGAGCCTAAAATAATAACACATGTAATGTTCTTTTATACCATGATTTTAAACACTGACATGTATTTACATCAAATCTACAATCCCAAAGACTCAACTGAAATATATCATCTATTTGAACAAAGAAAACACATTTTTCCCTGTCTGTTTCATGAGTTGGATTAAAGAAGTGAGGAAGAGAAGATAATGGAAATGTACATTTTTTAATTTGTTTTCCTCCCATCCGTGCATTACAAATAAACTGGATGGGAAATAGTCATAAGACTTTTTAGCTTTCGTGTGATCTCCAGGAGGACTTCAGAAACTCTTGAAAAGAGAAGTTAATGAACATCGATCGACGTGCGCGCGCGGACACACACACACACAGACACGCACACACACATGCACACGCACACCGGCCGTACTGATCCAACATCTGCTGAAGTTAAGTTTTAGAGATCAATTTTACAGCATCAAATATGGCTGAGTGACGGCTTGTAGTCTCTTTCAAATATTGTTTCTCAGTCAACGTAGAAACGCGTTAATTGGTCGTTGAAAAACAGGCTGTTTAAACTGTTGATTTCTTAGAATTATATTGAAGTAAAATCCCGATATATTGTGATGAATTAAGAAACTTTTCAAATTTCAAAGTTCACAATAAGGGACCAAAATGAGGCATAATTGTCAAACAACGCGGGGCTTTGTTATTTTATAATCATTATTGCCGTGTTGGCCTGCGGATTATACACATATCCAATATGCTGGGAGTGGCTGTCCGTTGGCAGCAGATTGGCCTTTTCTTTAGTGTTTTCGCAGCAGCTGACACGTGTCTGCTCTGAGTTGAACTTCTCAATTGACTTCAGGAGTAATTACTGCAACAATGGAACAACAAGTAACCCGCTAATTGACAACACAAACCGGCAATGATACCCGGTGGCCGCCTCTAGTGACCGGTAGCCCGAGCGTTCATCTTATTCCTGCAGTTTTTTTTCTTCCTCTACCCAAAAAAGACAGTTTGCTTGAGGGTCCTTGAGGTAGCCTGAACGTGGGGGGAGAGGCGTGGGCTGAGGTTGGGGGAGGTCAGCGGGTGTCCCCCCGGGGCAATAATAATTAATATGAGTGCATTTGACTTTGGCCCATTTAATATTTGTTTTAGGACTTTTAAATGTCAGGACATTTAATTTTAAATTAAAAAATGATAATAATAATCTGGGCTTTCTGCTTATAGTGGTTCCGTCCCTCCCCGACTGTCCATCTAGCAGCGACCACCTGTTTACTGCCTCCTCTGCTCTCCTCACCTCACGCACATGCGTGGGGAGAAATTAATTTGCTTCAAATGTTGAAGGGTTTTAAACGAAAGAGTGACGCCCCGGCCCCTCCCCGCCGCAAACCGACCAGTAAATCCCCCAATTAGCGGCTCCCTATTAGCATATTAACCTGTGCTTCCTTCCGAGGCGCATCCTCTATGTAGGTCAGACACCATTTTCTTAATTGCTTTTTCGCTGTTGACGGAGAACAAATCTCGTATGGGCCGTTTGTTATAGTTGCTTTTCATTATGCCAGTCGTTATTTGGGCTGTAGAGGTGCCGGTCTACACGCACGCACGCACGCACGCACGCACGCACGCACACATATACAGGCTACAGGACCGGGATAACGGACGCTCATGGCCATATGAGGCCGGTGTCTGACCGGGGTTGATTAGAACCCAAACAGACTCACAAACAAGACATGCAGACAGGGAGCAGGCCCCTCACTTCACACTACAGACAATTTATGAAAGTGCACTCAGTGCATAGACAGCATGTTGATGCCGTGAAAAGGGAAATAAACCTCTGTCTCATTATAACTCAGCGTGGATCCTTCACTCAATAAAGGAAACCTCCTTTGCCTTAGGTGTCATCATTTAAAATATATACCTAGAGAATACAAGTTAGGTTATAACTGTTTACTCTGGTGCAAAGGTAAAATAAAGGAAGGATAGTAATCTGGTATAAATAAATTGTGGCCCTCTAATAAACAATTTAAACCAATCTGAGCTGGGTGACATCATGCGAAATATTTGTCGGAGCTTTGTGTTTTAAGAGAAAATATGTTGGATTGGCGATTCTTGTTTAAGGCAAAACCTTGAGCGGAAAACAAGACCCTTCTTTTTATATATCTGCCAAAAGCGATAAATAGCATATTCTGATTCTTGAAAAGCATAATCAATCAAGGTCGAAATGAAACTCAAGCGAGATCCTTCATTTTACATAGACCGGATTGTGTAGATAGATTATTGAAATTCACGAAGGCCACAATTGCCGTAAATAAGGTCGCCACATCACGGACTAAAATCCTAATCACGTGCCTCCCCACGCTGTCTTATGTTCTGCCATTGAACGACTCAAGGAATATGGCACCAGCACCGTCACCCCCTCCCCCCCCTCCCCCTCATCCCCCTCCAGGAGCAGCGGTCCATCGAGGAGCCTTGGGGCTGATCTAAATTCTCGCCTCTGGGCTGAGCTGCGCCGGGGTTCCGGGGCCTTTCCCTGCCTCGTCAGGCGGCAGATGGACTGGCTCCTGTCCGGGAATCAGTGCGCATCTGGTGCGGCGCTGCGGCGCCCCCGGTAAAAGCCGGGCCACTCGGCAGCATTAAGCCCTATTATGGGAGCGTCTATACCGCGCAACTGGTGCCTCGGGTTTGCAGCGACGGTGACTGCAGAGCCCGGAGTCATCCATACGTGTACCTGTGTATATAAATACATAAAAGAGCCCCGAACCACAAGCTCCCGCGGACATGAATAACTAGTGAGCTGTGCGCGCGCTGAGGTGAGGACGCCGGTCAATGGAGCGGGAAGTTGTTTGGGTAAACATTGTACCTCACTTGAGTGGCTTTTAAACAAATGAGAGTGCCTTGGTTTCACATTTTTTTATTTCAATAAATTGTTTAACCATCTCTCTCTCTCTCTCTCTCTCTCTCTCTCTCTCTCTCTCTCTCTCTCTCTCTCTCTCTGCATGACTCGATGATGATGACGATAATGATGACGGTTTGCCCTCAACACATCCTTTGTGTACGTTTTGTTACCTGCCAAACTAATGAGAAAATAAAAACCTGATCACATTTGACATCGCTTGAGGTATGTTAATTGACACCAAAGCTCTCCTTTACTCTCAGCCTCTCTTTGCCCGGTGGCCTTCCCATTCATCCCTCCTCCTTTGCTCCTTCGCACCTCCCCATTCCTCACGCTCTCTCTCTCTCTCTCTGCATCTCTCTCTCTCTGTTTCCTTTTTTTTTAATACCTGGCGTGTGACAACCGGCCTTCACGGGTTTCGTCGTGCAGAGGTTTCACGTCGAGCCCCGAGGCTAAACAATCGGTAACGGTTAATTAAACCATAAAAGGCCTTGAGAGCTTTTCACGGGAGGCTGTTTCGGGTGGCTGAGCAGTTTGCGCTATGAAGACTTTCGGTCTGATGCGAAGCTATATATGAACAAGAAGAAGGAATACTGCAGCTTGTTTTGGGGGGGATTCATCAGCCTGTTGCCAGTGATGAGGTGGAACATATATTTCCAGGAATATAAGGAAGATCAATAAAACTATAATCAAAAGAGCCGCAATATCCAAACGTTCTAATATATTTCCCACACAGACAACTCAGAGGGGTTATCGACTGTCGTTATTATTTGTCATGATTGTAACCGATTAGGAAGCAGAGAGAGAGAGACGCCAACAGATGGGAGGGGAAATAGTAGCTTAATTAAATTGCAGAGTCAATCCCGGCGTCCCAGCGTCAGCACGGCCACAGTCTGCACTTTAATAATATCAGGGAGTCGCTTTGGTTACAGTTACAGCTGAGCAGGAAAACAGCACCCAAAACACGACTGATTAGAGCTTAACCCCCCCATACCTCCCCCCTTCCCTCGCTCCTCCTATCTGTATGGTTTGTAAATCTGACAGGCTTCGCTCTCCCTCTCCCTTTATTTCCCTTTGCTCCTCTTCCGGCTGTGACCAACAACCGTTGGGTTGCTTTCACGTTGTGTTTCACCGGGTGGCCTAAGAGCAAGGCAGCAATGGGCTGCAGCATTCGAGCCCACTAACATACAAACAAAAACCAAAAGCACCACAACGGCAACAGGGCGAGGGCGCGTGTTCAGGTGAGTTACAGGGAGGCAGAGAGAGAGAGAGGGGGGGGGGGGGGGGGGGGGATGGGGCGGTTCATGAGGATGACCGACTGACCGAAATAATATAGTCCCATGCAGTTCTGATGCGCCAGGTCACACTATAATAATAATAATAATAATAATAATAATAGTAATAATAATAATAATACCAATAAAGTAACAACACTAACAATGGCCGTCGTAATAACAATACCAACAACAGAAGCACTCGCCTGCCATTCAACCACACACGCCTGTGGTCACAAGGCTGATTGTGAAAGAAGACAAGGTATTTTGGTTCTGTTGGTTCTTCACAAAGGCAATACCCATAGTAACCCCCTCCCCCATAAAAAGAAGAAAAAAATAATAATCAAAAGCTTTTCCCATGCAGTAGTTAAAATATGCACAGGAAATAAACAAGTGAGCAGCATTTCCAGGTGAATTGAGCACACATGCACAGACTTAACTCAATACTTATAATACTCGTCATAATCATCAACAGTCATGTTGATTTTATTTTAAAAGTATTGTAATAAATAAATTCTCTAAGATAAATGGTTGGATCGATTCCGTTGCGGTTGCATCGACATATAGGCTTATTTCATTTGAAACCTGCAAAAAGTGTCTAAAAAAAAATAACAGTAAAAATGAATCAGAGGCATACAAAAGCATCCAAAATCCCCCGCTTCCCAATGAAATATCCCATCGAAGATGACTAAACTCATCACATGGTTTATCTAGAAAACAACGAAAACTGTGTTTTTTTCCCAGGTGATAATGATCAGAATCAGCTTTATAATATTTCAAAGCAAACTTACATTTCCGTTGAAAATCCATATTTTTGTGTAAGAACGACACTGCCGTTGTGAATAGAATAGAATAAAATAACACGACGAAACCAAGCAGAATAACTCGTGAAAATAAAAACGGCTCAAAAGGGAAAATGTCCACAAAAAGCGCAGAAAATGTTGAAAGAAGCGCTTGGTTCCTTGTTATGGCGAAGATACAATATTTATTCCGTGTCTCCTGGGATGCTCCGCTCCGTCTATTGTCCTCCCATTCCTCAGTGCTGATGCTTAATTTTCAAAACTTCTATATTACCAAGGGACCTACGACATCAGCCGAGAAATACCCTGCAAGTACAAAATCCGTGCGCCAGCCCCGTCCGTGCAGAGGGGAGACGCTCGCGTTCCGCCAGCTTTTCCACCGTTACCGAGAGCGCGCAAAGGGGGGACTTTTCCACTTCTCTCGCTTTTTGAGGATTTTAAGGCATTTTTTATTATTATTATTATTATTGTTCGGTCGGGCCACACAGCGGAGGGGGGAGAAGAAAAAACGAGGAGCTACTTTGGAGAAAGCACAATGTCAACGACCTTCCCCGGACTTGTTCACGACGCAGAGGTAAGGCGGATTTATTTCAACATCGTCTACTTTGTGAAATTGCAGTAGGAGCGCAATAAATAGGCTCGGTGAATTAATTTTTTCCGACTGATTGAAGGAGGCATTCCGGGAGCAAGTCTCCAACTGGAAAATACCGTAACGTACCGATCACCCCAAATAATATGCATGTAAAGAGAAATGAGCCGGGCATCTCACCGCGGCTACCGGTAAAAACGGGGCTTTTAAAAAAAAATAGTTTGTGCAAGCGAATGAAGCTCCTGTTGTGTGATTAGAACATTTTAGGGCGGAACACTCCGCTGTGTCTCACTCGGCTTTACCTCCCATCCGCACTGAGTGAGAGCGATGGGAGAGCACATTTGCCCAGCAGCTCGGTAATAATAATAATATATAACAGTACGCCTTTAAAAACGCTGCTGGTGACAGGCATGCCAACAGGGAGGGAGGGAAAGAAAAGAAAAGAATACCGAAGGCTCCTGTTGCCGTGCGTTCGTTCCCCTTCCGGGGAGTGGAAATGACATCTCCTTCAGGTGGTTTAAAGTGGGAACAAAAAAAAGAAAGGAAAAAAAAACCCCTGCTTTGAGTGTGTGAGTTGTGTTTTTGGGAGTGTTTTGGGAGGCAGCGAGAGGACAAAACCGACTGATGCTAAATGACAAGACTCGTATTTTTCCCCGTCTCCTTATTATCTTGTAGATACGTCACGACGGATCAAACAGCTACCGGCTCATGCAGCTCGGCTGCCTGGAGTCCGTGGCCAACTCCTCGGTCGCGTACTCCTCCTCCTCCCCGCTCACCTACCCGGCGTCGGCGGGCACGGAGTTCGCCTCGCCCTACTTCTCGGCCAACCACCAGTACACGCCGCTCCACCACCAGTCCTTCCACTACGAGTTCCAGCACTCCCACCCGGCCGTGGCGCCGGAGGCCTACGGCCTGAACTCGCTGCACTCGGGCCAGTACTACCAGCAGATCCACCACGGCGAGCCCGCCGACTTCATCAACCTGCACAATGCCCGCTCGGCCCTCAAGTCGTCCTGCCTGGACGAGCAGCAGCGGCGCGAGCTGGGCTGCCTCGACGCCTACCGGCGCCATGACCTGTCGCTGATGACGTCACACGGCTCCCAGGCCTACGGCGTCGGCATGCACCATGCGGACCAGAGGTTGCTGCCCGCCGCCGGCCTGGGTCTCCCTTCGTCCGGGTCGGACGACCTGCAGGTACCAGCTGCCTCCATCGCGCTATTTTACCCGCTGAGTCACAGTGTCCCGTCACCTCGAGGCTCCATACACCTTTAGCCTACTTATTTAGTCCCTCACTTATGGCTTTTTAATGCTGGCTTCTTCCGATATACTTTTATTACGGACCCTTAAAGCAGCCAAGGGTAGTATCCCTGCCCTACTGGCCTACTATTGACCCCCCGCCCTCCCTCAATCCCCCCCCTATTGTAACAGCAACGCAGCATTTCCAAAATATTGAACAGAAAGACAGCGCCAGATGTCTGTCTGTCTGTCTGTCTGTCTGTCTGTCTGTCTGTCTGCCTCTCTGCTCCATCGGTCTGTTGTTACATGACACCGAGCAGGCTGCCTCCCGTTCGGCCGTGCAGGTTATCCCCACGCAGCCCGCCACACGCGCCGTGCTACTTTAGGACGTTCAAATCACATTGGTATCGTCTCGAGATGCATTTTGTGGCTAAAACCAAACGTGACCGTACAACAGGCTCGAGTAAACGTCAAGTGCACGGCGCCGCGCCCGTCAATGGCGGGCCTTGTTTCTAAAGGTTAATTGACTGGCAGTCTATACAATCCTATTGTAAAATCCGCCCTTTATTTAGCCAGAAACACACGTGACCCATATTTAACATAATTCTTTTCGGTGTAAAGAAATGGTCGAGATGAAAAAGGATTCGCACGGTGTGTGGTGTGTGTGTGTGTGTGTGTGTGTGTGTGTGTGTGTGTGTGTGTGTGTGTGTGTGTGTGTGTGTGTGTGTGTGTGTGTGTGTGTGTGTGTGTGTGTGTGTGTGCGTGTGTGTGTGTCCAGCAGTCTGGTGAGGCAGAGAAAAGCCGCTCGTTGCTCTATTCTCCGGTAAAGGGCGGATTAACGGATCGGGGGTTCAGTGCACAATGCCCGGCTCGAGCACCATAAAGCACCGTAGTTTATCCAATTACCGACTTAACGTCAATCAACTTTGTTACTTATGCAGTGACATCTGAGCTGCTTAACACACGCCTCTAGTTAACACAATTTTACACAGCGACACGTAATTTCAGTCGTAATTCAGTGTTTACCAACCCTCTCGAAGTTCAGCTCTGCTTTTAACAATTAAACTTGTAAAATTCATTAGACTAACGTTATGTTTACATAGTATCAACAATAGTCATAATTGTATTAATATAATGACGCTAAACAGTGTATTTGTATTGTAGATGAAGGAGTAGTATTATGTATATTTTTAAAACTAAGTTTATTTGTGAGATTTTGGAAATTAAATTTGTTCAAGATTCGTATTATTATTATCATTTGCCGTCTTCATGGACTTTCTATACGATTTGTGCGTCAAATGGATATAATAATAATTTGGATATAATGATAATACTATGAAATGTATCATTTGTTGTTGCATAAAACTAATAGTAAGGGTATAGTCACATTGTCATTATTCTATATTTATATAATTGTTTTCTATTTTATTTCACTTTATATCATTTATTTACTTTGATTTATTTGTTATTTCATTATATATATATGTCCCTTTATTTCCTTTTATTTTATTACATTTTGTTAAATTTTATTTCCCATTCTTTTTTGATTATTTTATAGTTGATCATTGTTCAGGCAAATACTACATTTTTCTTAAGCTGCTGGCACTTGAAAAGAACACAGGTTTGATCCCTTTATTGAGAGAAAGAAAGAGACGGCTCTTGAACCCGCGCGCACGTAGCGGATGTATGAACGGAACAGATGATGGTCTCATGCAGCCCGGTCGCATCTTTGAGCGCGTTAAAGAGATTTTCATGCTGAACAAAAGCAGCTGCCACACCTTCCTCCCGTCACTAAGCTAATTCATGCAAGACCTCTGCGTTTTGTATATTGATTTTATAATCACTTTAGCTTCGGAATAGAAGAAAAGAAACAGAGCAGGCGCGGGTTGAGGAGGAACTACAACACGGTCCTTTCTCCTAGTTTATTTTAATCGGGGTTCTGCGTGGGCCGGGCCTCGGGGCTTCCACGAGGGATTAACTGTTTTTTCCCCCCGAATCAAAAGCGTGTGTTCTCCTTTTTCTTGATGACATTGTTGATAGCAAGCGAGTCTGATCTGGACCGAAATGGTGACTACAACAGGTTCCCATACACGCGAACCCACGTAGACTGGGTGTTGCGTGTCTGCGTGCGTGCGCGCGCGCGTGCGTGCGAGCCCGCTTTGCATAGTGATCCCCAACAGGTTGGTTGCTGCAATAAACTCTCGTGCGCTCGTGCTCGTTTCTCGGTCTGGACGAGTTACGCTCTCCTCGCTTTTAGCCTGGAGCCTCTCAAATTACGCTCGTTTCTGGTTGAGCCGTGAGCCGCATCCTCTATTACCACGAGCCCTCCATTTTTAGTTCTGCTAAGTGACGTAATATCTCTAATAAAAAGGCTTCCACGACTATACCCGTGTTCAAGTGGCGTGCAGTAAAATCACTGTAGCTATGAGTGAACAGTTGAATTTCTTACTGCAAAACCTCACGTGGTCCTATGTGACGACCGCCGAGGGGTCCGCTGCTAAATAATCCAAACATGTATTCTGCCACACATATCTGACGGCTTCAGGCTTAGAAAATAATTTAAATGAAACCACATTTTGTAATTTAACTGTACACACATGACAACAAATCAAAATGTCTGTTTTAATGGGCACACAAATAAATAGATCCATAGAATAAAACGTTACTAAATGGGGTTCCCCTTATCAGCAGTGCTGATGCTTATTAAATATACAGGGTTCTGTTTGTGTACGCATGATTATGGTGTCAGTTCCATTTCAAAGGTCTCGATGCGCTCTGTGTACAGAAGGATACCCATAAAGCATCACGGCTCAGGTGTGATTAGTCCCAGGTGTTCCTGACAGCGCGGTTAAACCGTGCTGCAGCACGTGTAAACATCTGGGTGAAGTGACTTCACCATGCCTGCTCGTGGCTAATGAGCGCGTGTCTCCGCAGGGCTCCGTGGAAGCGCAGTGTGGGCTCGTGCTGAACGGCCAAGGGGGCGTCATCCGGAGAGGTAAGGCCCCCCCCCACACACACCCTTTCTTTCTCTCCAATGCTGTGGCACCGGAGGGCCAAGAAGAGCTTTCGCGGCTCGACACGACGAGGCGGAGAGCAGACAGACGAACAGGGCGGGACGCTGCTCTCTTGTCTGCCGTGTCTCTCTTGTCTCTCCCCGTCATGCATTTAAACACTAACACGCCCGTACACGCGCAGAGACGGTTGCTTCCCATTTCCAGTATGAAATGGACTGTCACTCAACACTTACCGGTTGTTGTTTTGCTTCCAGTCACTCCGAGCATGTGTCTTTGCCCCCGACGCACTATAATTGGCCTATATATTAATTCTTGAATTTGTTGACGATCGAGTCGTTATTAAAATTCAAGCTTGCGAGCTGCATTTGAACGGTGGAGACTGACGACCGGCGTTTGTTTTCATTAACTATATGTTTTATATAATATTCATGCTTAATTTATGATCATACATTTATCATAATTACCCCAAAATCTATTCTGATGTCAGCTCTCACCTGTAATAAAAATATATAGCAAACAAACAGATGAATATTTTATTTTTACCATAACCAGTGCGCACGGTAAAAAAAAAAAGAAAAGAAAACCCCTGAAGGCGAACTAATTAGCTACAAGTTAAAGTATATGCCTGTCATTTATTGTCAATAAATAAATCCACTTCAGTGTGATATGCTAACATAAAACATCGTTAATATATATTGGAAAAAGACTTGGTACTAAATGGGCCATACAGTGTCCTTTGAGCTTCCCTGTATTACCACGCATTTGATGGCTTCTGGGCAAATTATTTTTCATTCAATTATTTTTTTTGATGTTGTACGTTTACTGTATGTTTAATCACGCAGTAGCACCGTGGATGCTGCATAGTTTGTAAGGTGAAGCCGGCTCTGTTCCACTCTTCACATTTGGAATTGGACTGCATCGACGATTCGCAATCTGGGTTTTGAACCCGCGGTGGATCTTCTTTATAGGTCCATCAAAGCCTGTTTTCTATTGCCGTTTTTAGACCAGTTTTCCATACAGACAGGGAGGCTGCGTCTCGGCTTTAATTTTTCAACAGCTCTGCCATAGGTGTTGGGGCTTTTCTCTCGGATTGACGCGGGAATCCCTTCTCTATCATTTTCGGTTAATGGTGCGCCGTATTTGGCCCTGAGCTCAGCCGCTGCAGCCATCACAACCAATAATCTTTGCTTTACCTCCCGCTCCCGTATCGATAGCTTCTCTCGCCCGGGGCGGACGCTTTGATATGCTAATGCCGAGCGGGGCCCCGGATTCAGCCGAGATCATATTAATGTTGTTCTTTCTGACTGCGGCTTTGGCGGCATGAATATTCACATAACCTTTTTCAAAAAGAAAATCACTCAAGAAAACCAGGATCCTACTTAGGAGGAGTCGTCTGTGTTTTTAATCACCCCGCGAGCCCCATTTTCCAGTTGAGCTTTATAACCGGCAGCCTCTCTTTAAGATCAAGCTGATCTGTCAGAACGCGCGCACCCGCCAGTGAAGCCGCATGCACGAGCCCCCCCACCCCTCTCCACACACTTTATTTTGCAAAGACACTGACGGGCTTTTTATTTGCGCTGTAAACATTGTTATTAAATTTGAGGAGGATGACATTTGGCCCGTGTCTCCTTTTCTTTAATTTTCGTGGTAAAAGGCGCTTGATTCCACGTGTGATCGCGCCCGCCGCTCGCGCCGCAGCCCGAGGCTACTCTCCGTTGCTTAAATACCGTTATCGCCTCTGGGCCCGCGGGCTCCACTGACTGCACTACCGGCAATAGCTCTTTTTCCATTGCCCGTGGCAACATAAAATAGAAACTACTTTGAATCAAAACATTTTTAGGGGAATTAATATGATGTGAACCCGCTGCTTTCGGAGACGCGTGCCCCTGTCAAAGCGCGTGAGTCTGATAGACAGGCCTGCAGTTTTTGTGTCACATGCAGACGCATGGAGAGCTAGACTTCAGACAAGCGCACGCACGCACGCACGCACGCACACACACACACACACACACACACACACACACACACACACACACACACATGTTCCTTAACCAACATATACCATCATTGGATTTTCCTCGACCTGCAGCGCATAGTGTTGCTGTCCAGGTTCTGAAATGAAAGGTGGGCAGTCGCTGTCCGGTGCTGAAGCTGGCTGACATGTTTTCTGAAGCAGCAGGTTCTAACTGCCTTCCTGCTGCCAGATGGATAGACGAGATAGGAAATTAGCACAATTCTGCTAATTGTGAATAATAGATTTTTAGAGCAAAAAAAAAATAGCCTACAGTTTTTTTTTGTTGGCTAAATTATCCTCATTGCCTCAAAAAGATTGCCGTGTGCAGGACATTCTTGGCCTGTAGCGTGGTTCTTTTCGGCCTAAATGGCATAATTTTCCTCATTCCATCATCATTCCAGCACGACCTACAAAGCGACAAACCCTGCTGTTAGATTTGATAATGAGCCAGATGAATAATAGAATATAGCCTACAGTACTTCAGACAGAAACCTTGCATTTTAGCTGCTTGGAACGTTCAAGTGGAAGTTTCATAATAACAGGCCTGCACAGAGAAGTCCATACATTTAAGGATGATTCAGATACACTGATTCAGGGGCAATTAATGATGTGAAAGAGGCCTTGCTACGACAACTCACCATCCAGGGGTACACAATGAAATAAGCCCGGTGGAAGGTGATTATGGAAATTGTCAAGGAAGATACAATAGACTAGACAAATATTGAGTATAAATATATGTACGCAGTGAATATTTCCCTTTTTCAAAAGAGAGACATTGATCTCACCAGCGGGGATTGGAGATAAATGATTCTTTGTAGTTTGTATTGACTGAGTGTGTCTTTACCACCAAATCTTTCCTGGATTAACCTTTGATTTAAAAAAGATTCCGAGTATATTATGTCATCTGTAGAAGGAATAATGAAGCATACTTGTCAGATTTCCGTTAAAAAACCTATTCCTTTAATTTTAGGTAATGGTTACAGATAAACTAAAAGATTATTTTCTCTTATTGCGGTATTCAAATGTATACTCCATTACTATTCCATTGAGTCTTCTGAAAAAATGTGTTCTCACAAAATTGGGAACAGGGTTGTTTTCTAAACTCACAAAAGATTGACATTTGGTTGATGTGTGAAGATCAAAATAGGCTGCATCCTTAATTTGTGTGAAGGCAGTGAGAGATGTGCACTAACATACTGAAAGTTAGTAAATATAAAAACAATGTCAAGTTTCCTAATTGATTTTGATGTCAAAAGACACATGGAATCGTTACAGTATCCTGAGTCTTTTCTTGTACGGGCCTAAAATTGGAATAGGAGAAACATCATTTTCACTGACACATCACACTATTTATGCATTAGTAGTTCCCTGTAGGAATATGTAATAGGACAAATTCAGTAAAGACCTGAAAGCACCCACACATAAAATAAATCATTTTAAAATATTCTGATTCTGATTCTGATGTTCTGTAAAAATATTCCTAAATAAACAGAGAATTGTGTTGGACTATTACAAAAAATGTCATGATAAACCTGCCTTCACTATTTTGCAGAAAATATGCAAACTTGTGTCCATATGGGGGCTTTCCCAAAATAACCCAAATGTTTCTTGTATTATAATCAGAGTGCTGTTGAGACAAACAACTATCAATACGCTGTAAATTTGTGCCAAATGACAAGTCAGCACCGCTGTTAAATTTCATTTTGAACACTCATTAGATCCATCAGTGGTACACAGAAGTACAATAGTACAATCTCAATAATCTATAAAAATCCTCTACCAACTCAGGGTAGCAAATTGATTGAAATCAGCTGGATTTCTCTCCCTTTTTTCCAAGGTTCCATCGTTGTGCTGCGTTATCCCAGCGACATGTTGGTTTGTCTGGTGACACACAACAGCAACAGAGAAATGCTTTGCCAATTTCACTCCTGAATGACTTATGACGCAGTGGTGTTTGTTTCGTTCCAATGGTCCCGGCGCAGCTCCATGCCAATCACCAAAGCAAACCGCTGTGAGCGGCTATTTACTCTTCTATCAAACACTCTGTTAGCAAATGATCCGGTAAAACAAATTGAAAAAGAAGAGAAGGGGAGCTGTTTTTCTCAGTTCAAGAAAAGGTGACATTTCAGGTATTTGTGTTTTTTATAGCGACAAAGATTTAAAAAAAAAACTTATCTTGAATTTGCACAGAAATGTGGATCGAGCGTCACTTAATATTAAAATATCAGGTTTGATAAGTGAATGCAATGATACAACCGTGACAAGTGTCTCAACTGATGGAGAGCGCACAATGCAACTCACTCAGCGTAAAAAAAATCATTTACACTCTTTCTTTTGCCGTCTCAATGAGCGCTGTTGTAACCGGCGTGCTGTGTTTGTGTGCAGGCGGGACGTGTGTGGTGAATCCCACGGACCTGTTCTGCTCGGTACCTGGCCGGCTGTCGCTGCTTAGCTCCACGTCCAAGTACAAAGTCACCATCGCCGAGGTGAAAAGAAGACTGTCCCCACCAGAGTGCCTCAACGCCTCCCTACTGGGCGGCATACTGCGCAGGTCAGTACAACCGCACACACACACACACACACACACACAGAAAAGGGTTCCTTAATGGTTCTGAATGGCCTGATTTGTTAACCTACTCTTTTAGTTGATTTGGAGCTGCCGGCATGGTTCATGTTTAATTGGCTCGTCGTAGAACTAATGCTGTTGTTGCGGAGAACCTTTGCGTTGAAGAACAATTGAATACCGCTTAATAGTTTTCCCTGACCAGTAGTTTCTCCAAATACATCGAGTGATCCCGGATCCTTAAATCTGGATTGTTTGGCAAAATTAATTGAGATAATCTAACGGCAGCTGGGTTGTATAAAAGTGTACAAAGTGTATTAGTGAAAGGCTAGGTAAAAAAACTAAATCTATAGCCTCATAAATGGACCATTCCTACTGGGGCGATCTTCTTTTAGATTGCACTAGATTAACAGAAAACATTTCTGTTCATTTCTCCACCCGCTGCATAGCATAGAGTTTAACAGAGATAGATTTTGGAAAGTGCGAAGCCGGATTTTCTAAAGGCTTAAATCTGGTTGGTGTACATTGGAGAGCGCTGCCTGAGTCTTCGAAGCCCTCAAATGAAACAGAGGATTTACGCCGGCGCCCACAGCGACTATTGTAGGCGAACGAGGGAGGCGAGAGCCGGGCCAAAGCATGCCAGGATCAGACGAGAGGAAAGCAAGAGTTGCCAGTGCTGTTTTATTGATAGGGGGAGGGGGAGGGGGGGGATGTTGTCAGTCCTACAAGATTGACAAAGTGAAAAACATGTGCCAATAGAGGTGTTGATCCTCATCTCACGTATAAGAAAAGGAAGTGTATGTGTATCGAAGGCGAAATCACGGTTAACCCA
Organism: Apeltes quadracus; assembly: GCA_021346845.1. Lineage (NCBI taxonomy): Eukaryota > Metazoa > Chordata > Actinopteri > Perciformes > Gasterosteidae > Apeltes > Apeltes quadracus. The sequence continues at coordinate 6,100,683 of CM037934.1, read as the reverse complement.
GAAGTTCATCTAAAAAGTGATGTGAATGCAAAAGTAATTTAAATCCAGATTTTCCGAAAAGGATCTTTTGGGAGCCCAATTGGATAAAAAGGAAGCACATACAGTATGTTGTTAAAAGTTCACATTAAAAGAAGCATAAATGACAGGGACTGTTGTTCCTCTGCTTTCCAAAGCAGAGACAATTCCTCAAACAATGACAGACAAAACTCAAGGGGACATGCGGCTATATCTGCGCGTCAAACAAGCACATTTAATACGTTATGAGTTGACATGTTTTAATTTTATACTCTTTGATTCTATGCTTAATTTTACGCCTTTGTCAAATCAAAGCAAATCTATATTCTTTCATCGGTACTTTCAAGACTTAATTAAGCACACAGTGTTTCGTAGAATAAGGAGGCCAGATGGTTTTAACCATGTTTTGGCTCAATCCCTCCTGATGAATGATGAATGACTTTTTTTGTTCTATAGGCGACGAGTATGTGTCTTAAGAAGTTCTTTAACTTTCCCGCAGAGCGAAGTCTAAGAACGGAGGCCGGTGTCTTCGGGAGAAATTAGACCGTTTGGGCCTTAACCTGCCTGCGGGACGAAGGAAAGCTGCCAACGTCACACTACTCACCTCCCTGGTGGAAGGTAACAGACTACTCTGCAAAATGCTCTCCACTATCTTTTGGTCGTCTTCAGGTTACGTTCCTGTTTACGTTCTCCATCCTCGTGGCGCTTTCTTCATCGGTCTTTCCCCCACTGGTTTCGTGCTCAGGTGAAGCGCTGCACCTGGCGAGGGACTTTGGCTACACCTGCGAGACCGAGTTCCCCAGTAAGGCAGTAGGAGAACATTTGGCGAGGCAGCACAGTGAACCAAAAGAAACCAGCGCACGCAAGAAAATGGTCCTGGCGACAAAGTGAGGCTGCACTCAACAAAAATGTTCATCAAGTCAATGTATTTTTAGGAAATTGAAAAAGGTCAAAGCCATTCTGCAATAAAATGGATCACTTTAAACCAAATGTTCCTCAGTACTCCCATTCACACCCACCTTATTGTTACGCTGCTTGTTATTGCCATCTGTGTGGATGAAAAACATTGGTAAAACCTGCTTGAACAAACTTGGTAATGCACAAGGAGACTAGTGTCTTTTTAGCACTACTACACTTTGAGTACTGGATGTGCCGAGGGCAAAAAGGCTTTTCTCGATGAAATGCAACCAGTAAAAAGTTTTTTGCTCGTTTTTGGATTGACATCCAAACTGTCTTCCAGCGTGTGTGTTTCCTGGGGGGAATTAATGATCCAAAATGGCGGGGATGGGTGCAAGGAGGAGAAGAAAAAAAAACTAAATAAGGCCAACTGTGACGGTTGTGTTGGAGACAGATGGTAAGCCCTCCTTCCCTCCCTCCTTCTGTCCATCAGGCAAATCTGTAAGGAGTTCCAGGACTTACTGAGCCAAGACCGCTCTCCTCTGGGCTCCTCCAGACCGACCCCCATCCTGGACCTGGACATCCAGAGACACCTCACACACTTCAGGTAACGCGCAAACGCTGTCACACAAGTGGATGGAGTAGTCTTTTTTTAAGAAATGAAGTCAAAACTGAGTGCGAGCTGCTGCTTCTAACGGTTTTGGCTGCGAACGCTTTTCCATTTTTCAAAACAAGCAGCTGTGCAGTTTGTCATTTGGCACCAATAAGACGGCACAATGTCACATCTGTGGCATCATCAGTCTCAGAATCTACGCAGTTTTATCTGACCTCCAAAGGGGAGAAACACAACATAGTTGTATGAATACAATTATGAGATTGAAGAGCAGTCTTCTGTTGTTTCAACTAATTAATGTATCAAGATTTAAACATGAACATTTTCAGAGTAGAATTGGCTTAAACAGTTGCAGCTTTCAGTGTTTGCCTGTCCGTTGTGATAGAACGAGGGTCAGAGGACATTCAAACTCTGCTCTGGACCCTCTTTTAGGAGGAACAGGTAGACAAATTGAATAAATAAATGAAGCTGCCTTCCAAACCCAGACTGATCGATTTCTTCTTTTTGAAGATACAAAACGGTGTCACTGTTCTGACGGCTGCTTCTGCCTCCCTTCTGCCCAAACAGCCTGATCACTCACGGGTTCGGCACGCCGGCGGTTTGCGCGGCCCTGAGCACCTTCCAGACGGTCCTGAGCGAGATGCTCAACTACCTGGACAAAAACTCGGGCGGGAAAACGGGCGGACCGAACGAGCAACAGATCAACAGCGGCTCAGAAAAGACGCAGCTCCGGAAAGCAGCCGAGCCGCAGAGCAAAGACGGGAAAACCGAAAAGACTGAGTAGCCCGCAACCACCGGGTCCCCGTGCCTTGGAGCGCTGCATCTAGGAGAGTGTGTGTGTATGCGCGTGTGTGTGTGAGTGTGTGTGTAGTGTCTCAGAAAGCATTTGATAAACCCCACGCATTACTCTTCTTTGGGACAATTCATATTTATTGTTATTTATTTATCTTATGTAATGTAACTCTAACCTGAAACGTCCCAAACAAGACGTCCTGACCTTTTGAGTGTACATGTCCTGTTTAGGTATGTGTGCGCGCGTGTGTGCGCGCGTGTGTGTGTGTGTGTGTCTGTGTAAGTGGTTGTGTCATGACAGGGAGAAGCCTGGCAACGAGACGGCCGTGACTCACCGAGGACTTTTATTTGTTTATTTATTCATTCTGAAACGTGGTTGAAACAGTTTTCTAGGACGGGGGGGGGGGGGGGGGGGTTAGCTGCCGATACGACATAACACACATGACGCACACGTAACACACACAGAAAACACGCATTTTAAGGGCTTTGGACAATTTGATCCTAATCCAGCTACTTCAGGTGTGCATGTAACTGCTCCTGAGCTTCATTGAAGTTATTTAGCATGAAGTTATAAAGAGTCATGTCTGTCATTGCCACGCAAAGGTCTAATAAAATTCCAACCAAATTAAAAGGATCCCACTTTCCAAACATCTTTAAATAGATGGAATTGCAAAAGACGACCCTGACCTGAGCCCTTTAACACGCACACACTCAAACACACACGCACACACACTTGTTCCACTTGATCCCCCCCTCAAGCAGAAGTATCTTAAAATGAACACTGTACAATCAGTATGTTTTACCATGTGGTCAAAAGAGAAGAAAGACGCTCTCTCTGGATGTGAGACGGACGCGGCTGCCTGAGCCGGGCTGTGTGTGAGTGTGTGTGTGTGTGTGACTGTGTGAGTATGTCTCAGTGTGGCTGAGAGAGAGAGAGAGCGAGAGAGAGAGAGAGAGAGAGAGGTCCACCTCAGCCATTTTGTAAAAGGTGACTGCGGTTGCCGTTGTTACTCATCCCTGTGCATGTCTATCTTCGTACACTCCCCGGATCGCAGGTTTAGCCGACACAAGCTCTCTGAGTGGCCCATGAACATTTGTAAAGATATATATAAATATTTAAATTACTTTTCTTGTAGGCTTTCAACTATATATATGTTAAATGGCTACCTTCTAAAATGCTGGTGTTCAATAAAGACAGTTGCTCTGTGTTCTACTACTTACTCTGGTTTTATGATTTTATGCGTGCTACACACGCGCGCGCGCACACACACACACACGCACGCGTGTAAACATACAGACGGCAGAGACCAAAAAGAGGGCAGCGCAGATCAAAGCCAGCGAGTGTGAATTATCCACATGAGTTCGCAGTGTGTGGAAATTAGAAAAAGTCAAGAGTTCCTCTCTAATGTTGAGAAGAAAAACCGCACCTGCAGAAAGGTTCAAAGGCCTCCTTTGTGTGCGCCAGCATCTGTGTGTTTGTCATCCAGTTTGACCGACTTCTGTCAGGTTTTCTACTTATAAAAAGAAAAAGAAAAAAAATGTAATGATGAAACAGAGAGAGCAGCAGCAGCAGCAGCCTGCTGGCGTCTCTGTATGTTCTGTTTACTCTTTATTATTCTAGTCATTTAAAAAGGAGGTCACGTTCACTGCATAACACCACAATACATAATCAGACAGGATGCATTTACGGTGATGCCTGCGCCGGTTTGTCAGGCTGAATCAATGCGAGTGGAGCTCCAGGTGGAGAGGTAATAGCTGTGGAGACAAGGATGCAAAGGGAGGGGGGGCAAATGGGGGGGGAGAATGCCAAAGCATCCCCTGTGTCGCTGTTGGCAGATGGTGTTATCTTACAAACACACACACACACACATGCAGTCGATGTATGAGACGTTGGGAACAAGCTGCACCGTTGATAACGCGTCTCTGAATGCGTGATGGAGGAATGGTAAATACCTGTTTGTGTTTCAGTGCAACCACCTGCGGTGGATCCGTTAATACACTCTGAACAATAGCGCCTTTTCGTCCATTGTAAAAACAGTTAAAAACACTTTACCTTCCAACTTGGGTGTTTGTTTATCACGTTGGGGTTCTTTTACAGGAAGCACAGGAAATTCTTGTCCTACAATCAAAAGTGATCACCTTGGTATCACCTATTGCTCCTGACCTCGATGACCTGGAAGTTGGTGAAACCACATTGAAGCAAAGTGGAGCCTTAGAAAGCTTCACTCACCGTCTGCAGGTCGCTGGAATGTTAACACTGCGCTATGACAGGAACTTTTCAAGGGGTTAAAGTCAGAAAATGTTCTTCAATGTTCTTCAATTACACTTTTTGTCCAGCATCTAAGAATAAAATACATTTGGCAGATTGTATGTTGCTTTTGTTTATAAAATGATGTGCTTTAATCACTCTTTGGCCGCTGAGAGAAGAACTTTAATCGTTGACTGAGTTGGAAGAATCCGTCTCATGTGATCCGAGCCATATATGGGAGTGAGGGAAGATTTAACACAGCGATGTGTGCGATGCAATGCAAGCGCTCTAAATTGCCTCTTTGATGGTTTTCTGCATCTCACTGGAGGGTATGAGCGTCAACATCCATGCAGTCGATACCCAAACACACACAGACAGGGATGCACATCTGCAGACCTACCACGCAGAGAAAGTACCATAATCACCCTACTGTTCGTCATTACTGGATGATGAACATGTGATCCCTGTGAAAGACGTGTCTGCCGACCCTTTGCACCAGAATAATAAGCAGCTCCGTCAAAACGGGGCGGGAGATGAAATCGATGCTTTGCCTGTTCTGGTGTTGCTGTAAATGGTGAGTTTGACACCAGCCGTGTATAATGTGACGGGGCGGCCGATGCACAACGCACACAGGCCATGGATTGTATTACAGTGCGGCGCTCCCCCATCACCACATTAAGAGTCCATTTTTTTCAGTGCTAATTTAAATGTTTGCATCATTTCAGTGCAGATGTTTTCAACGCGGGAGTATATGCTAACGCCAGAAATGCCCAGAGATGCATGACACCATTTGTGTAGAAGGGAATTGAACAGTCTGAGGTCTCGGAAGGACTATAACTCCTGCTAACTGCACGGTCACGAATAGCAAACTCTGCCAACTTCTAAGCCCTCGTCTCTCCAGTCGGTCTCCTCTGAAGCTGTAACCATCCTCCCTTTCCCCCGCTTCTCTGCTAAAACCTCTTCCTCCTCTGTCCTGATCCCGTTCAGACGCAGGAACATTCCAGGCCCTTTTCTCCTCGGGTGCCGTCCTGACTGACAACCCCGAACACTCCCCCAGGTACTTCTGCTACTTCGACTGCTGTGACGCCCTGTTCTCCGTTTATCAACCTCCGCCGCGTCATGGAGCTTAGTTCATTTGTTCATTAGTGAGAATACGAGTGATGTTTTGTTTTTGAGTGCACACCAAACAGTCATTTTGTCTTTCCTTCTTATTGAAATATCCAACACCTGTGGTGTTTCCTTCCGCTGCATTACATGTCCACTGGTCAGAGTACACAGTCGACTTTAGGAAGAGGCCTGCCAATCCCGCCCCCCCCTCACCATTCTCAGTAACACTGTGTCTGGACCTTCAGGTGTGTATTGTTGTTAAATGTTTATACTGAGACGAGTTTCACTTTTTTTTCCATATTAATTTTACAACCATTTTCTGCTGAATGTGTTTAGAGTCGTCCACAAGACCCCTTACCGGCATTTTAATGAGTAAGTAAAACTATTCAAAATAATCAAATCGATGCTGAACGTGGGTCTTTGCGTTCATGGCCTCTTTTTTTCGTGGTGTTCTAGTGCGACCTGGTGGTCAAACACAGAACTACAGCTGCTTGACTCCTACACACAACCTTCAGACTGGACGGGTTTACAAAAGTGACTCCTGATGAACATACAGGAGGAATTAACATATTTGTAAAGAAATAATACAAGATATTCTAATACAAATGTGCAATAGCATTTGCAAGAAATATAGCATACCCGCATGAGACACTTCAAACTCAAAAAGGCGAGAACCAAATGTTGGAAAAAGGATTATGTCAGGAATCAAATACTTTAAAGCAATAATACCCACAACCTGAACTTTATAATCTCATTGCATAAACCACTAACAAAAAAAGTATTTTTAAAACTGAGGTACAGACTTACTAATCCAATAAACCCGCCGGTGCATGCTTATGAGACATCAAGACAGCAAACTTAAACATAAACTTGATCTATGCTTAGACGTCTGCAACCCAATGTCTCTGAGTGATCTTCTCGCCACACATTACTGTTTTCCAGCCTTGTGTTCCTTCATGTTACCTTCCGAACTAATTCCCTTCATTCATTGCATGAAGTAGAACGTATAGCTGTCATGCAGAGCGTCTTGTCACACTCGACCCGGTGCAGAAACAAGGCCGGACCAGCCAAAGCGCACATGGCGAGGACCAACGTGTCTCTCTTGCAGTGATGGATGCAAACAAAAGGCACAAAGCAGAAAAAGCGGCATTCAGTGTGACATGTGTGTGTTATGCATGCTGATACATCGTGTGTCAAAGCCCTTCAGGACAACAACCCCAACCACGCCTCCAGACTCCCAGACTGTCAGGACATCTGTCATCGCTGACAGTCATATGCCCTGCCATGTGTGTGTGTGTGTGTGTGTGTGTGTGAGTGTGTGTTTGTGTGTTTTTGTATGCATGTGTACGTGTTCATCACGGAGAGAGAAAAAAGGATGAGCGGCTCTTTGGCAGCGGGTCATTCCGGAGAAGACGGGAACAGCCGTACTTCTTAAACATTCATGCCTGGTATCCTCAGTGGCAGTTTTTTAGTTTTTGTTGCCAAAGGAGCTGAACCACAACAACCATGTGAGATGAATACGTGTGCAGACAAATGTACAGACAGCATGAGAGCATGGAAACGTGCATGAGGCTCTGTCCAAACTTTCAAAAGTTCTTTGGCCACCTAAACTGAGGCCGGTCCAGCTTTTGAATCATTCATTCGCACAAACTACCAAACCCAATAAGAAATTCCTGAAAGGCTTTTTCTAATCTAAATCTCCTCAAGAAGTCTATTATATTTCACTCAAAATAGCACAATAAACATTGACTTTAAATTGCCCTTTCTTTCATTTAAAAACTACTTCATTAAAAAAAGACACTTTTAGCCTTTTATTTCAATGTGGCCTTTTGAATTACGAACAATGGGACAAGATGTCACTTATTTCCCAGAATGCAGGCGTCTGATGGATGTATGCGTGTGTGCTCTTATGACACTAGGGGGAGCAGTTTTCCCACACTTGTGGGAAAACCGCTGTCCCAGGGAAGAGTTATGGGATGCTTGTGCGGGAAAGCCGCATTCAAATTCCTATTTGAATGTGATTTTTGAATTGAATTTAACAGACACTGAATCTGTCTGAATGTGACTGAGGATAGAGTACACGGGCCGCAGGTATAAGAAATCCAGTCTGTAACCAACCTGTCAATGCGATGGTACACTTCATTAAGAAATGAGGTATCAAAGAAAGATTCTTAAGCCTTGAAGAGAAATCATGCTCATGTATTTTTTTAAACGGCTATAACCCTTAATTTTTTTTTAACCTTTCTGTGTAAATATATTGAGTGAGATTTTTTTTTAAACATCAAATATTTGCTGATTCGAAATTATTTAATTGTTTTAATGGGCATTGTTTTAATGTGCCAAGCTAAATTCTGATGAAAAGTAAAGTCTATCTCATGGAGTACACCCTGGATGTGATTATACAAGAGATGTCATTGGGTATTACTGGACGTAACTATATTTCATTGCCATAAAGATATGGACAATTCTTCATCCTTAAGAACATATATTTCAATATATCTCACCTCACCAAACATCACATGTTTTAATACTGAACCCTCACATTTATCCAAGTCATCACCAACCGTTGAGTTGTGGTTGCACATCTCTATAAAACCAGTGTGGGATACTTTATTCGGGTTGGTTGTTATTTCCACACGCCACCATCCTCTAATATCACTCAATCAATCCAGCTATCAGACTGTTTGAGCTTTGGATTCCTCCACTTGGCACCATTTAGCAACAAATACCTGTTGTGATATATCCTACAGTGTCATGCAGGACGAGGAAACATCCGTAGACCTTATTCTAATAACACCTGCTAATACACACACGGATGACAAAAATCAAAAAGAAAAACAAATGGATGAGCAGACGGGAAAGATAAACAGAATGGATTTACAGAGGAGCATTGAAGCTGTTCTAAAGGTTTTTGGTGGCCCAAATTCTTTACTGTTTGCTTCAGAGGGAATATTATTTATAGCATATTTATATTCGAAAACATGCTTGTCAGGAATATTATACCAGTCATTATGTCTCACATTAAGAAAGTAATTGATCAGCCGTTGATGTGCCATCAGTTATGCCTCTTCAATCCTTCCTAACTTCTCTCAGACACTTCCGTTTGTTCAGAAAATAAATCTAACACTGTGAGAAGAATCTGCCATTTAACCTGTTATTATCCCAGTGGACCTATAGGTCACCCGTTCTCTAAATGTCTTTCTTTCCACAAAAGGGGTCTTCTAATTGTTTCTCCAGGTATCTAAAATCTGCATGTTATTAAAATTGCTTTTTATTTTGGAAATTTCCAAGTCACACAAGACATAAAACATGTGTTCTTAGTATCTATTCGCTGCTGTCAGGAGCCCTGTAGTTCTCCCTAACAGTGGTCCTCACAGGGGTTCCCCATTCACAAAGCCTGACTGACTTTACAGAGGGCGGGGGAGGCAGGGAGAGAGAGGGAGGAAGAGAGAGGGAGGGAGAGAGAGGGAGAGAGAGAGGGAGGGAGAGAGAGGGAGGGAGAGAGAGGGAGAGAGAGAGGGAGGGAGAGAGAGGGAGGGAGGAGAGTTGAGACATCCCTTTCTCACTTGGCTGCATTCGGTTTACCGACACGGGAGAAGCGACCATGCTGTGGAAACTAGTTGAGAATGTCAAGTATGAAGATATTTATGAGGTAACGTTGCCGTCCGCGTGTTTGTGTTGTCCGGGACTCATTATGGATGAAATGAAGTTAAGCGGTGTTCTGCAGGAGGCAAAAAGGCCTCTTCTTCGTGTGATGAGGGGACTGAATAGGAATTGGAGTTGACGGTGTTTGTGTGTTGTGTTGTTGGGTTGTGTTGCGGGTCCGCTCTTGTTTTGGATCATCGGGTCAAAGGACAAAACGAGTGGATAAAGAACATTTTTTTTTCGTTTGACCTTTTCCACAATGTACACAAATGGACGATGTCTTTTGTGCAAAAGTATGTTTAAAAGTAACATACAACTTTCATTTAAATATATCTATTTTTGACTCCAAATACAGACTATATATATATATATAGACTATAATAGTATTTTAAGAAGACCAGAGATTCCGCCAAACCTGAATTATTACAAATGATTTTTAAATGCACGCATAAAAATCACGCTGGGTCAGAGGGCGCGATAATATGTCAACGGCGTGGGCGTCTTTTGGCAAATATAACCTGTTGTATAAACATATATGAATTTAAAAACAATACCACCGCGCGCGTCGTTCGGCTCGCGCCGGGGCTCGAGCGCTATTGAGCCGTAACGCGCAGACAGAGGCGGCTCGCGGGGGCCTCGCCGCTCAGCCCGGTGGGACCCCCTTGTCTCGTGCCGCACATGGCTTTTCTCCCACGGTGCGATGGTGTGGGTGGGGGGCAATAATGTCGTTAAAACAAGTCATCGAGGACGCAAAGAGGGGGCCGCTGTGTTGTAGTCTATGACAGGACGTTTAATCGCTTCTTTTGACCCGTCACGCCGTTCACACGAGGCCCCCCCTCGGCTCCCCGCGGTGTCTCGGGTGGGGTTTTTCTGCAGGCCGACAAAGGGCAGCTGCGGCGCTTCGTGAGCCACCGTCCAGTCACTGAGCGCTATTTCGTTCACGCTGTGTTTGTGCGCAAAAGTAACCGGCGTTGCCTCTTGATGGTCGAAGCGTCGCCCGATGAGCTTTACAGGGGAGCCCCGTTCATATTATTATCCATCCTGACTTGTGGTTTTCCAAAATGCTATAATGTGCTATCTCCAACTGCGAGAATAAGTGTCTCCTTTGCGTCAGATTTAGCCTATTAGAAGGCCCCCCAAAGTGCGCATTTTTGTATGTATGTGTGTGTGTGTGTGTGTGTGTGTGTGTGTGTGTGTGTGTGATGGGGAATTCCACGCTCGTCTGGTCACCCTGCCCTCACCCCCCGAGAGAGAGAGAGAGAGAGAGAGAGAGAGAGAGAGAGAGAGAGAGAGAGAGAGGAGAGAGGGAGAGAGAGAGAGAGAGGGAGAGAGGAGAGAGAGAGAGAGAGAGAGAGAGAGAGAGAGAGAGGGAGAGAGGGAGAGAGGGAGAGAGAGAGAGAGGGAGAGAAGGGAGAGAGGGAGAGAGGGAGAGAGGGGGGGCGGGAGTCCTTTTTGTATCTCCTGCTGTTCGCGCGTCGTTTCGTCTCTCTCCGCGGACTTTTAACGTCACTCACGGTTGCGCGACAGGCTTCACGCCCCGTGCGCCGCCAGTCCGCCTGCCCCGCGCGCATTAATATTCCTGTAAGCCTCAGTCATGAATAACAATTAACGTTCCACCGCATACCGGGGGTTGAGGCGCGCGCTCTCGCTGGCTCTCACTCAGAGCGCAGGCAGCTCGGGGCGGAAGAGGGCTCATCATGGAGCTGTAGATCAGGCCGTGCCCGCAGATACGAACGCGCCGCTTTTACCTGGAACGAGCTTTGGCTATCATCCCGGGCCAACACCATCTTCTGCACCGTTGACACCAACAGAGGGTTTGCAAATGTTAGTTCACTCCTACTCCACTGCGGTGAGTTTCTTCTCCTCACTCCCAATGTCCGAGTTTGCGCAAAATGGTGATGCCGTGGATTTTGCTCTGAGGTTTTCGTTAATGGGCATTTTAAATCAGGTTATAACAGTTGTTCCCTCCCGGCCCTTCGAATGCATTGTGTCTCCTGCACAAAAAGATCAGTGGCACACTGGGCAACACACAATAACACATGCACCGTCGTTCAATGGGCCACCCTTTGGCCTGTTTGGGTTTGTTTCCTAAAAATGTGGTTCCAAATTCAATGAGTCGATTTATTTATTCTCTTCAAGGACCGGCACGACGGCGTCTCGAGCCACAGCTCGCGCCTGTCCCAGCTGGGCTCCGTATCGCACCCGGGACCCTACTCCAGCGCGCCGCCGCTGTCTCACGCGCCGTCCTCGGACTTCCAGCCTCCGTACTTTCCGCCTCCGTACCAGCCGCTCGCTCACTACCAGAGCCAGGACCCGTACTCCCACGTCAGCGATCCGTATTCCCTGAACTCCCTGCACCAGAGCCAGCAGAGCGCATGGGGCGCGCGGCAGCGGCAGGACGCCGCCGCGGAGCGGATGGACAGCTCGGCTCTGCTGGCGCAACCGCGGGCCTCACTGCCGCAGCTGTCCGGGTTGGACCCACGGCGGGACTACGGCGTGCGGCGGCCGGACGTGCTGCTGCACTCCGCTCACCCGGGACTGGATATGAGCGACGGACTGCTGCAGGGGCTGCATGGCATGGAGGAGATTCAGGTGAGTCCAGGATCGAGCTTGAGATTTACGGGAGTCAAGGTGCATGCAGCACATTTTGCACCTCCACTTGTGAAGTTTTTATTTGTATATGATATGGACACTGTTTGACAAATGGAGGAATATGGATCTACACTTTTATTAAATGTAATGTGTATTATCTCAATAGCCGATATACGAAGAGATTCATTATAAATGTAACAATTTACAGTAAAGCATTTTTATTTTTTAACAAAAAAAACTCCAGGTATATAAAATGTGCATGTTATTAAAATAAACGAATAAATACAACGCCACAAATTGCAGTGTAAGAGACGGATTGGGAATCTTCATTGTCTCTTTGCTTTTTGGAGTTAAGGTCAGTGAACTCAGAGCAGCTCCCTCAGGGCCGGACTCTCATAGCAGCTGTAGCCTGAACACAAATGTCCCCCAGCGAAACAAACTGTCCTCAGAGAGCTCAGACCTCTTCTTTGATGACAGGATGCTGATATGGCCAATAATTCACAAATTACTGCATGGAGCTCGAATGCTGCTTTTAGGAATTACATGTTACCTGCTCACTGACATAAAGATTAAATCACATTAAAAACTGGAGAACCTATCTGAATTTTCAAATACCCCTTCTAAATTGTAGCTTATGAATCGTTACGATCCACTTTTTAAATTATTATTATCATCATTATTATTATTGTGGTTGTTGTTATTCTTTTACTTATCATTATAATTATGTTTATGCAATTGTTTTGATTTAATAGTTGTTGTTTTTTTTGCTGTCATGTGTACAAAGACTTAGTGAAACAGACGCTAGAATTTCATCTCCCCCTCGTTTCCCTTCAGGGCACAACCATCGCGAATTGTTAGCCGTTTAACCTCTCGTTTCTGGCTTTCTTTATTTATGTTATACATTTATTAACCCCCATTTAAATTTGTTTAAATAAATTAAATTTATTTCCCTCGTTCTATTTTCCTTTTCTGTTATTTTATGAGCGTGCAGAAGTGATGACAAAAGGCAGGGTCTATTTATAGAGGGATTTGTTGAGATTGATGAGTGTGGCTGTACAATTTGTGAGAGTATATCTTATTGTAGCATATATGAGTCACAACATTAAGCCCCCCCGCGCCCCACCCCCTCCGGGTTTAAATAACATGAAATTACGTTTGACATGCGTAATTAATACGGGATCTCCTAGTGTAAAACAGACACATACATTTTTATATTATTTATCTTTCTTCTAACAGACTATTGACGACACCAACGGAACGAACATCCTGGATCAATCAGTCATTAAGAAAGGTAACGTGTACACGCACACGCACACACACACACACACACACACACACACACACACACACACACAGCACTGCCACCTCATCATGTTGTTTCATTACAATTTGTTATATCACGCCCTCTATGAATTGTGATTTGTATTGAATCGACATAAAAAAAGACGACTTTGATCTAAACTGGGCAGCGTCCTCGACACCTTTCGGTTCCGTTAAAGCTCCCGCCAGTGTCCACGCAGGCGCACGTTGTTTCCCGGGGATCCGGGATGCGGAGTTCGAGGCCGGGTTAACGATCCGGGCGCTTTGGCTCCAGCAGGCAGCGTGTCGCTGACAGGCCGCCCTGATGATGTGCAGTGATTTAGTTACGGGACGTTGAGTGACTGAGCTCCCCGCGGGCCATTGAAGCCGCTGATGTAATAAATGGCAGCGCTCACTGGAGATCTAGTGAGCTCGTTTACAGCTAATCTGCGGTATTATCCCCCGTGGAGCCATAATAATAATAATAATACAAAAAAGGGGACCGTTTTGCACTGGCCTCTGCGCGTGCACGCTCCTGTTCTTCTCCTTCTTTTGGAGCATTAACACGCTGCTGGTGGGAGTTAAACCGTCCGTAGAGGGAGGCTGCAGAGGGGGTTAATGCGATGGTGGCAGCGCGGGCCAATCAACAATCGATAATATTGTAATGGGAATTCCGCGCGACATTAAATGACAGCGAATGCCTGGCGCGTGGGCGCCTCATTAGGCCTCAGCGCACGCGTGGTGTCCACACCGCAGAAGACATTTGGCGTTTACCTGAACAAAAAAAAAAAGAAAAAAAGAAATCGTTCCGAGCGACGTGTGAGATCTCTGTCCGTCTCTCTCTTTCAGTGCCCATGCCGCACAAGAACATGGGCTCCCTGATGCTCGGCAAGGACGGGCTGATCGGGGGCATCACCGTGAACATCAACGAGGTGTTCTGCTCTGTACCGGGCCGCCTGTCGCTGCTCAGCTCCACCTCCAAGTACAAAGTGACCGTAGGGGAGGTGCAGAGGAGGCTGTCCCCTCCCGAGTGCCTCAACGCCTCCTTGTTGGGGGGCGTGTTGAGAAGGTAAAAAAAAAAAAAAAAAAAAAAAAAGTGTGGCCCCTGGGATCTAATAATTAAATCCTGAGCCGTGGCCCTTCGTACCCGTGCCGTTTACCTCACATAGATAATACTTAGCATTTAAGTCTCTGGAGACAAACTGGGGCATAGGTTGACACCTGCATTTACAACTGTAAAGAGAATGTGGGCAATGCATTAAGATAATGCTCTGTGGGAGGATTTTTGTAATGTGGTACATTTTTAAAATGTGAATATGTCTGGATTGCACAATAATCCGGCTTCTTTTTCTACAGAGCAAAATCCAAAAACGGTGGGAAATGTCTGAGAGAAAAGCTGGAGAAGATCGGACTCAATTTACCTGCAGGAAGACGCAAAGCTGCTAACGTCACATTACTAACATCTCTTGTTGAAGGTGATTGATGTGCTGTTTGTTTTTCTCTTTTGTTAACTCAATAAGCACCTAAACCGCAGAAAGACATTCTGCATCTCAATAGACTCGTTGGAGAAGTTGTGGCTTTTCAATCTGACAATGGTATCAGCATCACCTCCAACGCCCACAGCTGGAACACTGCAAAGGTCACAACGGTGCATGCTTAACAGAGGACAATAAGCCTATTTGTGAAGTAAATTCAAGGATATGATATCTGGAAAATAAATATTCAATATTGATGAGGAGGACTGGGGTAATTTAAGTCAATGAAATGGTTAATTAATTAAATAATTAGCTGTTGAATGTTGGGCCTGGCCGGTTAAATGCCAACAATTTGGGTATTTTCTACGTAGGCCATGTGTATTTTCCAAATGTTGCATGTGATGATATTACCCATACATGTGGCCGTTTCCATTAAGAAAAAGGTAACACACATCAAGGAACCCTTTCATCCTAAATGTTTCAGATGTAGTACTACTGTAGCACTGCTCATCTACTCAGAGTATAACGTAGCTACTTAAAACAAGATAACTAACCAGATATTATAGGATATGTTTCTACTCCAGGCATAAAAGTACCAAAAATATATTTAATATTATGATTTAATTCATTTTATTTGTTGTTGACAAACTCCAGCTAATTAGCACATGTCGTTCACTTTCACAATAAATGTAGCAGTCTGTCTATGCCACCTTAGAGGTCGACAGCGGAGGGAAAGTAGTCCGTTTGGGGGGTCGAATATGTCTACATCCGGGGAACAGGCTCAGGCACATGAATTAGCTCGTGACCAAAACAAGACAAAAAAAAAAAAAAGAAAGACGTGTAGGTTCTTATAAAGAGGCTTTATGGTTTCTCCATCGACCGTAACCTCTCCTCCACCGTCACCCAGGTGAAGCGGTCCACCTGGCCCGGGATTTCGGCTACATCTGCGAGACGGAGTTTCCCACCAAAGCCGTCAGCGAGTATCTGAACCGACAGCACGCGGACCCCAACGAGCTGCACACGAGGAAAAACATGCTGCTGGCGACAAAGTGAGTTTGATGGACCGTTTGATTGGATTCTATGGGGCGGGAATATATAATGCACGTCTGTGGTTTTAGTCACCAACCGGTTTTTAATGTCATCACACCCCCATGTGTAGCTGTAGTTTGGTAATTGAAATGAGCAAAATGGAGATTTAAACAGGTTGAACAACGTCATGGAGAATACGGGTCCTGATACGTCATGACGAGCAAAGGGATGGGTGAAAATTAAAACACACGTTTAGGCAAACATTCAGTCTATAGCTCCAAACATTTCCCCTTGAAATGATGCTAATGCAGCAGATGTTTTCCTTTTTGAAATGTCCCACATTAGTGTCACATTTATGGCTCTGTTAATACGAGGTCTACATTTCCAGGTTGCACGTGGAAACATTTTGTCGCTGTGGAATTTAATTACATAACTGAAGCACACACGCACACAAACACACACACACACACACACACTCACACACACAGGGGGAAAAACATGAAATTCATCTTCTGTAAGTAGTTACATTTCTGATAAATTAAATTATTGGGAACTGAAATCCTCTCATTTTCCCGGGGCCTCTGTGGCTCCTCTTTAAACCCCCTCAGGGGGAAAACCTCTCCCATTTCCTCTGCTCTTACTCTTGAGCAGACGCACACCATTTTACCAAAGTGAACATGGCATTGACATTTAAAAAGGAGAGTTTTTCTTAACAAAACACACTCTCTCTTGGTAGGGATCCAACCTGTAATGAAAACGGCTGATTAGAAAATTTTAAAAAAGAGGTCAAAGTTCAATTGTATTGAACCATGTTAGGAAAAAACGGGGCAGAAATCTGCATTAAAATTAACGTTGTATAGTAAACAAAAGTGGCACGGCCTTCGTTTTCACCACCTCGATAATCTCCAGCTCAAGAATCCTATTTGACGCTGGACACCTTAATGTTGCATGCGAGCTCACAGACACCATTAATGTCTGCCAGTGTATGTTTGACCACTGCTTCTGCTCTTGGAAGTGATCCATTTTACCGGTTTCCCACCCATACAGTTATTTATATGAATCCGTTTTTATGGCCGTTAAACTGTAGAATTGAATCCAGAATCTTTTGATTAGTTTTTTCAGCGAGCAAGCAGCATGGATTTACTTTAAAGGAACCAGAGCAGGAGAGGTGATGGGGATTTATGAATGTAGATCGAATTAGAACTTCTTTGAATTTCCTCTCTTTATTTATTATATATAAATATTGTATTACAAAAAAAGAAGAAGGAAAAAAGCCCTGCAAGCAGAGTATATGACAAAGATCCCTTCTGGAAGCTTGTATTTATAACGTGCATAAACAGTGCTGTCTGCTGGCCTGCAATGCATGAACCATCTGCCTGTGTGTGTGTGTGTGTGTGTGTGTGTGTGTGTGTGTGCATCCCAATGTTCTCTGTGGTGTGGTTGGATGTTTGATGCTCAGATTCAAACCTGTTCCAATGCCGTGTGTCGGTGCTGCCTCTTAAAAATTCATTATTTAGCAGCGAAGTGTTTCAAGTCGTCAGAAAACAACAGCGAGAGCCGTGAGTGTAGCCCGCGGTGGCGGCTTCTCCTCTCTACTCCCCTAATCCCAGCTGGGCTCGGCCTGCACAGCCTGTCACTCATTTGCTGGAGCTCTGCCCCTAGGCCGCGCACAGGGTGTGTGCGTGTGTGTCTGTGTGTGCGTGTGTGTGTGTGTGTGTGTGTTTGTGCATGCGGGCGTTTCGGAGAGGGGTCTCTTGAATACGAAATGTGAGGCCTAAAACCAGAGGATTTGCTCAAATCTTACAAGGAGAAAAGGTGAAGCAGGGTTTTTCTTTGACAGTTGTTTTTTTTGCACGTGAGGCATGAGATGCATTCAATGACATGTTGTCTCAAATTACATACATTAACAGTTAGAGATGATTCAAGTGGGGGCAAACGGCACAACTCTCCTGCTCAAGGATCAGCTTCTCTCCACTTTACAGAGAAAACAATGTATTTGGTATTTATTGGCTTTTAGTAATTTGCTGAGTTCAAAGTGTTGTGGTAAAGTGTTTCTTTCATTCTTGAAGATAATTGGTAGGAATTGTAAAGTCAAAATTCTTCCCTAAAGCGTACTTTTAGCGAGAGAACTGCACTGACAGCAAACTGCAGCGACTGATTTCAGAACTATATCATATTTTCACTTCAATTCTTTTATTGCCAAAAGTCTGCACCCACCAGTGGTAAATTATGCATTACAATAAACAGTACATAATTTGGCAAAACAACTGAAAGTTTGCACTAAAACAACCAAACAAATCTCTGTTATTAAAGTCATTTGAAGTGAAGAATAGTAAATGGCTGGTTGTGAACGGTTCAAGTCGGTGTCATGGGCACTGCATCGGGTTCATGCACTTTCCTCTGACTGTAAAATCAATGAAAAGTTAAAAGAAAGTTTGCCACTAAAGTTAGCATCTCTAATCTTAAAGACAACACCACACTTTGCGCTTTTCCCTCCCCGTTAACAGGGCGGTCTGCAGCAGGTAAAGGATCTGAAAGAACTGGATCTGTCTGGGTTTCTACTCTTTTCATTCCTTGTGAACAGTAATATTAATTTGCTGTGCATTCAGCTATTTTTGGTTAGCCCAGTTGCTAGCTGACACAACGCAATTTCTACACTCCTAACCCACTGTAACTTTCGGACACCACAATTCTCTTTGAAATCTGCCCTTTTGATAAGAATTGTTCAAATTCTTTACTGTGAGATTTTCTAAGTTCGTGTTCAAATCCAGATATTATTGAGGGAAGAGCTGCCACTCCGGCTGCAAAGTATTACTCACTCTCTACAGGCATCCAAGCTAATGCCCGTGGTTCATTGGGGGGCCTTTCGCTTGACCTTTTCCACTGATGGTGTTTAAAAAGACGTTTGTCATGTTTGGAACACCCCTTAAAAGGCGGATGCTGACCGCTGCCACGGAATTTCGACCATCAGCAGTGGCCTTACTGTCTTGGGGAAACCGTAAGATGAGGCTCCCTCCTGACGTCTTGTGTCCCACCCCCTTCCCCCTCTTGCAGACAGCTGTGTAAGGAGTTCACAGACCTGCTGGCCCAGGATAGGACTCCCCTGGGCAACTCCAGGCCCAGCCCCATCCTGGAGCCGGGCATCCAGAGCTGCCTCTCCCACTTCTCCTTCATCACGCACGGCTTCGGCTCGCCCGCCATCTGCGCCGCGCTGACCACCCTCCAGAACTACCTCAACGAGGCTCTCAAAGGACTCGACAAGATGTTTCTCAGCAACCCCCCCAACAACCGGCACGGGGACGGCAAGGCCGACAAAGACGAGAAGCAGCGGAAATGAGGCCGGGGAGGCGACGGCCGAGAGAGAGAGAGAGAGAGACGGACGGACAGAGGCGTCAACACCGTTACTTCTAGCTTTACACCACTGCCACTGACCTGCCACACATAGGGCCGAGGAGGAAGAGGAGGAGGAGGAGGAGGAAGAGGAGGAGGAGGGCTTGGTGGAGAGGAGAAAAAGGCAGAGGAAGACACCTGAGGGCCAGTGTCAGAGAGCACAGAGGGATGTTTCATCTGTGTTACGTTCTCTTCATTCCCCTGAGGACATGGTGGTTACTGTGTTACATCCATTTCGCTCCCCCTGCCTGCATCCTGTGAGACTGAGATGCTGTGAGCAGCCAACAAACAACATTGTGGGTGCGTGAGTGTGTGCGTGAGTGTGTGCGTGAGTGTGTGCGTGAGTGTGTGCGTGAGTGTGTGCGTGAGTGTGTGCGTGAGTGTGTGCGTGAGTGTGTGCGTGTGTGTGTGCGTGTGTGTGTGTTGGTCCTCACACAGAAAAAAACATTGTGGGTATGAAGATTGGCTCATTTTATCTGTGAAACAGGTTTGTCTGGTGACTTAACAAGGAGGGAGGGTGTTAATTTATGTGTGTAAATATTTATTTATATTAATTTAAATGGATGGTTCTGTAAATAGGTGCACCAGCTATTTTGGAGTAGGCCTATTTATCTGTAATTTGACCTTTAAGTGTGCAGGCGGGAGTGCAGGACTTATCCAGTGTTATTTTCTGTTGTTATAGAGCTGTTGTCATGGTGCTGATGATGGGTAGACATGCTTCTAATTGTCCAGTGATTTTATTTCTATCCCATTGATAATAAACCATGCGTTTTATTATGTGACGTGTGCAGCCCGTGCCTTTTCTCCAGGAGAGTCCCACTAAGGTTCAGGGGTCAAAGTAAAACTGCCTAAAGTTAAAGCCCACTGAATCCATAGGCCGGACATACTGATTTGAGTGAAATGTCAATTAGCGTTTAACAACCACTGTCCGTTCATCACAACATAAATGTCTGACTGGATTAGGTATAAAACCTGTGTAAAAAAAAAAAAAATCCATTAAACCATTAAGATATCCATTAAATTTAATTCACTTTTCCTTTTGATTGCACTGCAGAAGACAGTACACTATGACAGAACTAAGATTCGCCATTTCCAACTCAGTTCACACGTAAGTTTTAAGGAGTTAATAATCCCTAATAATTTATAAACTCTCAATCCTCCTGAAGAGAGAAAATTATAGGCTACCTAAAAAATGATAATACTCAAAATGAAATGTATATTTGGGATCCACAAATTTGGGATGCTATTGGTATGCTAAAAAAAACTATCAATGTTATTTAAAATGGGTTGTTTACCTTTAAAATGACAAGAACAGAGTACAAACCGTATTTTCCATGTTATAAACCATTTAAAACAACTGAAATATGTCTCCTTAATTGTGGTTTGTAATTTAAAAAAAGGCTGATATTCCTATAAATGTGCCTATTTTGGTAGTGATGACATGGAGATATAAGATATGTCCTTATGCAATTGTTAACAAATCCACGGCCTCCGTAGCCTATAGTTTACACTTTAAATAATACGAATTAAGGAACATGTTTTGCTTTGTAAGGTCTAAAATATCGGTGTTCTGGATTCCATAAATTGCATACATGAACACGCGCGCGCGCACACACACGCGCGCGCACACACACACACACACACACGGCATAAAGGATACTGCCTTATTCCGGGGAGATAATTGTCTTTATCTTCCGTCCGGCGAGACCCTCGTTTCAGGGAGGTTCCTCTCTCTCTCTTGGTCGCGCGCGCAGTGGGGAGAGAATCGTGCCTCGCAGGCTCGCTCCCGCGCCGGTGTGCTAATGACGGGAGAGCGCGAGAGACGCGCACTGAGAGAAGAGAGAGAGACGGAGGCAGAAGGCTAATGGGGAAAAAAAGAGAGAAAGAAAATAGCGAGGGGAAGATGAGTAGGAGGAAAGAGGGGGAGAGAGAGAGAAAGAGAGAGGAGGGGGGGAGACTATCCCGCGGGCTCAGTGTGACCCGTGAAGTGGAACGCCACGTGACGCAGGTGCAGAGTTCAGCACCCGCATGTCCGCGAGCGGTTTCTCGCTCAACAAAGACAGGAAGCTGCTGAGCATCAGTGGTTACAACAACGACAGGTTGGCTGGAACTACAAACAAAGAAGCTGAAGAAAAACAAAAACCCGCTAACCACGGAAGAGAAACACGGCGTTTCCACGGATGACCGCGGCGGCACGCGTTCATCGAGAGCACGATGGACGCGGTCGATTTTA
Source organism: Apeltes quadracus (assembly GCA_021346845.1). NCBI lineage: Eukaryota > Metazoa > Chordata > Actinopteri > Perciformes > Gasterosteidae > Apeltes > Apeltes quadracus. The sequence continues at coordinate 6,079,348 of CM037934.1, read as the reverse complement.
AACTTTACGAAGGGACTCAACGGGGAACTGCAGAATATCATTTTCACTCCAGTTTATTCTGATTCAATTGAATGGATCAATTTAGGGTATGCTCTTACCCTAACAAGTATGCTCTTCTTGTTTAAAAAATAAATAAAAACAAATTAAATTCAACAATCGTAGCAAGTGGTGCACTGAAACAGCAGGTTGATAAGACAAATTATGGACGCAGCATGCGGAAGATTACCATAAGAAAAAGCCTAGAACAAATTAGCTACTAATAAAATCACAATCAAGCTCAATAAAAATATAGTGCTTAGTTTTAATATTAAAATAAATTATTAAAGAATCATTAGCTGTGGCGGTGACTAGATGTTTCTGTAGCCTTCCAGCAAAAACATCCTCTGCTGGGACAGTAATACTCTATAAACTCAATTAAAAGGTTGAAAGGTGTTGTGTCCTTGGACTGCTCACTCACACATCATTTGTGCGGCTTTTATTTGCAAAAAACGCTAGTTTTGTGTATTAAGCCTCAGGAGTGAGTCAAGACTCCATCTACACAACTATATGTTGTTGACAAATGGGTCTTCCAAGAAAATGTTATAAATTGCACTAATCTAATGGCCTAACAAATTGGAAGTCTAATGAGAAGGGTTCCTTTTTTTACTGAAGTCACAAATATCTGCTTGAAATATGCAGATGAATTAAAACAATTAATTAATTTTGTCCACGCAGGACTGCTTACTGTTAACAAGATATTTCGTCATACAACTACACAAAGACCAGTGGTACATGATGATAACACCTTATTGAGTTAACTCTTGCTTTATAGATTCAGTCTTCTAAATACTTGTTTGCACCTAGTCACCCTACGACGATACAAAGCCTATCGGCATGGAGTAGTTGCATTCTCAATATCCCAGCCCCGGAAGGACGTACAACAATGTGAAAACTCAGAGATGCTCAATGCCTTCCAGAGTTTTCAGAAATCAATGCACGGTAGGCAGTTTCAAACCTCAGCTTAAGATACAGAAAACAAAAAACAAGGTGTGCCGCTACAATGCTTCATCTGCTCACTTCACAAAATCCTCCAAAAAGTCATTGAAACATACAAGTCAATATGAACAGAGAAAGTTCAAACTGATCTATACATACAATACAATTGCCGGCCTACACAGGACTCACCTGAGCGTTCTGATGCAACGATCCAAAGAGAAACCAAAAGCCTGGTGGAGGGTGTGCAGAAAGGGTTAGGGCAAGTTAGGCCCTGGAGGACCCGTAGCAGTGAGCTATGATTGAATACCTATAGGGGCGTTAAAGTGGTGTGACGTTATTTCCTCCTTTGTGGGGTTTACATAACTCGTGCAGAATTCTGCACTGCTCTGCAATGGTCCAGGGTTTGAGCTTTTGTTGATCACTTCATGTCCAGCATTGGAAGATCGACTAGTGTTCGTTCAGGAGTTGGATATGACTCGTGTGTGATGAATTGGCCGATAATGGGATTTTATTTTAGTAATATCACAGGCTGTCACTTTATTGAGAGGACCGGTGGAAGGTAACCGATGAACGAAGGCTGAGCTTATGTTTGATCCACAGGACAGCGCCACCGATGGTCGTTTGTATATGCAGTTATGTCTGCATCTCTGTCTGTGCGTCTGTCCTCTTGGCAGGAGAGACCAGTTCCCCATCAGCAAAGCCCCTCAGCGTCCTGTCATGCAATGGGCTGTAAAAATGCTTATCCAACACACGGACACGCACGCACGCACACACACACACACACAGGTTATCCAGCATGCAGACAGCAGAGTGCCGGTTGGGAGTAATTCCAGCTTGGGGCACTGTGCTGCAGGCCAGGCAGGCGCGTGCTGGATATTTCATTATTCATTAATTTACTGTTTAACAAATCCTGTCATTACTGAGCCTGAGCTGAGTTCACACACACACACACACACACACACACACACACACACACTTGCAGCAGTGGGTGTCAGGCGTGGCAAATCGGCCTGTTTGATCCCGGCCTTCTCAACAAACGGGGAGAGAGCCATGAATAATAAGAAACGCGAAGCCTCGCCGGAACGAGGGAGCGTGACACTATCTCACAAAAAGCCCTTTAGCGTGGAGCAAAGCTCCGCCGGGGCCTCACCGAGGGCCCAGGGTTCATTATATGAAAAGACAAAACAAACAGTTGGCACAAACCGTGATCGATGTGAAAGGCAAAGCTCCCACACACGCACAAAAGGCGAGAGGGAATCAGTCATGTTTGACAAAAGACGCCGCACTGTTTCCCCTCTGCACATGGAGGAGTCTAGCGTGGCTGCTGTTTACTGTTTTCACTCCGAGTCCACTAATTGGATCAGGATTAAAGCTGTGAATATGTGTTTTTGGCTCATCCATCCCCTGATGTTTGGCTGAGATCCCTACAAAAACAAAGGGGTACCCTTTCCCATAAAACAGTTGAATGATGAACTCAGACACCAGAATAAAGACTTTTGCTTTTACAGTCTGTTTCACTTAATTAATTAACAGAGGAAGCCTCAAGGCTAAAAATATGCATTATTTCACAGGAAGAAAAACATGTATCATAAATATTATAGTGATTGCATTTGTGTTTTTTCACATGTTAATCTCACTCACTCTGTAAGCAAACCTCAGCATGTCGGACTGGATGGTTTGTGGCCGGAGACTGTGGAGAAAGAAAGACGTCCTGTCACAGAGAGCCATATAGAGAAAGAATAAGAACAACTGTATTTCTCAATCCGCTGTCCTCGAGTATGTCGCGGACCCCGGGTGACCACGGACTCGACGTCATTGACATGTGACATATGTAGAGCTGACTGGGAGCGGCCGGGGGGGCCGCTGTTTGTCTCCGCCTGTGTTCTTGATTCTGGCCTCCGTCAGCGGCCGAAGAGCCGAGCCACCGTCTGCTGCTGATGGTAGTGAACACGTTTATCAGCATGCGTGACGGACAGTGTGCATGAATGTGTGCTCGCTGGTAGCTTAGGGCATGGGGAGGAGGCGTGTGGGGGATGGAGGGGAGGGGAGGGAGGGGGGAGGTGGATCTGGTTGGTCTTGGATGTGGATGTGTGGGCAGGGACACGGGCAGTCCGGGTCCCTTAAGGTTGGACCGGAGACGCTGAGTCGAAGTGACACAGCTGCTGCTGATGCTGATGCCGCCTCTCCAGACGGGTCAAGGTCACGCAGAGGAGAATACGCTTCTGCCACGTAGCGTCTCGCACCCACTTACACACCAAGACACCCGCGTACAATCCCAGGAATACAAAGCAATGCTCTCTTAGCCACCAAGGTCAAAAGCGTTCCGTTATGTGTTCCTACTTCCTCATGTGTTTGTTCGCTGCATCTTAACAGGTTAGCCAAACCACTCCAAAAAAAAACATTCTGAAATTCGCTGGTTCTTGATGGTGTCTAGTTAAATAAAGGTGTCGTACCAAGAAATTAGATGAGTAAAAAGATTACATGTAGAGGAGTTTTCAGTGTAACCAAACACTATTTTAGATTGAAAGAAATTCCTGTTACATTGAAAGATAACATGTGATAATAAGTTGTTCGCTGCTAACGCTCACTGTGTAGAAAATCCTCCTACAGATTTAGTCTAAGTCCAGGGGGACTTAGACTAAATCTCTTAGGTCACACCTGAAATAATAAGAGGCCATGATCGGGCCCTGCTGAATCTCTCCCTTTGTTTCCTGCAGCATGTTGGAATCCTTGTGTTACTGCTATCCTCCGATAGGCTGCACTCCAGATGTGTTATCAGAGTAAGGGATGGACATTTGTTGTGGTTATGTCTGTTTCTTTGTATTCCAGCACTGTTTTATTGGTGGGCCACTGCAGCCATGTTTGTACTTGTTGTTATTTTGTGATTTAACATTTATATAAACCTTTCTACAAAATAGCTTAAAATGCCTTTTTTTATATAGTGAGGTAGTGGGATGTAGTGCTTGTTTGACTTGAAACTTACTGCCTCTTCCTCTGCCTCTTACTCTGAAATCAGCTGCTAGTAGGTATGTAACGATTCGTTTTAACAACGATTCGATTCGTATCACGATTCGTGGTTGTCGATACGATTCAAGGACGATATTGGTTCATTTAGAACGATACGACCCGAAACGATTCAGTGACTTGAAACCGATTCAGTAACTTTTTAGCCAAAAATTCAACCAGTGTGACTGTAATGAATACCTGGATACTGAACAGTGCAGTTTCCTAGATTCCTGTGGTTTCTTGTCATGGAATCAGGTATCAATTAATTATGAATATAAATAAAGTAAACAACAATGAATGGCAAATGCATTCACATTTTATTTGAATAGTGCAAGTGCAAACACTGTATATACACAAAAAAACACCCCTGCAATAATGGTTTCCCCCTACCAACCCCCGCAAAACCCCTCTATTTCAACTCGTGTGGAACATCCCCTCGGCTTTGCCGTGAAACCTTGAAATTGAATCGGGGCTCGGGACGGTGGACCTGCATACTGCGTGAGCACGTCACGGCTCAGTCCGTGACAGCCTTTATCATTAAAAGTGATAAGAAAAAAGTCTGACATGCTTAAATCTAATGGGTTATTTCCTAGTATCGATACAATTGATTTATTACATTTTAAAACGATGTTAGATCGATGCATGTCGTCCATAAGGCCAACTTGCCGAGCACAGATCGATGTAGTTGGATCGGAGGAATATAAATCAATACATCGATGTAACAGATGGATCGTTACACCCCTATAGCTGCTAGTGATTAGCTGGAAAGAACACAAAGATTTCAGGGAACACGGTAGAAGTTTGATCTCAATCCAAATCAATGCGGGCATCGACTACGGAGGGAGACGGTGAGAAATAACTGGTGGAATGCCGGGGGTTTGAAGATTACTGTATGTACACCACCTCTACTCCACTTGTGTGAGCATGCATTATTAACTCACCAGTTACACACACTCACACACACACACACACACACACACACACACACACACACACACACACACACACAAATTTATCTACACTGTCCTTTGAGAGTCAGGAGTTATTAGCTGTGTTTATTGTTGCAGGCGGGCTCGGGTCAAACCACTTACAGACTTAAACAGTGGGAGGTCAGATGTGAGACAGTATTAAGTGTGTTTGGAAATATATATTCTGTAGATGAGTGTAATTTAGCTTAATTTCGTGTGTTTCGTAATGTCAGTTTCTTAAGTGTTAATATTTGGAGTGGTTTAGTTTAGGTTTTGACAATATTCCAAGATAATTTAAATGATTAGAAAAACAACACTGCAGAAAAAAGGGGCAAATTTATTACCATCATGTTTCCTCCAAGGAACAAAAATCTGCTGCGGAGAGGCCAAAATGCACTGCATGTAAATCTCGCTGTGGTTGGCTCAGCTATGTTTTACAGTGTGTATTACTGCTGTAAAAAAAACAGGAGCGAGCCTAATATATTTGGAGGAAATGTATTCAGTAAGTTGTTGATTGTTAAATAAAGTAAAACCAATATTTCCAAACAACAGAAAGGTAAACAAAGCAAATAGTTGCCATTAGGTAAACGTATACTGTTTGATTGGTTACCTCAGGTATAAGTCAGTGACACTGACAAGTCAGCAACTGGATGGCAAGAATAAAACCTGAGGAAAAAGACAGACGAAAAGAAAAGGATGTAGATCAGAGGAAATTACGTTATGGAGTAAGCAGAAGAAGACCTTTCTCTATTTAGTATTGTTGAAGGAGCTGGAAAGTTATGTTGTTTGTATATATTCTTTGAAATCGTATAGCTCTTAGCCACTCACCTACCAGGAGTAAAGATGCTAACGGGTTAGCTAAGACCACACCTTAGTGAGTATTGTGTGTGATATTCCACTGGAAATTCAATCGATGCTGGAAATTTAGGGACAATATAGTTATGAAGTCAAATCCAAAGATTATTGAACCTCAAAGTTTCAGTCTTGATAATTGAAACATGGAAAAATTGATTGAGTTCTTTTGGAATAAAATATTTACTCTAATTCTTTGCATATATATTTTTTATGTTTGAGGTCTTGAATTTACCAGTTGCAGATTTTTTTTTCCTCACTTTTAGCAAGTAATGTTTTACTTTTAAACTTTAGGTTAAATTTTCTTTTTCAGTGAATCAGAAGCTTTGGCCTGGATTTGGTTCTATACACTGCTCTGCCGAGAAGAATCTAATCCGCTGCAAATTTAACAAGATACAAATATTTGTTAGAATTATAATGGCATTATTAAAGACTTATTCAAATAAAAGTACTTGTACTTTGTAGGATGTTGTTGCATCAATTAAGTTGGCGTCCATATTGTGTAGGTTGATTGGACCCCTGTATACCAGCTTGCAGGATCTGGTTTTCTAAAAAGTGCTTTGTGTTCCCATCACAGTGTACATCACACTAATGTGTATACTTTGACAAAAAGCATATGCATTGTAAACACAACAGGTGTGATCAAAGATAAAATGAGGGATGATGATGATGTGCTCTGAAAAAGGAGGATGAGGGAGATAACAGACAAACCGTATTATCTGTTTGTTACAGGTATAATAGAAATTCTGCTTTGGCTCAGACTGTGAGAGACAGTGAGGGATGGAGGGGGAGCAATGGAGAGAGAGAAAAAATATAAATGTCCTCAGGGCGATAGTGGTCTCTGTTCAGTGTCTGAACAAAATGTGTGTTCTGAGTGAGCAAGGCCACTGATCAACATTGAACCCCACGGCATCAAGCCTGCCCTCGTAACACTTATGCTCTGTATGCGTGACGTATACACTGCAATTTGTTCAAACACATACTTCATGTCAAACACAAGCAACCACTTTGGTGAAGTCTTTACAATTACCATTAACATAAACATTTACTTGTTTTTATTTATCCAATAAAAAAGTTTCCTCGCAAACAAATGGTGAAAAAGGTGAGATATAATCAAGAATCTGGAATAAAGTCCTGTGGAATTGACAGCAGGTCAATATGGTTTAAAGGGATAGTTTAACTTTTTTGAAAAGTAAACTTCCTCAGTATCTGGTCAAGGGTTGGCTGGGAAGATCGATACAAGTGTAATTTTTCGTTTGCCAAACATGAAGCTTCAGTCAGTAGCAGGTTAGCAAGAAGGAAATGAATCAATGCGAATGCTACAAAACATAGAATGGTGCTGATGCTGCTGTCCCAATACCGGAAATATATTTGTCCATTCCAATGCCAAGACAAGAAACAAAACAATATATTTCATGACAACATACACTACTTTATTGTTTGAATACTGACTTTAAAGGTATACCATTTATACAGTATGTATTTATATATATATATGATATAAATAATAACATAATTTATATAAGGATACATATGAATGCATCATGATAATACCGTTTTTAACCTTTGCCCAAATATAATTGTTACTGAAGAGAGCCTGAAAGCACCATAATGAATACATTAGTTGTTCGCTCCAAGCAGGATTGTGCTGTTTACCGGCTGTTAAAACTGAACAAAGAAAAAAGTACCGTCACTTTTTCCAAATTTTGACAGTTCCCATGAAATATCTAAATGCAGTTCACTTTCGCTCAATGATAATGATAAGTAGTTCTAAGTCGAGCGATCAGCCTACAGTGAAACACATAACAGCCACTAGTAATACAAAATAAAACATGATGCGACGATCAATGTTGATAGTGTGGCGAGCCGCGACGACTTAATTAATGTATTGGAAACAGTGGGAAAGAAAATCGGCTGAGATCGGCTTCTGAAAACCCTTCAGTTGAAACAACTGTGTGTGTCTGCGAGTGAGTGTGTGTGAGGAAGGGACAAGGAGACGAAGGGGGACGCTGGTGTGGCCGATGGGCTGCTTGGTCGGGGCCTTGGCTTTTCTTGACGCTTAACCAAGAGGACAGGAGGAGTCCCGACCATGACGCTCATCACTTCTGATGCCCCCATCTGTACTGGTGTCTCCCCACCAGTCAACTAGCCAACACACATACACACACACACACACACACACACACACACACCAACACACACACACACCAACACACATGGCTCTAATCTCTTCTGACAGTGCTCACATTCAGTTAGGCCCCACAGTGCTTGTGCATGTCACTGACCATAAACAAAACATACACTCCTCTACAGGAGACACACCACAGGACACAAGGCGCGGATACCCGAGAAACACCACGAGACACACAGGGGTGTGGGGAGGGTGTGTGTGTTGCAAAATGTGTGTGTGATGCCTTAGATGGGTGCATGTATGAGAAGCTTCTAGGGAAGGAGAACAGATGCCTGCAGGTCTTGTCCTATCTCGGACATTATGGCAAAGTGCTCAGTGACTTCTGCGACGCCGAAAACACGGAGGGAACCGTGGCATTTGTTGGTTAAAAAAAATCATTTTGTGGATTTTGCCAGGACGCGGATGCATTTTATGGAAATCAGGGTTTTCCCGCAAAGACGTAGCCTGAATGAGAAGGGGGGAAAAAAACACGCAAAATGTCTTTGCAGAAAAAAAGGGAGCAATTGTGGTTTGCAGAACTGTTTGAAAAAAATGTTTGTGCAGCTTTTGAAACTTTTGAAAGCCCCGGATCCGAGACGACGAGGACGCGACAGGCTCGTCAAAGACATACAGCCAATGAGAGCTCAGGAAGTGGCTTGGAAGGGGGGGCTGGGTGGGTCCTAGAGTGGCCGGCTGTTAAAGTCTCTTTTTTTCATTTAAAGAACAAATAAACCAACAACAGAGAAAATTTGAGAAATTAAGTGTTGGCAGCCGGACTGGTTGCTGGATGAATCTAATTGCCTTCACCTATATGTATGATTTCTTTTCAGTGTTTGGTGGCAGTTTGCTTTCGAAAATACAAATGAATTCACAGGAATGTCTTGAACTTGTCCTCAAAGCGTGGAGCAAAGACGGTTATGTTTGATCCAGTAATGTCACCCATGGGGAGGCATGGCACCATATGAAAATAACTGCAATCACAAAAATAGCCACACTGATGATTATTGGCACATTATCCCCATGGGCCCACTTAGCAGTCCATTACTTCGTATGCTGGAATGCCACATTTAAGTGCCTTTTAGTGCTTGTTATAAAATGTGTTGACGCATGCATATATGAGTCCTCCTTCATAGTAACAGACTGCTCGTGGAAAGTAAACAAGTCTTAAATAGACCATGAAACAGAAAAGCATATCTTTTCTTATCTTAAAAGACCGCTCGAATAAAGGTTCAAATATGAACTCAAAAGTATTCCCATAAATATAAAGCCATCGCTCATTTGAAACCTCGTTCGAAATGTAAAATTCCAAATATATCTGCACTTCTTCATTTCCATGGTAAAGCAGACAGGAAAAACACCACACCACACAGGTTGCCGAGCTTCCACATATTTATTCAGCCGTGTCTTCATCAGATACCCGAGTTCATCGGTGTAATTATGCAGTTAGGTTAAAAATTTCTCGTGCAGATTGTACGTCTCTTCTCAAGTTCAAAAGCTTGCAAAAACGATTTTCCTCCACTTCTGAAAAAACTATTGACACTCACAGACTCCCCTGGGGTTGTTTCTAATATTTTTAGCTACTGTCAAAAATGATTACTTTAGGTTTTGCTGTTGTGTTTTGGGTAGACGCGCTTCTAGTGCGGGTCCCTGGAGAAAAAGGTTGAATCCCAGCGAGCCGGCTCTTTGGCTTCTGGCTGCTTGGGGAAAGGAAACACAGACAGACGTTCCCACCAGAAAAACGCTGCTGTTTACAGACTGTTTTAAAGCCGTGTTACTTTTTTACTAAGCGATACTCGTCCCAGTGTGACAGGAAAGACGAGAGAAGGAGGCATAAACAAAAAGATCCAAGTGGATGTGAACCAACGGCATCATGTAGGTGACACGTACCCTTAGATTAATTATTCAGTCCAACAAGTCCCCCGCACCTTAACGGGAGACTACATCAATGTCTCATTGTGTTGTAAGACGCAGCTGTCGATAACTTACGGTAAAGTTTAGGCAGCTAGTACGACTTGGTTGAGGTTTCAGAGGGATCGCCTTGGTCGTTTACAGAAGCAAACAGTGGCTCCGGAGACGGTACACAAACCCCGGGCTGTGTGGTAAACAACCTGCAAACAGCGCCGTGGTGGAACACTCGCATTGCAGGGCTTCAAGGGTCCGGTGAGAAGCGGGAGCTCGGATCCAGGCTGTCCAGTTTGACGGACGCACCGTTAGCTTTTCCAAGGTCACAAGGCTGCCGAGACATTGCCGTTGAAAATGCATCGGCAACCTTGAAATCAACTATTTTTCATGTAGTAAGTTTAAAGTTTGAAGGAGTTTATGACGATACTAGTGACACTGATGGTGCTTGATTAGACAAATGCAAAGCATGCAAATGCATCCAAATCTATAAAGGGCTTTCTGGAAAATATCAGTTTTATAACAAAGAAATGATTGTAGCAGCGAGGAGCTCAAAAACTCTTCTACCTCATAAGATCCCTCCCAGTGGCATGTCAGTCAAGTCAGTTTGGACGACACAAGACATTTTCTGACTGAAAAAATCCTTTCGAGTCTACCACTAAAACTGGTTTTAGGTTACTTTATCCCTGTATGTGCACACGCGCAGACACACGCGTGCGCACACACACACACACACACACACGCACACACACACACACACACACTCAACAAACAGATTGGGCATGATTGGCAGCTCTGACCTGAATGTGAACATGGCTCCTCCCCTCCCAAAGATACAAACAAGCAAGCGAGCATACAAAGACAAACACACACACACACACACACACATGCACAATGCCATACACAATGATGCACAAATTATCTTGCTTGTAAGCATTCATATTCCCAAAAAGGAGCAACAGTGGTTAACTTGAGCTTAAGCAATGTTAACAGTTTCTTCCATCAGGTAAAATGTGGCTGGGAATATCCCACTTTGGAATTTAGGGTTGAATGGGACTACTATATGTGCCCTCTACCCCACCTTCAGTTTAGTAGTGGAGACGTGGCAGGGTGTAGTTTGTTTATAGCCTAAAGTTTGCTTTTTTAACAAATGTATCTAGCCGATTAATTTCATATCAGTGGTGTAAAGATTAACTTGCTGATTACAATGTGCATGTACCATAAATTAGTTTTTTCCCAAGTCCAGCGGGAGAAACAAAATGTCAACGGTCTTCATAAGGATAGTAGACATCAAGTCTCCAGACTGACTTGTTTCAATGTTGACAAGCTTGTAATCAATGGCAAAGTGCAACTCAACATATTTGCCAATTACTGATTGCATTGTGTTATTAGTGCATTGTCTTGCACGTTTTGTTGTGGTTGTAATTATGCATGACATTCTGCTTGGAGCTACTTTGTTGAGGTAAACTGATCATAATTTACACGCAAATACCCATTTCAGATTTTACCTTTGAACACATCACGGCAGTGTAGTCATTTTAACTTGCCACACAATCAAGCCAATACTTTGCATTGTTTCCTCTCAGCTCTTCCCTAAATGACTCAGAGGCGAGTCCGAGTGAGTGTTAACAGGAGGGGTACCAGCGGCTCGCAGCCCTGAGCCTCCGGTCCCCTGTGCAGACAACAGTGGGCGGATATTCATCCCTGCTCATGTAATCATCCTGACTTCAGTGTGGAGGATCTGAGGGGTTGTTCTTATGACCTGCAGGGCTTCAGAGGAACTGCAGTAGCTTGTTTGCAGCATGTGTGCTGGAGGGATGAGGACATTTACTTTCTTTTTTCCAATGGAGGGAATATATGCTCTCGACGACGTCGTGGCTTAAACTTCAGCTTTAACTTTCAAGAAAATGCTTTAAATGTCTTTTTTTCATTACTACTTTTATTACCACGTACAAATTTAGAGGATTTTAAGGGGAACAGATACAAACATTCACACTGTGTAACCCTGTTATGTTTGGCAAAAACTGAGAGAATTATGGGCTCATTATCCTGAAATCACTTTTTAATTTGAATTAATTGACCTAGGCATAAAAATATTACATACCATGTTGCTACTGCGTCATGCAAAGCGGTGATAAAGTGTAATAAATCCCATGTGCCCTATTTCTAAGTTTTTCAAAAACTGTTTAGCCCTGGCTCTGCGAGCTCATGCACACACACACACACACACACACACACTAGCAAAGGCGGAGCAGAGAGTAGCAAAGCAGAAAGCGAGAGGAGGGCTCACCATCTTCTCCGTTAAGCCTGGCTGACTAATTCTTGCTGCTAATTTGCGTTTGGTTAATTAACTAATTACTGAGGATGTCTGAGGGCGAGGCTGTCCGTCAGCCTGTATCAGTAATTATTTTCAGCGTTTTAATTAGACTCAAACACTCCTAGACTCAATTTCTCCCCTCCTACCACACACCCGCACACATTCTAGCATAAGTAAACAGCCTGACACCAGTACGGAGGCCTGGTTTTCTGATGTTTAAGATATAGGTTTTGTAATAATTTCAATTTACAACTTTATTTATGTAAAGAAGAGGGTCTTTTACTGACTTGCTGTTGGGATGTTATCGATATCATGAGTACACTTCAGGGACCTCCCACTAGAGAAACACAGTTTAGATTTATCTCACATAATGTCCTCCCTGTGCGCTGCAGAGTTTACTTTAGGTTTAAAGAAATACTTTGGCATTTTGGAGAATAGGTTTATTGGCTATAGAGATCAATGAGAAGATTGACACCACCCTTAAACTGTTTGGCTTCTGGCTTCATATTGCATAAAGACTTGAAACCGACGAACAGCTCGACCGGCCTTTTCTGAACTTTAAAAGACGCATTGATAACACGTGTGTATTTGTCTTATCCACATAAAAATACCTCAAAATCACCCCTTGTGCTGTTACGGGGAGTTTTGCCTGGGACCATTTCTCATCTGGGTGCAGGGATTTCCTATCCTATGGTACTGTGAATGGATATTAACACAAAATTATGATTGTTGTATTAATTGTTTAAACAAGTAAAACAAGCATGTTTTACCAAGAAAGGATGAAGTCAAAGTTACTGAACGACTTTGACTCTAAGAGGCATATGAATAAAACAAGTGCAAGTGGCTGAACGCCATGTGACATGAAGGTGGGAGGTGAAATATGATCCAGGAAGTCCAGTTTCACGGTTACATTCTTGTGTGCTTGTACACTGACTGCTCTATAAGACCAGAATACAACAAGGAGCAGCGGCGGAGGAGAAAAAACTGTGAGTGGAAATTCTTGCAATACACCTTTTGTTAAGTTAACGGAGATTTCTACTTTTCGGTCTGTTTCATCCCAATCATCAGTTCAATTTGTCAGTTTGCCAGGATAAAATTCCCGTCTTCTCTGATGTCTCCGTAGCAGTTAAACATGAAGCATCAATTGTTTCTTCTATATAAAACAAGCAAAATCATTGGTCAAAGAGGAAGTGACATTATCCAGTAAGCTGCTGTCCAATTGCAGAATGACCGCCCTGCATCCTCGGATCCTCGTGGGTCTGGGCAGCTGAGTTGGACTTGGACTCACTAAGTTCAAACTCCTGAACAAAGCCCAAGGAGAGCTACCAAGTTCTCGATCCCATTTCACTCGCTAGTCCTCCAAACCGCTTTGACAAGAGGCCTAGTTGTTCCTGATCTGCTTCATCAAGGAGGGTAAAAGATCACGGTTCACATACCAACACCGCTTCCAACTCTGCAACCGAATGCACTCATAGGTCCTTTTAAGAGATCAAACAAACATTAAGTGCAACCACTTTTCTGGAACGTCTGTTTCAGGGGCCTTTCCCCACCTGATAGGAATCCCACCGTGGGGGAAATGGGGGCGCAGGGTTTCTTATCGTTTAAAGATGTGGGAAATAGAAATACAAGGTTCGCTGTTAAATCTCATGTGGGGAAATACATCATAGCTGTCAAAAAACATTACAGGAGGATATCTCAACTGAGCAACTATTGTGATCCATGATGTCAAATTCTCAATGAAAAAAAGTCTTGGCAAAGATGTTCTATTCTGTAAAGCTGCATTTGCTCATTGCTTTACAGTAGAAATTGAATTGCTTCCTTTTTTTAATTGTATTCTTGTTTTTGAGGCTTTAGTGGCAAAATAAGAGGCCTCATCAGCTTTCTGCCGGGTCAGATCTTCCTGGCACGGAGAGAGAGAGAGCGAGGGAGACGCTTTTAAATAGAGAGCGCATCTCTCACAGAGCGGCCACACAGCAGATTTCATACCAAGAAGCCAACTTTAGTAAACGGGCAGAACTAATGAGGACACTGAACACACACACACACACACACACACACACACACATGCAGACACCCACACCCACATCCACACAAACACAACTTAGTGTCTGAGTATTTGGAGGCCCCCGAGGCCCCGGGGCCAGAGCAGCCCAGATACCTGATGGGAGCAGGGACATCAAAGCTGCAGGATTAGAGAGAGGAGAGAGGAGAGAGCGCCGCGGGGAGGAAATGCTAACTTATTATCCGCTTCCCAGCTAATCCTGTTATCTACAGAATATAGCTGTGTTTAACCCCCCTACACACCTCCCTCTGACAACACACACATAAGGTGTACACACACACACACACACAAGTTAGTGTTCGGGGGTTTGGCAGCCTCCCAGAACGCCCCCTGGTTCTACAATGAACCCCCAAAAGCCATCTGGTTGTGTATCTTAGTTTAAGATGAAGTGCGTGTACATGCAATTGAACCCTCACCACGTGCTCAAGTCCCAGTCCTCTTCAAAGATCCTTCGTTAGTTGGGCCAATAAGGTCGTCCTTAAGTCCACTGAGGTGATGTAACGCCCCTTCAGGCGGACATGTCGGAAGTTCATGAATCAGGGCTCCAAACTGAATTCAATACAGAATTTTCCTGTAAAAAAAGTTTTTAGGAAAAATATTGTGCTACATATTTATGAAAATCTTTATTAAATTTATAATGATTTAAAGATATTTAAGATGCCTAGCTGAAGAACATGTGAAACAAAGCTCATGTGGGTTCATGTTTGACTGATATAAGTTCAGACTGATCACATGAGATGCTCTCCAAACCCTTTCAGAAAGGTGTATCGATGTGATTTCACCGTGATATTTACTATCTCAGCTGTCTAACATGTAGTTCTGCCGTCAATGTTAATCTGTACCGAGACATGAACTTCATTTGAAGAATGGTGAAGCTGTTTTACCTGCATTGAACCAACAGAAACAACATGCTGACTTGTTTGGACCCTAATGGTGTTCATTTTGCCTTTTGGGGCTCAGGAAAACTGTGTATTTACTTCTTACAGAACATAGTTTATTTTGTGTATAAATGCTGTAATCACACACCAAATAGTAAAGGACCAATATCAGTGCCGTCAAGTGCTGTTCATTAGCACCTTCATAGAAGTTCAGCTGGACGAATGACTGCAAATCATTTGTCTCTGCTTAATTAAGGTAATTATGTTAATAATGTAAAGATAAAACATCATAAGAGGTTATTATGTCATGTGAGAAATGAAGATATGCATTAATACAATCTATTAAATGATCAAGGAGGAGGAATATAAATTGGTTTATTGTTTGAATGATTTATCGGACAAGATATTAATTCGTTGACAATATGTACTCCTTTGCGAAGAACATATTATGCACTTGATTTAAACCAGTCGCTGGCTCTTGTCACTTCCACCATCACACATCTGCACACAGTATGAGCTCCACAGAGACAGTTTTCACATACTATTGGATAATGCGAGGGAATTCATTATATTTATGACAGCATGTAGGCAGCATATGGACCGCTAATCCTTCCTGATTAAGCTCCAATAAATTGTGCTACCACAAGATGATAAGCTGGCAAATAAACAAACTTTTGATTATGGATCTGCACCCACATTGTGTCAACGTTACGCCGCGATGAAATAAAAACGTATTTTACGACGATAATGTGGGTGCATGACCACAAAATTGCAATGCTAAATGTACATCAATTCACTTCAGGTACAATACTTGTAGGCATAATTAGCTAAACTTAGCCAAAATTAAAAGGGTTTCATTGCAGGTCATGTTTATCTGAACAGAAGTGGTAAAAGAATATGGTGCACTAATACATGTAGATGAAGTAAAATTGTCATTAGGCTAATCAGCACTAAACTAATTGGGAGTCATGGACCCTCCCTATCTGCTAATTCTAACCCTAAACCCCAGCCCATATCTGCCAGCGAGTACAGGAAGAGGGACACAGGGAGAAAAGTGGAGGAAAAGAGCTGAAAATGAGAGTGAGGTAAGAAGAGGAAGAGAGAGAAGAAGCCTAATTAAGAGTGCTGGGATTTATGCAAATGAGACGGTGCTGATATGGTAATCAGAGCCTTCGGGGCCGTAACAGGCTGTGTGTGAGTGCGTGTGAGTGTGTGTGTGTGTGTGTGTGTGTGTATCTAAGAGGCTGACAGCTGGCTGTGAGGAAGGTCAGAGCCAATCAGGCTCTTACTCTAATGCACACTGCCCTCTGGCCACTCCACCATCTCACTGTGCTCGCTCTCTCTCTCTTTCTTGGTGTCCCTCTGCCCCTCGCTGTTATCCTAACCCCTTCCACAGTCTCTGCCTCTCTTTGCTTTACATTTCGCTGATTGTCCGTCTCGTTGCGACTCGCCGCCGCGCACAAACTCGTGGACGACCATTGTTTTCACAAATTTAACGACAAGTGGACCTTAACGCCCGTTTGTCCCTTCCATCCCGCCTTATTCTATATCATGAATATGCATGTATGTGGACGTTGATAGACACGCTATTATTATTTACGTTATGACCATTTGAGTATTCAATATTCCCTTTGTGTCTCTCCGATTACAGGTTGAGGAAACCTGAAATCTTACTCATCTAAATTGACTTTGTAAGTATCACAGGCAACATTGTTGCCTGTACTCATTGTCATTACTTACATCAAAGACATTGTTTGTCATCCTCATTCGATTTCTGTGACTTCTCAATTAGTTAATGTGACCATTTGATCTGTAAAATTGAGTTTCACTACAAAACAATAAACCACACAAAAGCATAAAAAAACGACACTAAATCCTGGATAGTTTGGTGTCAAAATAAAACGCTAAGAACAGCCGGCTAGTTTTCTCCATTTTGGGCCGATACATTTTCAATCAGAATTATATTTATACTTCAATCACTAAAAGCATCCATGTAAGCTGTAGATCCAAGGCTCCATGCTCACACAAATATTACACTGGGTGATGCTCGGGCCAATAGAATAATATGACTAGACTTGCTAACTGTGGCTTTTTATATTTAGAGTTGTTGAAATGATTAGATTAGTATTATTCACGTGATGGCCTCTCTTAGAAGTTCTTAATGTCAATGCAATATTATATATGATAAAACAATATATACTTATTGTATATATATATACATATGGACTACTTTATCATGTTGAGCAATCTAACCATTTATGAGTCGGACATTTTGATTATTATATCATATGTTATAACATTATATATAAATATATAATATTATAATGATTATTATAATCAAGATGACCGTCTCATAAATGGTTGGATTACTCAACATGATAAAGTAGTCCAGAGAACCAGAGCCATGAATTCCTACAGCGATCCAAGTAGCCGTCCTAAATGGCTACTTAGGTTCAACTATGAAATAAAGCAACAAAAAATTGTCCTGGTGACAAGAATTTGTGACCATATTTTGAAACTCCCAAACCTAATCCCATACATGACACATGTCTCCACTTCCACTGCTGACGACACCCAGCTTTACATCACCACCAAATCCATCACCCCACCACCCACTCAACCATCACCAACTGCCTCACAGAACCTTTCCGCCGCTCCGTCTCCTCCTTAGCCGCCGCAACACTCGTCCACGCCTCGACTAGACTACTGCAACCGCATCCGGTACGACTCCTCCACCAAAAATCACCAACAAACTACAGCACATCCAGAACTCAGCTGCCCATCTACTCTAACACTCCCACACCAGAGATCACATCCGCCCAGTTGCCCAGAACCTCCACTGGTTCCCCGTACAGCGTAGAATCCAGTTCAACATTATTCTCATAACATATAAAGTCCTTCGCAGCAACTTCCCAACGACCTCCTTACCCCCACTACTCTGTCGACGCATCAGACCTGGGGGGACTGGGCCTTGTCCAGCGTTGCCCCCTCCTTTTGGAACTCCCTCCCCTCACCACCTCAGACGTTCTCTGTCACTCGCCACATCTAAAACCGCCCTGAAAACTCGTAAATCAGCTTTTAACTGCTAAAGTCCGTAATGTACGTTTTCACTTCTTACTTACTTATTTCTCATGATGTCATTGATTTTGTTATTCTTGTTGTTACGGTTTAAAGCGCTATATAAATAAAATGTATTATTATTATTATTATTGAAACGCAGCAAAAGGATTGAATCAGTGTAATAAGAATAAAAACGTATTATTGTTTGTCACACACATTTCAAAAGTCAACATACGTTACTTGTCAGTGTGCAAATGCGCGGGCTTCCGGCTCAACAGCCTCACAGTCTCTGCCTGCTATCACACACTTCTATCTTGCCCTCTTAAAAAGATCTTTTACGTCAGCTTTGCTACGTTCCCTAACAATGTGTGTGCTGCTCCTGCAGCGTGTGCAGAACAAAGCATTTAGGAAGCAGAGTTTTTTATAATAGCAACGAATAGCAACGACATGTTGAGCGAGTGGGTGAGTGGGTGGGTGGGTGGATGAGTGTATGGGTAAGTGGGTGAGTGAGTGAGTGAGTGAGTGAGTGAGTGAGTGAGGGAGTGGATGAGTGAGTGGGTGGATGAGTGTATGGGCAAGTGGGTGAGTGAGTGAGTGACGGAGGGGGTGGGTGAGTGAGAAGATGGGTGAGTGAGTGGATGAGTATATGGGTGGGTCGGTGGGTCACAAATCTGGTTTCATTTAGACTGGTAGCACTGTGTTTTTATACTGGGTTGGCAAATAATAACTGGCGCAGAATATGATTAATGTTTGTGTAAACATGAGAGTACGAAGCCTCCAACATTGTCATTATCATTTTAATTCTTAGTAGTGCGGGACATTCTTAATATTTCAGATTCCAGTGATATTTTCAATTATGGATACTACCTAATAACTTTACCCTCTCAACAAGAAAAAGGATTATTCACATGAACATGAAGTAATTCAATAAAAACTAAAGGCCAATTTGTTCTGTTCATCAGGAATACGGGAAGCATGGATGACTTTAAAAGACTCACTTAACAGGTGGGTCTTTAATAGAGGAACCTCTTCAGTACTGTGACTTTAAGCACAACCCTCCCTCATCCGGCTCTTCATACGTCAGTGTACTGCAGGATTTCAGTACCCCACAAGTGGAGTGAAACACGGTGCGGCTTGATAATTGTTAAAGGCTCACCCCATGTGCACACACACACACAACCCAGGGCCATGTGGCCATATCAACACATCTGAGTGTAATCCAGTTAACTGAGTGTCCCAAATGACTAAATTAATCAGAGGAATACTATCAGGCCCATCTCTCTGTACTGCTTTGATGTGTGTACACACACAGAAACTCAAACAGACTTGTGTACATACACACACAGACACACGCAAGCACGCACAAACACACACACATAGAGATAGATACAAGACACATATAGAGTAGAAATTAGCGTGGAACATTGGTCGAACTGAGGAATGACTTTACCTACACCGATAATAAGGCCTCAAACCAGCGGAGGGGCCTGTGAGATACTATCATTAAACTGGCGCCCCCGGGGGTGTGGAGCACACACACACACACACACACACACACACACACTCACACACACACACAGAGTTGCACCTGCGAAGTACACGTCTTCAGCGATGACATCACTCCTAATTGAGGATTGTGCGTTTGAGATACAGTAGAGGGTGAAGTGCTTCCAACACAGCTCTGACTTCCGTATCATCTTTCCTCCAGATGCTACAGCTGCCAAAAGGCAGAACAAAGGTGTCGTTTTCTAATGTTGGAAAGACCGAGACACGCTGCGAAATGTTCAATTTCACACGTTTAACTAATAACAATATAACATTTCATCACATGTCACACTCTCTAGCAGGAACATATTTCAGAGTTGAAGTTAAAGGGTTTGGTTGATTTCACCTCTTTTAATCCCATTCCAGTTACACTGATTCATAGTAATGCAACATAAATAAGATGGTTGTTTGGGTTCATTGTCGTGGTGATTATCAGGTGCAGGCCGGCAGGAAAGCAGCACAATTGTCTGTTGTCTTCTTCCCTTAGACACAACCGAAACTTGTCCAACAACTGATTTTACAAGGGCATCACTTATAATTTGACAATAGCTTCCCATCTAGATTTAGGATTAGTGGTGTCTCAGGATTCTTTTGTAAACTGACTTGTCTGAAATGTAAGTTCGGAAACCGCGGTTGAAACACGATAAGGGGACAACAACAATGCGTTCTGTGTTGTGTACTGGAGCGTCTGGTTGTTGTATTGATGTTGCTGTACCTCTGTTTGAATGGAGACTGCTGATGATGTGATAGCTACTAGAAAGCTTTTACCCGGTTATGTGTTTCATGGCGGTTGTTGTATTTTGTCTAGTTTCTATATGTTTTTTATTGTCTGTTTTTTACAAACTCATATACAGAGATACTTTATTTTTCTTTCATCTTTTAACAGTTTCTGTTCTCCAAGCACATTGGAGGTATGTGAAGTTGTGCAAGAACTTTCACTCTACTCCTTGAATCCGTCATTTTACAATTGCGTGCATTTCATGGCACGTACTTCCAAAGACGGTCTTACACATGGATGGATTAACACTAATCCATATAGTAATAATAATAAAGTAATGAAAGTGAAGCCGCTTTTCAATCCAAAAATGAAATCAGTCAATTTAACAAGCAAAAAGGAGTTATTTATCCTTCATACAAAATACAGGGTTTTATGTCACTAAGCAAAGCAATCAACTTTTTAATTACACAAAATATTTCAATGTCACTTAAATATCCTGGTGGTGAAAAGGAGAATCTCCGTTTCCCATGCTTTTACTGTAACGAAGCTTCAGAGGTGTTTCCCATCTTGCCAGTAGACATTTCCGGTACCTGCAGTATCACTGTGTAGCCTTTTTGGGTTGTGTTGCATTGATTAAAAAGGAGCAGATTGATTAGCAGAGCCAGGCAACTTTGAGCTAAACCAATGCTCACAAGCAGAACCCTCCATTAAACTAATGAAAGCAATAAAAGCAACAACAACAAAAACAACAACAACAACAACAATAATAAAACCTTTGGAAAACATTTCATAAACCATCAGCAGCCAATTAGAGGAGCCGGCGCAGGCTGTGCTTTGTGTGTCTGTGTGTGTGTGTGTGTGTGTTGGGTATTAGAGCGTTACAGCGCCCAGCCCGGCTGTGCCCTGCAGGCCCGACCTTCTAATCATTATCTGTCTGTCTTATTACGCTCCAAACCGGGCCACTCTTAAATAAAATATGCAAAGGTTTCTTAAATGATGACCCGAGGCTGCGCGCGCCGCCGCTGCTCTACATGCTGTTAATCTGAGAAATGCAAATTCCCTTCATCTCGCACTCGCCTTTATTAACTTTTTTGAATTTAAAATTCCACGAACAATGAGTTCTGTCAGCTTCTGAAATGATATTTTCTCTCCTCTTTTTATGTGCGCACGGAAGCGAGTTTAGAGCATGAAATTACCAGGGGAAATATGAGCGGTTTCATCTCTCCCGCACAATTTAATTGGCTGCTTTGCAATTATTAGTTTTTGCTGCTAAAGTTTTTCCTTTTTTTTTTTTTTACTTTACTGTTTCCTTAAAGTGGCAGCTCACAACAGTGTTTTATTTTTCAGTGTATACATGCACATAAGTGTGTGTATGTGTCGTTGCAATTCCAACGGCAACCGTTAGTCGGCTGCGCCGATTGGCTGCTCTGATTGGCTGGTCGATTTCATGTGAATTGCACAGCGATTTAATATTCACATTTTAAATTCAGTGTTTGTGAGAAGAAATCTCTGAAAATGAGAGAGACAAATGGACAGAAGGATACATAAAAAGATCCACTCATGATGCACAATACGTTTTTTGGTGTCTTTTCTTGAATTCAATGAAATAGCCTTCATTTAACCACAAAAAAAAAAAAAATGAACCAAGTGACTTTTGGACACAAACTCCTTATCATGAAACGTCCTCTGAACATCCACAGGCTAAAAGATTTGCCCGATTTGCTTATTTTTTGTGTCCATAATGTATGTCAAACGTTTTTACGTTTTTTTAAGTTGTCTTTCTTGCTCATCCTATCCTGCACCTCACACTGTGTTTTCCTCTCCATCTCCCCCTCTGGTCTCTACCCCCCTGCTTGGAAGCTGAGAGTAATGGACAATGTTATAAGTGTGTGGAGGCTTCAATTGCTTTATAGGAATAATGACTCTGAACTAATGTTGATTAGAAAGAAATAAGACGCAAACATAACGAGGGCTCGCGCCTCATTCCCTTTAATCACCGTCCTTATTTACCTCTCTGCCGGAGCTTCGAACAAGGAGCCAGGATGTTATCAGGAACAGGAAAACCCGGAAATAGGAAATATGTGATGTTTTATATCAGACAAAACAAGTTAAATTGATTCAAGTCAGACACAATAAAACATTACACTATTCAAATGAGCAGTCTCAATAAGCACATTGATAAGACCTCATCTTTCAGAACTCATCTTCCCCGTTTGTAACGCGGGCTCTCTTCTGTAAATGTTAACTTTCCAGGTCTAAGCCTGACGATTATTCTCCCAAATTTATGACAGCTCCTCTAGAGCCAAACATCACGGTGTTCTGTGAGGTGTGGTGCTGGAGCCATGAGGCCACTAGCTTAGCCTAGGATAGCTTAGCCTAGCTTAGCCTGAAGACTGAAAGGGCGGCCCGGCTCTGGAGTAATACACGTCTAACTCTTAAAGTGACAGCAAATGAGCGTTGGAGGGGTTTCATCCATTGTGCTGCAGCCCACAAGGACAGGAAATATACATACAGAGAAAATCCGTCTCAGAAAAGGTTGACTTCCTAATCATTCATTCAGAAATAATACAATATGTTAAAAAGGTGTAACGTTGTTTGTTTATTCATGTGTTTTCTATTCGCTGTTCACACAGGATACCTAGGCGACAATATGCGTAATGGATTTTTGTTTATTCGTCAGTGCCATGTGGTGTACATAACACAACACTATACGTGGTATTATCATATGAAATTTAGGCAAAGAAGTGGAGCAAATGAGTTCATAAAACGACAGGGATTGCTTTTACATGTGCAATTTGTTCTCACCCCCTGTGATTATCATGATACCCATTGACCCAATACGAAGCAAATTCCATGCAAGCAAAAGGGTAAAAGTGTCACATTTTTTTAGCAAACGAGTTAGTTTAAAACAGCAGCAATTATATTAACTACACCTGACAGATAAAAAGACGATTGTTTTAACTCAGAGAAGTCTATCGTTCAGTCCGTGTTCCCATAAGACGTTCGCACAAAGCCCACTCCTCCTCTGTACCGAGTTGTAGTTTCAGTCTAAGATCATTTTCCCTGTAACACCCCCACAATCCCTGCATTTCTCCGCTCTCATCAAGCTCTTGCTCTTGTCCTTGGCGCTCAACTGCTGCACTTCAAAGTATTTCTACCACCAGCGTTCTCCTCCTCCTTCTTCCCCACAAACCATTTCGTTTCGCCCTCAGTGTTGAGTAGAATAACTTTCCCGCTGCTCGCCAACATGCAGAAGATGATGATGCTGCTTTGGTTGCAGCAACACAAAGAAATGCTTTGTTTTCAAATACAGGATGAATATGATTCAAGCATCATAATGCTGCATTTTTAGAAATCTTAAAATCACCTATGAATAATCAACAGTGTCACAACATCTGCAATGTTGCAGATGACGCCATGGAAACCAATTAACTACTGCGCGGCGTCTGTGATGGATGGTTGTGATGCCGTTTGGAAGAGCAATTGATTAGGCCCGCCGGATCTCAGCCAGGAGCTCAGTGCATTGTGGGTGACGGGGGGGGGGGAGGTATTGGGGTCCACGGTGACAACCGCACACGCACGCAAACGCACCGATTTATCTACCCGGTGATATTGTTGGTATTGAATAATTCAATGATTTCATCAGCCCCAACCACAACAAATGACTTAATTATGCTAATCGAAGCCACAAACTCTGAGAGATGTGTGTGCGTGTGTTTGTATCTGTGTGTGTGTGTGTGTGTGTGTGTGTGTGTGTGTGTGTCTGCAGGATTGACAGAAGCCTACGGGCCTCAGCACCGAAACGCTGATCTGGAATTTCACATCCTTATCCCAAAAGCCCTAGGACACACACGCACACACTCACACAGACAAGTGAGCGCACACACACACACACACACACACACACACTGCCCAAAGAGCCACCGGGCGATTAGCACTACTCTACCTAGAGTCTTTTGATTTGCATAGCAAGTCAGATGGAATTCATATCAGTGTGCAGCAAGTGTGACACGCACGCACGCACACACACACACATACAAACATACATACCTACATAAGAGTATGCACAAGCAAAAACACACATGCATACACAGAGCGTGTGTAAAGTGAACACGAAGCGGTTGTGATATCTTTGCTGGCTCCTCAGTGAGGTTATAATTCACTATGATGGACTGTCTGTATCTGCAGTGCATCACCCAGGGCAACGCACACACACACACACACACCTGTGGTCTGCACACACTGACAACAGGAAGATGAACAGCAGCCTGCTCAACGTTGACGAAGGAGAGGTAACAGCATTGCATCTTTCTGATACGGCCCACATGACAGAGCGCTGAGGTCGGGTCGTTGTGAGGAGACTTGACGGTTGCTTCTTTTGAAACTCAACACAAATACAAATGACTTCAACAGCTGCCGTTGTCTCCTTTAAGTTTAGATTTGATTTTGATTCGAGCTTAGAACTCACTGGGTAAGAAGTCTTTCAGATCACCCGACCTGGTTTGCATTTGCAGACATAGAGGATGAGGGGACTCGTCTGTTGAAGCTACGTGTTGAGCTAGGCAGCAAGCCACAAGCAACTGGGAGGCGGGGTTAAAGGTAGCGCCGGTGCTTAGGCGGTATAGAACAGACCCATTGATGATGCGGGAAATGTTAGAGCTGGCAGTCGATCTGTATCCAGATGTTTTTACGGTTCCACAACGTTGACAGCAGCCGGGGTGTTATCGTCGCTCGGGTCATTCATGCAAGTTCATCTGTTAAAAGTCTCCAAGAGCCAGAGCCCTGTGGCTCACGCGTCGATGCCCATTTCTTATGAAACACTGTAGTTAACTGGTCTAAGGTATCTTCCAACACTCCATGTCCACTAAAAAACTGTAATCAATGAAACCAAAATAATCCATCGGACAATACAGTTCCAAATGCAAATCGAACATTTCCCTGTTTGACCATCCATTGATCTAAAAGTAGTGGGATCACTTTCAGCTTTCGTTTTTACCAAAAGCAAATTCAGATGTTGCATTTCTCCAACTGGAGTAATGCTGCGGGTCACGAAGTCTATACCAAAAAGTTTGGAGCAAAGATTTAGAGATTCACATTTTGTCATAACGTTTGGCTTTTTCTCTTTCTCAACAAAGAAGGTTCCCTTTTGACAATGAAAAACAAAGCAGTGAACTTCCATTGTTCTGCTGTCAAAGTTAGTGTTCAGTCCGGTGCATTGTGGAGCAGAACAGCCGAACCACGAACACTGCAATTGAACGGTTTTATGGAAAACAGCTGTGTTGAATCGGTTCCAGCCCCCTTTTTTTCACCTCATGAATGAAATTTCCCATGCTGCACTGCTCCAGGCTCTGGCACATAGGAGGTAGAACGCGCTCTCTCTCTCTCTCTCTCTCTCTCTCTCTCTCTCTCTCTCTCTCTTTGTTTAATGCCTTCAAACAACGTATTGCCGTTTGTCAATTACTGACACACATTTTGGCAACAAACACGGCATTAATTGAAACATTTAATTAGCATTAAAACAAGTAGTAATTAACACCTTTTCTCTGGCGCACTCTGAGTCGGGCTCAAATTCTATTAAGACTCTAAGCAGCTCACCATTTCCCTGCTCTGCACTGACTTTTTGCTGCATCCACAAATATGTGTGTGTGTGTGTGTGTGTGTGTTGATGTGTGTGCACACGCAGGGCCCCAGGTAAGGAGCCTCCGTGAGGAGTCGAGCACCAAGGCCGGGCCCGCTGGGTGCCCAGGGGAGGAGGAGAAGAAAGGCTGTTGAGGAGGGAGGCGAAGGCAAAGTGAGTGGAGAAAAAAAAAGCGAAGCGGGGAGCAGGTCAAGATGGGAGGGAGGGGAGTGCATGAGAAGGGGGATGAGAAAGAAATAAGGTGGGAGGCGAAGGAGAGGCATGAATGAGGGAGGTAGGAGAGAGGGAGCGACAAAAGGATTAAAAGGAGAAGTGGGGGGGCTGGCGAACGAGTGAAGATGAAGAAGAAAGGGCGGGGCTTGTGAAAAGTGAGAAAGAAAGGAAGCACAGCGACTGTTTGAACACACACACCGTGAGGATTAACCAATACCCTGTGTGTGTGTGTGTGTGTGTGTGTGTGTGTGTGTGTGTGTGTGTGTGTGTGTGTTTTACACACAGTTCATGTTTGCACATACTTCTGTGTGTGTTCTGGTGTGTGTGAGGCCTACGTGGAGCCAAAGCAGGGGCCTGGATTAGTTGCGTTTGCCAGGGCTGGGGGGCAGGATTAGCAGGCCAGGCTGCTGTCTGACGCCGCTCTGCCACTACTAATGGCATTATTAATAGGCAGCTAAAAAATTCATTAAAAAATCTATTAAAAATAAATGTGTTTTACATAAGACTTTGCCCCAGGTAGAAGGGAGGCAGGAGGCGGGGGGAGGGAGACAGAATGGGCGATGGTTAGCTTTGAGGTCAGCTGAATATCACAGTTCAGCCTCAGCAGAGAGAAGGAAACACAACAACGCTGATGTGACTGGAAACGTAGCGCGTGCGGGACGACGAGGCCGAAGCGACGCGGCCGACATTGCCGCCGCGCTCGTACGCACGTCCACGAGGCTCGGAGTTGAACACACGGTCTGCAGCAGCTGCCGCTCGCTGTCACTGTTCCCACTCAGACGGCAGATTGTGGGAGAAAAAGTGAGAAGACGGCACCAACGGTTTACTGTGTGTGAATGTGTGCGGCTGGGTTGCGTAACAGGGTGAGAAAACTCCCGAGTTGTATTCCTTTAGTTTCAGAGGTTAGTTTTATGCCAAAAATATATAATTTCCATGAAAATAAATGTCACACTGAGCTCACATTGTTGGTCCAGAGTATTGTCTGTATCCAGGTATTTAAAAGTGATTAGCGTCGTCTTGTGGGTGAAACAGGCAGGAGTTGTTATCGGAGAGGGAGCGACGAGGAGGGGGGGGGCTGAAGGTGAGAAGGTTCTGCTTTGTGTGCGCCCGGCGGACATTTAACCAAATCAGATTAACAACAATAGCCGTGTCTAAACGCACACACACAGATCTGAAAGAGGGGGCACAGGGGCCACTTACACATCGCAGCTGTCGGGTGAAAGCGGTTATCTTTTGAAATTGTGTGTATTTTTTTTTTAGGAAATGTTTATTTTATGTTACATGCGATCAGACCAAGACAGCAACTGATTTTAGAGCCCCCCCCCTTTTTTTATCTGAAAGCAGCATAGTTGTATTCCTGTTACTAAATACGTGCAGTAGTAGTTTCAGTAGTTTTTACCAATCCATCTTTTTCTGAGCCGGTCGAATACCTGAACTTTGGGTATCGGCCCATCCCGACTATTGAGCTGCCGAGATCATTCTCTCGCGTGCACGTCATGCTTCAGTCTATACTAGTGAACATTGGGGTAATAAACATGACAAAGAAGGAGGTAGAGGCATAAATAACTGAATACAATTTTACAGATGCATTATCAGAGAGTCATACAAACAACTTAAATCAATAAAAACTGAATATTAGTCTAGAATCATTTAAAAACCCCAATGCAGCTCTGAATCGTCCACTTTGACGTGTCTGGGGCTGATCGCATTGCCAGATCCTTCTACAGTTGAAAAAAATAATCCAATCAATATCTAATCAGGGATTTGTAGGCAAAATTACCAAACTGTTCAAGTGCAACATAAATGGCGACAGGGACGGTGAGACAAGCGGCATCATGCAAAAACACATTCAGATTGTACAAACTGTTGAATTCAGCATTTCTTCCATCAGTGTGAGGAACAACAACTGAACTGTTCTTAACAAGCAGCTTCAGTTACAACTATAAATGACTGTGGAAGATAACCAGACCCTTTATATGAACCTCAACTTACACTTTCACTGATGCTTGAAACAAAATCTGCGCACTTAGCATCATCCACCTAACACTTGTCGGGGAGCTATCCAAGGTGTTTAAGAATATTTCTGCAGAGGGATTCTCAATCAGAGCCGGAAAAAAAAGGCAGAAAGTAAAAGGCAGGAAGGAGAAAAAGACAGCAGAAAGTCAGCAACATTCACACTCGAAGCAAACATCAAACATCATCAAACACACAGAATGGGACACTTTGATCTCGTCGGTTCCACAGGAAGCCAGCATCTTTAGAAAATCCTCCAAATGTAAATTAATTTACTACAGAAAGAGATCCCGAGGCAACCGAAAGCCAGACATCAGAGGGTTAAAACCCAAACTCTGCAGCTCAGCCCACAGAGACAGTTCAGCCCTGCTGAAGATGTTAAACCAAACCTCAGTTACCCCCCCCCCCCCCCCCCCCCCCCCTGTAAAGCTGTGAGTCTACAGGCGGCGTCTCACAGCGCCGCGTCTCCTGATGAGGGACAAAGGCGTTCTTATAACCGTAAACGAAAAGACACACATGGAGTGTGAAAGAGAAATGACCACTCTTTGAGCACACGTCTGTACGTTTAATAGGGGGGGGGGTACATATATTCATCCACACCTCTAGAGGGAAAACATTCCTTCCTTACCTTACGCACTTCCCCTTCTGTTTCCTATATTGGCACCTGTTATTGATGATACATTATGTTTAACATGGAACTTTCGTACCCTTTTACTGATCTGAGTTCTGCAGCTGATCCCAATGGTTTTAATAATTAGCCCCCCCTCAGACAAGTCTTTTGCACGTTTATGCCAAACGGGGATTCCCGAAAGAGTCCAGCAGTTGGGATTAGGAAGGAAAGCGTTGTTTAACTCATTTCTAACTGTTTTTAAGATTACTTTTGTTTTAGTTGAACTTAGACCAGCCATTTAAAATTGTTTTTACTCTAGTTAGCTTCATATGAAATATTTTAGCAGAAATGGCAAAAGGTAACGTTACACTCAATTCACAATGTGCATTAAACCAATAATTGAGTTAATAAATAATACCTAAAATGATATAATTGCGAAAAGCAATTTCAAATAAAAATGTCATTACACAACATTTATAAATAAAACCAGAGAAACTATCTAGTTAATTGGTGCATGCATTTACTGTTCCTGTGCGCAGAGAGCCAACAGGAAGGCTTTGCCACTGCAGCTCGGCTCTTAACTGTTTGAAAAAAAAGCTACCAGGGCTGAGATTTTCTTTGGAGGGGGAGGGGGGCATCCGAGGTCCTCAATGACTCTACGTGACATAATCAACTTTGTTCAGTGTCACCGGGAGGATGAGTAGGGGATCCAGGATCCAGTTACTTTAATTATATCATCAGGTGGCGCCAACCATACCTGGCTCCTATAATGACTTCACCTGGTAACAGGTGAGCACGCGTATGAGAACAGGAACGTGCCATCTAAAGAACATTCTTCAAGCCCTCAGAGAAGTAACAATTTCTTAGAGGTTACACAAAAGGATTTTACCTTTTGTGTAACCTCTAAGAAATTATCATGTTGTTACGCTTTTAAGTAACATTGCGTTCATTTTTTTTGTTTTCTTTGTTTTCACAGCACATTTACTAAAATACATTGTTATTTTCCCACAAATATCCTTTCCAATCTTAGCCAAAAGGTTTTGTCTGCCTTACCCTAAAAAAAAACTGTGTGTTTCTGCAAGCCCACAAGGGCGACGATATTATACAGAGTCCAAACAGCATCGCTTCACGTCACCTCACCTCCGGCAGGATCCCGGCTGAGCAGAGCTCGGCGTGTCGTCTAACCATCCTTCAGGTCACGGTCAGCTGTGAGCTTATCCTCTACTGACTGACATGCTTGTCTTTGCCCTGTCACTGTAGAATAGCCGGTAAATGTGCGAGCGGGACTCTCTGTCTCTGGCTCCTGCGCCGCTCCTCCTCACCGAGAGACGCGCCGCGGCCCCCTCGGCCCCTCCAACCTGCCTCCAGGTCCTATAATCTTTTTACAATGTGTTGAAACAGAGCAATAAATCTGTTAGCTTACAATCTAATTTCCCTGGCCTTTTCCAGAAATCCTCATAAACTTTTGCCGCCCCCATTAACGGCCCTATTGAATCAGAGTGCTTAATCTGCTTCCAGGTGAGGGGTCAGAAAATGAATGCTTTGAGATCCATCACGCTGACGGGAGCAGAGAAAACTGGGCGAGGGAGAGCGCTGGGGAAAAGGGCAGCGTCTCTTCCTCATAGGTCAATAGCAGCCAAGAGAGTCAGTCACTCACTTTTTCCCTGAGCGCCGCTCTCATCTTCCATTTAATATGGACATCCAATTAATGTGAGCACGTCTGGGGCGGCTCGGATCCCTGTGAGTTATAGCCCATCATCCCCCCCAGTTATGGCGGGAGGAGAGGAAGAGAGGAGACGAGACGAGAGAGGAGGCAGGGCGATGAGGAAAGGAATGGAAGGAGAGGACGGTTGGAAAAAGAAATAGATAGAAGGATTTTGAGAATAGGAGAAACAACTAAAGGAGAAGTTGAATAAAGTTAAAAACAAAAGAGGAGGGGAGATGACGAGTGAAGTGACTGAGTAAAACAGAGTCGGGAAAGGAAACAAGGCAAGGAGACGAGAGCAGAGCCTTTGCCAGAATTAGAGATAATCGATTGGTGGTTGGGGCAGCATTGAATGCCTCTGATTGGCTGCTGGGAGGAAGGGCCAGATTAGATTTTAAAGTGGAGCGACAGACACCTGAGCTGCGTGTGCGTGCGCTTGTGTGCCCCTGTGTGCGTTCATGTGTGTGTCCAAACAGCATTATACCAGGGCCAGTGATATTAAACCTGGACATCAGCACCTTATTGTCGCAGCAACAAGGATTTATCATTGTAACTCATTATCCAATTAACACCGCGAGAACCCGCGGCTAAACTCGGACACACACAAAAACACACGCACACACGCCGGACCTTCCACTGTGACGGAGCGCCGGTTTTAATATGTGGGTTTCAACAAAAGTTGGAGCTCTGCTGCCTGCTGCTATAATGCATTCAGCATTCATAGAGTCAACCCTGAAGCCCCGACACCTTGGGACTCCAAAGCCGGCGGATAACATGCCGAATCCAACCAGGATGGCCTTCCAGTGTCTGAAGCCAGGGCCCCCCCCCCCCCCCCCCCCCGCTGTGTGGTCACAGTGCCCGACAACGGGTAGTCATCCATCTGCAAGTATCTGAATCAGTGGAGACATTAGAATTCAGCAATCATTTATTAAACATTCGTGAAGATCAATTGTGTAAAGTCTTTGGAGTTTGGACTCCATCGCGCCGGAGGATAATCCAGTGCACGTTGAGGTCAGACAAGCCCCCTCGCCCCCCGCCCCCCCTTTCCTGCTGATTGGAGGTGGAGGATGGTCGTATCTGGTGCACGCTGAAATGAACAGTATGAAACCACATACTGGAACAGCTGATAGAATAAACCGCTTGGAAAGAGGAATCAACGGGATTGCACAGCTTGTCTGTAAATGAAAATAGGTTTATTGTATAATATATAACACACAACTTCCCAGACTAACCACAGGCATCCGTTCCTCACAGCGGCTCGGCACGCAGGCGAACAGAGAACAGAGCATGAAAAAAAAACAGTCTAATACAGAGCACATCAAAACATGGGTCACATTGTGTGTTTTCGCCAGATTTGAATCTAAATGAAATAAATGTGCTTTTCATTAAATGCTAACATCTGAGAGGAGCTCTTTCATTCAGTCGCCGCCTCACAAACAGATCTGTCCCTGACTTTGGATGAAAAACACAAGAGTTATTGCCAGGATACACACAGTATCCCACGGTAGAGCCCCCAAAATCCCGTCGTCTGATGTTTTATTATTAAAACTCATTCACTCGAGCATTCTGTCCACTTGTTGTGGTTCTGAGAGGCTCAAGGACTGAGAGAACGGGAGAGGATCATTCATTCATAACGCCCGATACAACAGACGCAAATCTTTACTGATCAACTAAACATCGATGGATATGAGCTCCCAACCGACCTCTGGGAAAAGACAATCACAAACAAAAATGAAATGAGTCTCTTGAAGTACTTTACGTTTGACAGTTTATTACATGAGAGTCAGACAGGAAATAAGGAAGGAAAAGGGGGAGAGGGGGGTCTAGTTCCCTGACATTCTACACATTGCTGCGCTCACTGAGAACCGACACGGACGCATCCGGCTACTCGTTATACCAGAGGGGGTTGACTGCCGCTGTGTTTTTAGCAGCCATCCAAAGACAAAATATTCTCTCAGTGTCTGACGTTACGAGTTGTCCCCAATTGAATGTAACGTACGCACCTGGTGACCAGTAAATATCGAGTAACTTGCTGATGTATTCAACACGCACACACTTATAGAAAATGGGAAGTGTCCACGACTGGAAATAGTCCCTAAAAGCACTATTCACTAGTGTTTGAGTAACCTTTCCTAGGACATTCTGTGCCCTAGGAAGGAATGATTGAGTCGTTTCCTTACATTCGGCACATTTTAACAACAATTTAAAAACCTTCCCGTTCTTTATTTAAACCGTCTACACGCAACATCCCGGCAGAGCTCATGACCCCCCTCCCCCCTACCCCCATCCTGCAGGGCCTGAGATGCAGCTCAACAGTGGGGGAGACACGTAGGAGATAACTGGTCGTAAATCCGAATGCTCATCTGTGGTCTCCTCACTGTCCTCCCTGTGCTTTTATCTGGTTTCCCCCCACAAACGTGCCGGTTCGGTTGACTTGCCGCTCTGAACCGCCCCCCCCCCGGGTGTGAACACGGGAGTGAATGGTTGTCTCTCTGTGGATGTGTCAGCCGCGTGATGGACCGCCGCCCTGCGAGGGGTCCATGCTGCCTCTGCTGGGATCGACCGCGGCCTTGAACAGTAGTTATTTTCCTTCAGTCGTCGAACTATGGTGATCATGTATTGAGTAGGCAGTGATTTCACACTGGTGTCTTACTGACAGCTTCTCATGTTGATTTGTCATCAAAGGTCATGTGATAAAATGCTGGCCAGCTATGAGCCACATCCATACTTTTAATCCATTTAAAATAAAATATTCTGGCCTTAAAGGACGCTGGACGGGTCTGCAGTGGAGACAGTTGAGTGTGTGTGTGTGTGTTGACAGTGTGTGTCTGCTGGGCATCGTAGCATTGTTTTAAAGGCCTAATGTTTCCTGACATCTCACAGTTTAAGTATCATAGAGGCAGAGTGATCGCCCCTGGCTAGCGGGAAAGAGGATGCCTGGGGCCTTTTGCTCTGGGCAATAGTGTGTGTGTGTGTGTGTGTGTGTGTGTGTGTGTGTGTGTGTCTGTGTGTGTGTGTGTGTGTGTGTGTGTGTGTGTGTGTGTGTGTGTGTGTGTGTGTGTGTGTGTGGTGAAACAGCCTTTCAACGTGCCATATTCTCTCTGTCATCAGCTTGAACAGCTAAAAATGGTGTTCAGGGGAGAAGTGAGGGAGAATAGACAGCGATAGAAGCAGGAAACACGCAGCAGTGCTGCATTCCTCTTTTAATGAAGGAGGAAATGAAGAAGAGGGATGAAGGCAAAAAGAAGAAAGAGGAGGAAAATCTTTGTCTTAAGTCGACTCTTATCGTCTCATTATGCTTGCCTCTCTTTTCCCCTCTCACTGTCTTTCTTCCAGTGTGTATGTGTATGTGTATGTGTGTGTGTGCGTGTGTGCGTGTGTGTGTTCCTGCAAAGTGTGCCGAGATCTACATTAGCGGCGACGCCAACAGAGAAAGAGGGAAAGAGCGAGTGAGAGAGCTGCAGTGTGAAAGATCTGGTTTGTTGTCGTTCCTGAAATAATCAAGGGATTTATAATATTCCATGCTAAATTATTCAAGTGTTTAAGGCTCAGACGTTTGAGCAAATTGCTACTTATATCTTCCTGTTTTAAGTGCAGGAAGCAGAGTGGTAACGATGTTGACCGCCGGACTTGAAGCGAGGGACTCTCGTCCTGGACTTGAGGTCTGAACTCGTCTTCGCAGCTCTCCTCTTTTCTGCTTCAACGCTCTCAAAGGCTTCAGGTCTCCAGCTCCTGTAAACTGGCAACTAGCACGAGACCTGACACGTGTTACTCTACAGGTTATTACAACGCAATTAGTGCCAAAGAGAGAAGGTTCTTTTGTAGTCTAAATGTCAATGTAGGTAATAGCTGACAGTGTGCCTAATAGAAACAAAGTAATACCTTACAGATGTCCTATTAGGACTCAGCTGCAGTGGTTTGTGGCCCGTAGCTGCCAGCATGCGGCAGAAAGCGAGAGAGGTGAAAAGAGGGTTTGCGGTGCCGTGGTGGATAATGGTGTCTAGTGTGAGGGCACACAACAGATGAAGTCATTTCACACTCGTCTGTGAATGAAATGAGAGCCTGGCGATACCATCTCCCCTCGCGCCTGCTCTCTGCCAGCACAGCTTTTGATCTTCCGGAGCGGCGCTAAAATGATCTTCTGTCCGAGTTTTTTTTTTCTTCTTTTTTTTTTTACAGTAAA
The DNA here is from genome assembly GCA_021346845.1 of Apeltes quadracus. Lineage (NCBI taxonomy): Eukaryota > Metazoa > Chordata > Actinopteri > Perciformes > Gasterosteidae > Apeltes > Apeltes quadracus. The sequence continues at coordinate 6,044,536 of CM037934.1, read as the reverse complement.
TCAGTGTCGGACCATTCTTTACCTCTGTCTCCTATTTTCTGTCCCGTTCTGAAAAGCAGCCGAGCCCAATAAGTTCAAAGCTGGAGCCCAGATGAGATGAGCACCGCTGGCGTGGAATTACATTAGTGCCTGACACACTTCAGAAAGAGAGGTGAATATTTCCCCGTCCTGAAGATGACCTGAGAGTGTTACTGCAACACTTAAATACACTGAGGCTGCAACTGCGCATCCGTGTTGTCTGGAAACAACCAGCTAAAAGTGACCAATCAACACTCCTCATGCAGCTGCTGCGAGAGCGTTTCTGCAGTGAAGGCAGTGGCTGCACAGGTGCATTAGCATTAGCATTAGCTTTTTGACTCCTGGTCCCTGACATGTCTCCCTTTAAGTCACTGCAGTCTTCATTCTGGCCACCTGATGATTGTGAGTGCAGTATTCACTCTGCTTTTTGCCTCCACTCCTGTGGGATGCATCTGTCTCTTCTTTTTCAAAGCTTTTATGAAAACTATGAGTCTAACTGTTGTGCGGCAACATTTCTACTAAGCCAAATGCCACCGGGCTAAACTCCCTATTTTTCAAAAGTGTGTGAAGTCTTTATAAGGTGACAGACAGTGGGAGCTATAACCTATTCCCCCACTCTTGTTTTCTGCAGTCATTTTAATAAAGACCAAATCTAAAACCTAATGAAACCCAAGAATAAGAAACCGCAATCAACTGTATTCTCATTAAATTCAGAGGTTAGTGAGTCAATGTAAAGTTCCAACGAGGAGGAAGAGAATTACCCAACACACACCCAGAGACACACACACACACACAAGCGCGTGTATAATACACACGTCCTGTGTTCACATGGAGTGAAAGCAACACGCAGGGAGGGAGAGTTGAGCCATGAATCATGACTATTATCATTAGGTTAAGCACCAGCCAACCCCAAAGGCAGTGAAAGCCTCTGTGGAGAAACGGCACTTTAAATGAGGCTGATTATTATTATTGTCCTCCAAATGAGAGTGATTAGTATTGATGTCTAAATGAGGGCTGAGGTCATTATCTCCCCGATTATTATTATTACTATTATTATTGTTGTTGTGGCGGCAGGCTGCCTCTTTTACCGGGAGCAGCGCCGTGTGAATGTAATGAAAACCTACAGGACTCGTGCACAATGTTGCGTTTATCGAGGCTTCTACGCCGTGCACATCCCTCACGCGGACCCGACCTGAGACTCTCCTCGCACGTGTGCTTCCCGCTGTAACCTCGAGGAGGGCGAAGCAGGAACGTCTGATGGAGCAGATGGAGGCGACCCGTGAAAGAGAATAAATAAATCATCATTACATCTGGACGGATAACAGATCGGGGGAACGAGCTGAGAGGAACGTCGCATGTGTTAATTGAGTTTCGGGTGTAGCGACGTGAGAGGCCCGAGCTAATTGCTGTGGCTAATCTGTGAGTAAAGATCTGGGTTCTTGGTGTGTGTTGTTCTAGTTTAGTGTTCAAAGATGAGTCAATTCTTGTAATGGAGAAACGGTTTGGCCTTCTTAATTTCTGAATACTTAGTAAGGAATTTGGTTTAAATCCAAATTCGGCCACATAGAAGTGTGTTTGTGTGTGTGTGTGTGTGTGTGTGCGTGTGTGTGGGGGTAAGCACGTGCACACGTGCGCCAGGACAGCTGTCAGATCACTTTGCTGATTGGCCAATGTGACAGGCATCAAAAAGCGCCGTGGGAAGCGAAGGAGGGAGGCGGGCTGCCCAGCTGTCACTCACTGCCAGTCACAAGTCCAGCTCAGCCAACAAAGCATCACCTGGGCCCCCAAACACACACACACACGCACACACACACACACACGCACACACACACACACACACACACACACACACACACACACACACACACAGACACACAACCTTTTAAAGCCCACAAGTACAAACATAATCCATAAATCTCCATGCACACATCCCGACATACACCAACTTCACATAAAAAAAAGCCACTGACTTCATATCGTCATCACACGTACGCGCCAGTCGTCAGTCTTCACACTGACAGGCATTCAGTTTGACAGAGTAATTATGACGTCCCACTCTGAAGGAGCCCTGGGCTGAAAGGTGAGAGTTATCGATCCCGCACAGGAGGAAATTTATCAATGTCCAAACGCTCTGCTCTGACAGGAACCCAATCCACTTAGAGCGCAATGTTCAAACTGTTCAGAAAACGCACCTCTGCTCGGTGCCAGCTGGGGCGAAGGCCCCGCTATGCGCCAAAGGGATCGCAGGGTAAAGACTTATTATGTGGTTGTTTTGATCCGCTAAATGAAATGACAAAAATAGCATTGTTTGTCCCTGTCTGATCTGACATCGGATTGTATTTGATTTGGAAAAGCGAACAGAAAAAAAGCTTTTATCGTTAATGTTTGACACACTGATTGCTGGCTAGAGTCAACGTCGTAATCTGGTAAAATAAGTCATGTTCTGTAACTTTTTGTCCAAGTTCTTGTTCTTGTTTTCGGTCAAATTTGAAATTCACCAAAACATCTGCCTCACACTACCGCTGTGAACCGCCAGTTACTGAAGCGCCCACGAAGCTATCCGCCAACTATTGGTAAGGATGAAGAAGCTTTGTTGGGGACTAGGATGGCTGGGAGAAGGAGGGGGGAGGGGGGGCTTTGTGCATACTGTACAAATACATACAATATTTGTACTGAACAGTTTGGGTCCCTAATTTGGGTCCCTAATCCCTCATTTTAAAAAAGTTGCCCCCCAAACAGCAAGAAATCGTTCTCTCTTCCTCAGTTGAGCCCCATTTGTACAATTCAGGTCAGATTACGCTATAAAACAAAAACATACTCAAAGGTGTGTATTTTGTGATGGATTTGAATATTCCTGCATTGTGTTCAATCAGGGGACTTTTTATATTCTTCACCACGTGATTCACCAAGGGAGGGATGTTAATCTAATTACATAGAACTTAACTCAATTTCTATTTTTTCATTGAATGAGTTTAAAATCATTCGTTGGCGCCTCTCCCACAGCCTGAGCTCTGGCTGTGCAGTATCCGGCGCTGAGAGCTTGTGTCAAAATATTTAGACTGCTTTCAGAAGCTCACTGCACTGTCGGTCGCAGTCGGTAGCATTTATCTTTGACTGGCAGATCAAGGCATTGGAGAAGCAGTGATTTCGATTTCAAGTTTGTAGCAGACTGAAATTCTCTGATTCTCTGATTTTAAACCAGCGTACCGTATAGGTGTGTGCATGTAACTAAAGAGCTCTATTACTTTTTTTAGCTACAACAACTTGAAAAAAAGTGATTGACACTTTTAAATCAATGCCTGAGTGCACCGTTAGTATTCTTTACATCTTGCTGAAGATCAGGTTGTCAGAGTGATTTACCTGAGTGTTCGGATGTGTTCTGACCTTAGAAGCCTTCAGTTGAATAGTTGAGTATTTCCCATGATGTACACTTTCATTTGACTCACATGTTTTGTTATTTTGTCTACGTATTTAATTCCAAATGGGAATTAACAGATGTTTACTCCACATCAGAAAGTGTTAAACAAGGGGTTTTTATTTTTTTTACTTTGTAGAATCCATTTTTGCAATTTTCTGGATCACAGAGAAACAGATCGTTCCTTCCATTTATACTTTGGTCAATATTTTCTGTCAAAAGATTGCTTTCAAAATGAGATGAGAAAGGCCCCTCGACTGAAACGTCAGCAAAAAAGTATGGCGAGAAATGCATCCATTAGGGACATGTGTGTGTGTGTGTGTGTGTGTGAGGGATCTCGTTATAAAGTTTAGATCCCGTGCCCCCTGAAGCTGCGCGCACAGTGCAGTCTGTACGTGTGTCTGCGTGCGTTATTTGTCCGCTCATCAACTCCACGGTCAAACCAACGGAGCACCTGTGGACATCTGCCCGATGCCTGAGGCCATGTCCGCGCCTTCATTTTTCTCAGACAATGAGTGGAATCATTTCCCTCCTCACGCAGACCTCTCCATCATTATTGACGCGAAATTATTGATCAGGACCCCGGCCGGTAAATTACAACCTATTAGTCAAACTCTTTTCCCCCGGTTTTAAAAAAGGCCAAAGAGGCGAGAGGTTTTGATGGAGTGAGATTACGGAGGAACTCTGTGAAACTACGGGGGCAGTTTATGTTGCTGACTGCGGTTGTGTATTCCGGAAAACTTCTTGTTTTTTCTCCCGTTGAGGAGATTTAATAGGTGGGATGCAGATTAAACAGCGGTCTCACCCGGGCCGTTCCTCAAGCTGCTGCTGCCACTGAATCAACATTAGTTCCTGGAAGCCGAGGTTCAGGTGAAATCTACAACATTGAAGTTAGAAAGCACACAAGCTTCCTCACTTAATTTTTTTTCTTCCCTTTTTTTTTTGTGATGTTTTGCCCAAGGCCTCTCCTACTAAAGAGAAGTAATTTGGCTTATCTCATCCCAGAGACCTAGCAGCTGCTTTTTATTCTTTTTTGTGAGGTCTTTTTTTCTCATTTAGTCCAACAAAGATTGTCCTCATAGATTGACCTTCTCTGTGCCTGTAGGCCGTTGCCCTCATGCCAGTAACTAGATAACACACTCTATCAGAGATTTGAGAAAATCATTGGGAAAGCAGTGGGGCTGATAGTGGCATCAATCCTAACCTGACACCAGGCTGGGTCAACCATTTATCTCTCCACACCGCCTCTGGTCACAACGGCGGCCATCTTGCTCTGCTACATCCTTCTTTAATAACCTTGGCCACGTCTCTTTGCAGACTGAGAGGATAAGGCGCCACGGCACTCCTAGCGCCTCGCCTGATCGCCGGCGTGTTTTTTTTTTGGGGGGGGGGGTTGGTTTGGAATTTTCCCCCATGAAAATCCCATTCAAACGCCACGTGTGGTGCTTGTGATCAACAGGACTCTCGGATCAAGCAAACAGAACCGAGCGCGGCGGAAAGTGTTTAACAAGAGGGCCAAAGCGCACAAACTCGTTAGCGTAGGAGTTAATGGTGACTCCACTGTCATTAATTCCCCATGGTGTTTGACTTAAATGCTTCTATATTGGTGGAGTGAGAGATTCCCAGAGGCCTCCTGGCGCTGGGATCATTGTTTTTCACTTACTAACAATGAACTTATGATCAGAGCGCTGCAAGGCTTTTAAAAACACCCCGCAGGATCATTACAGGCTCTGTGTGTGTGTGTGTGTGTGTGTGTGTGTGTGTGGTGCCAATGAGGCCGGTAGAGCAGCAGTGTGTCCAGGGCTCATCTCAGTACGAGAGGGGAGGTTAAATGGGGCGTCATCAATCTCAATGAAGTGCAATTATTTTCTCACTTATTAATCATTGCTGGCTAATAGCTAGTGGCAAAGCCGGGCGCGCCATTTGTCAAACTTAGCAGATTTCTGTAATTTTGTTTCCCCCGTTTCCCTCTAATGTTTGTGTAGACTTTGGCAGATATCTATGGAGGGCTGCAATAAGTCTGTGCCTCCAAGTATCTGTCTCCTACCTGCACGGCAGAACGAACCGAACTTCTTGCTGTGCCTCGGTGTGAGTGATTCTCTCCATTTCAGAGCTGAGTGACTATTTCATGGTCTGTGGCAGAACAGAATGGAAAGCTTTATTTGCTGGGTGCAGCATGGAGGGCCTATTGATGGTTAAAGACACTGAAACCCTGAGAAACCTTAGCCATTACGCAATACTATTGGGTGTTTGCTTCTAATTCTGGTATAAGACGTTCATTTACATGTATTAGATACTGTGTACATCAACCAAAACATTTTCAGGATTGAGAAACAGCGCTGCTATTTGGCACTTGACATCCGTCAAACAAGAGCCAGTTGGAACACTTGCTAATCAGGTCGCAGTGTTTGTTATATTTACAGTGGTTGTGTGTAGTGTCCTGCGTTCAAAGTGACGAACCCACAGATAATGATCATCCAACGGTTTGGAGTATTTTAGCATCTTTAAACTCACAGTTTTGGTCAAATAGCTCACATTTGATTCTTTTAGCACCAAACTGTAAAAGGACAAATTGAGAAGTTAGCTTTTATACGTTTAGCAACATTTCACAGGAGTTGGTTGAGGCCAAAACAGAGATAAAAAGAGTGAATATTACATTCAGGTGGCCGGATCAAAAAATACCTTAAATGACATCTAACGAGCTCTACATTTACTACATGTGGGAATTAACAACTGCTCACTAACATGATCTTCATCTTCCACCCACAGTCACAGGCTCAGGCAACGGTACACTTGTACTCGTTGAGATATTATCTTAAGCAATCTCAAAGGATTTAACATTTTGACAATTGAGCAGCATCAGTATAATGTTCTGTACTTCTACCCAAGTAACCCTAACCCTAACCACATTCATTTTATGCTTATTCACCTTCTTCACTACACTTCACAGGCAAATATTGTACTTTAAGTGGAACCGCAGTACCTGTGATCAGAGGTTAGTTAAGCAGTTTAATGTCAATCCAACTTCATGTAAAAAAATCACTTGAAATCAAATTAATTCTAAAATAGTGCCTAGAAATTTAGATTGGTGGTTTGATTATTGACTCATTTTTTACATTGCTAGTTACAGCTTGTTATCTATTCATATTTTATACACAAGCTTTATCCGCTTTCAAACTTAAAGCTAGAACTAGTTAGAGCATAAAATACCAACATGTAAAATAGTTTAAAAATACACAATGCTCCTGTAAAAAATAAATGGAGTAATACATTATAATACTACACTGAGAGTGGGCATCCGGCATCACGAGTACAGGTTGTTTTTAAGACTTCCATTCTTTGGGATGCTGGACTTGTGCATGATTCTAATTACTAAATGATTTGGATGTGACTTCCACTCACTGGTAATTATGGCGAAATCGCGTTTAAAAGAATTAAAACCTCATTCAACCGGATAGGTCACTGCAAACGCTTCGTCAGTAGTTGTACCGTTTAATATAAAAAGACATCAGGAGATTCTCTTTCCCTGCCTGCAGCCAGAAACCTTCCCGGGGCTGGACTGCAGGATGCGGCGGCTCAGCAGCTCACAGGCTCTGAGGCTCTTTTTGCCAGATGTGTCACGCAGGGTTGGCTGGGAGAGGCCATGTGACACGTGGCGTCGACAGTCGTCATACTGTATTTCCACTGTTTGCTTTTCTCTGTGTTTTTAGTCTGTCAAAAAAACGGTCAAAAATGGTCATTAGCAACATTTTTCCATCAGTATATATGCTCATGTAAGACAGACGTGTTCTCTGTGGGAACGGCAAAGACTGCATAATGTGAGTACAATTTAGATTTTCATATAAAAATGTAAATATTAATTGCATCCAGCGATGTGTAATTTGACTCGCAATAATGTACCCCCCGTGTTCACAGCACTTGATTTGAGTGCCAATGAGAAGAAGGCAAACTGATGCATAAACAGTTTGGGTGGGATCATCTGTTATTTGCCCACAGCTAAACGGTGAGGAGCAGACAGATGTGCAGGCAGTGAAATAACACGGCCCTGTGGAGGGCTCGGGTTTGGCAGCCTTCTCATCCAGAGCTGTCAGCGCGGCGCGAAGACTGGTGGATGAATGTGTGGTCCGGGAGAGACATCTAGTGGCAGAAAGGAGAAGACATCTGTCGACATGTCTTTAATATAGCGGAAGGTCTATGAGTAGGCTATTTTATATCATTCGCGTTGAGCTTTTCTAAAGAATGATCATTGCTTTAAAAGACTATCCTGATCCTAAAGCTAGCACATCTTTACTTATATTTACTTCATTATCCAGCCCCAAATCCTGGATATTTGTGTTAACACTTGTCAATTAAAGAAATGAAGAGCAAAAAGATTAATGATCCACCTACAGTGTCACATTACAAGTCAATGTCACCAACACATTTGCAGATTTTGGTGTAGCACACTAATGTTTAAGACCTGCTTTAAAACTGAATGATGTCCTTTGCATGCTTGTGCAGTATTATGTGGCAGCTGTATGTAATACAGCATAACTGCTAATGTGTTACTGGCTTAACGCCACATCTGTTCATACATAAACAAACAGCAACAAATATGTGAGCAGAATGAAGACATACAAACTTCTCCTTTCAAGTATTCTCTGTAATGCTGCAAACTCAAGAATTATTTGTTGTCAAATCTTTTTAAACAATATTGAAGATTCTGGTTTATACATGAGCCTATGAATGGTGATTATAGTCGTGTTGTCCTGAAGTACGATGTTGAGACTCTTCTATGCTGGAGGATGACATTACTCACTTGGGGAAAAATCCCTTCCGTTGTCATTTTTTAAAATCATTTTCTTGTTGTCTTGTTATGGTTTATCTTCTATTGGATATTGTGCAGACAAACCAAAATCAACCCATCCGTTTTTTCAATTGAATGAAATGAGTTAAAACTAACTTACTAAATAACTTTAAACTATATATACCAGCCATCTTTTTTGAATAATTGACTTAACTATTTTCTCATCCCAGTAAAAGACACAGAAACACAAACCGTCCTTGCAGTGATCCACGTAAAATATCTTTGAAAAGTCGGGTAAAAGACCATTACTTCCACTCTGGCCTGTCATAAAGTTTGGACTAACAATTGTAAAACAGTTTGGGATTTTGAGTCCAAAAATTCATCCAGGAGCACAAAAAGCTCTATTGTTGTGACAAGTGACTGCTGAATGTTCGTCATGGGATGTTGGTCACTAGACAATAACAGTTATCTACATGCTGACCTGTAATGTCAGGTCGCTGCCACAAGAGGTCGCCCTTGTGTCAGGGGAGAAGGCGACGCAAGGTCGCAACAGGTGACACAAAATTGACATAGAAGACCGCTCAATTTATTTTTAATTTGTCAAAACTCAGTGGACACGTGATCACTGGTCGGATTACGAGATTAAATGGCAAAACAAAGCGGTTCGTTTGCAACACAATGAAATGTGTTGCAACACTATTGCCATAATTAAACATATGAATGTTGAACATTTCTCCTTATGAAATTGTAATAATTTATTTTCCATGGTGTTTATCATGTATCATGTCAACTATTTTTGTAATTCAGAGAAATCAGCAGCCCCGCCTCGCAATCGTCAAACTGTTTTTTTTTTCTTCTCTTTTCTTTCCCGCCCCGGAAAGCGAGCGGCTCCACATATGGTCTCCGTGTGCCCGCCCTGCTCCGCAGCGCTCCCGCTGCTCTTGTCTCTCCGCCCAGTGCGTGAGTCTGGAAGATAACAGTGAAAACTGGGCACCGTCCGAGACATGACACGCCGCCGCGATCCTTTAAAGTGCGCTTGACTTCTTTTCCTCGGTCAGTGGGCGTTGCTGATCGCCGAAACCCGGAGGTGTTGCACAACTTTGGCAAGTAGTACTAGTGTTGTTGTTGTTGTGAGGAGAGGACCGCGCGCGTTTGGCTGCTGCCTTTTCGAGAGGGGGGGGTTTCTCTCCACGGAATTCAGAGTCGTGATCACGGCCGAAACTGCGTCGGGGTGGCAGCAGCGGTACCGCGTGTTTGGCGTGGTTGCGTCCCAGCGGCGCGCGCCACAGTCCACATGCACTGTTGACGTGTGGCCCGATATGCCTCCCACGCACACGGCTCTCCTGGGTTGAAGCGGAGGAAGGCTTCGCACGTCTCGCCCGTGCAGGGGCGCTCCGTGGGTCACCGCCGTGCGTAAGGCTGGCTCTCCATGGGGGGACTGGCGGAGAAACCCGCTCATTGCGACCCGCTCTTTTGAGACAGCGAGACCGTGAAATCCATGATGAGTCAAGACCACGACGGGATATCCCTGCCGGTGCCCTGCTTCGGAGTTTGTCCCAGCAGAGACAGCCAGGGCGGGGAAAGCCACAGCGGTAGCGGCGGACGCGGCGGCGGCGGCGGCGGACTCTTCGCTGTCCCCGCAGCCGGCACTTTCTGGCAGGACTCGGTGGTCTGCAGCGGGGGGCTCAGCCCGACGCCGGCGGGCGATCCGATGGATGGCGGGGGGTTGCTGTCCGCCGGCAAGTCGTGCAAAAGCAGGCCGGTGACGGTGGCCTACGTGGTGAACGGAGAGGCGAGCCAGCAGAACAACGCCGAGAGCCTGGCCCTGCAGTGCCTGAAGGACGCGTGCGACGCGGCGGGCAGCCAGCTGGAGACGGCCAACTTTGGCAAACTGGACTTCGGGGAGACCACGGTGCTGGACAGCTTCTACAATGCGGGTGAGTGGAGAAGCCGAATGCAGCCCTGAGCCACCTAACAAATAAAGCAACAACCCGTCCAAATGCATTGTTTAAAGGACTCTATGTAATATTTGCTCTTACCTATAAGCATCAGTTCATTGGTGAGAGTCATTGCTTGAGAAAGTGCCATTGCTTGACAATGATGCAGTTCTGTTTTTAACTAGTTTCAGGGGGCAAAGGTCGCGCTTCAGCTGGATCCCCTCTTAGTGGGGGAAACCGTTTGCCTGCAGGACAGGTTGCTCTCTGCACTAAAAACACCCACAGCTCTGCATGTCGCGGCTTGAGGCTGCATACTTCATGTCTTAAGTTATTTTCACGTTGTGCTGAACGAAGCTGGAGCTCATTGAGCGAAAGAACCTTATTCGGGTTGTTTGATTTACTCTACAAATGTGTGCGTGCGTGTGTGTGATTGGTCGGTGATTGTTATATTTTCCTCTCCACGCCAAGTTTCCTCCTCCAGTACGGTGCCGGAGTGTCATGGGCTGAGCGATGAGGACGGACTTTCCACTGGAATCTGCGAGCAGAGAAATCAACCTGCGGCACTTTTTCCCCCCTTCTCTTATTCCTATCGTATGTGTAGTTGTTGGCTCCTGATTGCTTTTGGAAACATTGAGTTATTTAAAAAAAAGGAACAAAAACTCTTTGGAAAGCAGACCATCCAGTGTTGGTAGCCCGATGAGAGACAGCTGTGATGTGCAGGATGTGCAGAGCTGGTCGGCATTGCATCTTTCTCACATCCTGTATTTGGGATTATTCAGCAGATATTGCAGAAATGAATGTGGCTGGCACAGATGCATTACTGGTACCACGAACCACAAAGGCTTTTTACACGAAGCAGGAGGATGTGTGGTGTGCGCTCCTTTCTGGATGATGGCACGCAGCAGCCACAACCTGTCCGCACAAAGTTAGCTCTCAAAATGGGATGTAAATGGTCATCAATGTGGAGTCATCAAGTGAAGTAAATATGTCTCAGAAAAATAACCAAATGTACCTTAAACTAATCCATTAATTGACATTTAATAACTGAAAATTTGCAATTTTAATTAATCATTTCAGTCCTTTTTGTCGGACAAAACATGTCAAACATTGTCTAGTTTGACAATGTTTTAGCTTTTCAGCAATGTTTCAGCTTTTGTTATTGCTCCATGCTTTTACTTCACGACTCCTAACATCAAATCACTTACCTTGCATTTGATGTGTTTTGATGATTGAAAAGTTGTTGGAAAATTTGCAAAATGACCTAAAAATGTATTGATAATGTAATACAGGCAAATGTGTACAAAGCCAAAATACAGTTGCACGGTTGTCACAATTTACGAGTAATTTGTTTTTAATTTTTACCCACATCAGGAATTTAAATCAATCACACCAGACAATTCTATGGATTTTGTTCAACAGGCTTGTTGCCTGTTACGTTACATTAACTAACATTACGTTACTAACATTACGTTATTAGTCGTACAAACACACACAGCTGGCTCTTCTTTTTGTTTTTTTATTTGGTTGTCACCCTCTGAACTTCTGTGGAATTTTCACATGAATTCACGTGGGACGGCAGAGGCATTTTCCCAGAAACCCTCTGCTCTATCTGTTGAAACACACACACTGCTTCATCCTCTTCCTGCACCAGTGTCTACCACAGATGTCGGCTATACAACTAAAACCTTTAAACAATGAGCTCAGAGCCAGACAGAAAGTATGTCTATTCGGAAAAATGCTTTGCAAGATTCAGATACCAGGCGTTCACAACTGCCCTTAAATGTCCTCCTCACACGATGCTGTGGACATAGAGGACATTTGGCTGAGAGTTGGCAGAGGCCGATTATCAAGCCTGCAAACCACGATACTCAGGAAATGTGGGGAAAGAATGTAGATGCAAAACATATGCAAACAGCAGTGCATGGCCATGTGTTCCTTTCAGCCCAATCATTGATCACGGATGCTGCTGCTGAGGTCATTAATCCGTTGAAGAGTGTGCACTTGTGTCAGTGTGTTATCGACAGGCCAATCAACAGTGATGTGGTTTGAAAAATAAAGGGGATGACACGTGATGCTCTGGTTTAGACCTTAAAAGGAAGAGAATCATCAGCAACGTGGACATTTGGTTAACAGAAGGTTGTTTGTTTTACCGTAATTTTTGGACTCTAAGCCGTGCTTTCCCCCCCCCCCATTTTTCGATTCTGCGGCTTTTATAACGGTGCAGGTAATCTATGGATTTTTACAGCTAACGGCCACTAGGGGACATATGGTAATTGTCTCTAATTGTCTCTATGTCCGACCGTTTATTTTCAGGAAGAACACATAGAAGAAGTAGTGTGTGAGCATTTGGAATCCCATCATTTGTCTGCACCACTTTGAATATGCAAAAAGCTACTTGGATTGGACTAAAGCCATAGTGGCTCTTACAATGTCACATCAGCGAGCTCGTGCTGCACTATTGCACTATTGTTTCTAGTTGTTCCACAGATGTTCTCTCTAAATTACTTGATGGACCGGTTCCTACATAGTTGTACGAATGAACACGGCGTTCTGTTTTCAAAGGGTCTAAAGTAAACTAGGATGACATTTCAGTTCCCCTTTAAAACCGCCGTCTGCTCGATTACAAGCAGGTTGAGTAGTTGCAGCAACACAGTCTGACATCGATCATCGCTGAAGCGACCTCTCTTCATACTCTTGCGGAACATTCAGTGACTGCAGAAATTCACCACCCACATTCACAGATTGACGCAAAGGGCACAATGTTTTAGTGCATTATTGTTTTCAGTCATGCATTGGACTTCTTCTGTCAAACTGGCTTGACGTCATTGTAACCTGCAAAGGGAGAAGCTGAATCTTCTTCCAGTTTTGTCGAGCAGTTCAAAGGTCCGTAGGTGTCGGAGTACAACGGAGCCAATCGCCAGCCTCTGTAATAGAATAAGCCAGTGCCGGGATCCCAAAATGTTGTGTCCAAACAAATAACGTGTGTAAATATTGCAGCTCTGAAACCCGAACCACGCGGTGGGTATTGAAGGCATTCGTCCAGAGGGGTTGTTTTGCAACTGCTTCTTCTTTTTATCAGATGAGTTAAATGAATTGGCCGGTTTGGTGCTCGACACGAAGAGTCGGGAGCATCCAGAGCTCAACGGAGACCCTCCTCCTTCGATCACATTGATAGAGGAGAATGGAAGATAAGCTGAGAGGTTTTCATCTGATTGGGGACTGCGTGACTCGTACTTTAAAGTACTGAATCGTTCCAGTTTGGAATTCCAGCCAAAGCAGCAGTCAGAGAGGAGACATTTGCTGATGCTGTGGGTTTCCCTTTAACAAGTTCAAAGATGCAGCCGCTCATCGTCGGCTGCACAGACTTGTTCTCTCCCATCTTCGTCGGAGGGTTGGGTGTTCGGTCACAGCCGAGGTATGCAGAGCTTTATCTCTCTTGTTGACGGTTACAGAGATGTGCCTGTTGGCCACTGCGACGAATGTTGACAAAAGCAGGGAACTCCTTCACTCCCACTGATGAAATCCCGCAAAAAAGACCCCAAAAAGAGCCAGTTTTGTTACCCCGGCACAGCGGTGCCAGGTCGACAGCGCGGCGAGTCAGCTGACAAGCTTCTGGTTACAACTTTACCGGCGTCTCCAGGTTTTACCGACAACAGGCTGCACCCTGGACTCTGAAATCCCATCAGCTGAGCTGGCCCTCTACCAAGTCCTTTATCCTCCCTCCTGTTTACTCTGCGTGCCTGGCTGCCCGGCAGAGGTTAGAGAGCACAAGGTCAGAGGGTTTCGACCCACAGGCCACTGACTGGAGTCTGGTGGGGGCAGGAGGGGGGTGGTGGGGGGGGCGACTCCACCTCGGTGGGAGAGGTAGTTGTTCTCGTGCGGATATTTCTCAACAGGAAGTGTCGTCAGTGTATTGTTCATGCGTTGCCGTTTCTGAAGCCCGACAACACTCCCTGTCCCATGGCATTATTTTAAGTTTTTTGGCTTGGACGTCTCTGCAGATTAATCTCCGAAATCTCAGTTGGCAGTGTTTCAACATTAAACACTGTGCTTGGATGGTCGTCTTGAACGTAGTTTAAGCGCAGCGTAGATCCCACAGTAAATCTCTTTAGAGCTCCTCAGACAGAAGGCGGAGAGGCGGTGTTTCAAAGCCGCCTCGCAGGTCTTATCAGTGGTTGATTTCAGGTGAGAGCCAGCCGGAGCGTGTAGAAAGACTGGCTCACATATCAGTACCGTGATCAGCCGCCAGCGCCTCTATCTGATATGTGCAAAGATGAGGAACAGTGCAATCGCTTTTATGTGAAGGGGAACCGTCAGATAATAGTGGCGAAAAAAAACCAATCCCTGTGCCTCAAGGCAGAAGCGTTTGTGTGAACAAGGCGTCGGCTCGGGCGAGGGATTCAGAAGGACTTCACGCAATCACCAGCTCTGTCTGTATGAGTGGGGCGTTAATGACGCCCACTTGTGGCTCTCATGAGCGCACACTCATCGACACACAGGCGGCACTCATGCGTTTACACTTTTATCTGAGGTTACAGGGGTCATGCCGAATCTGACCCGAACATTCTGCATGTGCTGGACTCTTTCTGAGGTAACTGTGGCTGGATGTTTTCTCCTCCTGCATGCGTTCAATCCAGGGTGCTCAGCCGCCTGCAGAGTGCAGCATCCAGTGATGCGATTACCACCAGGCCCCCGGTTGAGGTTGTGTTAGTCATCAGTCGCCTCTTCTCACGTACGGCCCTTTAAGGCTGCTTTGTTTTCACTCTTAGGATTCTGCACATGCAAAACTGTGTGTTTGATGAAAGCGAAACACAGGTGGTTGTGGGAAGGAGGAGATTCTTCTTGAGTCGGCGACGGAAGAAGCGTTCTGAATTTTAGAACATAGAACATTTTGCCCCGAGTGATGGTAACGCTCGACAAAAAAACCCAAAATGTTGTTTAGTAGTTGCTGAGGTATTCCAGTGTGGACCGACGTTGTTAACCCTGCAGTATCAAAAGCTCAAGTAATCCTTTTGCAACAGTTCTTGGAATGAAGAATACTAAAAAAAGAGATTTTGATCAAGGTTCAAGATGTTTTACAGCCAGATTAGATTCGTATAAAAGTCAACATTCAACTCTTTTGAGTTTGTGGAAGATGTGCACTGGTCAGACATGCGGGTTTGGGATGTTTCTGCACATATAGATGCAAAAGGCTCCTGCTGTATGTTTCCTGCTCCAGCGGTGCTTTCTTCAATGCAGTGTTTCACAAACAAGCACAGCAGTAGCTTCATCCCGGTAAAGTGAGGTGATAGAGATAAGGAATCATTTATTACATACAAATCCCTCTTGTTTCAGCGTGTTCTGTAAATGAAGGTCAGGGGGCAACATCAGCACGAGTTTCTCACAGCGTGTTAGTCAGCCGGGAATGAATTCACATTCTGTTCTCGGCTTTCTCCCCCTCGGGGGCCATGGCTCTGCAGTTTGTGAAATCTCTGTGTGTGTGTGTGTGTGTGTGTGTGTGTGTGTGTGTGTGTGAAAAGGCAACAAAGGGGCGAAAAATAAATCTGCCAGGAGAGCGTTGCTCCTGGAAGGTCTTATTTCCTGCATGGAGGTGTTTTCAGGGTTGTTTTTTCTTTCAAGCGCGCTTGTGTCTAGAATTAAAGGGTGCATTAATCTAAACTACAGAGTAACCACTGTAGTATTTCCATCATTATCCTCTGGGAGTAGAGCTGCTCTTGTAAACAGAAGGGCTCACTTAAAGGGCTTCCACTGTGCTTTCCTTCCATTCCCAGCGTGGTTTTTTGGGCGGGAACGTCTCCACTGGCTTCTGTGGCTTTTTTTGGCTTCCCGGGTTCCCCGCTCTCAAATTGTCATATTTATCACACAAATCAAAATCAAACTCAAAGACAGTGTGTTTATTTTTGTCCCTGCTGGTTGCACAGAGTTTATAGCTCATGTCCTACTTGCAGTTATGGGGATGAGCTGACATGGCACAGGGAGGGGAGGGGTCCTGAAAGGAATTCAAATAATAAAAAAAAAATGTTTCAAATGTGCCGAGGAGAATCAAACGTATTCGTAAAACACACAACGCATTTTGATGAGAAGTGCTGAGTGCAGAAACGGTTGTGGTTGCGCTCGGTGTCGAGTACGAGAGGTAAGAGCGGTGCAGCTGGCACGCCGCGCGGGAACTAAACAACCATCTTCTGCCGTTTCTGGAAAATTGGCAGAGAATTTGGACGTTGTTCTACAAAAGTTTCCTTATTTTTTATTTTTTTTTCAAAGGAGAGGGAAAAAGAGGCTTCGACGGGTGGAAATGTTTTCTAGTGGAGCTTAGAGACAGTAATTCCACTGTCGGGTTCTGTTCTCCTGCGAGGGAAAAGAAAACCACCCGCTGCCCTCGGCTTTCCCTTTTTTACAACAAGGAGGAAAAAAACACGGTTCACTCACATCTGTTACAGTTGTTTCCTTGCTGAGTCTCCATGGTTACAACATCTTTTGTGTTAGTTGTTACAATATCTAAGTGAGTCCTTAATTGTCCAACACCGTGGGACTGCAGGTCATCGCTGGCCTTCAGTAATCACTGAAACAGTGCTGCCGGTTTCATTTCCAAGACTTTTAGGTTTTCAGCACAAAGATATTCTCACAAGTGTTAATCATCAAACCTGCAGACACTCAGTGCTTCTCTTACACTGCTGCGTAAACAGAACATATGGAACATGCTATGGTCCCGTGTTGGGGGGAGAGAGGGGGGGGGGGGGGGACAGAGAATGCCGCTTATGATTCAACTGCTGAGTGATTGCATCTGGAACTGGTTGACGTTGTAGTCAGTTGAAATACACACAGTTTGTGTTCAGTGTGTGGAGTAGGCACGAGGCAAAGACAATCCGCATCAGGGAGTCATGGATACATTCGGAATAAATGCATCTGTGATCAAAGATATGTTTTCCCGAGCTCAGTAAACAACCTGCGTTGTAAAACCTGTGGACTCAATAATGAAAACTCTAGTCAAAGGTCTACTCATACTTAACCGTGGCTGTGGTTTACTTTGCAGTGTTCATTTGCGTTAGAGATGAAGGGCGTATGATGATTGCAGTCTGAGTGTTGTTTGTAGCTGGAGCTTTAGGGGAGCCTCTGTTTACATTTCTCAAGCAGCCCACATTCACTCAAATAGATTTCCTTGTGTCTAAATGCACGTCCCCCATTCGGCTCCCGGCTCAGGAGAGAAAGACACCTTTTAAGTAGCTGGAATAATCCATACATTCTACCCATTCGGATCCTGCTGCGATGCTCCTACTCCATAAAATAAGCATGTTTTGGAAGCGCTCGGCTGAGAAGGGTCTATAACGATGAGCCCATAGACCCCACAGCGCTTCACGCGCAGCTCTCCATCCCTCCCTCCCCCACTGCTGCGCCTGAGGAACCTGCGGCAGCCGGCCGAGAGCTGCTCGAAGCCAGATAGCGTGCAGGAGGATTGAATTATTCTCCTCCTCTGCTTTGAGAGGTACACGCCGATCCATTTAGTTTTGGTCAACAGCAGCAGGTCCAGCCGCAGGAGGTGTAGCAGGATTATCCGGACATCATTATGCATGTTGTAGTCTTTTTTTTTTTGGTCCCAATTTGTCTTGTCCCTCAATGAAAGCAGAAGCTGAAGTGAGCACAGGTGGCAGAAGTTTCTGAGCTACTTGCTTTACGCTGTGACGCCGGCCTTCCCCCCCTCCCTCTGCTGTAGAATCAGTGAGCAATCACGGCCTCGGATTGCTCTCCAGAAAAACATTCAGATGCTTTGCCATTTAAAACGGTTAAAACACAGGCAGTGTCCATATGGCCAATTCTCATTTCCGTTCTGTTTTTCTTTTTTTTTTCTCCATGAATTTAAGATTATTGCTCGTGAAAAGGAGAATTGGGACACAATTGTTGGCAGAACAGAAAAAACATTTTGGTTACGACTAATGTGAGATCTGGGTGTGTTCCAACACGACTACAGCACCTCAAATTGTGAGGCCGCTCGACACATCTATTAAAACCTTTTACTGTGTTGAAGTATTTTCTAGGCCAGTATTGCACAAGTTTTTTTTTTTTTTCCCCATCTAATCTCTATGTTCGGGCTCAGATAAGAAGTAGCTGCTCGCTCTTAAAAAGCATGTCTTTGTAGTGAAATCCAAACATCCTGTTGGGGAAATGAAGGAGGAAAGTGGTTCTGTATAACTACAACTTCATTCAGCTTCCTGTTAACACCGAGCGTGTGTTCCTTCTTTCACGTTTTTTTTTTTTTTTTTTTTAATACTATTAAGCGCCGTACCGCATCTCGCCTGAAACCCGCTCCACGCTGATGTTATCCTACGCCTCTAGCCAGCTCTCAGGGGCTTTTCTGTGAAAACAAAGCACTTTTGAGGACTGATTGCTCCTTGCGAGTCTCCCGGCAGAACAAGGCTCACTTGTGTCGTGGCCTTTTCTTCTTCATATCTGTTATTCCTCACTGAGCATGAGCTCTGCCCCTACAAACATCAGTTCAGACACATTCCTGTAAAGCAGGTGAGTGGTCCAAGAAGAGCGAAGTCCAAGGAGAGCAAAGTCATCGCTGCGTTTCTAAAAACACAACCGCGACCCTTCCTTTAGCTGCGTGTCACGCTGCTGCCTTTTTACGTGGCGTGTTTGCGTTGAAATATCACTGAGATGTAATGTCATGATGGGGGTCTCCCGCTTGCAGAGCAAATGAGACGAGCTTATCTTTTATTCATCGGCCAACCCGCACTTTCTGGAAGTTGACATTCAGCTGCTTGGGTGCATAAAGTAAGCGCGCTGAGGGAGCTAAACGGCCTTCATGTTCCGTGTAGAGTAGAGTAATTCTCTACATTATGTCCACTCCACTCCAATGGAATAACCCACGTAACAGGAGAAGTGTGAACATTCAATGGAGATGCCATTAATAGGGATTCATTAAATGCGTCATAGGTATGGAAGTAACAAGTGGTTGTTAAGCAGAGATAAGCGAGTGAGGATTACGGTGTACTTTCCTTCAGCGCCTCATACGTCACAAAATGGTAACCTATCGTGCGCCCAATCATAGAGCGCGCCTCCTGATGTGAGGATGCCGGCTGCTCATCCGTAAAGGAGAGCGAGAACCCTCTTGATATTCCGCATCGCATCAGCTTGAAATCCCCGGTTGTAATACAAACATAAAAAGAAGGCTGATGTCTAAAGCCTGTGTGGAGGACGGGCTTGATGATGAGATCCTTCGGGCGCCAGAGACAAGCGCACGCTTCCCGATGATGATGATGATGATGAAGAGCGCCGGGACCTGCATGGCCGCCGATCGACGAGGAAAGCCCTCCATGGCCTCTCCTGGGCTTCTCCCTGCACTGTTGTGTTGGCAGGCACACACGGTTTAATTGTCCACTGTTGGGCATCGTGATCATGCTCTGAGTAAATGGTCCTTTTAGTTTTATGGGCGCTTTGCCTGCAAGTTGTGATCTGCAGTTTTTAACACAAAACGTGACGTATTCTAATAATCCAACACAGATGTGATGATCGGAATAAATACGTGCTCCCATGTTGCCGGTGTTTGTATTCAAACCTGCGCGCCTGCATCTCGAACGACTTCTTCCCCACATTCCTGTGAACTCTAAATGTCAGCGACGTCTTGACACCGGCACAAATCAACGGGTAACAATCTGCTGGCCAAAGGTCAAGGTCCCTCTGACCTCAGAGGAATTCAGATGCTAATTGTGACATGTTAACACAAATTGTCAGGAGCGTACCATGGTCATTCTAGTTTTATGTATGTTAAGTAGAGTTAAGCCTTTGTTTTGGTAAGATTTAGAGTAGCCCCATTACCACGACTCAAATTTCAAATTATGACTTTTTTAAAACAGTCCTTGTTAAAGGAGTATTTCCATGTTGTAAGATTCTAAATTTGGGATTTTGGGCAACGTTGGAACGTGAAAAACGCTTGACATGAGTACAAACATGTAATGCAATAAATACGCCATTAATCCATCCAGCATCTGTTCTATATCCAAACAATTACGACAAAAACAATTTGAAAAAAAGAAAGTTGTGGCACCGTTAACTTTTTTTGTTCATCGTTGCCTGATAACACCTGATCATGATTCTCCTGTTCAAAACCACCAAAAGTAATGTGTAACATTAGTAACATTATTCCGTGTGGTTATTTTCAGTGCTTCTCTCCAGCCGTCGTCTGCAGCAGCCTCGCTTTCAACAACACACAAGGGCTAAGAGATTACGCCGGCTTGTTCAGAGATTCTCTGCTCCTTAGCGCCGTGTCGTTTGTTGACACAAGGCGGTGGATAGAAGTGGAAACGGATGAAAAACCCCGGCCGGGTGCGGCGTTTTCTCTGGACGCTACGTTGTCGTTTACTGGAGTGCCGCCAAGCGGGCTGATGTGTGCTGGTTTGTTGTCAGCGGCCTGCCGCGGCCTCCGGGACGGCGCGTATCCTTCTCGCCTCACGTGCGGGCCTCCGTCACAGTTGTGCTGCCGTTTGCATGCAACAATTTAAACAATCCACGCCCTCTGGCACAGCACACCTGTGCGTGAGCTCCTTGGCAACGCGGTGCTTTGGTATGCGAGTTGTGTTGGTTGAAGGCTGGGAACGTCCCGCCCCTTCACCACAAGCCATTGTCCGTGCTGGCTTGAGTGACACGCGGCAATATTTACCCATCGATCCAGATCACATGCCTGAGTCCAGCTGGCCTATGTGTGTATTTACATTCGCAGACGGGTCGGACTGACCTTCTGCGTTTTCAAAAGCAGGCTGATGTGAACGTCACCTGTAACAATCTATAGTGCGAGAAGGCCGTGATGTGGCTTTAATCTTGGCCATTAACCTTTGACCTCAGAGCTGGGTCTCTCTCTCTCTGAGAACAATATAGAGCGGTCGATGTTTGCTTAACTGAAAGCCGGTTGAGTGTACACCTATTTCTATTTGAAGCAGGATTTACATATATTATTTAGGTGATTTGTTGTTTATTTTATTGACCAATCCTTGCATTATTCAGACCATCACTTAATTAACTTAATTGTCTGTATGAACTGCATTTTTTTCTGCGTGCTTACTAACTAACAAATTGAAAAAAAAAAAAAAATTAATTAAGTTCAGCTTAATTACATCGGTTGTTCAGGTGGAGCCGTGAAGTAGCAATGATGCAGCTCATAACCAAACTGATTATCAGATGCAATGCTGAACGCAGATCCCTTACTGAAGCAACAACACTGTTTACTGGTTCATTTGTCCACACAGATGTGTAATAGTTACTGATCTGGATGTTGTTACACTGGTCACGTAAGAACCTTGAATGAGTTTTATTGGCTTACATTTAGCAATTACTGCTGGATAATGGTCATCAGAATGAACGGAACCAGCCTCAAACACGTGAAAGCATGTGAGCCTTTTGTCCTCGGGTTCAAACCTCAACATTCCGTCATGGCGTCACACAACTTCATGCAGATGTTAGGCATCA
The DNA here is from genome assembly GCA_021346845.1 of Apeltes quadracus. Lineage (NCBI taxonomy): Eukaryota > Metazoa > Chordata > Actinopteri > Perciformes > Gasterosteidae > Apeltes > Apeltes quadracus. The sequence continues at coordinate 6,022,923 of CM037934.1, read as the reverse complement.
CCTAACATCTGTAGCAGAAAGCAGAAGGGTGATGGCTACAGCAGCAGATCAGTCTCTATGGATTAGAAGTGTCATATGTAAATACTTCTATGGTTACAGTTACAACATTTGGTGACTGCTGTCAATTAAAGTTTTAACTCGACACCCGTGCCTGTCTCTTCCCACCAGACATTGCTGTGGTGGAGATGACGGATGCGTTCCGCCAGCCCTCGCTCTTCTACCACCTGGGAGTCCGAGAGAGCTTCAGCATGGCCAACAACATCATCCTGTACTGCGACACCAACTCCGATTCCCTTCAGTCTCTGCAGGTACGGTAACGCGGGACAGACCTGCCCTCGTTCACGTCTACACGCGAGCCAAACAGTCGCTCCGGTTCACAAAGGCGGTGATTGAAGGCTGTGTTTAGGAGGAGCAGGGCATTGTCAGCAGTATGATGTGGCGGCGGCAGCGGCAGCAGAAGCCGGTCGTGAATGTGTCAACAATGTGATGGAGGGAAATGCATTTAAAAACCAACTCTGCTCACCTCATAAAAGATGACTATTACACGCAGAACATCGTAGACCAAAGGCACAGTTACTGCTCCATTATTTCTAGTATGTTTCGGCTCTGATGTTCTGCCCTAATGCACAGGGGTAACTAATTCCTCACTAGCGAGTCGGCTTGTCTGAGAATACTTTTCTGTGCTGTTTCTCTATAACTAAATCAGGCAGCTAAATGTGTCCTATTTAAACATCCGTAGATGACTTTGAAAAATGGCGTTACTTTTTTGTCTCATTGTATTAAAAGTAAAATGTTCCGATACCATTTTTTCCCTCCCGATTCCGATACACGTCCTGTGGGTATCGGCCGATACCGAGTATCGATACTGGTGTCCCCTTAACTTTGGTAAATTGGTCGTGCTCTTTAGCGTGACGCGTCTTCAGATGTTTGATTAAGTTGCTGGTGTTACCGACCCGGGTAAGCGCACCCGTAACAATAACAGTTCAAATCGAATGTGTTGTTCGGTACAGCGAAAGTTGCAAGACACAAGTGCCCGGATAGCGTTTGCTAGGTTCGTTTGCCGTGTGTGGCGTTCCACAAACCCAGTTCACGGTAGTAAAACGCTGGATCTCGCTAACGTCAGGCGCTAACGTGAGCTAACGTCAGACGCTAACGTTAACGCCAGCTAACGATACCACGTACTTTCTATAAAAGTACGTGGTATCGGATCGGTGCCTGGACTCCAGTACTCGCCGATACCAATGGCAGCATTTCCGATACTGGTATCGGAATAATAACAACTCTAATTAAAAGCAGCCAAACTTTCACCTTTTGGAAGGAATTGGTAAATGTTTTCAAATTTGATTTCTGAGAGAAGCGGAAAGAAAGTTGGACAATATGCATTTGAAGCACATACCCAGAATGATCAATGCACACCACCTATGGTTTATGAAGATAACCAAGGTGCAATAGCATTAGCAAAGAATCCTGTAAAGAGACAGAGATGCAAGCATGTCGACATCAAGTACCATTTCATACGGTCAACTGTAAAGGCCGGGAGAATAGTTTTGAACTATTGTCCAACAGATCAGATGGTTGCAGATGTGATGACAAAACCTGCAACCGAGCCTAAGTGGATTAAGTTTGCATGGTTTATGTTTGGGGAGTGACCATGTATGTGAAACGTCCATGAGGGAAAGCCTCTAAATGCTACATGTGTTAAAACTTTTACAGATGGATGCAAAATGTTACTATTTTTCAGTGGTTGAATATCAGACTTTCTGCCAGACGAAAGATCTGTTTGCCTCCAACGGTCTAACGCACACGATGCATGTACTTCCTTCCTTCGAAAACTGTTGCTAAACCTTCTTTGATACATAACCAATGTTGTCTCTTTTTTCTATCGTGCATATCTACACTTTGTGCATTGATGCACATAGTTAGTTTAAGGGTGTCACAGCTTTTAAACAGACATGTCATAGACACATCACATATGCAGTATCATAAAGAGACCAAACTCGTTCGGTTAATATTTCAAAATGTAAGCAGAAATATTCTTGCGTAAACTCTAAATGTATTTTTCTCCTCTTCTTCTTTCAGGAGATCATTTGCCAGAAGAACACTGTAAGTACACAGAGCAATCTCTGTCCCCTCCTCTTTGCACGTTACTCACACCCGGCTCACACATCACACATCTTATTTTTGCAAACACTTTTTCTTTACAACTTGCATGGAGCACCGTTTTTTTAGCCCCTTATGTTTATCTACTTGCTGTGATGAAGGTGTTGTCTTTTGCAACCTACTGTTTTTTGGACAATGTGATGAATGTTTTCACAGAAAGTAAAATGACCACATCGCTTTCATGTCAATGTGTTTCTCTTATGGCAGCTGCATGCATGGCTTGAGTGTTTAGAAAATTCCCCTTGCAAAAACTGCAGCATTGAAATGAGGTGGCGCATTAAAGCTCAGGAAATCCTGCTCATGTTTGACTAACATGAGGAGGTTTCTATTACAATCTGAACCGGAATTTGATTTTGATTTACATGATGTTGGGTAATACAGGTATCATCATTTTCCAAAAATGTGTGTATGTATGCACGACGAGGTGCATGCAAATTACAAGGCGCTACACTTAATAGCCCGCGCGGCTCTATCGTCTAGCATTTCCAAAATGAGCTTCATGCTGTATTGTAGAAAACTTTACTAATCAAACCAGGCGGGACGTCCCCTCATGGCCATGTGCAACAATGCAATTTTAAGGGCTCGCTCACATTTACTTCTCTTTTCATGCTTTCCCGCATCGCCCTGTGATGTTGGTGTGCTGTAATGTTAGTGTACTTATTTTACCTTTGATAAACGTACTTGGAAACACGTTTATTTGATTAACAGTTGAATAATGATTTGGATTCCCAGTTTAAAATGTAAGTTGGTTCCCCGGATCCAATGGGATACGATCACATTTCAGTTTGAATCTCAATTTAATTTGCAGAATGAAGTCCTCTCATTTGAAATGCAAGTCACAGACGATGCAATCGAAATGATTCCGCTCTAGAGCAAACTACGGGACGGGAGCCAAGATGAAAGGCTTCGCTCTCCTGAGTGGCTTTTTAGAGAGGAAGGAGGTAGCACGGATCCCTGACGCTTACTGCTGCTGTGTGAGGAGAGCTGATTATCACTCTCAGTGTGAGCTCACACGGCTCCCCTACGTGCACTCACTGTCTCTGTTCTCTCTCGCTGTTGCACCTGTTAGGTCACTCCATTGCCCTTTATGATGGCGCACGTGCTCTGAGCTTGCTCTCTTTGTTCTGGTGAAAGTCACTTTAATACCCTTGCGATCGCAATAACATCTCATCTTACCGTTTTACATTTGACATCCCTTTTAATTAAAGGTATTGTAGTTATTTTTTTCTCGGTGCTCCATGATGAACAATAGAAGTGACTCAGTTTTAATGAAGTTGTATTCGCAGCGAAGCACTCAACCCTTTCAGATGAAAACCTTTTGACATATAAATGGCATCATTATGCGTGCAGCTCCTCTGTGGGGAAAACACCTTGCTTCATAAAAATCAATAAAGGCCAAAGCATGGCATTTTAGCCCGCTGGTGTTTATGAGGATCAGCATTTCATTTGGCTTCTTGTTTAACCCTGGAAATTATAACCCTCATCCTTTCTGTGGGAAACTTGTTGTATACACTGTTTTTTTCAACAACAAAAAAATACAGAGTTGGCAGTCCAGGCACAGGAAACCATGTAAACACCAGTCACACTAACTCCTGCTCCACTTTGTCCTGAACATTCACTTGATGTCTTCGTGGATGATATGATGCTAAAAGAGCAACTCTCCTCACCAGGCGTTGTTACTTACACCCGTTGCATGGTAAAGGCCATACAATCACTAACTAGAGGTTACACTATTCTGTTTGCATTTTCACTTTTGCAAAAGACAAAGACTTGTTTGGAGAGCAAAACACCATAAAACAAGTTTGTCTTGTGTTGGCTGCAGTTTGAAGTTCCCCATTCCAGATGAGCGAGACACAAACGTTACTCTCGACTGATAGAGTAGCATCTTTCTTCCCATGGACCTGCTCTAGCTATAACAAATTACACTTTTCCATGCATTCCTCAATATTTTTCTCTTCTGTCTTTGCTTCTGGTACAGCTTTAAAAGCCTTGCTCAACTACGATGTGCACAAGCTTCAGGCCTTAACTTCCTCGTTTGTTAAATGACCGTTGGAGCCGTCATATACGCCAACTGCTTGCTGTGAATGCGAGTAAGCATGCAGCTCCAATCCTCCTGTATAGCTGCAAATGGACGGGATGGACCATCGGCCAGGCTAACACACCAGATGACTCACTCGCTGGATCACTGACTCAATCTCTGATTCCCCACAAAGCGAGTGGGATACGTGTTCCGCTCTGCCGCTGAGAGGCTACCTGTAATGGACTCGCCGCATTTGGCTTTCGAATGATGCGGCGGCTCAGATTCACGTAGCGCTCGCTCCGTGAGAACAGGACCTGGCTTGTGATCAGATAACAAAGAGGAGCTGTAGTGGATTTGCCTTGTCTGGCGACGCCTCACAGAAACGGGGTCACTGCCTAAGTCACGAACCGCTGCTTCACGGGAGGAAGTGTACGGCTTTCACTGCTTCAACGGCGCATCTCCCTTTCAGTTCCTGTTCTTTCTGTTGGCAGCAAGAGCAGAAGCAGTGTGTTTTGTCAAAGAAGCTAAAAAACCATGCGAGAATACGAAAGCCGTCACAGGATGCAGCTGGGTAGCAGCCCAAACGCCTTCTCATGTTGCGTCCCACCACATATCTCACATTCCGGGAATAACTCGGCTGTTTCTTGAAGATGTCAAAAGTGGATTTCCTGCGTCTGTGTCTCTCTCTCTCCTTCTGTGCACTGCAAACACCGCATCCACGTGTTCCCTCGTTAATTAATCAGCAGTGGAAGGCCACCGTAACAAAAGCGACACAACCGCCGCTGGAGAATCATGATAAAACAAATACAGACCCAGGATACAAAAAACTCTTCCTCCAGACAAAACACAGACGCGAAGAATTAGAGCCGAGTAAATAAAGAGGAACACGTTTAGTGCTACTGTGCAGCTGAATAGGACATTCATCTAAACTGCTGCAGCTGCAGCAGCGGAAACCAAGAAGGCACCAAAGGCTTCTGTTTCTGCAGGATTTTCAAGTTGAATTTCGTTCAGTGCGAGGCTGTTATTTTCTGTGGTTGCAAGAAAGCAGCTCTAAGTGGGAGTGTCAGCACTGATGCAGACCTCCTGACTGCTGCCTGTGGAGACTAATTCACCACGCGACACAAACACCATTGTCTGTGCGAAGGATGACGCATCAGAGCCGAGCGCTCGCGTTATTACCTGAAACCGTCTCGAACAAGGGAAACGGCGCAGACTTGCGCCAGGCAATCTGCTTCCTCCTTGTAAAATATAACGTTTTACCGTAAAGGCAGATCTGTGATGAAGGACCTTTTGTTAAATAGCACGACACAATGTTCAAGTTCAAGTTTAGAACAGAAAGACAAGACTTTGGAATTTGATGTCCAATAAGTGCTTAAAATATTTTATTAAAAGTTTCATGATTACGGGGACAAATCCAGCTGTGGAGAAAGTCTGTGTGATCCAGCCGAAGTCCAGTGGTTGAAGTGTCAACATACTATGCCTATGGAATATTCCATAAACGTCCTAACCAATGCTTTGCAGTGCTCAGAGGAGTTAAATATTACTTAGGGAGGACATCACTAAAAAAAGGTTGAGAAACCCTGCTCTAAATAACACATCCATATTTGGGTGCAAACCCAAAATGTTTTACAAGAAGATCCCCCTGACGCTTCGACATACCAGCAGCAGCTATTTCCCTAAACGTCGTCTCTTGCATCAACAGACGTGCTCGGCCAACTACACCTTCATCCCGTACATGGTGACGCCCCACAACAAGGTGTACTGCTGCGAGGGCAGCCTGATGAAGGGCCTGACGGAGCTGATGCAGCCCAGCTTCGAGATGCTGCTGGGGCCCATCTGCATGCCGCTGCTGGACCGCTTCATCCAGCTGCTCAAAGTGTCACAGGCGAACTCCCAGTAAGTATGCGGGCACCGTTTGTCAATCATGATTACCGTCCCTCTACAGACACTTCACAGGGTGATGTTGGTCACTGATCACAGCCAGGGGGAAACGTTTAGCGAGCTATATCTCACTCGCTTAAGCTAAGCTACCGGTCTAGTTTGTGCGTCATCGTTTCCCATGCTGTTTTAGAGCATGAATTCCTTGGTACCATTAAAGGAAATGCATCAACAGAAAATCAATGTGATCGAGGATGAGGAGGCAAAATATATATATTTTGCTATACAAAAAAGTTCCTCTAAAGATGATGCATCGTAATGAAGGCCATATGTGGTTTGGGTTTCGTTGTATCGCTGAGGTGCCTGTAGATGACGGATGAGGCAGAAGCCTTTGTAGTGATTAATACCAAATTCAGCTTGTGTTCTTGTTTGAGTTCCACTGTGACTGTTTCTCTTTTGTTTTACTATCCCACTCTTACTATTTTCACTTGCTGTAATTATTTTCATGTAGTGCGTCCCTCAACCTTGACTTGCGTGGTGGTGATGATCTCCTCTTTTGAAACGTTTTACGCCACCTCAGTTGCCGGGGTAATATTTTAGGCTTTGCTGGCAACAGTGGATCCAGCAGCCAGTTTGTTCAGGTTTTTACAGCCACAGGAGGAAAAACGTGCTAAAGCTTCTGTGTCCTGGAGACCAAGACGCAGGAAGTGAAAAACCTTTGAGGAAAGCTCAGGTCTCAGGTCTCCGGTATCCGATGAGAGATCGTTCTTTACGGCAGATGATTTTCATTACATGGATCTTTGGAAGTGTCTTGGTATTGGAGCCGAGTTTTACCACCAATACCGAAACAGTTTCCCCTGTTTTTCTGCACACAAAGAGAGGCGTACCTATTGACTGGGACATTCAGCTGCAATCCAACATCCCCAGAAATGACATTTGTCAAACCAAAAAAAAACAGGCATTCGTGTTTTGCACATTTTTTGCGCAAGGGAAGGAAATCTTAAATATGTTGACAAAATTCTAGATTATTCAAAAGCCTACTGTGATAAAAGCCACGTGCAGTGATGAATAAAATATGGCCCTTTGAAAAGCTGCATTTATCTGCTGTAAACTTAAACATACAGTAGTACATTAAAAAGGTTTCTAGTCTTCATTTGCTGTGTTTCCAAAAATGTAAATAAATGCTTTTATCCATAAAATCGAGGGAAACTAATATCAGGAGCTTTTTCCAGGTTTATGAGGCCCTCATGATAATAATCAATCACTGAAGAACGATTTGAAAACAAGCGAAACGTAAACCCTCTCCCTCGACAGTGAGCTGACGTTGTGTGAAGCAGGAAATTAGGTAAGACTTTAAGCAGGTTACAATTGCCCCTCAAAGAGATATAAACTACTTAAAACCATTTGATGCTCATGGTTTGAACATAAAATAAGAAAAGCCCTCATTAGTCCCGCAGCGGGGGAATCACATCGCGACTATAATTACTCATTGATGTAACTTAAAGGAACCGGAGGGTTGTTTTTCTACGTAAATGACGACCTCTGAACTCCTCTCCTGCGCGTCCTCTCGTCTCACAGCCAGTATTTCCGAGAGACGATCCTGAACGAGATCCGGAAGGCCCGGGAGCTGTACACCGGCGTGGAGCTGGCCGCCGAGCTGAGCCGCATTCAACGGCGGCTGGACAATGTGGAGTGCCTTTCGGTCGACATCGTCATCAACCTGCTGCTGACGTACAGGGACATCCAGGTATACCTGCTCTGTGTGGCGCCTGTGGTATACGATGCCTAAGCAAAATGACTCTTTCTCTTATTTAAGCAAAGCCCCCTCTTCTTGTTCGGTGCCGTAAAGCAGCCTGCCTTTGTGCTGCCGATCCAAAGCGGATCATGGAGGCGTCTTTGCGTTACTGCAGAGAGCTCAGGGTGAAGCTTTTTGGTCGGCTCGTCTTGAATCTGCCGCTCTCTCCTCCCTTTCGTTTACGTAACGCGACGGCACTCGCCGTCCAGATCCTCTAGCTCGCCATAGGCAGCGCCCAGCCTCATGAATCATTCACCAGATCAACAAGCATCCAGGACGTGCTGAATTATTCAACACGCTTTGTGTGCAGTGACTATGAAGGCGAGGAGCAGCAGCAAACGTGCGACGAAGGGGCCTCTCAATTATTCAAGTGCTTTTTGGTACAGTTGAGGATAGAAAGACACCCCCCCCCCCCCTCCCCTCTGGCCTTAAAGACGGCCAATAGCTTCATGAGTGGACAGCCTGCGTTTGGGGGGGACATTTGGTGGAGTTTGTTGGACTAAATGTCCCCCAGTGCTTAGCAACCAGGAGGAAATAAAAACAGGAAGCTCACCAGTGCCCTCCTCACTTATCGCCCAGGATTACGAGTCCATCGTGAAGCTGGTGGAGACTCTGGAGAAGCTGCCGACCTTTGACCCCATGGCCCATCCACATGTGAAGTTCCACTACGCCTTCGCACTGAATCGGTAAGATGCACCCGGTGACACTTAACGAGCGACCAGCCGACCCGCACAAGGAGACTCGCTCCGATCCACTGATCAGCTCTCTATGGGTTCATTCATGTAACGTGCAGATTTGGGTTTGTGTGGAGGTGCTTTGATTTTGGGTCTCTTTTGTGTGAAGCTAAAAAATACACATTTCTTAATAGTGGACAGCGTGTGGTGGGGACATGAACATATATTAGCAAGGGAATTCTTTAGGACATCTTTATGCTCTTGTTATGCTCTGGCACAGTCTAGTTACTTTGTGTTTTTAGATATTGTATAAGTGTTTATTAACGCGTTTATTACCAGAATTTTACCAGTTGTTTGTATATTCAAGGCCTTTAATTGCTTTGTTGTTGTGTATTTAATGTTGACCAGAGGTGCGAGCTGCAGCTATCAGTTGTCCTTGAAGAGGTAGAGGTCTGTTTCATAAGCAACAACGGTGTGAGAATTCCCCTCAGAACTCCAGTTAAATCTTGACAAAAACATGTTCTGCAGTTACGAGCGGTGGGATTATTAGCAGCACGTGTGCAGCCTCTCTGTTCAGGAAAAAGACAGATGCACGGCACAGAAGGTTCAGGACGGCCTGTTTCTCACCAGCTGCCTTCCTTGTAAACTTCCTGCGGTTTTTCGTGGTGAAACGGCCTCAAACAGCCATAAAGCCTGCTGTTCTTTAATTTGGCAGAAATGGGAAAATATTTCTGCCAGTTGCCGAGAAGCCCGGGTGTTTTCCGCTGTTATCGTCTGGCATATTACCGCGATGGGATCTTGAGTTTACGAGCGCCGGGGAGCAGAAGGGAGACGTTTTGTCGTGAAGTGTCCACAAGAGACGAACACTCCCTCGGTTTATTTGAGAACAGGACGCCATGTGTAGGGACAAGCAGCTGGGGGAGGTCTGTACGGTGTCAGCCTATGATTTCTGCCATGTGCTCCGCTGGGTTTTCTTTCTTATTCTTAGCACATGAGGTTTAGGATGATTAAGACAATGACTCTTACATGACATAAATAATTGACTAGTTGTCATGTTCAACTCCTTTAAGTTAGGACATTCCACACATTGTTGTGTTTAAGACATTCCCAAGTGGTTACGAATACGAATGGAATACTCTGGCTCCAAGTGCACCTTCATGAATCATTAGTTCTCAGCTCTTGAGATGATCAATATTCCACCGTAACAAATTCCTGCTGAGAGGTTTAAAGTCGGCGCTGCGCCTCTAGATGAGTGTCTGCGGTTGAAGTGGGGCGAGGACTAATTGGCTCGGGCGTCTCGTCCTCAGCAGGGCGGCGTCAGGCGTCAGGCATGTGAGCACTTAGCGCAGTCAGGGAAGAATCCGCCCCCCCCCATCCAAATACCAATCAGCACTCTGGAGGGAAGGAAGAGAGAAATAGCTCGATGCAACAGGAGAGACCGAGCGCTCTCCCATCTGGACGGTCTCCATGGCGATAGCTGTCAGCTCATATGTTTTATTTAACTTTTGCACCGCGGAGAGGAGCCGCGTTCTGTTTGCATCACACGTTGTGCGTGTGTGTGAGACTTAACCCCGCAACACCACGCTGTTTTTTTTTTCTTCTTCTTTTTTTCTGAGGACTGTGTTTTGACACGTTCATTAACTCGAGAACAAAGCCTCAGCGAAATGTCCTCCCTCGAGAAAAGAAATCGCCCTCACAGGATAGAGATTGTGAAGGACTGTGCTGCTGAAATTAGAAATAACAAGAACAATGCTGAAGATATAAGGGACCTTAGTTGTTACTGAGACTGAATATGTGGTAAGTATGAAGACAAGCATATTCTCATATGAGAATAATTATATCAAGTAATAGCAAAAGTAATTGAGGTTCAGCTGCGATTGACGAGAGACATCATGCAGCTCTTGTTTGATTCTCGTCCATTAATGTGACATGTTCTGTTGATTTCAGTTCTAACACGAGGTCGGACCAGGTTGATGTGTGTCCAGATGTAGTTGCATTTTATTTTTACTGGTCAACATAAAACATTCACCCCTTATGATTGTCCCTGTGTTGAGTCTGCTCACTTCTGTTTTCTCTGGTGTCTGTGGGCTGTTTTGTAGCCCAAACATGTGGTCAGACATGTGGAACCCAAGAAACACCTAACGTTTCATCCACAGCGTCAACAAAACGGAACATTTAGGTTGCATTTGGTTAATGCAGGACTTCTGTAAGTCGCTTAGTTAGGTGAACCTAATAAACGTACAACTGTGCTTATAATGAATCACCTGCATGAGTTTAATTAAAATGTGTTTGTTGTCCAAACCTGTTGCCAATGCCGGGCTCCAGACTCGTTCTAAAACAGCAGACGCATCTTTTTATCAGAACAGGAAATGTAAAAGCTTTCACAAAAACAAAACACGCATGTATTTCAATGAATGAATACATGAGTTTATTTTTCAATGGGTTTCTCACTGCAGAGCCTCTGTTCCTCACAGGTTGGGTATAACGATCCTCTGCGGGCTCACAGTGCTGAATACAGGTGGAGCTTCTGTAGGTGAAGCCGGTAAACGTAGTGATTTAAGTCAGGCCTCTCATCGGCCTCCTCTGTGCTGAGCATCACCGTCCCACGACAAAAGATGTTCAGCTGTCGTCCAGCTACAAAGATTCAAGCACACCGATGGAGACGGACATAATGATGTACTCGCACGAACTCCGCACACACCCATGGCGCTTATTTCGATTGATGTGATTGTTTAAACCGGTGATTATATTACACAGCCTAAACATACAGGCTATTGTGCGCTGTATACTAAATTCAGATCATGATCACATTTTGCCAAATACAGAAGTACTAGTGCTTGGGATTAAGATTGTGCTCTCTGTTGTTGTTGAATGGGGGGAGGTGCGCCGCCCGCTACTCCTTTTATGGTTTGTGGAAACTGCTTTTGTGTCCTTACAAACAAATAGAAAAGCAATGGCAAGGAATGTTTAACCAGCTCTCTTATGCGTCCCTTACTAGCTTCAGAAAAGTAACCAGCTATTATAGGATGTAGGATTTACCAGAGAACTTCGTCCCACGGGCTTGGATAGATGTTCTCTCCAGGTGTTGGATTCACACGAGTGAATGAATTGAATGCCGCGTGTTTGTGAGCGTAGGAGGAACCTGCCGGGGGACAGACAGAAGGCCCTGGACATAATGCTGCCGCTGGTGAAGGACGAGGAGCAGGCGGCCTCGGACATCTACTGCCTGGTGGGACGGATCTACAAGGACAAGTTCCTGGAGTCCCACTTCACGGACACGGCGAGCAGAGACAGCGGCACACACTGGTGAGCGAGCGGCCCAGATGTCGCCCTGCAGACGCTGATGTTTCCACGGGCGAGAGGCACTATAGGCGTCTTCGAGGTGACGAAGATGCCTTCACTTTAGGTCATTTACAGTTCTGAGGTTCAGGCTCCTGGAAGTATTTAGTGATATTTCCAAGATCTAGAATCAATAGTTCAGGTGCAGCGCTTCCCTTTTGTAATCGCCTCGATCCCTTTTCACTAAAGACGATGCTCTCGTTTTAAAGATAAAGATTTGTCTCCCTGATGCGTCGATTCACAATATGCACTAAAGTGCGGCTCCGATTGATTTCTTAAAAGTAAGAACATGGGCAGGTAAAAAAAGAAACCAATACACGACACAAAGATCAAAGCAGTACTTACACTGGGAGGTTTTCTTTTGTTTTTCTGTGGACGAGGTTTATGTAAATGCTTGAATAATTCAATGGTCTGCCATAGTTTTTCCTGTTTTTCCAGCATCTATAATTGTGCTATACAGGTGCTGCATTTCCCCCGTTAGCTGCAGAACGGGACCTACGGGTTGCAGGCACTTTTCTGAGTTCAGTGACACTTGAAGCTAATGAATAATTCGTCCCGTTTCATAATGTCCTTTGCATTCAAACACCCCCTTAATGGAATATATCTAATTGCATGATTTAACCCCTTAAGCAAATAAAAGATAAATGAATTCCATTTAAAGTTCATACATTTACTGTCTGTACAGAAGCATTTTACCGTTTTAAATTCAGTGCAGATCTAAACCTTGGGATGACGAGGCTCGTTCACAGCGTGAGTGCTTCAGGATGTCCTTGTTACCGTGAGTCAGAGATGCATGCGGAGAGCTGACGGCACCTTGTCGAACACAGGAAAAGCCGTTTGATCGAATCAAGGTGTTACTTGGCACTATCTTGTTCACGGATTCCCGAGAGCGTGCAGCTCATTTCAACTTGAGGATATGAACGGAAGTTGACTCGGTTTCAGGCCAATAATAATAATAATAATAACTGGATGCTACCGGTTGCCTTCATGTGGGAATTGGTCTTCGTCGATTGAATAATCTCCCTCTGTTATCGAGCTCCCATCTGCCTATTTTTCTTTTCACTTCAACGTGACAAGCTGGCAGAGGATCCTAATAACATTCGCAGCCCTCCCCTGAGCACAACAGATTGCTCATTAAAGAAATGAGATCTTGCAGGGTGCTCAGTGGCGGTTTGCTATTCTGTGGTCCCAGCTCAATATGGCCGTAATTGTTTTTGCAACTTGAAGTGTCTCAAGAAGCCGGGGGGGTGGGGGGGGGGGAGACGGACGCGCTACGTAGCGGGGTGGAATGACGCCTTTTATTGTCATCCATTGAGGTCATTTGTTTTGTCGCGCTTTCAGGTTTAAGAAAGGCTTTGAGTCGGAGCCGACACTACACTCCGGGATCAACTACGCCGTTCTGCTCCTGGCAGCCGGACACCAGTTCGACGCATCATTTGAACTTCGCAAAGTGGGTGAGTGGACGCAAACGTCGGACCTCGAGGGAAGTTGCTCTGCAAAAGCCCTTGTACTCAGTCGGATACACGCATGGGATCCGACGCAACACGCAAAGGAATGTTTGTGTTTTATGATTTGTATCTATGAAAGGAATTTGTCTTTTTAAAGCATGCACTATAATCCCAAAAGGTCACGGCTCCGTCCGGGTACTGTCATCAACGCACCATGAAATCCCCAATAGTCACTCTCCTTTTTGCTTTGATTTAGCCTCCAACAGCAAAGAGGGGAAACGTGTGGCTCTTTAGTAACTTTAAGTAACAGTAAGTTTTTACCCCAGCGAGTCCTAAATGATGGCGTCTGTTCCTACAGTATGTGTGTAGCTGATGCTCGGAGGGCTGTGCAAGTGCAGAGCGGAAACTGAAAGAAGCTCCACAGAGCTGATAATGCTGATAATCGTCCGTTTGCATCTCTATCTGCCACACGTTGCACTTAGTCATTTGATCAAGTGCATCATAGAAAATATTATTGCTGATTAGAGTCTTGCCGTTCAGCCCTTCGTTCCCCTCTGGAATCTGAGACTCGGGAATGTGGGGGAACGGAGCAATGTCGTCCTGGGAATCAGCCTGCAGCTCCCTAAACGAGCTCCACCCTGAGTCCTTTCGGCCCCCGTGACCTCCACCGGTCTCTCCGAAAGGCTGCTCACGGGGCAGCAGTCTAGCCGTGTTGGGAACTCTTCCTGTTTTCCAGGGGTAAAGCTGAGCAGCCTTCTGGGGAAAAAGGGCAGCCTGGACAAGCTGCAGAGCTACTGGGACGTGGGCTTCTTCCTGGGCGCCAGCATCCTGGCCTGCGACAACACCCGGGTCATCCAGGCCTCGGAGAAACTCTTCAAACTCCGAGCACCCATCTGGTGAGAACGCGGACGAGCCGCTCACAGATTCACGTGATTGACAAAGGAAACACCGGTATCTGTGGCCATGGTGCAAAGATTCATCAAATATTTGATTTGATCTGTGGGATTAAATGCCTTTAGTACAGTGAATGAGCTTTGAACACAGAGCTTGATAAGATAACTTCTATTTACGTTTTGTGCCAGTGAGATTTGTTGTTAGTTGGCCGCAGGCCGCACCTTTTTATCAACCAACAAATCAAACTTTCACCTGACCTGCCTGTGTGGCGGCATTGGTGCACACTCATGGTGAATTGAGATAATAAAGACCTGAACGATCCTTTAATCCTTCAGTATTCACTAAGTCTATGGGTTAAACAGCATGGGGAGGAGTGCGGTAACAGGAGCCTGCTGTTCTTTGTCTGTGTCTGTGCTGTGAAAACGCTTTAAGTTTCCATTAATGTCGCAAAGAAAAATAGTCCCAGCATGGAAACGCAATGGCACGGTGCTGTTTGTTTCTCCGATCCTTCTTTATCTATGCTCATGGGTTCAAAAACAATATAATACAAAGTGTAAATGATCTGCCACTGAGGGATTTTCTCGATGAGAACTGGGACGCCAGTTAAGTGTTGTGTGGCTCTGACATTTAGTTACGTGTTTTTTCTGCGCTCGGTTAATGACTGTTTGTTTGTTCGGTTTCAGGTATCTGGGCTCACTGGTGGAGACCATCCTGATCTACCAACAGTTTAAGAAGCCCGGCGGGGAGCAGCCGGCCCCCAAGCAGGAGCTAGTGGACTTCTGGATGGACTTTCTGGTGGAGGCCACCAAGAAAGACGTCTCTTCTGTCCGATTTCCTGTAGGTGACTACAGTAAGCGAAAAGTAGACGAATGATCAGCAAACTTTTAATTCATACAACATGTGTGTCTCTTTTCCAGGTGTTGATATTAGAGCCCACTAAAGTGTACCAGCCTTCGTATTTGTCCATAAACAAAGACGTGGATGACAACACGGTGTCTATCTGGCACGTTGCTCCTGATGACAAGGTAGGTGTCCAACAGGAACACCACAAAGCAACACCTTGAAACTTGAATTATTGCACTAACAAGAAATGTTCTTGCTTGTGACGGGCTGGAATGCTTCGCTTCACCGAATACGCGTTGTGTAACAATAGAAATAAAACGATGCATGATGAAAGTGTCCTTGACCAACTCGTGAGTTAATCTAAGATACTCACAGCAGATGCATGTCGGTGTCGCTTCGTCTGTGTTGTTATCACCGCGGTAATGGCCTCCTGTTTCTTGTCGAGAAGACCTTTTGCGTCTGCTTGCTGATTGATTTTCTCATGTTGTAGTACATTATAGCGCACAAATAAAAGCAGTTATTTACCAGAAATTGATCCTGTGCAATCTGCTCCATCAAATACACTGACTTGATGTTTTCATTTTATGCATTTGCTGTAGTCAATGTAATATTAAAATACTAATGTCTATTATTATTATTATTATTAGTTTTATTATTAGATAATAATACTACTGTTTTACTAAAATCAATCTGTTACAATCAATGGATGTATTGATTGATGTAACTTCTCCATGAAGCTGATGTTCATTGTTTTGATGTCTCCTAAAGCAAAAGGGGATTCACGAGTGGAACTTCAGCGCCACGTCGGTACGAGGTGTCAGGTCAGTGTCTGCCGTCTTTTAACGACACACTAATATTATGGATTAGATCGGTCAAAATTAGCACAAGAGACCTGAGCAAGAAGGAGCATCCAGTGAGGCCGTGCTCCGTGGTAGAGGCAACAATACTTGGGATCGGATCGGATTCAAAAGCACGTGAAAGAGCTACAGGTTGGATAGTAACAGCCAGTGTTTAGTTTGTCCCTTCTGGGCTACTGTAGAAACGATTCTGTAAAGACCTGCTCCCCATTTTCAGTAAATATGAAGGTTTATTCCAAAATACAATGTTGTTTCTGTTGAATGAAAAAAAATCATGATGAAAGCTAAATGTAGCAATAGAAAAAAAGCTAAATATCTGGATAAAATGTGGACATGCATCTCGATCACATGCCGTACGTGCATAGTTGTCTAACCACATAAAATGAATTGCACACATAGTATGAAATGCACACAGTGTGCAGTTATGAGAGAGCAAACATCCCCAGACTGAGTGCTCCATTAATATCGCAGACCGTCTGCCGTGGACAGTTTTCATAATTTCTGTCTCTGCGTCTCTTGTTCCACGGCCCTCGGAGGAATTCCGTGTCAGATCGGCGGCGAGCTGTGCTCACATGTTGCTAAGGAACGACTCGCTCTCTGTGCCCACTCAGCCTGCAGTCAGCTAGCAGGACACAATGGCCCTGTGCGCAACAATACAACCACAATGCAGTCGTCCAAACGGGCAGCTCTACCTTGGGATTGGACAAAGGCGTAAACCCACGCGTACAAGTTTCCATTTGGCTGCGAAACTGAAGCCCTCCAACTGCTGTGCAGAAATTCAGAATCATATGACAGGAACATTTACTGAACCAGTTTTGCGTTCGTTCCAGATGTTGCCTGGAAACAAACTATCATTTACGTAATACTGCACCATGTCTGAAAAATACTGGGCTTTTTTGTTCTGATGTAGTGGCCATCCACATGTTGCAACACAACATCTTTTATTTCATACGGCTGCTTTGATGGGTTGCTCGTTTAACTGCCTGTGATCCGTCTCTCTTCAGCATCTCCAAGTTCGACGAGCGCAGCGCCTTCCTCTACGTGCTGCACAATGCAGAGGACTTCCAGATCTATTTCTGCACAGAGATGCACTGTAAAAGGTCTGTTTCTTTCACATCTTTAAAATCACGAAAGCTGTGTTAACACGATACATCTTTGATATTTGATACGATGAAATTGATTTAGTAACCAATGTATTCATTATGGCACTGAATTTGAAAGAAAAGAGGAAATTAAATGGACAGAAGAAGAAGTCTTTTGTGTGTTTGCAGCCATGCTATAAGCTGTGTGAGCACGTACCTCTGCAAAGTGATGCTCTGAGCTAAGTACTAAATTAATTATGTCGGATATCACTGTATCCTTTTATAGTAATGCATCACTAGCTTTGAAGCTAAATTTAAAACTTACCAAATGAATGACAAGATAAACCTGCTTACCCATGTTTCCACAGGGCTTCTTAGTTGGTTCTCTATTAATGGCTTTAATAATGGTTCAGCTTTATAAATCAGTTATGAGCCATTTGTTGGAATAACCTTTGAGTTCCCAGGTTGTGAACAATCTCTATGGCACACAATACATTTGTAATAAAAAAACAATTTAAATGAGGTTTTTAGCATTTATTAAAGGCACCAAAAGAGAAAAAAAGCATTGGAATCATTCAAAAATAATATACAGTACATACTTTACTTTTTAAAGTACATTTTGTGTCCAGTGTTTGTATTTTTTTTTAGGGATTCACAATTTTAGATCTGTCAATGTCCATGCAGACGTAAAACACAACCTGCTTTAACTACCATCCCCAGATAGATCCAACATCAGATGTTTCTGATGTATTTTTGACCATTAAGTTCGTCTCATCTCTACTTGTAGTTCGGTCGCTCTTGTCAGCTCTACACTCAGGTGGCAAGTCTCGCACCTCCACGCTGCCACCAGCGCACCTTGATTCAGCTCCACACCGCTGTGTTCCTTGCTCGTGTTCAGACTTGCCACTCTCGCATCCGAGGCTCTCGAGCACTTCCAGTTCCATCACGTGTGACAGTCAGTGAGTCACGCCGGCTGTTGTGCTGAAGCAATACTCCTTCAATTCCTGGAAATAGGTGGTAAAGACAGGGAGAGTTGTTCACAGAACACCTGCAGCCCTGCCGTGTGTGGCAACGTGCTGAAATAACAGCTTGTGTTCAGCGGGAGCAGCTGGGGCCATAATATGCATCTGTGTGGGAGGCGTGCATGCAAACATACTGCGTGTAAGACCACCATTAACAGTAAATACTACCGCTCGATCACAATACGGTCCAATTGGATGTCAGGCAACACGGGCAAAGTGTACATTAAACAGACATGGGTTGCACTGACTGGGAGGTCTCCATGGTTATGATGGTAAGGCACGAGGGACACGTGCATAAAGTGCATTATAATAACAGAGTAGGCCTTGTGGCCCCTTCATTGTGTGCTGCTCAAAAACGTGTAATCTATAAAAGCTACGACTGAAAGCACACAGCCAAACGCTCTTGGAGCTTAATATCGGCGCTCGTTTACTAGTTTTTTGATCATCGAGTGTCTCAATAATCTCAGACCGCTGTTCATCTCTACGTGGCGTATCATCTCTACTTTGGACTGACGGGGCTTTTTTCTTTGGCAGGTTCTGCGATCTGGTCAACAGCATCGCAGAGGAGGCCTGGAAAGGTCCTGAGGAGGGAGACTGTGACAGCGACGCCTTAGAGGTGAGAGGACTCAAGACCACCTTCCATCTGTGTTGGCTCACTACAGTTTGGAATATATTTGTTTATATATAAATAAATATGTATTTGTATAGCTTTAGAGTCCTCCTTATAGTGTGTGTACCAGTGGCACATTCTAAAATATATATATAGGTTTTGTGGTCCTTTTTTATGTTTGTATGTTTAATTTAACGAAGCCTTAAATGAAGTAGAACCTCATACACAACAAAGATGCAGCAATCTGTGTGAAGTTTTCATTAAGAGAATATTTGAATAGCTGACCACTAAACCATCTTTGTTCGCTAATTAGCTTTGTGCAAATGCTATTTGGCTTTTCTTTATGTTTTTATCAGAATACAAAGAAACAAGGAATTTCAGTAATATGTTTCCCTCATTTTTCACAACATACTTTCTTAACATTCTTATCGTCATTTCTGTTTCCAGCTTGGATGAGCTTAGATTTTGAATCTTGCTTTTTGAATTCAGTCCATCACAATCTGCACTGCAAACACAGCACGGATCACGCGCCCGCTTCTGAAAAAGCACAGCTAATGACCTCAAAACGCTGCTGCACCCTTTCTATACAAAGTGGCTCGACACAGATCAAATGTCTTAAACTAGTTCTCGAGTAAAACCTGTTTTCATTCGTGCAACAAAAGCATCGCGTACCTGCAATTTACTGCTGGTTTTGTCTGTGACTAAACCGCATCGGCTTTTTCAACACGTCATGAAGGTTTAAAGTGATCTGATGACCGTTTTGTTTAAGTCAGGGGTGTCAAACTCATTCTGGTCTGGGGGCCGCATACAACTTAATCGCATCTCAAGTGGGCCAGACCAGTAAACTCATTCTAAAATGACGTAGAACTAACAATAAGTCCACTTTCTTCTTTGTATTAGTGCAGAGAAGAAGTAAATTATAAAAATCTTTATATGCAATGAATTGTCCTTTTAATAAATATATTATCAACAACCTAAGAGTTTTTAAGAAAAGTAATGTGCAATTTCAACAACATTTTCACCCAGTTTAACATTTATTTAAGTGCATCATGCATAAAAACTGATCACAGTGATTGTGATTCACCTCCATGAACAAGTAGGAAATCCGACCCTGTGTCCACTTTTCTCTTTTTTGACAAAGACATTTCACTGAAGAGGGTGCCAGGGTCAACAGAAAATGCGGGTAAAGCGATAGACGTGAAACAGCGCCACTAGCGGACAATATAGGAACTGCAGATTTTATAGAAGTGTATTCTTTTTTTTTTTCAGTAATACAGATTTATCCCGCGGGCCAGACTGAACCATCTGGCGGGCCGTTTCCGGCCCGCGGGCCGTACGTTTGACACCCCTGGTTTAAGTGAATTTTTTAATTGGATTGTGGGATTATCCCAATGAAAACCGGTGCAAAATGCAGTGACTGGATTCTGTAAAGTGAAAGATTAGACAAAACACGAAGTAGACAAAACACAAAGAAGAAAATAGGTTTACTATGTTTGTATTTGCAGACTAAAAATTATTTTAGTACAGAATTCAACCAATTTAATAATAACGCGGCTGTTGCTTCTTTTGTAGACACACAACGTATGTTCAAATGGATCAGTGGCTTTTATTGGGGCAAAAAATGGCATCCAGCTGGATTTCTGCATAATCCTTTTGTAATGTATTCAACAATTTAGAACATTTTTCACAAACATTAATTTATCCAACACCAATGCATTGCTTCCTTTCCAAGGAGTTCCATGCAAAGGGCGAGCTCATTGGCAAATTACCAAAGGGTTTCAGGCATTACTCGGGTCATTTCCTCCGCATCGGTAATTACGTCATTGCTAATGCTTAGTTGGCTTTGTGATGGCGCTGCACAATGCATGATGGGATGCATTGCTCAGTTAGTAAACATCGATTTGCACATTACTTTTCATGGGACAGAACTGCATAGCGGTGAACTCACTATAAAGTCCTGTGTCTAGTGAGAAGGGAGTTATTTACACACTGATCAGGTAGCTCTGCTACAGCCAGAACATAATCCGGTCTTTATAGTGACCGTATAGTGACATTTTGTTGCCCCATGTCTCCACAGTACGACTACGAGTATGATGAGCATGGAGACAGGGTGGTTCTGGGAAAAGGCACATTTGGTGTGGTGTACGCGGGCCGAGACCTCAGCAACCAGGTGCGACTGGCCATCAAAGAGATACCAGAGAGAGACAGTAGGTGAGAGTCCAGCATGTTTTCACAATGTTCATCCCACAGAATAATAATGCATAATGTGCATTAAGTATAGTCATGTGCTTTAAATCATACCGTTTTAGTAGACACGTGTCGGAGCAATTAATGCCTCTTTTCATCCGTGCTGTTGAGCCTCATCAAGCGCTGCTTTTCTTCGGATGAGAGTGTGACGCGCAGATCGGGAGTGTCGCTGGCGGCTTTCAGCGGTCTGGTGTCTACTCGAGTGACTAGTTAATGCAGAGCTACGGAGGCAAAGCCTCTGCTTTAAGTGGCCGTCCAGCTCGAGGCTCGTTACAAACTCCTCCAACTCTCTCAGACAGACACAGAGAGAGACGCACACTGCGAACCACACTTAGGCAATTTATTGTCAGGGTTACGTAGTTAAGAATTATTTTTATCTAGATTGCTGCTATAAAAAATTGTCAATCAACAGAAGATTGTACCGTCAACAATTGTGATTCATTTGTAGTTTCTGTCATTTTATAATCACAAAAACCTACTTTTTACATTTTAATTTTATGGTCTATTCAATAACGTTGCTATACACTAAAATGAGAACAACCGCTATTGAATTACATTTTTAAAGACATCTTCAGCTAAAACTGTGACCTTTGAATTTCAGCAAACAGGAAACCTCCAAAAAAGGATACTTTTTGCTGGTTATTAAACTGTGCAGCATTTGAACCATCTTCAGTGTGGCTCCACTGCTTCTCAAACCACAAACCCTGGATTACTGGAACACAATGTTTTTGGTTAACACAGGTACTCTCAGCCGCTCCACGAAGAGATCGCTCTTCACAAGCACTTAAAGCACAAGAACATCGTCCAGTACCTCGGTTCCATCAGTGAGAACGGCTTCATAAAGATCTTCATGGAGCAGGTGCCCGGAGGTGAGACCCGATGTTGCTGTGGTTTCGTTTTAATTAAGAGGAAATGAAAGAGATAAACGCTATTTGAAATATGCGTAAAAGAAACGAAAGGACAGGCTGCACCTTCTCAAGTTGGATGCTAAAGTGTGTTCGAGTGCCTGTTGTCTTTCATTCTTCATCTTTACCTGAATGATTATAGATTTGCCCGAAAAAAGGAATATATCTGCATCGAGCAGAGTTTTTTTTTTATAGCATCACACATCAAACATGTAGCACTAAAACTGTATGATTGATAAATGCATTAAAAGTGTGGGGTTTGCATGTGATTTAACAGAAGTAGACAAATACACAGCGCTCTGTGCTGCTCACAGGTCAGAACGGGTGATCGATGGGTGTTGTTCTTCTTCCATTAATCCAGGGAGTCTTTCCGCACTGCTGAGGTCCAAGTGGGGCCCTCTGAAAAACAACGAGCACACCATCGGCTTCTACACCCGGCAGATCCTGGAAGGTCTCAAGTACCTGCACGAGAACCAGATCGCGCACAGAGACATCAAGGTGACCCAGAAGAAGACGTTGTTGTACAAATAATACAATGACTGGTCTGTCATCTTTGTCTCCCGGCAGGCTTATTCCCATTAAGGAATCGTTTGGAACATTAAGAAAAAACATTCAAATGTATTATTATTATTTGTGAAAATATTTTCCACCAGAAACCTACAGAAACCTAAACTTTAAAAACAGGAAATCCAGAGGGAAAGATGTCAGTGCTCTCCAGATGCCACACTGTTTGATTGACAGGTTTTTGGCTCTGCACAAACACCAGGAAGTCTAGCAAAAACAGTGCAGCGTTTATGGGAAGGAGGAACTTTTCTCAGAGTTCTAAAGAACACACATTCTCAGTGGGCAGTCCCTCTCGGGGGGGGAAACAACTTTTTGCATTTTCAAACTGGTATTTTAAATGCATGCTTGTCTGAATTCTTCCTTGTTTGTTTGGTCTCTGAACACCCGTTCGTTCAGTGACTCTCTGGCAACGGTAAATTTGATTTAATGCGAATGCATCACAGGAACATCTCAGCTGCTGACCGGCATTTTTGTCATTTTCTGTCTCTGTCTGTCACCTCTGCCGCTAAAACAGCCGCCCGGACTTCCCCTTTCTTATTACGTTAAACCCCTCCTTCCTTGTTTTATCTCGGTTATGGCAAACCAACACTGATAACACTTCTATCCCCTACAGTCATTAGGGGCGGCGTCCTCTTCCCCCATGCGTCCGCCTGATGCAACAACGCGGTCATATAAGCATCATTAGCCTCCCGTGAATGTTAATCACTTTGTTTTGTGCTGGGATGTGGCTCTTCTCCTCCCCTCACGCTAACCCCGGATTGTGCACAATCCCCAAAAGCGTCGCGGAATTCCCGGAACGGGTGGATCCGATCTCACGAAATGTCTCCATCTGCAGGGCGACAACGTTCTCATCAACACCTACAGCGGCGTGCTGAAGATTTCGGATTTCGGCACCTCCAAGAGGCTGGCTGGGATAAATCCCTGCACTGAGACCTTCACAGGTACGCTCTGGCCCATTTCCTCTGCAGAAGGCCTGATGTGTCGGCTGTAAATTCACAAGCAAATCAACTTTGCTCAGTAGCGGATGAATGAAACTGAGCAGTGAGGTAACCCCGCACCGATAGTACATAGTCACAGTAAGTGATATCGCTGAGATTACCCGACCTGTTGCTGTTCCCTTTGGAGCAAGTGTGCAGTCAGGTCGGGTCGGGTTTGTGCCTTTGTGGCGTCGGCACCTCGGGGGCCAATTGCCGTTCAGTTAGACCTCTTAGATAAGACCGTCTGCCTGCTGATTGGAGCAGACCGGAACTCGACCTGAATGGTGTGGAGCTGTTTCAGGAAACTGGGCTACGCCTTTTTATAAACCAGGTCGGCTATAAATGCGTCTCCAGCTGTTTTTAGCTCAGAACACAAGCTTCTGAAAGCAGCAAACATGGCCCTGCAGGCTATTATTAGAACAAAAGAGTCCTTTCAGAGGGGAGGTGAACATGTTACTTTGGACTGTGACTAACCGACGACACAGAGTCTCTAAGCTGTTGCTTTAACCCTGGTTAAAGCTCATGTCATTTGATAGATCATTTAACATTTAAAAGGCAACTTATAATTATTTTTAATTCAAGCTATTTTGGGCCTGTCGAATCTTTTTGACTGCACCTTCCCCACCTTTGTGTATAACATTTATGGCATTGAAAATGTATTCTGGATGCTAATTTCTCCTTAGTCACTTGCAATGCCTATTTGATTGTTCAGTTTCATACCTGGAGATGTTAAATGTAAAAAAAAAGTTGAGTATTTCGCCTGAAGCAGACAGTTTGGCGCACTTTTTTATCTGCTATTGGTACACGCATTAGTTTGCTTTTAACGCAAATCAGTCAATGATTTATACATTTACACTTTAGTTTTGTTGGTCGGTTATTTATTTAAAAGTAGAGTGTTCAGGCTTTACAATCTGTACACATTCACATGGTCACATCAATACAGGAAAGAAATGTTCCGCTTTCTTGCCAAGAGTTGAAAATAATGTATTTCTGTTTGTTTTTCTAGGCACATTGCAGTACATGGCTCCGGAAATCATTGACAAAGGTCCTCGAGGATATGGCAAGCCAGCGGACATCTGGTCTCTTGGCTGCACCATCATAGAGATGGCAACTGGGAAACCACCCTTCTACGAGCTGGGAGAGCCGCAGGCCGCGATGTTCAAGGTGAGAGACATCAAACCCCACCGTCCCCAGGGGGGAACGTTTTTTAAGCAAACGCCTTGAAGAAGGCAGGTCAATCTGTGTCTTTGATAACATCTTCCATAAGCTGCAGCTCTGACTGACACTTAAGTCTTATTCTATAAGATAATTATCTTATTCTATAAGATAATTCTATAAGATAATATCTTAAAAGTTCATAATTATGTTAAATAAAACACTATACATTATAAAGTGTACCACATTGTCTGTACCATGAAGTTCATTTGGAGCTTACCAACAGAATCATATAGAATCAACACCTGTTAAGGTAATCCTATACATAACCCTCTAGTTGCAGCCAACATTAGCCTCAGACAGGAATGTGTGTATGAATGTCGACATATTAACATTAACATCCTACTAGATTAGACCGCTCAACAGATTTCATATTTGCACAGCGAGACAATCCTTATTCATGTCGCCCTTTGAGCCTTTTCCCGAGCAACTGCACCTCACTGTGTTAACCGCTGAATTGAAAGGGGGGCAGGGTCATAACAGAAACATGTTAAATAGGTTAAAGGTTAAATAGGATTTAATAGAACAACTAGACGAAAACGAGGTTACCTGTTGACTAATACTGTAAGGCCATCAGCCTTCAAACTGACTGACATTCGAGTTATGGACACCTATTGCAAACTATTAGCAGATGAACGGTTGTGCCGTTCTTCCTGTAACAGCCTGGGCTTTTAAAAACCACTGGTTTAGTAATGAATTACTAAACGCTCATAAAGAAAAGTAACTTTTATAGTATTCTTCTATGTAGCTTTCTGTAATGTTTACTGTTATTACCCTGCGGGTTACCGTGCATGGTTAAAATATTAAGAAAAAATGGGAGTGAAAATATATATATTTTTTAAAATAAGTAACCTTTTCTCTGAAAAATGAGTTAGAAAAACACAACCAAAAGAAGCATTCAGTGGGTCTTGGTCCTGCTATTTCCAATTCCTCTTTTTATGAAAACGAAACCAGCGAGTCAGCCGTTTGTGCACCTGCGTCGTGCTGTTAGACGATCCAGCTCAGTAACTACAAACTACAAACATTGTCCATGCACGAACACGTGTTTGAACACAAACGGACATTGACAGGAACAATATAAGGCTTCCGCAGGTTTGGGTTTTTCCAGGTTTTTGTTTACACTTTCTGGGTAAAACCTTTCACTCGCTCAATTGACAACGTGTATTCGCTCTGAACGGAATGGTAAAGCACTCCAGACCCATGAAATATTGTTCGCAGCCACTTTGGAGGCTTTCAAAGACGTTAAGGATCTTTAAGGGCTGTCTGGAAAGCATTACACTCCTGTCAAAGCCGTGAATCATGGAGTTTTCCATCAGATGGGACTTCATTAAAGGGCTGTGAAGTCAAACAAAGGATGCATGTGCGTGTTACTCTGCAGGATACTCCTCATAGTACAACTACACAACATGCAAGCAGTAAGTGAGGTCACGTCACAAGAATCGCCTTGTGACGTCTGCGACTACATTCAGGCCTTCTTTAGCTATGAAAAGATCTTATGCTGTGTGTGGACATTGCATGTGGACATTGGTGTCTAGACTTTTCCCAGATAGTTAAACCATCCTCAGATATTCTTCACTCATCCTTGTGGAATGGCGCAAGGGAGGGGCGTCTCCCCGCTAGTCAACAAGTCAACATTCCTCAACAGGAACACCAGGAATTTCTAGGCTGCTTGTTTTTCCTGAGTCCGAAACTTTCCCTGAAGCACAGTCCCACAGTTCACTGGGTAGCCACTCTCCGCGCGTTTAAGTAGCCTCCTCAAATCAGATAATTCACTACAAGAACTTTCAATTGTTTTTTATTTATTTTTCTCTATACCTGTGTGCAATGAGCACGTGACCTTTTTGTCTGCAGGTGGGCATGTTTAAGATCCACCCAGAGATCCCTGATTCCATGTCGCTGGAGGCCAAAGCCTTCATCCTGCGCTGCTTCGAGCCGGACCCGGACCACCGCGCCACCGCCCTCGACCTGCTCACCGACGAGTTCCTCACCGTCACCAGCCGCAGGAAGAAGGGCAAGAGCAGCTTCACAGGTGGGCTCCGTGCCCTTTAACTCCACATATACCTCCCCCTGCTGGTCCCAGTCTTTATGCTGAGCCAAGCTAACTCTGCACTGGCTCCAGCTTTATGTCGAGCAAAGAATTATTGATTTTTATAGCACTTTTAACCTTCTCGGGGGGGAAAAAACCATTCCCAACTGAGTTAATTAAAGGGTAAACACAAATGAATCATTGAAGAAAAGAAAAGAGTGCTTTCTTTGATAAGCTCTGCAACTGACATATTTGTGGTGAATCAGACTGTGTCTCAAGGTTGAGAAATATTTTTAGGCGTCTTGTAGACTAAGAATCCTCAGTGGTGAGTCCTCTGCTTCACCTGCTTATTATGAAACCCCAAAACATCTTCATCCTAATTATGTGGACTTCAAAAGTCCCCTCAGCCGTCATGCTGTAATGTGCCGTGGCACTAGAGCAAAAAAAAGGTCAAAAGCTCTCTGTGTACTTGGAAATGTTATTCTCACGAGGTGATGTTTTTTTCTTGGTCAACCGCTGACGCATATTAATGTTTGTCTTTTTCCCCCCATCACAGCTCTGTCACCGGGCACTGGTGAGTTACTTTGCTCTCCACACTCCTTCTTCCTTCAGACTTATTTACCGCTAAAGGGACAACTTTATGATCAGGACATCCGCTTTATTTTTTCTGCTGCCGGTCCAGCACGACTCTGGCCTTCTCCAAGAGCTTAAAACAGACATTGCACAACAAGACTCCTTTCCTAATGCTCGAATGTCGTCCATTGTTTCATGATCATTTGAAGTCAGAGTTTTCTTTGCGCCATTCTTTTAAAAGGAAGCTAATGTTCCATTAGCACTTTTAATCATTTCTCCCTTTTGAATGCCGTCTTTGTTACGGAGGAACAGGTCGAACCTGCTGAGAGGTTCAGGCGACGGTCCCTTCCTGCGCAGTACAAAGCACAAACATGCGGTTATTAGTGTGTTCCAATGGTGGTGAACACAAACATGGTTTCCCCCGTGTTTGTCGTGTCCTCCAGAGTACCTGCGCAGTATCTCCCTGCCGGTGCCGGTGGTGGTGGAGGATACGAGCAGCAGCAGTGAGTACGGCTCTGTCTCCCCTGACAACGACCTCAACACCAACCCCTTCATATTCAAACCCAGCGTGAAGTGCTACAGCGAGAGGGAGGTCAAGGGGCCCCGGTCCCTCTTCCTCAGGTAGGAGCTGGATGTGCGTTCAAAGTAAATGGGGTCATGATGAGTGTTTTTTATACACGGAGTAGAGAGGGTGTGGATAGGGTTAACTGCAGAGAACTATTTCGTTTTCTCAGCACCTGTACCGATGACAAAAAGTGAAGTCATCTTCTTCTTCTTGTTCTTTATATGTGATCTTATTCTAATCTAATTTGGGGCATTTGTTCCTATGAAAAAGAACATACCATATTTTCCGGACTATAAGTCGCAGTTTTTTTCATAGTTTGGCCGGGGGTGCGACGTATACTCTGGAGCGACTTATGTGTAAAATTATAAAAAAAAATTATCATGTCATTTCACATGTTATTTTCACAGTAAACCGCAAGAGGGCGCTCTAGGCCTGTGTTGATAATTTCAGCATTGGCGGTAACTTATATCGGTATATATCATATAGTTGGAAGATAAACAATTATCATCTCAAATGTGGTATCCGCTGTCAAAACGACTACGTCGGATAAAGCTTCTACCTTTTGTAAATACATAATGAAATATATTCATGCAATTAATCATCTCTTCATTGTTCCAAAATTCGGAAATTGATTGCTCAGCTTTGAAACAGAAACAAAAAGCATGTGAATACATAATGGAAATATGTACACAATGGAAACAATGTCATTATTGTATAACAATATGAAATAATTTCCGCTGTTTCTGATTTTTAGATTGGACAAACACACACACACACAAACACACACTGCACAGTCAAATATAACTCCTCTTTCTTTTCTTAAATTGATCTTGACAGAAATGTATATCAAAGCAATGATGCATAAAACAAATTCACAGTAAGCCCAAATCTTTTTTTTTTTTTTACTTTTCAACAGCATTCCAGTTGAGAATTTCGAGGACCACAGCGCACCTCCGTCCCCCGATGAGAAGGATTCAGGCTTCTTCATGCTTCGGAAGGACAGCGAGAGACGAGCCACGCTGCACCACATCCTGACAGAGGACCGGGACAAGGTGGTCTCCAACCTGATGGAGGCCCTCAATCAGGTCGGTAATGAAAGGCGCCATTAGTCAGCGAACCAATAGGCCAGATACGGATGTCTATGGCTCACTTCAAATATTCCTATAATGGCCCGTGTGCCCCTCTGTTTGTTTGTTTTTTCCCTGCAGGGCTCTGAAGTATTGAAGCTGAAGCCTCAGCACATCTCCACCCTGGTGGTCAGCCTGGCCGACTTTGTGCGCATGGCGGACAGAAAAATCATCGCCAACACGTTGTCTCAACTCAAGCTGGAGCTGGACTTTGAAAGCGCCGCCATCAGTCAGCTGCAGGTGGTTCTGTTCGGCTTCCAGGACGCTGTGAGTCATCATCCAGATACACGGTTGCATGAAGTCGAGAAGGAAGTCGTTTGCAGGAAATCTCGGCTACATTTCGTCTGGCATTGAATATAATAAATCCAAATTACCCGGCATGTCTATGCGGAGAATCTATTCAGTTTTTTTTACTCCTTATTCTCGGCCTATCTGAGAATCAAGTTTCGAATTACAGCGGTAAAAAAAACTCAACTGTTACTTTGAGGCTTCGTCTCTGCTCATTTTCTTTTGCACCTATAACACGTGATTTCCTGTTTTATTATCCATCCCCTATTTGCAGGCAGAGCTGCTACCGGCCTCTTCAGAAACCATGTGCTCTGAGCACTTTAGTATAATTGCTGTCATTTTAGATGAGCCGCAGGCGGCAGCAGCAGGCTGCCATGTTGCTGCTCGCCCCTTCACAGGGATCGGACAGATAGCTTGTAACCTTTTAGTGAGGCGATAAAAGGGGAATACGTCAGGAATAATTGCACCTTCTGTAAAAAGCGTTCGCTCTGCTTTTCCCATTAGAAACGCAGTAATGCAGGTGAAATGACACAAGAGGAAGTGGTTGTTTTCATATTTGTATGGGGTGTGTTGCATAATGCTGCATTAAGATGAAGCTCTGATGCCTCCTGTTGGTCATCAATACAGTAGAGCAGTCATGCACTTGGGAAGATTAAAAGTTTGGTTTGCAGTGCATTGATTCAGAAGTACAACAATTAAGACTTATCATAAAATATCAGCAAACACAATATGATTGTTTAGTCACTGAGGCAGAAGACACTACGGTGAAGAAAGAGCCGTAAATATTCATAAAATGGCAGGAATTACGTCCTGTCTGTATCTTTAACTTCTGTACTAAGATGCATTTCACAGTGAAGCTGAATATTAAGCGGTGCACCATTACAAGTCCTTTACATTTAGTTGTGCTGCTAAAAAGTGGGTGCGTGTGCAGGATGAGTCATCATCAGTCAACATTAGAAATTATTTTAAACAAGGACTTCGATGTAGAAATAATTTGATACTAGTCTTTCAACATCTTTTTGGGAAAATGTAAACGTACCAACAAAATGAAGATTTTACAGTTTAACAATACGGCATTTTAACTACAAACCTGTACGTTTTCAGGTAAACAAAGTGCTACGAAACCACAACATCAAGCCCCACTGGATGTTCGCTCTGGACAACATCGCTCGCAAAGCCGTGCAGACTGCCATCACCATCCTGGTGCCAGGTAACGCAATCAGGGTCTCGAGCAGAGCACCTCTAAATAAGTTATCACTGGTCTGTCGGGGGGTTAACTGTGGGAGTTCCCCCGGGACTCAGTAATCACAGCTCTCTGCTGAACGGCAGACACGCGGGCGGCCGCAGATGTTCTGTGGTGACAGCTGAAACATTGATGTCCTGTACTTGGGCGCAATGGAGCAGTTTCCGTTTTTTACAGAAGCCCAGTTAACATATTAGCACAACTGCATCCTTTTTGCAGCAGCTTGTCCAATGAGTCTTGATCACGAGAATAAAACCAAGCGACCAATCTCGGCACCGTGCATCGACTGCATACTGAGACGAGTGTTGCACGGACAGCGATGACTTTGAAGAAGTGACATTTTTTGTAAATGTAATCCACGTGGAACGATTAAAGGCGTGCACCCGTACTAGTTTAGTTCTGATTAAAAGTTGAAATGTATTGGAATTACTATGATATCATTATCATAACAAACAAATTAAAATACAAATTAAAAGCACGTAAATTACATATTACCTATGCATGACATTAATTAAGGCTTCAACCTATTATGTGTTGTTACTGTGATAACCTATTTATCTTTAAAATGATATGTACTATTTTAAAAGTATTCCTTACAGATTGCTTGTTTTAATCTAACACTCTAAAACCACACAAAATATAATTTACATATTAGACATTAGATATTTAACAGAGAAAAGCAGCAAATCCTCACATGTGAGGAGCTGAAACCAGTGAATGATTATAACTTAAGAGATAACCCCAAAATGACTGAATTACCAAAACGTATTGATTTTGATTGCCGAGTTGATCGACGTTAGAACTCCATCGTAATGACCCTCGCATAATCACTAAAGTAAATAATGAAAGCGGCGTCCTGCGTCCGTGTGCAGAGCTGAGGCCTCACTTCAGCCTGGCCTCGGAGAGCGACCCGGCCGAGCAGGAGGACGCCGACGACGACGGCGGCGAGCCGGAGACGAGCTCCGCCCACCCGAGCCGGGCGCCCACTATTGCGGCGCACGACGACACCGTGGTCACCTCCGGAGTCAGCACGCTCAGCTCCACCGTGTCGCGCGAGTCCCACAACGCACAGCGCTCGGTGAGCATGGAGCTGGGCCGGATGAAGCTGGAGACCAACAGGTAGTCGAGGCGACGCGTTCAGTCGTTTCTGTTAGCGTTCATGCGTTTTATGAATTCACTCACGTGGGGTCTCCTCCCCTACGACTCGTTTGACTCCAGGCTGATGGAGCAGCTGCTGGAGAAGGAGAGAGAGTACCAGGCCATCCTGCAGCAGGTGCTGCTGGAAAGAGAGCAGCAGATCAAACTACTGCGGCGATCTGAGCCCACGGGTCAGCGCTTCCATCCCATTCAGCCCTTTCACGCTGACAGCACAGTATTTGCAACACTTTGGCCTTTACTTCCCTCTTTCCGTCCATCGTCGATCTGTTGTAAAAACATTGACACAGAAAAGAGCAATGTATTGCTGCAATTTAATTAGGTTCATTTTAAATTAATTATCATACTATTTACAGCACTATTGTTAAATGCATCGCACTCCTAGAAATGAGGCTGTATGTGCTTAATGAATGAGAAGGTTAGTTAAAGGATAAGTTCATAACATTAGCATAGTTTTGCTACAAGAGGTGGATTTCAAGTTGAACCCTCTAATAAGTAATATGTAATATGTCCCTATAACTCCAATAGTCAATGTTGCGGGGCTACAAAGCTGCAGAACGATGTTGTTTTGGCCTAAAGGAATCTGTTCCCTGTGTCCTCCGACAGACGTCCCGCCATCGCCAGGTCTCCCGCAGGGACAGAGGAGTCCACCCGCAGAGAGACGCGAGGACTCAGAGATGACCAGCTGGCTCAGGCTGCACGGCGCCGACCAGGACTCCGTGGACCGAGTGAGTCGCCGCGTTCACTCTGCAGCCGGACCTTTGCTTTTGTTAAGGTCACACAGTGGCCAAATAATACAGAACACTCCTTGAGAGACAACAGCTGTTTGTTGTTTCGATGTCAGTACTTCTGTGAGCAAGAGGGCTTTTTTAATACTGTCCTACTGAGCGGTGGGAAACTAAATCAAACAATGAGATAAACGCTGGTGCAGCGTTGTACAGCTATGACGAACGTTGGACTTCGTTAATCTGATGTGACTGCATGTTGTGTCTGCAGATACTGAACGAGGAGTACACGTTGAACAACATCCTCCACGATGTAACAAGAGATGATCTGAAGGGTTTAAGACTGAGGTATTTATTTTGAGGGTTTTTTTGCCTGTTCAACGGTTCCCTTCTGTGTTCGGTAAAAACATGTTGAAACTCGCATTTAAAAAGCATCGTAGATGTCTAAAGACCAGAAACAGTCGTGATTATGCAACACAGACAGCTCTTTGTTGCATGACCTCACCTTGGGTTTGCCAACCGGTAAGGGATTCATCTTAGAAGCTTGATTTCTCATGAATCATATAAGGTGTCCATAGTTTATTAACTGGCTGCTTGCACTACTGTTTTCATCTCCTTTATGTATTTATTTAAATTCTAGCTGCATACTGTCTCATAGAATATCAGGTTTTGCCTGTGGCGCCCCCCAATGGCAGTACATAAAAAAAGATCTTGAAAACTCTTAAAAGGCATTTGGATTAAACTCCCTGGAAACAGAGTTTAGACAAAGTCTTCCTTTTACCTGCTACATCAAACACATTTATAAGTGAGAATTGATTGTGAGAACAGAAATATTTATTCGTGGCGATCTATTACAACATCGTCACGGCTCTTGACTTTGGCGGGTAGCAGGTTGTTTTAAATGAATAAATCCATTTTTCTGCGGCTCATCAGAGCCAGGTTGCATTAATTTCATTGATTATAATCATGTAGAAAGCACTGTTTTCTTGTTGTATCGGATGTAATTATGCTGCTGTATCATTTACTGCTTTCATACCCTGTTTATCTATTTTCACTGTCATTAGATTACATTATTTGTGATCCTAAAAAACCTCTTCCTAAGGCTGTTCTGTTCTGTGCATCTACTAGACAGGAAAGGACTTTCGGTCTATAAGGACAAGAGAAGCGTCTTAAAATGCATTAGTTAGATTCTTGAAAATCTGAGTATTGGTTGTATCCAAGCATACTGCTTATTGTAACGTCTTTTCTCTTTCTCTTGTCAGAGGCGGGATCCTTTGTAAACTATGGAAGGCCATCACAGATTACAGACAGAAGCCAACCTGAGGCCTTAAGTGACGACAACCACTGAGAAAAGGCCAAACGTTTGTCCCAACAGCTCAGTGTTCTCCTCTTTACCTCAGTATTTATAAGAGCGAGACTTTTAGGAGAAGAAGCTGTGATTGCTGTGCGTGCAGAGCAGCCTACCACTCACACGCGACACTCTTTAACCGGTCGCATCAGAGTGCTTTGAATTGGACGGGGGGGGGGGGGGGGGGGGTGCCCTTTTGAGGGCATCAATTACTGAGAAGTGCCACTAGTTTTGCTCTGTCTGATGGACATTACTCAGCTTTTTGTTACAGGTGCGTTAGAAAATGACAACTGGTGAGAAAATAGTTTGTTAAATTATAAAAAACTGTCAAAACATGTTTCTCCTGTCTTTACAAGATGTAATGTTTACAAAATTGGAGACTACCCGTTTTCTAATACAAGCCTGACATACAAAATACTACATTCAAAATTGTCTGTTCTAATGTTTTTATCAAAAGTATCTTATCACTACTTTATTTAAGTGTCTTAATCTTAATTTTATTGCCATGTTAATCTGAAGGGAACCGTTTTTTTTTTTAAATCCATACTGAGACTTATTTAAATAGTTTTTCGCTCATTTCCTTTTATAATACAAACCTGCATTTTTATTTTTCATAAACGTGTAAATATTGTGTTATAGAATTATATGTGGAGGACATTTCTGTACTTTTGGAATCACATTGATAAACATACGGTAGTTAAATCGCCATTAGAATTGGGTCGCGTCTACAATGAACACGTGACAAATGAACTGTATAATATTGTATTTTCTAGAGTCAGAAATCATAGCATATATAATATTCAGTAAGTAATTTATATTACATTAAATGGTTTGCTCTGTTTTCTTTTTTTTTTGTACACTGACAAAATCTTCCTGTAGATGTGACCAGCAATCAGGTTTATGTTGTAATGCAAAAATCTCCCAAAGAGCCTTGACCTTTTGATGTCTGAAATGGGAAACCTATTCATTAGCAATGTGTCCGTTTTGTTTCATATCTAACATTATTCACGATGTTTGTGTCATAATAAAAGAAAATCTTGAAACTGTGAAACAGTTTTATAAATACTCTTTATTTTTATTTTTATTGAAAGAAAAGGCTGGGAAGTGCAATGGTTTATCTTACTCATATAAGTTACAACTGTAATTGAAATATTGTTAGATTTGTATACATTCTCCAGTGGCATTTTAGGTTATATTTCCATTTTAATGGAAAGTCGAAGCACCTTTAGTAAATGCAAATCACGGCTGTGCACAAATACGAAAATAAATTCTACCCATAAAGCCTGTCACGTCATAAATAGCACACGATAAACTGTACTGTTTGGCTTCAAAACAATTTCAGAGTAGCCCTCTGTAAGATTTTTTTTTTAAAGCTATGAAGCTTTCATATTTTGACTTCATATAACTGCTCAACGGAACTATTAAAACTACGTTTTAATATAGGTGAAGTCAGACAAGGGCCTCACATATTACTACAAAAACAAAGTATTTAAAAAAAAGCTAGAGCAATGAAAATGTTGTGTTGTTACTGTTAATTAAAGTACAGTGCGTCCATTTTTCTAAAAGCCAGCTCCATTATAAGGCAGAGAGAGGGAGGTAAACACAGCTGCAGGTGTGTCCCCTCACCACATTCGTCCTTCATTGTGACGTCAGCCCTACGGTCCAACCCCCCCCCCCTTCACCATGACAACGACACATTTCTAGCATCGTCAGAGGACAAACGCCCTGAGCCAGAGTACGAGTACTCCGTCAAGTACTGCGTTGTACACAAGTACCACGGGGCCGTGGTGCATGTAGGAAGCCTGCCCCCCCTCCGTGTGCGGTTGCGTCGGAGACCAGCCGGAGGCAGAGGAGGAAGGACTGCGCGAACAACATGGCTCTCTTTCAGCATCCCCGTCTGCTGCTCGCCTGCGTGGCGCTGTCGTCGGCGCTCCAGCGCGTCGACGCCCGATCTTTGCCCATATCGGATTTAAAATCCAAGATCTCCGGCGTGGAGGAGCTGCTGGAGGAATTCCGCCAGCAGCTCCAGCAGGACCAGACGCACCGCGCGGGCGACGCGCTCGATTCCTGCGCGGGCGACTTCGACGCAGTCGGGGAGCGCATCATCCGGACCAAGGCCTCCCTCGGCCAAGGGGCCACCTTCCTGCTGGGCCCGAACAGGGTGCACACCTGGAAGGACTGCCTGCACGCCTGCTGCGCCCAGCCGCACTGCACGGTGGCGGTGGTTCAGCAGGACCAGAGGCAGCCCGGGGACGGCGTCAGCTGCTACCTGTTCAACTGCACCCACCGGGGCACGAACGTGTGCACGTTCGCTCCGCAGCAGGGCTTCACCGCCTACAGCCGGAGCCCCAACAGCACCGCGCCGGGGCAGCTGCCGGTGTCACCCGGCGGTGCGGCCCGGGGGCCCGGTGAGGATGGAACGCAAGGTGGGGGATGAAAACAACGACACGGAGCATCGGGAGTATTCGGGTGTTAAAATCCTGCAGGGCTTTTACTGTGGTTCAGATACGTGGCATAAATATATATTTTTTTTTTACTAAACGTGCAGGTGGAAACATGACTTATGGTGTAAACAAAGAATCAGCGTCACGCGGTGATTTGTAATATGGTACTTTGTTTTGTTAGTATAATCGTCATACAACTTACATAACTTTATTGTGCTAAAGAAACCGTGACTCCAGTCTTTTTCCAGTTTATTCCCTCTAGTATGTAGTCAGCCACATAGCAACTGCTTCTAATCTTGATAAAGCAGGCAGACTGGGTAAATGATTTGCAAAAGTATATCATGTGAGACCAGCAGCAGGTGTTATTTTATTAGGGAATTCAACAAAAGCAAGACAAGTGGAGCTGGAGTTACAGAAATAGTGAAATAATAGTATGCTAATAATCTGTTGTCTGTATGTTCTTATGGCTGATTGATTACTGTTGGAGTAAAGTAACATTTTCAAATATTATTTTGTTTCAGGTTGAAATGAGTATTTGGTGATAATTTAAGGTGTCATTCTCAACTGAATTACTTCGACCAAACAAAGGCATCACTTTTAGCTTTTAGGAAATTGTCATTGGTATAAATAAGCAATAATAATATATATCTTATATTCAAATGCATACCATTTAAACCTAGTCGAGGTATTTGTAATCATCATGCAATACAGTGATGAGATAATATTATATAACAACAAGATAAGTACCAATGTAGTACACATCCTTTATACCATTCTGTTTTTTTCTGTGCGATGATGCAGATGCGGATGAGCCTCCTCGCAGTGACGCCGGACAGGACGTGGTGATCCAGCTGCCCACAGACTGGGCCGTCCTGGATGGACGGGACAGTGTGGACGACCTCGGGATCAACCGATATGAATGGACTCTCGTTAAGGGGGACACGGCCATCAATATGAAGGTCAGTGTAAGTGCCTGCCGATGCTCACGGCATCTTGCCAGGAAATGTTTTTAATGCCTTTTAAAATTCGGGACGCTTCATTTGAGAATGAAAGCGGTTTGTCACGGTTTAGGTTCATTTCCTGTTTTGTTTTGTAGTCTGCTGTATCTTGTGTCCCTGGGGTAACTTCACTTCCTGCCTTGTTTCCAACTGTGTCCAATCACCTGCACCTCCCCTGTGTATTTAAACCCTGTGAGTCTGTTGTCCCTGGTCGTGTCATTGTTAAATATTGCTGTCGAGCATCTCCAGTGCCGGCCCGAGCCTCTTGGGGGCCCTAAGCAGAATTTGATTTGGGGGCCCCCTCTCACCATGCAGAGTCACCTGTGCTAGAAGATTATTGGCACAAATGTCACGCTATACTGTTATAGCGAAAATTATAAACGAATACAGTGAGGTTATAATACAAAACTAGGGCTGCTTGCAGCACTGAACGGGCCTTAGCCTCCCCTTGCATGTCGGGGGGGGGCAGCTGTCAGCCAGACACGTGGTCAAAAAGTGAAAAGAGAAAAAGAAAATCTGGTGCCAAGTAGGAATCAAAGTCAGATCTCTGGTTCCCTAACCAGACACTTTACGTCTAAGATATCATCCACATCATCCACACCTAAGCAGCCGCTTAGTTCGCGTATGCCTCGGGCCGGTCCTGAGCATCTCCTTCCTCCTTCCTCCTTCCTAGTCTTTATTTTTTGCCTTTTGCCTTTTTGATTCTGGGGTTTGTTTAGTAAGTTCGACTAATAATGTCCTTTTTGTTTTTGGAAAACTCTGCATTTGAGTCCTGCCTTCCACCTCGACGACCTACCTCTGTGACCCTGTTAACTCACACCAGAGGAACCAGAGTGAACTGACAAAAGATACAAGGAATGCTGTTTGGTTCTCTGTTCTCTCAGGGATCAATTGATTCTAATATTGTTATTTACACTATAAAGAACAGTCCCTAATCGCTCCTGTAGACACAAGTGTTAAATTGCTTGTTTGAATTAGTTAAGTCAACGAGGCAAATAGTGTCCGGAGCTCCATAATCCCTTGCTGTATCAACAAAGATAAGGAAAGATAAAGAGTTTATTATGTCCAAACCTGCTCAAAGGACAGCGCAATGTCGGAGCCTGACCGTTGTTCACAACCTTTGATGCAACGTGGGTCCCGTATAACGAGAGTCCATCTCTGGTCAATTTCCACCAGAAAAACGTTGGCACACAGCAGACATTGTATCTTTGGAAAAAATGAAGTAAAATAAATATTCTCTATTTTATATTCATTGTACTTGAACAAATATAACATTACAAATTGTAGCAAACACTAACTTGAGAGAGAAAAGTCTGTCAGTCCAGTGCACATGATACATTGACGTCTGGACATGTGTGTTGAAGGCGACTCATCCGGGGCTGCTGAAGATCAGCGGCCTCCAGGAGGGAGTGTACTCCTTCCAAATGACTGTCACCGACACCGCGGGCCAGAAAAGCTCCGACAACGTCTCAGTTACTGTGCTGGCACCGAAGCACCATGCAGAAGGTGAGGCGCTCCACCAAACATTCATCGGCGTTGGGAGTTCACTTCAAGGTTGTAGTTATTTCTCAACAGGCGCATGTGTGAGAAATTGCTGCTCAACTAGTGGAAATGGCAGCAGTAATAACGCTACAACATTAAAGACCCTTTCCCTTTTCAAATCATCGAAAGCTGGGTTTATATGGTCCCATCGCAAGACGATTACAAGATGGATAACTGTACGATTTTGTGGCCACAGTTTGCACAGGTTTCTGTTCAAAGTACCAGTTCAAGTGTGATGACGGCTGCTGTATTGACATCACGTTCGCCTGTGATGGGAAGCAACAGTGCACAGACCGCTCTGATGAAATCTTCTGCCCAATCTGTAAGAAACCCCTTGTTGTTTTTGTTAATTTTTTGTTTGCTTGAATCAAGAAAGACAAAAAGCAAACGCATATAAACACACACACCCTTAATCTATTAGTTTTTCTGTGATTCCTTTAGTTGACAGCAACAGGAAGTCGTCGACCCGCCATGGTCTCGTATCCCAGCCAGAGGAGACGGAGGACGGCTCAATGCTGCAGACTGGGCCCAGAAAGACCATCGAAGACCTCATGCCACCTCCGGACAGGAGCAAGGCCGCTTTCCCTCTAAATCCCAGTCGAGGGGGGGCTTCAGACGGTCAAGGTAAAGTTGTGTACGTGTCGGAAAAAAGGAATTGTGTCGCACCAAACCGAGTGCTAATTCCAAATACCCGGTTGGATAGCGATCTACAAGCATTTCTGTGCATAGCAGCAGATGGAGGCCCTGTAGGCGGCCATTGAGTCATCGGGCTGAGCTCAAAAAGGCTGGCGAAGCCACAGGGCCACCCGGCGTTCTCTGGGAAAGCAGATTTTTGCCCGCATCTTCTCCGAGGACCGGAACAAAGCCCCTCTGTCCGCTCCGCCATCTGATCCCCGAATCAGGCTCGGACTGTCCAAAAGGGTGTCGCCTAGATTTGTTACATTCTCAGGAGTCTTTTCTTCCGTTCACGAATGCTCGCTCTCAAAACTAAATGGTTGCCTGGCTTAGAGGATCCCTCTTTGTTTAGGGCGACAGTTGTGCGTATTGGTGCTAATGGGAATACCTTAACTCTCCTCAGGCTGCTTTACTTTATTTCCTATGCCTATGATCAATACTGTTTATCTTACACAAAAAGGTTGAACGTTTCTGAGAAG
Organism: Apeltes quadracus; assembly: GCA_021346845.1. NCBI lineage: Eukaryota > Metazoa > Chordata > Actinopteri > Perciformes > Gasterosteidae > Apeltes > Apeltes quadracus. The sequence continues at coordinate 5,983,205 of CM037934.1, read as the reverse complement.
TTGACTGCCCGACTCGCTCTCTGTTGCTGTAGATCCGTGTGCTGCGGCTCCGGTTGTCGGACCGTGTAAAAGCACCTTCCCACGCTGGTACTATGACCAAAATGCGGGAGAGTGCAAACACTTCCTGTATGGCGGTTGCCAGGGCAACCATAACAACTTCCTCCAGGAAACAGACTGTGTCAGTGAATGTATCCAAAAAAGTGAGGATCTGCTTCTCCTTCTTTGACTTTGATTTTTACTTTGATTTTATGATTCAATTCAAATTATGAAAAAAATCTTTTTATTTCATGGAAACATCTTTTAGGTCCGGCTTTCAAACCAGCAACTGTGGCTCCTCCAACCACCAAACAGACTGAGATCGGTAAAGCTGAAGCGCATTTCAACTAAAGTTAATTCCAATACCAGTGAATGTTTCAAAATCGAATCATCTTTACGTACCTTCCTTCAAAGCTGCCTCAAAAGTGTCCCTGAGCCGGGCCGAGAGCATCCTGCCCGTCTCCAAGCCGTTTCCAGTGATGGGAGGGCATCCGGTACCAGAGTCCGGTATGGTTTGGTTTGAATGTACCTCGTGTTCTTTTCTACGTGTCATTTTCTTCCCTATTTTCCGAATGGCCTCTGTTACCTCCTGAAGGTGCGATCCTTCCTCTGACGCTCGGCCTCATCATCACCGCTCTGCTGCTGCTCATGATTGGCTGTCGCCTCAGACTTGTCGGACACAGGCTGAAGAAAGCGCGACCCCTCACCACAGAAGAGTCTGATTACCTCATCAACGGCATGTACCTGTAGCGAACACGCTCTGCCAATGTGTGAAAAGAGATACAACTACGCCGTCGCCGGTCACGGCCTGAGCCGCAGCCAGAGCCGGAAACCTTTTGCATTTGCACACTGTGTTTTCCTGCAGCCTTGTGTCTGTCATTTCTGCTGTCAGATGGGAAACACCCCCAACTCTTTGCTGTCATGAACGTTTCTGAACATAGCCCCACTGAACTCCTCTCACTGGTAAATCCGCTGCAGATGTCGCCTTTAAAGCCATTGACATACATTTAGACGCTTGTTAATTCATAATTATGGGGTGTGATTTTGAATACACGATGGACATTAGTGAAATACTGCCGTCTACATCATCCCCCGATGATTTCTAGGGCACAACAGTACAAGAGAGCATTTTTCTTTGTTAAAATTCCTCAAAGGCAGGTTCATTTGATATCAAACATCATTATTTGCACAAAAATATGCTGTGATTTTTGCCACTGGGTGGCACTAATGTGGCGTGGCTGTGCTGTACATTTCACTTATTTTTTTTATTTTTCTGTAAATTTGACCAAACTTATCTGGACTATCTACTATATTTGCACTCATGTATACCCTCAAAGGGCTGCCGTTCATGTGTGTTATTAAAGCGTGTTATATATCAAAAAAACACTAGAGCTACCAAGTTATTTCTAAAAATGCTGAAATGTATCTTTTCCCACTGCTTTTGCACATAATGAAATTACCATTGATAAAAACTGAGAGCTTTATAAAGCAAAACCGGAAAGGTATAAAAACACAATACTAAATAGGTTGCAAAACAGAAAATAGTTAAGAGAATAAGAGTTTACATCTTATTTTTGTCACCCTCAGGAAATACAGTGTAATATATCTCGGTATCTAGCGCCACCAGCCCAGTGGTCCGTCGTTGTGGCTGGAAACGGTACTGCATCTGATGTTTTACTCGCATTGCTGAGAAAAATAACAGAACAATCTATTGGCTCGTATTTCAAAACACATAAACAGTGGTATAATGACAAGCGTTTGGATATAGACAGCTTTCCACCTCCTGTGCTGCAGACTGATGAATGAAACACTCAAATTAATCGATATTAGTGGATTAGTGGATAATTGTCTGATACTTTTGATTTTAAGTGTATATTCAATTGTAAAAAACACATTGTGTCTTGTTAGTTTCATTTAGATGTTGAAGGGTTTACTCTCCACGATTACACACAAATGATATGCAACGTTCATTCAAAGTCTGTATTACATACCTATACTCCTGTAAAGATGAAGCACTTAAGCTGTCATATTGGCGGAAAGGTTTACAAAAATGAAATGTAATAATAATGGAAGATCAGCAAAGCATCCATTATCCTTTAAGAAAAATAAAGGAAATCCTTTTGTTGGGTAGTCATCGATGTATTGGGGGCTGGGTAGTGCCAAACAAGTCGGTCTGCTGAACTCACCAGCCCGCATTCATAATAAAATGTAAATCAAACACTCTGTTGCACTTAGATTAAACAACAAGGCAGACAAAAACATAAGCATCTCTTTATTTTCACGTGCCATTCCATAAACTCCGACAGCCATACATCATCTTCAGCCAAAGTAAAATGTGCTTTTTCATTTAGAGAAACAAAAACATTCATTTGCTTTATATCGTTGAAGTTTATTTTGGCAAAGCAGTGACTACCAGTGACAGAAAGAGCCTGCATTCATACGCTGATGGAAAACCAGCACCAGAAAGCAAAAACACAGCCCCGCATGCGTGTGTGCGTGCTTGTATGTGCACGCTGTTGTCAGTGCGCGACTCTCTTTGGAGGATATTCAGTGCGATCCAATGTGTGGCTTATTCTGTGTAGAATACTGTGAACACTGCTGCTCATCAGAGGTTGTGTGGCTCCACCAGGCCATAGTGTTGCCTGTGTGTATGTTCCGCATACTGCTCGTAGGGGGAAAGCTCATCTGTTAGCAGAAAGGTCGACAGTTGGATGATCCACTCACACGGGCGCGCGCACACACACACACACACACACACACACACACACACACACGCTAGTGGACTGATCCAGCGTTTCTGCCACATTCAGCTTTGATGTTGCTGAATTGTAGTGATGTAGAAATTGCTGATTGCATTTCAAATGGTGAAACAAAAAATAACACAATCAAAACCGAAACTCCAGCAGTTAAAAATAATACAAACAAAAAGATGCAGGCCTAAAAATAAAAATAAAATAAATGTCTTCTCCAATTTTTTTCTGTGCCAAGCTTCAAGCAGTCTTTCTTCCCGGCCCGCCTGGGCTCTGGACAACGCGACACTCTAGTCCACCGTTAGACTTAAACAAAAAGAGCATGTTTTGTTATGCTTTGAACAAAATGTCATCGGCCCGATTGACCCAGTCCAAGTTCTCTCCAGGCTCAAAACTGAAAAAGGTGGATCACGGACCTTCTCCCTCTTCAAAGTTCATCCCTGCGACAGAAGTCAAAATGTTAGGAAAGGCTGAACGAGAAGAGCGGCGTGCGAGAAGCACCCGTGCAAAAACAGAATCAGAAGCACATGCATTAAATGCACACGGTTATTGGGTTTTTTTGTCCACGTCTCACAGAAGATCAAACAAAACAGCGGCGCAGTTTGATTTTAGTGTCTTTTAAGCACTCAAATTAAGAAAGTAGTTAAGCTCTGGATAAACCAAACATCAGCCTTCACACGGCTGCTGTTTCAGCTTCTCTCATGTTTGAGTAACCAAAACGACCATCACTTCAAAAGGAAGGTTTTATTCAACCAATCTGGACCCGTGTGGTTCAAAAATTAAAGATAACTGGCGGACACGTGCAGTGAGTTGGTATGGTGTGGAAAAAGCAAAAATAAACATCAGAACAAGCAGCCAAACGCAGCACTGTTGTGATCTGTTGCCTGCTCCAAGCCACACCATTTCACCCGTTCCACTGTGAGAGGAGGAGGGCGGGGGGAGGGGAGGGGGCGGGGAAAAGAAGTCACTTCCACCTGGACCACTGCTTGTCTTTGTCTGTTAAAGGCACATAAATCACTCCCATCAGGGGCTTCATTTTGGTGCTGCCGTCCTCCAACTTGTCATACTGCTCCAGCATCTGGTTCCCCCCCGCCGGGCCGACGGGCAGAATCAGCCGGCCGCCGGGCTTCAACTGGTCCAGGAGCTGAGGGAGAAAGCAGGCCAGTCAACGGCGGGATGACACCAAAAGGACTGAACCAACGAGCAACATACATTTGAACACACACATTGATTCCTTGCTGGGGAAAGGAATTGTGGATAATCGAGAGACTCACAGCTTGGGGGACATTGGGGGCCGCTGCACCGACGTGGATGGCATCGTAAGGCGCTTCCTCGGTATGGCCCATTCGCCCGTCTCCCACTGAAACACACACACACACACACACACACACACACACACACACGCCATCCGGTTTCATCTGTTCTTTCTGTCTCCTCTGCATTACCCATTTAAGAATTACTGTGAGGACAACTGCTCTTTTAGCCTGTATCTGACAATGTTCTACATTTGTGTTTAATCTAGTGATTATTGTTTCAATTTACTTGTTGATTCTTTACTCTTAGAAAGGTCACAAAGACATAGAGTCCATTCACGTGTTATAAAAGCTTTTGCGATAGATGATAATACTGAAACCATTTTCACTCTATACAATAGGTATCAGTAATGTGAGGATATGTTTGAGGAAGTGCATGAACACAGAAGACTTCTAAATCTACAATTTCATGAAAAGACCGCAAAAAGGCATCGCGTCTGTTGTTACTTTGCGATGGTTTGTGTTTATTTAAAAGTGTAGAAGCACTGAGCTCTGGTCTCCGCTCACAACTTTTCAGGCAACAAAAGAATTGTTAATTTTAAGTCATCAGCTTTATATAGTTAGTTTATTGAAACTGTGTAGTTACTGACAAATTAAAATGAGTAATCAAAGCACAAACTGTGTATTGGGTCGCACATCTGAAAGCAGGCACTCACTGATCAATTATTTAGCAGTGCGTGGCCGCGCCTACCGAGCTACTGTGAGTTCGGTTGCCCTCTAGAAGAGAAGACGGGCAGAGCTAAGAAGCGTCACACGGTGCATTCTTGGGTAATAACAGCTGACACTTCAACAACTCGTAAGAACAAGAGAAACTCAACCTTAGATCAAAGACATCTTACCTAATAGCGTGACTCTGCCCGATGTTATCAAACTGGGGTCATCCTTCTTCACATTAGTTACAGAATCATCTACCAGCTCTTTGATATGATCAATTCCTATAACTTTCCCTTTCGGGCCGACCTGTAAAGCACAGAGGGAGCAACGGTGCTCAGCTGACACAAAGGCAACGCCACAACAGACAGAGTTCATCATTTTATGCTGAACTGGTTGACAAGCTAATTGATCAGTTCAAATCCATCAGAGATTGAAAGAGATTGTGTGTGCGTGTTTACCGTCGCGCGTGGCTCACCATTCGTGCAAAGCAGGCGGACAGGATCCCACTGCCGGAGCCCACGTCCAAAGCTTTGGCTCCGTCATACAGCTGGTCGTGTAGAAGCTCCAGGGCGTAGGCGTGCTGGGTGGAGGGACGGAGGAAAGCTTTAAAACCCCAAAATAAAAAAATAAAACTGTTCACAGTTGTGATTCACAGGATGCAGCAGTGTTTTGAAGTCATACCATGTGTGGGGCGCTGATGGTTGCTTGATAGCCTTTTGGTTGAAGAGAGATTTTTGTTAGTTCCTCCCGCTGATGTCAGAGGGTAATGCGATGCATGAATGAGGTGAGCAGACGTACCTATCGACTGTGGAGAGTCCATGTACGGATTACACCTAGAGAAATGGGCTCGGTCTGTGGCCAGCATGACTTCATAGACCTTGTCGGACTTAATAATTCCATTTTCTGAGGATGGAAAAGTGTTTATGTCACTGTGTGTTATGGAAATAATGATTCTAAACAGCAGGTTGTCTTGCAGCAGATGCAAACAGAAGTTCATAGAAAACACAAACATGTAGGCAAGGAGAGAATTCAGCGATTGTAGGCATTACACAACCAATTACTACGATGTGTGGTGCCTCTGGGGTTCGGGACAAACAACCCGCCATAACAGGTGCAGCAGCTCGCCTCATTACCCCCTCTGCCCATCGTCAGATCCACATGCTGTTTTAGGATATTCAAGCTGCTCGATGGACACCCACTTGTGATTTCGGAAATTAAAACACTCCATGCGGGCAGACTCCAAAATGTTTCATGCCTGTTAAAAAGCTCTGAGGATTCAAAAGTTAAGCCCCTCGATGATGCAGACAAACGTCATGTCGCTTCGAGTTCCCACCAACACATGTCTGGGTGCTGAACTTATGAAGCAGTCAAGGTTTAAAAACAAATAGGACTGGGTGAACTATCACTGCTTTCAGAGCAAGGACCATTTCAGAAACGTTGTGAATTGGTATGCATCCTGTGAATGACCTGCTTAAATCCACATTATGCGAACTCCGTGTCAAGGGAGGGGTTAGAAATAGAAAAGAAAAATGCATTTGCAAAGTGGACAGACATCACAATGCTTTTCGATATGCAGCATTTTAGAAGGCCTGCACGCCACAGCGTTTGTTTTTGTTAAGAAGCAACTGGGCCATGACTGTGCATGACTGTCCATTCTGCTGCATTGCTCGGCGGACTGCACAGAATATAAATAGCCCTGGTAGACACTTAATATGGAAACTGGACTCGCACACTTTGGTCTGAATAGGTCATCAAGTTGAATGTAACTAAAGTCACCATGTCTGATCGGAGTTTGCACGCTGACGTCCATTCTTAACTACCTAATGCACAGCATCTGACTGCAGAATGAAACATGTGGCTCTCATGACATTTAGTAGACTTTACACCGTAGTGAACACAACTCCATGCTGCCCTGTTCGATCACACTACAACAAAGAAGCAGAATAGAAAGGACGCCCCGCAGTTGTCAGTTTCGTCCACATGAGGGAACGACTCAATAGTAGCCGTCAATGAACGTGGGCAGGGCAACTTGCGGCGGCGCTATCGCTAGCTGCAACGTCCCAAATGACGCACATAGCTAAAGGCTAAGCTATCCTCACACACAAATTAAGTTGCAAAACATGACCTGAAATTGATGTGATTTGTCTGTTGCGGGTTTTTGTGCAGCAACGGGTGGCATGCACGGGGCAAACGGAGTTGGGGAAAGGATGGAGAGGAGGGGAGCGCGCGCGCGAGAGAGAGAGGTTACTAGCGCGAGGTCAACAACAACATAGCTTAGCAACCAGCTAGCTAGCGTCACGCTACTCCTGCGCTTTTACTCGCCGCGGAACCAGCGTTAAACCGATAACGGGCGGCATGTGTGCAAAAGACGTCGCTGCCGCCGCCGTGGATAAAACCAGTAGGACTTACTGCGGAGGTTGTTAACAAGCTCTGCGTGGCTCGCTCCTCCGGATTTCCAGGCCATTATTAAACACACTTTGCGGAGTAAGTAGACAGCAGCTGTCAGTGCCGCGCCTGCGCCGACCGTTTTCCCGAGGAAACTGACAACCTCCGTGGCGGACGGTGGAGCGGCCGAGACGTCACTAGGCATCCAAATACGTTTTACGAACACCCACCGTAAAGCAGAGCAGGGACATCTATCGAACCAAATAAATAGTCTTTGGTTTTAATAACAGCCTTAGCTAAGAGTGATACAGGAAAGGTCACATCGATGACTCTTTTTGATCACAGTTGCCGCAGTTTTTTGGACGGTGGCCGGTAGGTGGAGTGCAACACTAATTAAAGCATTTTATCTGAAGGAATTAAGGAAAATATACAGACATTGACGTTATTAAATATACACATTTATGTTTTAGTTGTTGATCAAATTTTAATTATGTATATATAATTGAAATGTCATCGTTAACAATAGTTACACTTTCATGATTTGTATAAGGAAGTAACACAAGGAAGAAACAAACGAGCACATTTAAGCAATTCCTTTACTATTTATTATATATAATTCAGATAAAGTAGTTTATGAACATTTCGAAAAATAAATGAGCATTGCGTTCAGCTTCTGATGAACAAACCAAACGCAAGCATCCACTTTGAATCATTTTTTTAGTGTATAAAATGATATTGTTTTATGATAGGGTCCATCCAACTTTATGAGCAATCGGACGTGATAGAGGAATCAAAAGAAAGTATTACCCCAAACGGAACGTGTTATAATGTGCGAAAAGTCGACTGATTTGATAGTTTGACCTTGCGCAGCCACCGTAGTTACGTACAAAGTAACAGGCGGGCACATTTCGGTTTGCCTCATACATGCTAAGCTAACATAGCGATCTTTGATTTAATGTACCGTTTTTGAAACCGTTCCTATGGAGAATATAAACGCCAAGTACGTTTCCCAGAAAATCAGTAAAACCAGATGGAGGCTCGTGTCGCATTCGTCTTTGCAGCAGCCAGATATCTTTGCGACTGGCTCGTGGGATAACGAGGTTGGCAAATTGTCACTTCATTTCAACAATAATCAGAGTGCCAAATTTCTTTAAACATTCTGTCAATTTCAGAAGATTTTGCTTATCGACTTTCTTACACATACTGTAGCTGTCAAAAGATGATTTAAGACATGTTATGAATTCTGCGGTGTTGTTTTGGCGTTCAAGCAGTGCATGAAGACATGTTGGATTAGCTTTAGAGAAGTAAGAAGGAGACGCATGTTTTATTAGTTGTTATTTAACGTTACTACTCAAATATAAAGGCTGGCTATGTGAGCTAAACCCCTGACATTTAGAGACAAATGTCCTTTTGGATATTCGTATTCTGCTAGCCTTGTCTCCTGTACTTCCACATTGACGATGATAAAACAAATTCAAACCGAGCTTGAATAAATGGGTGATGTGTATCTGTTACAGGTTAACAAGATTTCATTTTGGTCCATTGGGAATCATGGAAGTTCTGAGATGGACGATGGATTTGAAGGAGATCCAAAGCTTTTATGTGAATACAAGCACGATGGAGATGTTCTGGACCTTCAAGTAAGACACCCGCGGGAATCTAACATTAAATCTAATATTTCAGCCTAAAACTGCTACAGATGGAAATAAAATAAAGTTCACTGGGAATTGTAACTTCACAGATGTAACCTTTTCTCTTCTGATCCCTAAATCTTTTAAAAAGACATTTTTAAGACATAATACTGAACAAAATGATAATACAATGTCATTGTATTTTTTTTAGGAGAACATGACAGTTGACATTGTACTAAGAAAATCAGATCACACTCATCTATGGTTTCATTTTCTTTCAGTTTTTGGACCAAGAAAGAATTGTCACAACATCGTCAACTGGAGCAGTCACCATTTTCCGCTTTCACCAAAACAGTCAGGTAGACACTGATCGATGTTTCTTTCAGTTGCACTTAGGGAAAGCTTGTAGACATTCAAAGCAGACGGTGGGACAATAAATCCTATTATTATTATGATTCTATTTATTATTAGAGTTTCACTCTTGGCACTCGTCATGGTGATCCTGACACGGAAGATTTTAGAAAATTAAACCAGGCAAAACAATTGAAAACAAGTTTGAAATATATACACAGACACAATCGATAAATACAGATGGTACATCTTTAAAGTCACTAGAGTATATGTTAACAATCCTGTTCAACTTTCACAAGATAAACATTTAAACTGGTTCTGATGATCTGAGCAAGGGATTACTATGGCGAGATTATCCAAGCTTTACGTTTACATTTCTGAGGCCATCTGCCCTTTTGTGAAAGTCTTTTTAAAACTTTGTCAAACCTTATTTAACAGGACTAAAGTCACCTCGAAAGACCAGGGAATGGCTGAACAACGTGTTGCAGTTGAAGGAAGGGAATGTTGGATTAAGTGCTGATATATAAATCATGTAATCCGACGTTGCCATGTCATCTCTCCCTTGACTGCAGACAATATCAGTTTCTCAGCGCTGGCCAAGAGCTCATGGTTACCCATGTGAAAACGCTCCATGTACTGGTGTTGTGTGCAGCAGTCCTGAGATTGTTACAGTTGGTGAAGATGGCAAAATCATCGTTTTCAGAGCCGACCAGGAAGACGTGATTCGAGTTATAGGTTAGTTTGAGATGAAGCCCCCCCTCCCCCAGAATCCCAAACCCAAGCAGATGATGGCGTCTTCAGGCCATGTAAAGTGCAGAGAATAATGTGGTGGTGTTGTTTTTTTTTTGTTTTTTGTTTTATTATTGGACGGTTTAATCTTGACAGAGAACGCAGACAGCAGCACCATTCATGCTGTGACGTACCTCAGGACGACGGAGATTTTGACGGTGAACTCCATTGGCCAACTCAAGCTGTGGGACTTCAGACAACAGAGCAACGCACCGTCCCAGATTCTGTCCTTGTACGATCTCCACAGTTGTCTCCAAAAAATGGCCGATCTATAGATTCTATAGTTTTCTAAGCGGCTATGATACGTTATTTTCCTTTCAGGTCCGGGGACAGAGTCCCTCTGCACTGCGTTGACAGACATCCAAACCAGCAGCATATTGTTGCCACCGGGGGGCAGGACGGCATGCTCTGTGTGTGGGACGTGCGACAAGGCAGCACACCTTTCTCCCTCATGGAGGCCCACTCGGCTGAAAGTAAGATTTTATCGGGGGCAGATTAAGGAAATGTACGAATGAATCCTGATGCGGTTGTGTATAATATTTCATGTTTGCCACGACTTCTGATTGGTTTTATTTATGTTTTTCTTTGGTTTTCTGTCCAGTGTGGGAAGTCCACTTCCACCCGACCAACCCAGATCATCTGTTCACATGCTCAGAGGATGGTTCACTGCTGCACTGGGAGACGTCCACACCTTCAGACATGCCCTCCTTCTTACAAGGCAAATACAACTATTCTGTCTGCTTTTCTGTTTAACACCGTTTTAGAAAGAAAAAACAAGCCAAATTGTATCATAATTTGCCAACAATGTCCACATGATATATAATGTAAATAATATTCTAAACATTAGGGGAAAAGGTCAAAGACAAATTTTTCATGCAGGTACCTTGTGTCCCTTTTTCAAAGATGATATTCTAACATAATGCCTCTGTGAAAAATGATCATAGTGTGCAGCGTTTTTTTAGTTTGCACAAGCCATTCTTACTGTTTTTGGTATGAAAAATATAATTACTTATTCGGTGGCTGACTGATTAAACATTAACATATTTTTATATGATGTAATGTTATAGCTTCTAAAAAGTTGTTTTTGTCTTTGCAGAATTGACATTATTTAAGAATTTAGTGGTAGAATATAAATAAGAACATTTACTAAATTACTTTTACAGTTTAATTGAGTTTTCATTTCTGTCAACAGTCATTCTAGTCTTCTAAAGCTTTTAACATATTTTATCTGCAACACAGTTGACAATGTTGCAGCATAATCTCATAGAATCTATGTCTAATCTATATCTTCTACACATTATTTAATATCTTCTGGTTGTCAGAACAATCGACAACCCACAGATTTGCATGCCAAGGAAGCTTTACACCAACAAAATGCTACTGATAATAATCAAAGTGACCTTTCCATAATAAAGATGTTCGTATTATTTTCAAGGTGGCAGGAACAACAGTATGATATCTCGCAGCGCAATGGCCCCAGCTGGAGGGAACCAGTCTCTCATCAACGCCTGGCTCAGTGGAGACTCCAGTAAAGGCCGTCTGGAGACGACTCACATGCTGCCCAGCCAGACACTGTCTGTCAACACTTTGGATGTACTTGGACAATGTCTTGTCTGTGGGACTGATGGAGAAGCCATTTTTGTTAATAGACAGGTCCCAGTTTAAAAGAGTTGTGCGAGACAACTTGTGAATGGAGATCTGTTTATTTTTCATCACTGGTTCAACGTTTTTTTAGATGACTCCAAGCAGTGTATTTCAATGATAATTTTTTTGTATGGATTTCATTTAAAACGGTTTTGAATAAGTAAATAAAAGCAAATGTCTCATGAGGCTTACTGTCTTGTAGTAAAAGTATAAATTCCGCACTAGATCATGCTTAGTTTTGGTAATTTTATTTTTTAAATCTCATCACATGGGATGTTACACCACAACCCTTAAGTCCTTCACTCCTGTGTTCTTTTTTTCATACTGTTGCAGTGACTCCAAACCTGCATCTTTCCAGTTAACATTTCAAATACTGTTGTCGCAATCACCTTTATGTCAAAATATCTCTGCTGGGAATTTTGAAAAACATTTTTTACCAATTCAGACCAAATGTGTCCAGGAGCGATGTGTGAATAGAAGGTAGAGATATGTACCTTCTACCATTTACAATGGAGTGAAGGGAAAGACTGCTCTGGGTAACGGAGGTGAACTTCCACGAATACGTCTCAGGGCTACATCCGGATTTCCTTTAGAGTTAAAGTTTGGTGATGGTTTTTAAAAGGCAGGTTTTGTGTGCGTTGTTGTTAATTATCGCTTGAACTGAGATCTGAGATGTCTTGTAGATTAAGATTGAATCAAAAAAGTTACTATAGTTACTTTCCTCGTTTTGTTGTGAAATCTACCGGAAGTGTGTGCTGTTTTTCTTTAACATATTCCTGTTGTACTTGTCATTCAGACATCCCAGGAATTCATGAAGACCAGGGCCAGCCAGCTCGGCATAGCGGGGACATTTTAACTTAAAATCACGCCATTAACACCGTGAATGGTCAAGGAAATATCGTTTGCTGTCAAAATAAGAAAGGCGGCACCTCCTGACGTGGGTAAGTTGTTAGACAAGCTAACAACTCAACTGTTGCCAGTTGAGTTCCGAGCTAGCAGCTAACGTTAGCTAGCGCAACCTGTTGTTGAACTAGCCTAGCAGAAATGGATGCCTTAAACACACAGGCCGCGAAGGGGCTGCTTCGTCGCTTGATGTAACATAAGGGGGAATTGTCCAGTTATAGACACCCCCATGCCCCGTGAATGACTATGTGATGGAGGTATATGGGGGAATATGACAAACGTTAATATTATTTATCACAACACGCGAGAGGAAAGTTCTGGCTTGAAAGTATATCCCTCTGTTAGCCTGAGCGGCTAACTCCGCTAGCAAGTGTACGTGACCTCTTTGTGAAGGAATAACGTACTTTTTCTTCTCATACACTCCGTTTTTCTCAACAACGACCTCATTTCACAGTGGATCGCTAAACCGCTGTAAACAACTTTTTTCAGCAGCTTTTTTGGTTAATGAATTTAGCAGACTGCCTCATAAGAATCATCACATAACTAATGTGTAGCACATACTGTTTGCTAATGAGTACTTTCAACACTGTGTTCGGTATACATACAATTGTAACTTCCATTACTGTCGGCAGCATGCAGATGTGAAGTCCGATGTTACAGAGACCTCTGCTACCCTGGATCGAGTGACATCCTCTTCATCCCTTACATCGTCATCATACATGCTCTTACATGAAGAGAGGGGAGAAACCCGAAGGATACAGACATATGAGACCCAAGACGTTTCCCACCAGCAACTACAGCGGCAACAGCCAACACATGCTGCAGGAAATAAGAAAAAGTCTGCGCAATTTGTCCAAACCCTCGGACCCACCTAAAGTGGACATGGGAGGTGCTGGGAAAATGCTTCCCGAGGACCCAAGGCAACAAGGGCGCTCGGTCAACGGTAAAAACCCTCACCATAAGGCCTTGCAGAAGATCCGCAAATCCCTGCAGCCTTTTGCCAACGAGACCGGCCCCTCCGGCCCCGAGGTGAACCAACACATGTCAGGGTTTGAAGAGGTGAGATGGGATGGGTCTTTTTTTTCTTCTTTTTGGAATAGTGCAGGAATTTCATTCCATCCATGACTGTAGAGACTTATCATTGAGAACAATCCCTTACTGCGCCTGAGAATTATTTAAAAAATGAAAAGTATGTAAAGTATGCAACCTGTTTGCGAAGGTGACAATAGAGGAGCAGCTCATTGAGGACACGCAAGTAAGACACGACGTGTCACGATACGCTGTGAGGTATTTTCAGTTGGAACAAATAACAATGATTTTAAGGTTGGAGGGGGGAGGAGGGGCGGGGGGGGGGGTAAATCTTACCATGCTTTTCCAATATCAATTGGGGATTTAAAATAATAGTAGTAGTAGTGCTAGTAGATTTAAATCCACCATTGGCCCATTTACATGAATCTTGAAAACTAAAGAGATTCAGAACTGACGCAAAAAAGAAATTGATTCCGTACATTGACCAAACGGTTAATATTGTGCTTTTTGATTCCTTTTTAAGCCAAGCAACAGTCGCAGTATGGGGGCAGTTATAGACTACATGGGTAAGGTGAGCTACCAGGACGCAGTGTGGGAACAGAGGGCTGTTGCCAACCCCAACACTACAGGTCTGAAAGCCCCAGGTACGTAACCCCACTGGGACCAAATGCTGGGTTTCCCCTTTTCGTTTTTCACCAAGGCGGGTTCATCCAATCTTGAATCTCAATTTGTTAAATAAATGACTATATATGCTGACAAAAGGAGAATGAGTCATTGTGTGACACAATGTAAGAAATCAGGTTTATGTTGTGATTCATAGTGACTGTAATGTTACATGCAAGAAAAGACATGCATTACATTTTGTTGGTGACTATTGTTGGTATCAACGAGGTATCAAGGTTTAGTTTTAGATAGACTTAGTTCAAGTATTTGGCTACATCAGGCCGTGCTACACGGAATGGGTTTATTTCCACCCCTTCACCTCCATTGTTTTCTTCTATGTCTGTAGGCTCCTCTCATATCCAGCAGGCTGTGCTGAGGAGGCCGAGCTGGAAAGGTTCAAAGGAATTGTTGGTGCCTCGGCACGGTCCTGTCATGATTGATGGAATGATGTACCGCTCAGACAGCCCCGGACCTCCTCCCGCCTTCCCACAGGGTCACCCTGGCAACAGCCAGAGAGTCAATCCTCCGCTGCCGCCGCAGGTGCGCAGCGTCACACCTCCACCGAACCGTGGTGCCATGCCTCCGGCGCCGTCCTGGGACAGCAACCAGTCAACCAAGCGCTACTCTGGCAACATGGATTACCTTTTGCCGCGCATCTCTCCGGTTCCCCAGGGGGCCTGGGCTGACGGGTACCAGTCGTCAGCTCCTCAGAATCAACGAGGGATCAGCCCAGTGCCTGTGGGCCACCAGCCCATCATAATGCAAAGCTCTGGGGTCAATAAGTTCACCTTCCCCTCCGGCTGGTCTCAGAATGGCTCCCCTCAGCCCGATTACATGGCGGGGGGCAGTAGACAGCCTCCTCCGCCTTACCCGGTTAACCAGAGCAGCCGGCACAGTCCCACTGACCAGCAGATGCAGTCTGGAGGACCTGCATCCTCCCCCTCGTACCTCAACGGGGGGAACATCCCTCCACCCATGATGGTTCCCAGCCGGAACAGTCACAACCTTGAAATGTATAACATGGGTCCTCCTCTGTCGTGGTCCCAGGCACCCCTGAACCCCAACCAGCCCCAGTCTTCCTCCGGGAACCAGGATCTGTCCCCGTCGTGGCAGCACAACATACCGGTGCGCTCAAATTCCTTCAACAACCACCAGCTGAACAACCGACCGGCCCACCCATCCGGCTCCCAGCCTTCCGCCACCACAGTCACGGCCATCACGCAGGCCCCCATCCTGCAGCCGGTCAAAAGCATGCGCGTCCAGAAGCCCGAGTTGCACACCGCCGTCGCTCCCACACACCCTCCGTGGATGCAGCAGCCCCTGCCGCCTCCCGCCGCGCCCGCCTACCAAGAGCCGCCGGCCCCTGCACCCCAGATCCCTGTCGTTGCAGAAGCCCCCAGTTACCAGGGCCCCCCTCCGCCCTATCCCAAGCATCTCCTCCAACAGCAAGCTGCGCCCGGACCTCCTGCCTACGATCCGGGGGCCAACAAGCTCGGCTCGGGCCGAGAGGAGGCGGCCGAAGAGGAGAGCGTTGACGGCCCCCGGGACAAGGCGCTGGAGAGCGTCGCTGCGACGGAGAAGGAGAACAAGCAGATCACCACGTCGCCCGTTCCTGTCCGCCGGAACAAGAAGGACGAAGAGCCGAGAGGGGAGTCTGGAAGAGTCGCACTCTACTCCCCCCAGGCCTTCAAGTTCTTCATGGAGCAACACGTGGAGAATATCCTCAAGAACCACCAGATGAGGATTCGAAGGAGGAAGCAGCTGGAAAGTGAAATGCAGCGGGTGAGAAGGTCACAAGTTTCACAAGTAACTGCTTTCCTTTTCTATAAACTTTACCTGCTGTCTTCCGTCTCTGAGGAGATGTCTTCTCATGCCGTAAATGTTTCTTAGCTGTTCTTCCTCTTCTTTTTTGCCGTCACTAACAGCTGATCTAAAAGTTCTCTCCGCTGTGACGCGTCAGTCACCAAAGTAAGCTGTCTTCGAAAGACTGTTCTGTGTTTTTTAAATGTTCTGTGTGCAGCATGTCGGCCTCCGTGGTTTAAGGAAACGCATGTCCCTCCATCTCTCTCATCCTGTTGCCGCTCATGCACACTTGATGTGGATTAAAGTGATTAATTACTCATGAGAAGTTGGTACTGAGAGTTAACGTGTCGTTTGCACTGGTTTCCCGTCTGCAGTCTGTGATGCCAGTTTAATTCTAACCAGGACTACGTGTTCATGCAACCTTTTGTCCATTAAATCCATTTTGATATTACGTGAGGCCACTAATCCCCCTTTTCTGTCTGGTGCTCAGGTGGGATTGTCTTCAGAAGCTCAGGAGCAGATGCGCATGATGCTCTCCCAGAAGGAGTCCAACTACATCCGGCTAAAGCGCGCTAAGATGGATAAATCCATGTTTAAACGAATCAAGACCCTGGGCATCGGAGCCTTCGGTGAGGTTTGCCTGGCCAGGAAGGAGGACACCGGAGCGTTGTACGCCATGAAAACGTTGCGCAAGAAGGACGTGCTGCTGAGGAACCAGGTGGCCCACGTCAAGGCGGAGAGGGACATCCTGGCCGAGGCGGACAACGAGTGGGTGGTGCGTCTCTACTACTCGTTCCAGGACAGGGACAACCTGTACTTTGTCATGGAGTACATTCCCGGAGGGGACATGATGAGCCTTCTCATCCGGCTCGGCATCTTCAAAGAAGAGCTGGCCCAGTTCTACATCGCCGAGCTCACGTGCGCGGTGGAAAGCGTCCACAAGATGGGCTTCATCCACCGAGACATCAAGCCCGACAACATCCTCATAGACCGAGACGGACACATCAAGCTGACAGACTTCGGCCTCTGCACCGGCTTCCGCTGGACGCACGACTCCAAGTATTACCAGAGTGGTGGGTGTCGTTTTTCAAACATCCGCTCACCGAGTAGTAATGATGGTTATTAGGAATTATTACCTGTCCATTTGTTCTCGTTCCTCCCCAGGGGACCACGTGAGGCAGGACAGCATGGACTTCAGTAAGGAATGGGACGACCCGACTAACTGCCGCTGTTCGGACCGCCTGAAGCCGCTGGAGAGGAGGAAGGCCAGGCAGCACCAGCGCTGCTTGGCCCACTCGCTGGTCGGCACGCCAAACTATATAGCGCCAGAGGTGCTGCTGCGGACGGGTACAGTGGGATTTCCTTTTATCTTTGCTTGTGCCAGAATTGGTCTAGTCCTGGCTCACTGAAATACGGAGAAGCAAGGAAAATTGCTCAACGTCACCTTGAGCATTCACAGTATCGCCACATCACACCTTTCTACCGTTGATCTGTCACTATTCTTTGGTTAATTCGATAATATTTTATATTTTCTTGTATATTTGGTCCAATTGAATATTTTCTGTGCGTATAAATGCTGCGGTAGTGAAACAAATTACATGACTTTGTATCTCCTCCAGGATACACGCAGCTCTGTGATTGGTGGAGCGTCGGCGTCATCTTGTATGAAATGGTGGTCGGACAGCCTCCCTTCTTAGCGACCACGCCCCTTGAGACGCAGATGAAGGTAGGCACGCGCCGGGTGAAACGTGCGCCGCGCCGTCCGGCCTCCTCCGTTTCTCACTGTCGTCTCTGCCTTCCGAACGCTAGGTGATAAACTGGAAGAACATGCTGCACATTCCGCCGCCGGCCAAGCTCAGCCCCGAGGCGTCCGACCTCATCGTCAACCTCTGCCGCAGCCCCGAGGATCGCCTGGGCAAAGACGGCGTCGACGAGATCAAGGCTCACCCCTTTTTCAAGGACACCGACTTCTCCAGCGACCTGCGGCAGCAGGCGGCGCCGTACGTGCCCACCATCGCCCACTCCACGGACACCTCCAACTTCGACCCCGTGGACCCGGAGAAGTTGCGGAGCAGCGACGGCGACAGCGAGGACAACCTCAACGACACGCTGAACGGCTGGTTCCGCATCGGCAAGCACCCCGAGCACGCCTTCTACGAGTTCACCTTCCGCCGCTTCTTCGACGACAACGGCCACCCCTACAGCTGCCCCAAACCCATCGAGTACGGGGGCTACGACGGGGACGAGGCGGCCCCCGAGGGCCCGGCGGAGCCCAGCAGGGACCTGGTCTACGTGTAGTGGTCGCACGGCGAGCGCGGGAGAGTATGAATCTAGCCAGCGGCACAGTGCACAGTGACAGACTTTGAAATCTACTTCACACTACACATAAAAGGAGTAGCCGGGGGGCATTCTGGGAAAATTACTCTTATTTACTGTCTTGAAAAGTTACAAGTATGAAGCTGCAGTGAGCTCAACGGGCTCGCGTGGGGGGGTTCTTCGGGTTCTGCTAACCTACCCACCTGTTGGTACTAGTTTGATATTTACCACAAAGGTAAAGCAAGACGTATCCATTATCTCATCTAACCCTCGGCAAGAAGGAAAAACGTGTTTTCCTAAACTGTTGCTATTAATTTATAAAAGGTACGATGTTTGCTGCCTGAGGAAAAATATATCGGGGGGCTCTTTTTGAGGATCTCCTTTTTAAGCCTTAATTTATTTAAGAAAATTGTAATGGTAATGCTAGTGTAGATTCTGTTTGAGTGTGGGGTTTGTGTCTTGAAATTCCATTTAGTGTCTTAATTTATACTTAAATGTCTGTTGCAATGGGGATTTAGTTTTGTTTTTATAGAAATGTGCAGGGATAAATTGCTCTAAAGTTTCATTGCTGTGCCTTTATTGGATTTTTGACCATTTTTCACCAAATATAAAGAGGGTTTAATCAGTTGAATTTTAAAATTAGAGTAGCATCACCTGATTGAACTACAGTAGGCTTTTTTGTTTTTCTAATTTATACTTAATGTATTTATAAATGAAGTTGCGTACAGTTGATGTAAATATTTCTTGTTCCCTGTCAGCTGATTATTTTATTTCTAATCTTAGGGCAGGCCCTCTTCAGTGTCCACTGCTGCTTTGTTCTGTTAATCTGTTGTCTGCTTTTCTTTCTCACAACGTACTTCCAGTATGAACACTAAATCACAGCACTCTGAATAGACACAATTATCTTTGTTTAACGGAATGTCTTTAACCACCATTAAGACTTCATGCTCGTCTTTCAACCAAAGCACTAGATTGGTGGTTTTTGACTGTTTTCAAATACCCATGTTTAAAAAAAAAAAGAAATAGCGATCCGAAGCCTTTGACCTTTGTATTTGTAGCGTTTTTACACCACAAGCAAGAAATGCCTTGCTTCTAGGGACCCAACCACATGATCCCGTAGTACTCTACATTGTGTACGGAGGCTCACCGCATCATCTTATTTTCCCTTTTAGAATTCCTACAACTGAGTCATTTTCTACTGGACTGAGGTTGGATGGAGATGCTCTCCCGCTGTACTTTTTCCTTTAGTGTAGTTCAAGAACGTAATGGTGACCACTGGCCTTCTGCACTGGTTTTATGTGAGAGAATTGTATTTTTTGTGTACATTGTTGCTCTTGGAGGTTTTGGTACAACAAGGAAGGGGATAAATAAAGAATGTAAAGAACAAAAGCTGTTTTACTTTGCACAACGACCATGTTTGTTACTTTATAGGCAGTTTTGATTCCAAGTATTCACCTGCCATCATGATTCAGCCAAACGTTTTTAGTGACCATAAGTCAACTATTCAGTTTAAGTTCATATGAAATAAGTAAAAATGTAAAACAGCCAGCATTTTACTTATCAGGTTGTTTGAGTCCAATATTCAAACTAAGCTTATTTTCAGAATTGTACAATTACTTTAAAATATTACACACCTTTTGAAATACTATCTTTTGCTGACATGCGATACACACACACTGCTTTACAATGACTTTGTTTTCGCCATTGTGGGCATGCAACTGACGAGTTAAAACAAAATTCATAAAAATAAAACTATGAATTTTTTGAGGTGGTATATTCTTTTGCCATCTTCAACATACTATACTGGGGGTAATGTCAAACCCATTTAGTGAAGAGTGCAGTATGGTTTTTTAGACATTAAAATGACATCATTGAGGACAAACAAGTTAACTTAAACAAGCTTATTTTTAATGGATCTGCAAAACTGCTTGAATTTCCAAAGAGAACTTCTGTACCTCCCGCCCAGTTACCCAGTGGAAAACGTTACACAATGTTACAGAACGCTTCCAACCCAAAAAAATCTGCATGCAGGAAAAAAAAAAAAAGAAAAAAAAAACCCAAATAGGGAAAAAGTAAAAATAATCATACAGATAAAAATAAAACATCAAAAAACAGGACAAACTGTATAATGCCGTTCTCTTGGCTGCAGGAGAATTTCAAACCTTCTGCTTCAGTTTTAGCATTCAGCTTGAACTATTAAACAGTAATTTTCATCAGGTGGATGTGGCTCCACCCACCACAGCCCCGCCCCTGTCTTCCATATAAGGCACAGGACAAAATAAACCCCACATACAAAAAGGAGCTAGCCACGTCTCTGTCACTTGGTAACAAATTGTAAATGACCAAATACTGTTAGACAACAGAAACCCCATTAAGTGTACAAAATGTTAATCCTACATTTGTCCTTTTTTTCTTTGATTTTCTTTTATTTAGATTTCCTCTGAGTGAAAGTGAGTTCTGTGGGTGTGGTTAAGGGTGGGTGAGCTCAGGCAAAGGAAATATTAAAAATATGAGCTTGTCTTTTCACACTTTTTTTTTTAACTTATTTAATTTTTTTTGAACAACTTTTAAAATGAATGACAAAAAACGTGACTAATTTCTCTTTTTATCAGAAATAAAAATGATCATTGGAGTAGAGAATTATGGTGTAGGAGGGGGATAAGATGAGTGACGTAGTTATTGTTTTATTCTGATAAAGAGTGTCAGTGTGCAAGAAAACTCATGAGACATATTAGAAAGCAAGAGTTAGCCGTTAGAGAGAGAGAGAGAGAGAGAGAGAGAGAGAAATATGCATTTGTGTGCGTGTGTGTGCGTGTGTGTGTGTGTGTGCATGTCGGCGTTTGTGTGCGTTCATATCAGTGAAACTGAGGAGTTGTTCAACTGCAGCACTTGCTCTTCCAGCCTGTGACTCCACTTCCGCTGGTGATGTCGACGTTTTCACTGTTGGGCTCTTTTACAGGTGTCTGGCGAATAAAACACACACAGATATACATCTTATCTAACTGAATACACAGAGTGTCATTTCAGCATTGCAGTACAAAAGCCACAGGTGACTAAAATGTATGTGTTGACACAGGCCAAACAGCGGACACTAATGAAACTGTGCAGAACATGTGAATAAAATGTCTCCCGGCACTCCAAAGGCAAACATTTGGTTAAAACAGACGGCAATTCAATTCGATTTTTCATATTTTGTGTACAAACTGTTTGCAATAGAGATATGTGCAAGTTCGACACGCAACTAAATTGAATAATTTATTATACTTGCTGAAAAGGTTAACCTCCAATGACTAAGGCTATAAAATGGCTACTTGGAAAGTAATACGAATTTTATACTAATAATTACTTATGAATATATGATCTAGTCAAGACAACTCAAACATGTATGCTATCTTAGACTTCTGTATTTGCACCTTTCCCACTTTGTATTTCATTTGTACCTTGGAATGAACAAACTTATTTTAGGTCAACAGCGAACACACACGCACCTTTCTGAGGATGTCTTCTGCTAACGTGAGGAAAGCCTTCTCGATGTTGATGTTGGCCTTTGCACTCGTCTCAAAAAACCTAATGCCATGCTCCCTCGCAATCTGTGGAGAGCAGAGCAGAGCATTGAAGTTCAGTCCACACACACTTATTCACACTTCAATTCTCGTTAGGGGTGTGTGCGTCTGTGTGCGCGCGTGTAAACGGATCTGGACTAGTCACTGCTAGTTTGCCGTGGTAGAAAGACCCGAGCGCACACGTCGCCATAACAGCTTCTCCTCTCAGGCTCAAAGTGGGCGGTGCCGTGCTGGATCTCATCATGTGACCCGAGGGCGTGCACAGTTGAGTGAGTCACCTCGACCGACCCCCCCCCCCACCGGAAAGAGGAAATACGCCAACATTTCCCTCAAGCTACAAGCTACCATTCAGAGAAGTGGAAAATGAAGAAATACTGTTCATTCATCTGCAGACATTTATGAAACATCCTGCAGGAAGAGAAGCAAGTGATCCCCCAAATGAGAGAATATTAATCCCATTTTCTGTGTCTAGACGTGGTGGCATTGTGGATAAATTAGTCTTCTAGCCGTTGAACTGTTTGGTGACTGTTCGTATGACTTAAGTCTTTGTGATTTAAATACGAATGACAAACCCTGAACATTGTTTACGTCTCCCTCCAGGCTTTGTTTGAATAAGATTTAAGTGTCAAGAAGCTAAATTTGTCCCCATATTTGACCATCTACTGAGCACCAGTGTGGTGTGTCGAGGCTCAAACCCACACAAAGCAGCAGAAACGTGGCCGATATTTCTACTAGTGTAGAGAAGAGTTATTCAGACAAAGATTGAAGCCGGTGACGAAAGAAAATATCTTACTGATGGACACGTTTTTGTTGCGCAAGCCGCTTTTCTTTAACAATGGCACTCGTTTTCTAGCTTCCAATACCCACAAGGCCTCCATAGAGTTCGAATTCTGTGTCGTGAAGGGTGCATTCTAAAGATAAAGCCATCCCATTCAGCTAGTCGCCACAGCAACACGCCAGTGTCGGTTAGGATTCTGAGGAAGGGTCACTGCAGTTTGGGAATTTGTCTGGAGACTCAAAAATAAATCTGTCTCATTTATTAAAATTGACACTCAGAATAAAAAATAAAGTGTTACGCGTCCCGTTGCTTCAAGGCCTGTGGTGCGGTTGGCTTGCTCAAGGGCACCTCAATAGTAATTAAGACACAAGTGAGGCTCAGATTTCTCAGCTCTGATCCTCTGAACTTATCTAGAGTCCAGTTATTCTGACCTTCACTGTGCTGCAGCTGCTTTTAACAGATCTTCTTTGCGTCCCTCTAATATGGGATGGAACAAATACATTTTCTAATAGCAAGTATACATATTCCCCTTTTATTTTCCTGTAAGATAGCTAATGTCTAAAGAAACTGTTGTGCGAGCCGCCGTCGTCACAAGCCGGGCTGTTTACGTAGAGGGAAAGACAAAGACACATTCTGCAAGGACGCCGTGGAGTCATTTAGCTGGTTTCGGTCCATCCAGCTTTTCTTCAGCAACTTCACATTGATTTTTAGGGCGGTCCAGAATGTGATCAACTACTTTTTCTAGATTCATGTACGTGAAGTGAAAATGTGTTGGCAAAGTGACAGCAACAAGTCCCAATGCAGAATGAGGACAACTGGCTGCCATTACTACAGAGGGTCGCATGGTCTCACCTGCTCCCCCTTGGCCTTTGGTACGACCCTCTTGTCCTCCATGTCACACTTGTTGCCTAGCAGCATCCTCTCAACGTCCTCATTTGCATGCTGAAAAAGAAAAAGCAGATAGTTTTGTTATTATACATCAGATAAAGGCACAATCACGCTTTTTAATCCAAAACCATTTTTGTGTTCAGATAGCCAAAGCGATGCTAAAAACTGAAAGATACCGTTGCTATCAACCTATTTAACAATTACCATCATGACCGATCCATTGGTATCAACAATGTCAAACAGTAGGGAAAATGGCCCCACTACACAACTTCTATATTAACTATTTGTCATATCATGCTCATATCCTTATGTTTTATGGGGCCAAAGAAAGGTTGGAATGCTCTGATCAGGCCTGTATTCATATTACTGTTGGCAGCAACAAACGTACTGAGCAAGAAATGTTCAAACAAGAGTTACCGGTAAGCAGGAAATGCCTTTCCTTGATTCAAAGCTTTTTAACCTTTCTAGCAAAAGGCGTTTTTTAGGCCTGCATTTACACACTCACATTTATCTTGAAAAACCTTTGGTTTCATGATGAAAGGTGTCCACTAGTGAGTGTAAATATCCATCTATACCGATACACACACACACACACACACACACACTTCTCTATCCAAGATCACAGATTGGTAAAATAGCAGCGTCTCAGGATCCCTTAGCCCGTGCTGAGGTTTGTAAGTGGAGAAATAACAGCAACAACAGGGTGAGACAATTTAAAAAGAAGCCATTTGTGTGCTTGGCTGCCTGAGCCAGAGAAATAACACCTTTATACTGATCATGTGTTATAACTGTGTAGCCTATTGCTGCACCCAGGAATAATGAAGCTAGATAACATGAGCACACAGCAGTCACAGTAATTAATATGATGCGTTTAATCTGGCACAGACACCAAGATTACTCACAATTGAATAATCAGTGTGGAGATAAAAAATAAATAAGATAAAGAAAATAAATAGTTCAGAGGTGCTTTTGTATGCCGAGCTCCTCCCTTAAATGGGTGAACAGAAAGTGGAGTAATTGATTACAATTATGAAGGATGTGCTTTATACTCTCGAGCACTTTGTAGTGTTTACAGCAAAATATTTCACTTTTACTGGAAAACAAATCAAACTAGTGGGTCACAATCAGAAAAATGTTTCAACAACGTATGTCAAGGCTCTAGCGGTGAAATTCATACCGTTTCTTTCTATACCTTTAATAACTTCCACCCTCAGCTGAGATTCACACGGTAAAAACAGAACAGCCCTGGTTCCCCTATGATGGGATGGAAACATCAACCTGGGTTGATGTCATTTAGACTCTTGCTACACAACTCTCACAACTCACAACAGTGGCTGAATTCCAAAGTATTTAAGTCACTTAGACAACAGGAGAAAGAACGCTGACACACAACATTCTGTCAACAACAACACCGTGGCATGGATGCAGTTTTACCTCGTCGATGTTGCGCAGCCACTTGCTGATGTTTTCGAAGCTCTTGGCGGTGGTGATGTCGTAGACCAGCATGATGCCCATGGCGCCTCTGTAGTAGGAGGTGGTGATCGTGTGGAACCGTTCCTGGCCTGCCGTGTCCCTGCACACAAAGATTTCAGTTCACTATGATCCTCGTTTTGTTTGTGGGCCTTCTCTCAAACTTAGTCCCGTTCAAGTGCATCTAATAATAAACTAATGGCCGCTAGGATAATATGTGTGGTGCAAAGCGCCACTGGCATTCAGTTTTCAGTCTTACAGCTGCGGTGTGAAACCCATATTGTGGTAGATTATGGCACACTTACAGAAGGATGTGTGTTTATGGTTATGCACGAGGGGCCTCATATTAGACTGTTGCAGTTGTATTGCAATCGGACGAGTACACGGACCCATTAGCTCCCAGCATGAAGTCTCTACTTGGCCTGCTGAGCCCTTACTCTGCTCAATCATGCTAAATCAGACTTTGGTATTTGCACCTCAGGTCATTATAGTGTTTGCCAGAGACCTGTCATTTTATTGCAATTTTATGGGCGCTTGCTTGATACAGTAAAAAAAAGTATCTTTGTTTTAAGGCCATGAAGAATGATTCCATCTTTAAGAAGAATATTTTAGCCTTATATTCAGGCCTTGTACCGAACACGTCTAGCACACACCGAGTGTGCAAACTCTGCTAACATCCATCCATCAGTTCTGCTGATCGGGGGAAAAAAGCATCCCACAATTACCTGGTTTACAATAGTTATTAATTAGAGCTTCATCGTTAAACAACTAACATGTTCATTATATAAATAGTGAAACTGAAATCCAGACTAAATGTGGCCGGACAGGAAGATGAGACAAAGTCATTGTCCAAATTTGGTTATACTTACATATGGTATTCTATACAAAAAAGCAAAAGTCAGAGGTACAGAGCCTTTAATTTATTTATATAGCAATCCGATACCAAAAGACACACTAGGCAAATCGGAGACCTTGGTTTAATTGAACCGGCTTCATCAGCAGAAACTCTGCAGAGTGGCAGTTATTAGGTAGCCAGGGATCTGATGAAGTAATCTATAGGTATCAGTATTACTTTAAGGGAAGTGGTTATCTCATTTCTCACACCCAACGCAGCACTTGCCTCCAATAACGAAGACATTAAAAGGTCAGGGTTTCTGTGTCAAAGCAACCTTTTTGCTAGAGCAAATGCAAAATAACCAAGCAAATGCACTCGAGCACAAATGTAATGCTACTCAACAATAATGATCTCATAACTTTTAATGCAACAACCAAGGAGCCAATTTTTTTTTCTTAGTGAGTACATCAAGTACATTTTATTGACTGTATAAAAAAATATATACTTTTTATATCAGATACGTTTCTGAATGCAGGACTTTTACTACACAATTTAAGTGATTCTTTAATCAATACTGAAGCAAAAAATGTTTACTTTTTCACTAGTGGTATTGATTAAGGTCTCTCCCTCTTCCAGTGCTTCAATCCATTATCTTGAACAATAAATTGTATTCACCTCTCAGTTTGAAACATCTTTCAAAACAACTATCTTCAGTTAAGTTTCACACCACAACATCTTACAAGACTGCCTTTGAACACACAGCGAAAACATTGCTAATCATCTTGGTTTAACACAATTGTTTGGTGAATGGAGCATGAACAGACCACAAACCAAACGGAACCTGCGTACATTAAAGCCGCCATCCTCCTGCTGATTTCAACAGATTTGTCATTGAAACAGTTTGCATTTTCCGGCATCAGTGACTCAAAAGCATTAGTTCATCTTTCCAGACCGCATATTCATAGTGAATATTAAGCAGATAATGATGGGCAGTAAAACTTTTCCATACTAGGCTTTTGCAACCTAGATTGATCTACGGTTCAAACAAGTTTTTTTCTACAACAGAAAAGCTGCCATGTTGCTAATTTAGTACACTTTTTGGGCAGGTATCATATTAGCCCACAGATGGGACATTTGCCAATCAGACATTTCACTATGAAATATCTGTTTGAGGCTGATGTGAAGGAAGTGTGCATGTTAGTTTTATATCTATGTCAATCATTCAATTCTGTATTGGATTAGTATTTAATATTTCAAATATAACTAGGCTTAATGTTTGTTTCATGAGCATCACCACCAGAGCAACGACAAACTTAATGTCGCACTAGAAATGGATCTAAAATGTTGACAGAAGTGAATATGATTCCTGGGTAACACCGCCTGCAGGGACGGGTGCTAGAGGGAGGGGGAGCAGCTCCGTCTCAGCTTGCAGCCAAGTTTGCAAGCGCTTTTGTTTTAGCTTGTAATGCCAACGGTTATGTTGCCCGTATTCTTTAAGTCGGTAACGAAATGACAAAGCAGATGCTCTGTAGTCTGCACCAGGACGGCAAAAACTTCATTACTCCCACAACAGCGCGTCACAGCTTCACACTGTTGCCCCAAACAATAAATCTTCAGACAGACACTGGAACACTGGTCTCAAGGGGGAATTAAAGACATTCCAGTATATTCCACTAAATAACAAACTTGTTTATAACCATTTGCTGCTAGCAGAGCGAGCAAACTGTAAAGAGAAAAAAAAAAAGCAGTGGTGGATTAGAGGCTGTGGCTCCGCTTTTCTACAAGTTTACTGGTGTCTATAAGAAATGACTGGTTCTACAGTAGTAAAGCTTTATGATTTTACTTCGTGAAGATTACACATTATGCCAATTACTTGATTTCCAAGTTACTTATCATCCCAGAATATATATTTTGTGTTTGTAGCGCTTCAGTAGGATTGCTTAATGTTTGTCATGCATGCACAAGTCATGAGAACAATGAAAATACAATTAATAAGTTCGCTACAGAGTACAAACTAAAACTAAGAATGTATTGACTCACCAGATCTGTAGTTTAATCTTCTTTCCTTGTAATTCAACAGTTTTGATCTTGAAGTCTATCCCTGGAGAAAAAAAAAACATCAGTATACGCTGCCACCAAGAATATATAAACCACTAGCACACAAAGCACTGACAATAGGAGAACGGTGGGAGTTTCACAGACTTTGGCACCGATGCCAAACGAGGAGTCAGAAATGGGCAAATTAGGAGAAGCGAATGGAAATATGTTTCTATCACAGAGGATAAACATGAGCTGGTCCCGATTCTGCAATGTGATGCCCAGACCGTACAGCTGTGGGATCAGCAGCTGGATAATACGCCCCACCCCACCCACCTTCAGGTTACTAACAGAAAATCAGCTGAAGTCAGAGAAACCCAGAATGTGTGTTTGGAACCTTGTGTAGTGCAAAACCTCTGCGTAAAAGCAGCTGTTTAGAAACATTACATCATGCATATGCACCGGTTTCCCTTGGTTTGCAGATTTAGGGGGGCCCGAGGGTGCATACGCGGAAATGAAAAGGGTCGTTTGACACGGACCGGCCGACAAGCCGGAGGGAACAGGGGCCAAGACACAGCTGTGCTTTAGGTGGAGCAGGGCCATTGAATAATGTTCGAACTGGCCGTGCCAATGTGTGACTCACTGAATATTATGCGCTCCCCAGGGAAAGGGAGGGACAGAAACATTTTTGTGGATTAGGACAAAGAGACAAAGAAGAGAGGGAGATTTCTGTAGATAAAAGTAAACTCACTATGCCCCGTCATTGGTAGTCAACATTCAACAGAAACACTTAAATAATGGGGTTACACAAAAAGGGTTAAAAACTATTACTGTTACTGAAAGTGGCGTCTCAGAAATTGGGATTCTTTAATTTTTTTCTCATAGCATTTTGCACAAAGATCCAGAAACAAGTTGTTTTATAACCTCTAATTTATTACATGGACGAAATCACACCATTGCGCATGTTAAAAATGAAATGTAAACACATTTCAATCTTTGGAGATTTGGGTGACATGCTTTTTGTAATAGCAGCCCGTCCTGACGCCCAATGCTAGCCTAGTTAGCTCACAAGCTACTGGGTTAAGTGCCAAGCAATTCCCCTCGCACCTAAACCAGGAATACTTTGCGATGCCAGCAGGCTGAAACGAAAGTCGTCATGTTTTGATAGTAATGTTGTCATTTGAAACGGTGGAAACTTGGGTTCACCTAATAGTTCATGACGTTAGCTTTCTAATAAAGGCCTGGAGAGAAGCTAACGTCAGTGCTTGCTGATTGCTTCTTTGGCATATTCTGTGTGCTAATATGCTAACAATTTTTTTTTTGCATTGTGCAATCACATGTTAACCCGATCTTTGGAAAATGGGCACACTCCAGCCAAAGAGAACAACACTTAAATTGGACATCTTTGACAGAAATGATGTAGTTTATGGTCTGTTTTCTTTCATCAATCCCAGAGGACCCATTCCTTCCACAAGTATGACTTTCCCTGCAGCCAATGTGGAGGAAAGATTTCAGATCGCAACATCATGCATATTCAGCAGTCTTAATATATATAACCTAGAACATACAGGGAGGGATTGGAAATGGGGATAAATGAGGGAGGGGGGTTTCCAGTTGGGGTATTTTGAGAAGCAGCTGTGCATCTGTGTCTTCAAAAAAGTTATGAGTACCGTGTCAGAAGACCAACAGAAGACTGTTTCATAGGTCCGTGTCCGTGGTTCTTCAAAAAGTCCTGTTCTCACCAACACTTCCCAGTTGTGACATCACGGGCTGTGACTGATTAATGTCTAGGGCTTTTTCTAAAGCAAGGAGGGGGACTTTTGTAAAACTTTGGACTGTACATTCTGTACTTTCGGCCCCAGTACGCAATGAAGCACTTGCTCAACTAGTTTGGTGAATCGATTGGACTTGGGTAGTATCGGCCAAAACATTACCAATCATCGTTGACCAAAACATACTTGGGCATAAAACTAAATTTATCGCAAAAAAGGCAAAAGTACATCATTGCTCACCAAGCAGCAGGAAAATGGATGATGAAAATAAATCAAATTATATATATATATAAACACAAGGTGATCTGACAGAATGGGCAGAATATGAAGTACTGAAAAGAATAGTTATCACAATAAACTCATTATTCTATATTGCACCTACAGGTCTGGATTGTGTGCTGACCATATTCTTAACTTTTCATCATGTTGTAGGCTGCTTTGTTTTGAATACAAATAGAGAACAAAGACAAGTCGAGACCGAAGCTTATGATCGGGTTGTGGTTTTTAAGGTTGCAGCTATAGAAGGGAACCATCGAAAGCTTTTTACTTAACATCCAGTCACGAGATCAATGTTGCTGGTTTGCAATTTTTTTTGTCAGTACCGTGCAAGTAACTCACCATTTGTTAAGACAAACAGAGAGGGTTGTGGGGGCCGACACTTTAAGTAAGCCAGTTTTAAACAAAATAACAGCAACGACTCTTCGGACATGTTCAAGCACTGCAACTGTCCCCGTTTATGTAATGTCAATACTTTAAAATGACTTGTAAACAAATGAAAAAAAGTGGATAAGACACTGTGGATGTACTATGGATACCCACACGATCAATTCCATAGAGACATTTGATCCTTGATGTTGAACAGGTTCTCTTTGAGCTTATTCAGTTTTGATTAAGAGTTTGTTTAATATGCAGTAGTGTTCCTACACGTAAAGGGAAAAGACACCTGCAGTTACTTCAAACACATGCCGTGACATATTTGACTTACTACTCAACTGGGCAGGGAAAGCACCACTGCACGGAGCAAAGGTCACGGTTGGTCCATGAATGCAACTGACTGTCACACATGGTCTTGAACAGGTCTGATATGGCAGGAGGCTGGGACAAAATCTTGAGTGTGATACAATGTAATCCCCATTGGCTTATTGCGAGACAAAACATCAATAAAACAGCTAACACAGAGATGGGGCAGCCAGCTTTGAAACAGAATTATTGTAAATTGCTGAACCTCATCAAATTCAATCCGGACTGGATGACACGGAGAACCCTGTAACACATTATGGTTCTCTTTAGACATGCAGTCAAGACAAAGTTTCCAACTAGAGTCGCAAAAAAGGTGAGCTTGAAATTAAAGCTAAATAAAAGCTTCATGTGGTTATGCAAACCACATAATGTTAGACCATTACTCAGCTCTGATCTTGGGCAACAGGAGTAAATGGAGCCTTCACGGTGGCCACGCACGGACTGGACATAGTTTGATACTTGACTCATGTGAGCGTGATGTTGGACGCATGAGAAAGGGGGGGGAAACCAATAATTCCACAATGATGAATTATGGTCGTCTTAGGAGCAGTTATGGAAGTTTAAAGTACGTTTACTGAAGTACTAAATACTGAAATATTCTACTCTTATACTCCACTGCAATTACTCAACAACTACTCACTAGTGGTTTCATGGCATATATAAACTCAATATTTCATAAAAGGCTCTTCCACATTGATGTAAGTGACAATAGAGCAGAAACAATATCTATATGACAAACTGAAACCGAGCCACCATCAGTGCTTAGTACTTTCTGTTAGACACTTCAAGTAAATGTCCTCAATAATACCCATGTGTACTTTACCACAACTTCCATTTAAATATTTTTTATAGCATTTTGAACAATGATCAGGAAAGTAATCGCTTTTAACGTCGAATTTATTACAGAGATGAAAATTAAATGAAATGTAAACACAGTTTAACACCAGGGGAGATTTGGTTGAAGGGCTTTATGCGATAGCAGCCCGGCCCTGTGACACCCGGTGCTAGCCTCGTTAGCTCACTAGCCGCTGGGTCAAGTGCCATGATTCCCCTTGCACCTAAACCGGGAATACTTTCCGATGCCAGCAGGCTGAACCAAAACAATAGTCATGTTTTGGTATTAATCACGTTGTCATTTGAAACGGTGGAAACTTGGGTTCACCTATAAAGTTGCACAAGTAGCGTTAGCATCCAGGAGAGGCCTTGAAAGAAGCTAACGTCAGTTCACGCTAATAGCATACGAGCTAACCAAATATGCCCTGCCTACAGTTTCCAGCTGCGGGAGAAAGTCAGCCGCGTCCCACAGCTGTCATGCGAGGATTCGGCCTGAAGATCAGAAACACCTGTAACAACACTTCACCCAGGACATGGTCCCCGGGTCTGCTTACCTATAGTGGAGATGAAGGTTGTGTTGAAGGCGTCGTCAGAGAAGCGGAACAGCACACAGGTCTTCCCCACGCCCGAGTCCCCGATCAGAAGCAGCTTGAACAGCAAGTCGTACGTCTTCTTCGCCATTGAATAATAGCTTGTGTTGACCCAGATAAGAAACAGAAAACCGGAATACCTAGCACGCGTTAGTAGAGTCTAAAGCCGGCTCCTTTGTCAGCCTGACCAACTGTCCCGCTCCTCTTAACTGTGAAACAGTTAACGATCTGGGATTTGTTGATTAGCTTGGCAAGCTAGTCGGCTAAAAAAAACCTCCAAAATAACGTGCACGCGGACGTGTCCGAGAAGTTGTTTCCCAAATGACTACGTCTTCCCTTAGAGCATTAGAGCAGAAAGCGAAAAATAGAATCTCCTCTCGAGTGATTCCTCTTTTCCACTCTTTCTTTTCTCCCACACAGTCGGGACAAAATGGCTCCTCGCTCTCTCTCTACCCAGACTCACTCTTTCCTCAAACTAACGGCGAGCTAATTCAAATTCCTAGCACACCCCGTCATGCCAGAGCCCTGCCGCCAGCTGGACAAGGAAGAGTTCGAAAGATATCTCAACGTGGAAGTCTGTGGAATTCACTGTCTATTCGGAGTTATTCCGCTTTTTTTCTGGAGAGATTACAACCGATATAGAGACGACCGCCGTCGCCTTCGTATGGGAGCCTCCGCGGCGACACCCTAGGCCCACAGTCCCGCCTTTTCCCCGCCCCCTCTGTCAAATTACACGTCTGCGATTGGCTGACCTCACTGTCAGTTTTTTGAATACTCAAAAATCATTGGCTATTTTCTCAAACATCTAGAGGTAAAAGGCGTATTTTATATTGACAGAAAGGGCAAATGTTTCTGCGTAAAGTGGTCGGACATTTGGGCTCAGAGCTCACATCACTTCACAGAATAAAAACGCTTCCCATGATCCAATATGGCG
Source organism: Apeltes quadracus (assembly GCA_021346845.1). Classification (NCBI taxonomy): domain Eukaryota; kingdom Metazoa; phylum Chordata; class Actinopteri; order Perciformes; family Gasterosteidae; genus Apeltes; species Apeltes quadracus. Next base: position 5,950,217 of record CM037934.1, on the reverse strand, counting down.
ACCGGTTTCTTGCGGATCTTTGTTGTCCAGGGTGTGTTTGAGTTTTCATGACAAGCTGGCATTTGATACGGTGACCATCCCAGCTGTGAGTCAGGAAATGTGATGTCATATAAGTACTTCTGTGCTTGTTACGGGCGTTTCCCACATCCCCTGCATTGTGAACTGTGGGGATATATATCCCCTAAAGTACTTTAATAACTGAAAACACGCCAAGAGAGTATGCATGTACACACAACCTTAGTGTGGGCTCTTAGTGTGTGTTTGTGTGACTCTTTCCTTCTTCGTCAGAGTAGTTTGACTCCCAAGACACTCCTTAGGAATGTTGACTATGCCCTGCTTTCTACTGCCGAGTACAGACACGACAGAAAGTCAAAAAGAAAGACAAGGAAAGACAGGCATATGGAGAAAGACCAAAGAAGGAAAGAACTAAAGCAATGCAGGAATAAAAATATAAAGAAATAAGTAAAGATATATAGAAACGTTATAAGACATAGGAGTAAATCTGAGAAAAGACTGGGATGCAACGCAGTGTACGTTATTACAAATAGTATATACATATATATGCAGATTTACTTTGCATTCTTATTTATCGGTTCACTATTAGAACTTTCAACAAATAGTGGAAAATCACAAATGCCTTCTGTACATGCAGGTGATCGGAGAAATAAAGAAGAGCTTCTTCCACCTCTTGGTACTTCATCAACCATCCAGGGTTTTCATTGAAAAGTTCAGAGCCCCACATTGCAGCACAACCAAAAAGAGAAGGCAGTGGCAGCTAGTAACATAAACTAGCCCATGGAAAGTCTTAAACAGATGTTTCAGAGGATATGTGATGCACAGAAAATGGTTGCGTGTTAGGGCTCAGTTTCTAACTGGGCTGAAGAGTCTTAATCTTTGCTCCAAAATATGGTTGAATTCCTGCTCCGTCTATTAAAAAAAGTTACGCAATCTTTGTTTTTTCAATAAATCATGCCGTGTCACAAAAATCCTCCCAGGTCAGGATGCATTCCTGTATTTTGCTGCATGGGGCCCCAGGGTTCCTCTCACACTCCCACACACCTCCAGAGACTACCACTCAAATTGTTGTTCTCTCTGTAATAATGATGTGCATTTTAGGAGGAATTGTGTTTCCACATGTGCTCTTTGACAGCTGAACGAGATGTCTTCATGGTTGGAATTTTACGTGAGCATTTTGGCCTTCAATCAACAGTGAACGGTGAAGTGTGCCAGGAAAAGAGGGGGTGGGGTGGCAGAAAGGGAGACTGTCGCTGACTGTAGCTCAGCTCATATTCATGTTGATCACACAGTCACCAGGACGTCCTGGTACAACTGTATTGTAAGTTTAGCTCAAGTCGGTTAGATAAAAACAGAACAACGAGTGAATTATCGTTCGATCGAGCACCAGTTAATTTGGGGTAGTTGATTTAGGCGCTTCATGGACCGGATATGGAGTGCGGCCTTATAGCTGCAGACAATGTCAAGGGGATGGCATAGATGCCAATCGAGGACTATTTACCGACAAATACCTATGCTGCTTATGCCATTCAACTTCTGGTCCAGACCGACAGCATATATGTAAACATTTAAAATATTTTGAGAATGTTTTGAGAATATTTTGGCTGCCACAAAGCCCCTGTTTATCTTGTGTTTACCCGTCTCTGTAACATGAAACATTTTAATGAACATGAAATTACATGGGGCCCATACTAGGGCAAATCACGGAAGAGACTTCCTATACCCTCGTGTTATAGAGGACTCCAAAGCAGCGGCTCTAGATGGAACAATTAACGCTGAGACAAAACCAAGGAAGTGCCTTTGGGCCAAAAGGTATAGACATTTTTAAAGAGAGAACAGGAAAACAGCATCAGCACCTTGGACAGAGACACATCACTTTTCCCATTAAGCTGAGCCTTTGCACTTTCTGTTCAGTCAACTCAACGTCAGGCTCAATGCACTATTCATAAAACCTAGTTTTATTAAAAGGGAAATACTACATGAGAAGTGGTTTCATTGTTAATGGGAATAACAAGAAAAGAGACCGCTCGGTGTCTCCTGTTCAGTTCCACCTGGAAACAATCACGCTGGCTCACATGACTCTGCAGGCCTCCTTCCGTCAAAGTGTCTGCTCACACGTCTTAGTGTATTGCAAACTTATTTCACCGGGTGGTGCTATTGCGTCGTGAATGAACTGTTAAATTCTGTAAGACTTTGTTTTTGGTCCCCCTGTCCTCAATTTGGGCAGGTTTGGGAGTCAGGTTGCATGACAACTAACAGGAAACTATACCTTCAAAACGTCATAAAACAAGTATATTGCAGTTTAAATTTCTTGCAACATTTTTACTCACTTAATTTATAACGTTAACTCAAGATGCTTCATGTTTTTCAACAGAGATGGATTTTAGAGAGGGAAGATACATCGTCTTTTAAGCAATGCTCTTGAAAACCTTTTACAATCCACTTGGTCCATCGGGTGGAAATGGTGCTTTACAGCAATACAAATAAATGATCACCATATTGGTTTTTGAGAGATTTGAGATTTGAAATCAAAATTCCTTTTTGTTTATTGTGGAGTCGTGGAGTTTATCGACAACATCAAATGGTTGGTTGTCAGAATTATATACATTATGAAGTAGCTCCAGAATGTGTCTGCCGGTTACATTGTCAGTGTCTTTTCCTCCTGTGATTCATTTTAATTCGAAGTTGGGTTTTCATCCAAAAACTCTTTTTTGTTTTAAAAATCATGTGGCAATATGTCATTTATAGTGGCCGAAACAAATAATAAGCCGTTTCCTATTTTTAGATCCCAAACTCTCCAGAGGTAGACCTACAACATAGAGGCCTCCGGGCGTCTATACGATTAAAGGAAAGAGAAAATGTATGGTTTTATATGACTAAACTTCATTTCCCATGGTGCTTTCTTTCACTCCGCAGTGATGTGGGGCGTGGTACGCGAATGACGTGTGCGTGTGTGTTCGTGTACGTGTGTGTGTGTGTGCGTGTGTGTGTGTGTGTGTGTGTGTGTGTGCGTACAGTAGAGAAGCTCCGTTTCTCCGCACAGACGGAGAGCCGCAAGCCCACTTCGGAGCATCAGTGAGCGGCGGACAGCGGGATGCGGGACGGCGGTGTGTAGCGGATCTACCGAGACCAAATGAGTGGGACATCTCAATATATTGTTATCGTCGGAATTGCTGGATTTTTCTTTTTCTTTCGCCCCACCGAGTGAATCAGACGTGGATCTGCAATAAAGCGTCGATCCAACGCGTGAGAGCTGCTGACTGTCGCTGCATCCGTGAGCTAATATCCCAGACAATAAGGAAAGGGAATTAGCCATTAGGCGCAGTGGCATCCTTTACGAATTATGTCGGTAGTTAAAGGAGTTGTTATTATTTAGTTATTTAGTGCTGTATCTATTTTATTCATGCTTTGACCCAGAACCATCCCGAATTTGTCATTAATGATTTTGAAATTGAAAAATCAGTGGTTTCACAATTTACAGGCAGACAGCAGGCTATTTAAAGGCACCATTGCACCATAGCGTGTCCTATTTTTCTGTTGTTGCAAACAGTAAGAAACAGAAGTCAGCCATGTCCAAAAATAAGAGCAGCGAGTCAGTCAAGGTGGTAGTTCGATGCCGTCCTTTGAACCGAAAGGAGGAGTCCCACGGGCCAGTGGGGGGCATCGTGCAAATGGACCTGCGGCTCGGACAGGTGATCCTCAGGAACCCTCGAGCGCCAGCCAGCGAACCTCAGAAAACATTCACCTTCGACGCGGTTTACGATGCAAACTCCAAACAAGGAGACCTGTACGACGAGAGTGTGCGCCCGCTGATAGATTCAGTGCTCGCAGGGTTCAATGGCACCATATTTGCTTACGGACAAACAGGGACTGGGAAGACGTACACCATGCAGGGGGCGTGGATGGACCCGGAGAATCGGGGCGTCATCCCCAACGCTTTCGACCACATCTTCACGCACATCTCCCGCTCGCAGTCCGACAAGCAGTACCTGGTGCGGGCGTCCTACCTCGAGATCTACCTGGAGGAGGTTCTGGATCTCCTCGATCCCAACCACGGCACCGCCAGGGCCCTGGAGCTCCGGGAGAACCCAGAGTCCGGGGTGTATGTGCGTGACCTCACATCGTGCGTCTGCAAGAGCATCAAGGAGATCGAGGAGGTGATGAACGTGGGCAACCAGGCGAGGGCGGTCGGGGCCACGGACATGAATGAGCACTCGTCGCGATCCCACGCCTTGTTCCTGATCACGGTGGAGTGCAGCCAGCCCGGACCCGACGGGAGGAAACACATCCGGGTCGGCCGCCTCAATCTGGTGGATCTGGCCGGCAGCGAGCGCCAAGCCAAGACAGGCGTCCAGGGGGAGCGCCTGAAGGAGGCCGCCAAGATCAACCTCTCCTTGTCGGCGCTGGGGAACGTGATCTCAGCGCTGGCCGACGGGCGCAGCGGCCATGTGCCGTACCGGGACTCCAAACTGACTCGGCTGCTGCAGGACTCTTTGGGCGGGAATGCAAAGACCGTCATGGTCGCCACCTTAGGCCCGGCCCCCCAGCACTACGACGAGACCCTCACCACCCTGCGCTACGCCAACCGGGCCAAGAATATCCAGAACCAACCCAGAGTCAACGAGGATCCCAAGGACGCTCTCCTGCGCGAGTTCCAGATGGAGATCGCTCGCCTCCGGGCCCAGCTCCACCACAGGAAGTGGCGGAGCAAACAGAGGAAGGAGCAGGTGGACGGCGACAGCTGGGAGAGAGACGGCGATGAAGGGTCTGAGGGTGAGGAGGATGAGGAGGAAGGGGTGGAGAAGGAGGCGGCGGAGTACGTGAAGATGGAGGAGCAGCGGTTGGAGAGGGAAAAACAGGACATCAGAGAAGATCAATTCATGTTGGCCGACGAGAAGCAGAGGCTCCTGGGAGAGAAGGAGAGGATGATGGGAGTTCTGAGGAAGGAGCAAGAAGCCACCGAGCACCTGACAGCCAAGTACAAGGTGAGAGCTTGGCCATTCGAGTCTTTGAGTAGCGTCGTTAGACAAAGCAAATTTAAACAATTGCAGATGTACTTTTTGTGTCCTAAAAACACAGAATACGTAAAAATGACCCATAATGCTCTGGTCTTGCTTTAAGTGGAAGCCACTCATGGTTTCATATTTCTCCCTCATTTTCTCTTTTACACACACACACACACACACACACACACACACACGGACACACAAGATTAAAGACATGTGATCTTTGGGATTATCAAGTGTGCTGTTATTAAGGGACATTAAAACACAAAGAGCTTCATTTCCGGTTACATCTCAGTGTGTGTGTGTGTGTGTGTGCAAAGAAATCAGGTTCCAGTAAAGAATACATTTGGTACATTTAAGCAGCCGTCCAGGCATTGAAGCTTTAAGACTTGAAAACTACACAATTGTCTAAATAAATACAGCAGAGGCTGTAATATCCTGACTTTATTTCCATGCTATAGATCCAGCACTTTCAAAACTAATTACCTACATTGGTATGATTTTACCAGTTCTGTTATTACATGGTTTACATTTCCCATGGTTGAATATCTCTTTTTGTTGTCCATTTACATTACGCTTAGTCAAGCCAAATAATCCCAAAAGCCTGACATGCTTTGTGGCCACTGTGGCCCTTTTGTGCATCTCAACATAATAACTGTGAGGTGCATTCTGGTAAAACGTTAACTCCATTTGACTACAAGAAGATCATGCTACTGACTCCAGCACCAGTGGTTCCAATAACTGGCAATATGCTTTCTGGAATCTGCTTCTCATTCCCCACGGTTTGGTCGGATGTCTCGCGCGTCCAGACAGGAACTGGGGACCAATGTAGCTTGAAAATGTCAATTCCCTCTTCCCCCACTAACACTATAGTGCCCGTACAGCGATCAAAGCCTGAGCGAGAGCTGCATTAATGACTTGCTCTGATTCATGGGCCCATGCAGGCGGCACGTCATCCGTGGAGAATGACTTAGTGACGGCAGTCCACGCTAATGTAGCTGCAGCCTGGGTCATCCAAACACGAGGGAAGTAGATCAGCTCACCAGGCTGCAGAGGCCCCTTTGTGCGGAAATGAGAGGAGGAAAATACATTTTCAGTGGGGCCAATGGAAGAGCAGGTTGAGGTTGTCTCCCTGCTAATCTCCTCCCTTTCCGTTATCAATTTGGTCAGAATCTCTGCATGTGCTCTCACTTGGCCCTCGACGTACCAGAACGCCTTTATCGACTTTATCAGTTTGTATTTTAGAAAAGTAGAAAATTTAAAGTTGTAAAGTCTGGCTAATGTAAAATCTGACGTTAATTTCTTAACACAATAAGTTTAAATTGTGAAACTGTGGAGTTTGACTGTGGAACTGTTTTTTTCCCTTTTTGTGGTCAGGATATTACGACCGGGCCTGAAATTGTGGCTAGATGAAGCACTGGAGCCATTATTAAACTATTAATTAAACAAAATCTATTGATATCAGATGCAATAAATGTTGTTCTACCTCGGTCCAAACTCTTCTAACCTACTGTACGTGCAAAAGAAGATCATATTATTTTTTTCATTTCATGAAATATATGCACACTATATTTATACAGGTCTTAAATTGGCAAAAAAAAATGTGTTAACACTCACGTTTAATATGTAACTCTTCTTGGTTCTGAGTGAAGGTATTAGGGTCTGGCAACGCCCCGTGAGACACGGCTAATGTATATCCTGAAGCTATGCCCTTCACGCTGAGTGCTTCCGTGTATGTTGGGGCAGCTCGTATTTCCCCCCATCTCGCTGTCCTCCTTAAAGTGCCTCGGTGGCTGATGTATTTTGTGCTTAATCGTGCGAAATCTTTTGTGATCACGCCGCACAGTTCGAGGGCCTTTGTCGCTGTGTTTTTGTTTACTTGCGACTGTTCGGCTTCTGTCAGATTCAGCAAAAGACCAAAAGCCCCCCCCCCTCACCCTCCAGGAGGAAGAAGATAAACGACAACTGGCATTTCGTGCCTTTGATTCATCAGAAGCAAAACCAGCACATGGTCAAAGGAATGTTTTTGTTTAGTTTAAGAGGCAAATCTGGTGGTATTATGTATGTTTCTCATTGTCAACCAATCGCATGAATACACAGAACTCCTTCATGTTGTCAACGAGGAATACCATTGCAGCAGACACTATGGGCCTTCAATTTCACAAACACACACTCACTATTCCGCACAGAAGGATTCGATGGAAAGTACTGTGCCCAATTTAATTTAGAACATAGTGCAGTTACCTAAATATGTATTTGTGAGTCGTGTTGTTCAAAGGTTTCCACAGTAGGAACAAATGGGCTTGAGGAGGAACGCCAAAGATAAGCTGATGGAAGGAGATGGGTTAATGCAACATTTGTTCACTTCATCAGAGGCCTTTTGCACAGTGCTGGTGTCACTGTTCATTTTTAAATCCCACCTATCGCTCATTAAAATATTGTTTAGGTCCCAGAGGAAGTGCATTATCATTTTTTTTATTATTTCAACGGATAACTCTTCAACTGTTATCATAAGATCATATGATCCTTAATTTAGAAACTATAGTCTATAATACATTCGAATTTATGGTGCATTATCATTTTCTTGCCTTTGTACTAATGGAGTTGTGATCCTGCAACATTTCCAATCTAATCAATCAGCCCAGGCTCCTCCTCCCTCTGATTGGCTGAGGGAGATATTTGCCTACACAGCCGTGTGGCCTGGGGGTTCCATTTTTTTTTCTCAGTTCGCTCTGATAACCAATAAAAAACCGGTTGCTAGGCAGCCAGACTGTTTGAGAGAAAAAAAAAGGGGGCGAGCCAATTTGTGCGTGCGTCTGGCTGGCGACATGAGCTCAGAAGTAACCAATTATAGATAAAATCATTAAAACTCTTCTCCCATTTCCTGCCTCTCTCTCACCCACACGTGCACCCACTCACACAGAGCAAATGTAAGTGGGTCAGGAAACAGCCCGTTTGTCGGGTCAGCTGGTGTTTCTGCAGGATGCTGTTGGCTCGCCGGCCTCCAAGGTGCTGCGCTCCATCTGTGGAGTGTGTGTTGCAATGTTGCTGCAACTGTTGTTCAGCTGTCGTCTGCTCGGCAGGAGGTGCAACCAGGTTTAGTTTACAGGAGGTGGTGGAAGTATTGAGATTCTTCACTGAAGTAAAAGTACAAATACCATCCGTCACTGGGGGGAGCAGCAGCTTCTCATAAGGACGTGGCGCTGTGCGACCTTATAGTGGAATATTCTTAGACCTACGTACATTTCTGGGTCAAAATTTTAACGTCTCACTTGTTCTTACTCTCTTGTCTCTTTTTTAAATGATCGGTAGTCTTTAGGAGGAATGTCTTCAAAAATTGTTAAAGCTAAATGAACGGAGGACCCTGAATTCCTCTTTTATTTTGTTACTTAGATCTCAGTATGTAATGGTGATGTAATGGTAGATCTTCATCTGCCATGTAACAACTTGATTAAACCTCAAGAAATGCTCCTCTTTTTTTAAAATTCTTTTTTTTTTAATTTGCTCTTCCTTCTTTTTCTTGTTGTCATTTATATTTGTTTCATATATGTGTCATTTATTACAGATGTTATCTATTGACACGTTCTGCTTTCCATTCCAAGAATGCCTTGTTCACAGGAAAATTTTATTTTAAAAGAGTTTTCCTGTATAAAGAATGTCTCTTTAAATTAGATCCAATTGTGGATCAAATGAATGCTGTCAACACATTTGCAGGAAAGACTCCGCTATTAACTCTTTTGTTAATAGACAAACATAGATGTTGCGCCGTCAGGCTTTACAGCAAACTGAAGGAGGTTAAATTGGCCTTGAGCAATTAGACTATTCAATCTTTCAACGGAAAAAATATTGCATTGTGCATTCTATTTTTACCATGAATGCATTTTCCAGTCTTTGCTTTCTTTTGTTATTGGAGGAGGGGCTTCTGCATGCTGTAAACTGAAATTCAGCCAATGAGATTGCATGAGCAGCAACAATGAGAGTAATACACACAAACTCACACATGCATGTCTGCACATACATACTCTCTGCGTACACATCAGCTTTCCACAATGTATAGCAGACAACCATTTCAGCCTGCTGAATGTGTTTCAAACACACACACACACGTACGTGACATCATGGCTGGAATGACTGTTTCCTGTTTATAAAGCTGGCTTCCTGTGTAATTAGTGAAGGGAAAAGTCTGGACAGGATGGCAGCCTTATGCGTGTGTGTGTGTGTGTGTGTGTGTGTGTGTGTGTGTGTGTGTGTGTGTGTGTGTGTGTGCATGTGTGTGTGTATTTGCTAACGAACAAAAAGAGCTCATCATTGCTCCCCATCTTTCAGCATGCAAGCCACGATCACTGAATTATGGATGAATCAACTGTGTGTGTTTGCATGTGTGTGTGTGTGTTCATGAACTAAGCATCCAGTCATTTGATCAGTGGAGAAAGCAGAACAATATTATAAACAATACAATGAGACAAACAAATACACAGTAAAAATAAAATGTCCTAACACGCATCTTATATGACAGAAGAGGGATGTAATGTTGTGCTTAATTACATTGTTGCGTCTCAGACACACTGCCTCTTGAAATTAAGTCCTTAGAATCATCATCAGAATAATGGACCTGAAAAATAGTACACTATCCATACACACATAGCTATTTGGAATAAATAACATTATACTAGGTCATATTACAAAATACCTTTATCATTCTGGTTCTGGTCTTGTGGTTCATTACATTACGTTTCTACGTCTGTCTTTCAGGCTCGGTAGTGTCTTTTTACATCCCCCTTCTCCCCTGCTTCCATGTCTCTTCCCGGCCTGCTGCCCGTCTCTGTGCTGCACACACCGGAGCGTCTGTCGTCACATTGTATTTATAACCCGGTCGCTCCCTGCAGGCCCCTGGCCTCACTGTGATTGGCTGGCCGACGCGGTCGAGCCGCCTCAATATGCAACACTTGCCATCCTCTTCACTTTTCCCACCACGAAAGGGATCAGTCACCAACAAAAGAGGCTGGGCGCGTATTTTATGCACAGAGCGTCCATGTGCTCACAAATACGCACTCAGGGAAACGCGTGAAGAATTTGCTATAGCTTCTGTCTGCAGAAAACAAGAAAAGATGAAGCAGCAAAATTAGGACTTTTATCACAGTAGTCTCAGTCGAAACAAGTCTTTTATAATACCACCACTTAGTATCAGCTGTGCCATTTCTTTATTTGTTTTTTTGCGAGCACTTCCTGCACAAGCCTGGTCACCCCCAGACGCCGGTGGCCCGGTGCCACGCTAGGGCACCGGGCCACCGGCGCCGCTAACTCCGCTAACATTTAAAAATCTGAATTGCCTGATTGCGTTGGTTGAGTCACCAGTTTAAATACTGCATTAAAGTTTGTTGTACTGTTGACACTATACCAATTTAGAAAGCATTCTTCAGATACAATGTTGCTTTCCTTTTATAATGTAGCTTTGTCATCCAATTTATAAATTAGTGTAATTCGTTTTTTTGACATTGCTTGTGTCAGGCTAAGCAATAATTCATTAATTGTACAACTCCTCCATTTCCGAAAGGCCTGTTTGTAAAGGAATTTAATCCATCCAACCAGGGAGAAGGGACCCGGGATGCATGTGAGGGAAAATCTGTGACATAAATATGAGCCCTTAAATGAAGCTGAAAGAGTATAACAAAACACAAAGAGCAGCAAACCAGGCAGTCTCACACACACTCACACACTCACACACACACACACACACACACACACACACACACACACACACACACACACACACATAAAGACAAAAGACAGCACAAAACAAAGATTCTTTCTGTAAAGACCTGCTGCAGACGGATCCTCTCTGAAGGACTCCACTGTACTCCCTGCATGGGTCTGGGAGTGTGTTTTGGGGTGTGTATGTGCTAGTAATTAAGAATGTGTAGGCTGCACACAGTTCACACACACTGTCTTTTTGTATAAAGTCATGAGACTGGAATGTGGCCAATGCAAAAAGGCCACGGCCCCTGTTTGCCTTTCTTGGGTCCCTTTTCTCTCTTTCTTTCTTTCTTTCTTTTCTCTCCCCTTTCTGTTTCTTGTCACTGACAACTCTTTCTTCTCTGTGTTCACTTTAGTGTTTAGTATAAACCAAAATAAATGAAATCCTAAGAATTCTTTGTCAGAAAACACACACATATTCAATCAAATCTGCAGGTTAGTTTTTCTTTTTAATGGTAGAATTATAACTAGAAGTCAGGGAGAGCAAACATCACAAAGGCTACCCTGTGTTTCAAACGTGTTGGTTTAATGTTAAGATCTGCGTACACAGCAATAGTACCGGTCCACATGTGACTGATGATGGTGCTATATTAAAGGTATAGAAACATACGTCAGTGCTAAATGTTGTGGCGATTGATCCCATATGTTAGAAAAAAAACAAAAACCTGCAGGAGGCACGAGTTGAAAAGTCAACAGATGCTCTAATTCAGTGTGAATCCTCCTCTGAAGAACATAATGCCTCCACAAAATGTTCTGGCAATCCATCGGACGGCTGACGTGGTATTTCAGTCCGGACCAAAGTGATTATAAGACACTTTTGATGGTGACTCGTGTCTGATGCGTTACAAAGCATTGAGCCGAGCTCAGCTTGTTGTGGATGGTGTCATCGTGGATGTTAAGCGGCCCACTTCCAGCTTTGGCCGCCTCGTCAGCACAATATCCGCCTGACCGCAGCCCCTACAGACATTAACCCTCGCAGAGATTTAACTGTTAGGGGTCCACGTGAACTCAGCTTGACCTCAGGAGAGACGCTCCGTCCGTCCCTTGTCTCTGAAAGGAACTGTAGCGGCTGCAAGGACGCAGTACAGGTTCATCTGCCTCCAAAGATAAGTTCAAGTTCATTGTTTTGGGTTTTCTCAGGCGATGGAGAGCAAGCTGCTGGTCGGCGGAAAGAACATCATCGATCACACCAACGAGCAGCAGAAGATGCTGGAGGGGAAAAGGCACGAGATTGCTGAGCAGGTAAAACACAGAAACATCATTTATATTTGTGGAAAGGAATTAGAACTTTGCAGTTCGGGTTTACCTGTTTATCTGTACAAACAGCAGAAAGGTGACATTTTCATAAATGCTTTCAGACACGCAGCGAGAGGGAGATTCAGCAGCAGATGTTGGTCCAGGACGAAGAGACAGTGGAGCTGAGGGAGACGTTCACTTCACTGCAACAGGAGGTGGAGGCCAAGACAAAGAAACTCAAGAAGGTTCCCAGATTGTTTATATACGTCTACGTATGAAATTCTGAAAATCATCGTCACACAAGTGCACACACATTTATAAAACAAAGACAGACACATTTGTCACGCACACACATATCCACCTTCTCTCTTTTTTCCCCTAATATCAGTATATCCCTCTTTACCCCTCTTTGAACCCTGACCCTCTGACCTGGATCCTAATGGCCCCCCTGCCTTGGACACATGGTGCGTTCGGACACACACTTTATTCTCAGTACCTCAAGGTTCGTCATGCCGCCCCCCCTCCTTTATGGCTGGACCCTTCGCCGTCCCTCCCTATCGCCAATGTCTATCTCGGGCCTCTTCACGCTTCTCATGCTAACCTTCTCAATCTGCGGGCCCTCACATGTCAAACTGTTTGGGAGCTGCTGGGAAATCCTTCAAATAACCCCCCCAACCTCATGAACCCCTCACCCGGCTCCACTCGCTTCCCAATTCCAGAAAGACTAACCCCAAGCAAACCCTAGTGTCTGCGTGTGTGTGTGTGTGTGTGTGTGTGACAAGTGATAAATGATACATCGATGAACTTTGCTCTCCCGGTGCCCTAACATGTGGCATTTACCCTTCTCTCACTGCATGGTGCCGCTTCTCTGAGGAAAGGAAGGAGGAGGAAGATTAGATCGACTCACAAGCAGTGACAATCACTAGCAAACATGGATATAAAAAATAACGATACGTAATGAATAAATAAGTAAGAACATTTGGTTTGAAAATGTTCTGCACGAAGGAAATACTGAAGTTACAAGGGCAATCAATTACGCAATCAATTTGTCTTAGACGGCCTCTTTTGGAACTAACATTTGCTGCTCTGGTTGGGTCTGTGTTTCTCTCGCATTCATTATTTGAGTTTAATGAAATACGTCTTTTAATTTGAGTAAAGAATCCTGCTGGCAGTATTTTAGTGGGATTTGTTAGTTGACCTACTTTCAAGATTTGAGAGACTTCCGAAAATGTCGCTTTTGATGCATTCACATTTATGCCTTACAAGCATATCTACTATCAAATATTAAGTCTAAACCCAGAGATCAGCCCAGACACCTTTTAATTCATCCGAGATCATTTTCTGATCATCAAACCAAATATTTAAAAAGCCCCAAAAAACAGGCTGCCAGCACACAAAGTGAGTGACAAGCTGCTTGTCGCTGGAAGGTGAGTGCGAATGTTCACGAGCACAGCAGGAAAGAGGAGGAACGAGGCAGACAGAGTGAGGTCCACCGCGTTGCCGTGCTCCCATTGGATGCCATTTTCTCCAGACACCAGTGCCTCCAGTGCCGTTGCTACGGGCAACTGAGCCACAGTTCGTCAGCGACTCCGCTGCACTGGCCCGATGTCTCTCCCACTCACCCACTCCGTTTGTGTGTCTCCCTCCCTCCTTCTAGCTTTATGCCAAGCTCCAGTGCATTAAAGCGGAGATCCAGGACGTGAACGACGAGCACGTCAGGAGCCGACAGGAGCTGGAACAAACTCAGAACGAGCTCACCAGAGAGCTCAAGTTCAAGTGAGTCGAAACGAAACGCGCAGAATCAGCAAATATGCCCGGATGGTTCCGCAAACACATCAGTTAGAGATGTCATGGGTCCAGACTCAGGCAGATGCTGACAGATGCTGAATACATGGATGAAAGTGCAAAATGTCAAATAGGATTTTGTGCAACATTCTGTTCAGTCAGCGCAAGGAACACAACTCAACATGTCTCATTGATTAGCATTCTGTTTCTGCAGACATAACACAATTTTCCTAAATAAGTAGCAAAGTATACTTGCGCCTAGAAAAAGAAAAAGTAAAAGAAGAGTGTTTGTTAAACCGTATTTTTACTTGTTAGAAACAATTAGAAACAGTCCCATTAAATACGAGAAAAAAAAGCACATTATTTATCTCTACGTACAATTTAACCGTGTGTCTTCTGCACATGCAGGTATCTGATCATAGAAAACTTCATCCCCCCAGAGGAGAAGAATAAGATCATGAACCGACTGACCTTTGACCCGGAAGAGGATCAGTGGAAGTTTCAGCCCCTTGTTCCTGCTGAAAGGTTAGATGTCAAGATATTGTTGCCATCAAGGCCTTCAGGCGGAAATAATGGACTCAAACGTGTGTTTCATTTCAGTCATGCTTCAAGACCTTTTCGACCTTCCTGCTCCGTGTGTCGCTCGCTCGTCTTGTCTTGTTTCTTTCCTGTCTTCCTCCACTACTATTAAAGCAAAATAACCCGTTCAAAAGTACTTTTGAAGAACTGATGTGGTGTTATTCATGACTGGAAAGAAAGCTGCGTCACATTTTATTTAATTCCTTTGTTGGCATTGATCTCCGCCTCTTCCACTTCTCAGTAAATCCTTACAGATGAAGAAAAGGCCAGCGTCTGCAGTCGGTTACAAACGACCAATCAGCCAGTACGCCAGGGTTGCCATAGCAATGGGAGCTCACTCCAGATACAGGGTAGGCGTGTGCGTGTGTTTCTGTGTGAGGTTGTGTAGTGTTCTCATGAATTGACAACCTTCATATTAGCTGTGGTTAATAAAATACATTTGATATTTTAAGATACAGTCAGGGATTACCCAACGTGGCTGATTTGTTGATTAGATGAACTAAACAAATAGTCCACCAAAAATCTCATTTTTGAGTATTTCAACCACAAGGTCATCTGTAGGGAAAAATTACCTTATGGTTGATATGCTGAAACAATCAGGTACTTTTTGCATCTCGATTTAGTGTGCAAGTCATCTTTTCCTCTTGATGGTAAAATATTTCTTATAAAAAGAATTGAAGGAAGTAAATGGGGTAAAATGCTACTAATATTTACTTATTTATCTTACCTATCTATATTAATCTATTTATATTTAAATGTATATGATGTATAAATATATATGATTAAGGGATATATACCATAATGACAATAATGTATGATCAATATGATAATATTTTGAGAAAACAGCCTTTTGAAGATATGCAACATATCTAAAAGACACTTCTGTACTTTGTTATTTTACTATTATTAACTTTTAACATTAACATTTTTTTAATGTAATTAAGTAAATAAGGGGTTATCTAATGCTAACTTTGAGTGATCTTAGGTGTGTGTCCATGTGTGTGTCCGCAGGCTGAGAACATCATGTTTCTGGAGCTTGACATGACTCCTCCCAACTCAGCCTCACTGGATCGCTCGGCAGAGTCTCAGCAGAACCAAAGTCTCTCCCTGGACAACTCGCCCACGAAGGACAGAAGCGTCTGCAAGTCCCGCTCCTGGTGAGCCGGAACCCCGTCAAACAAGGCGTTCTCCTAACATCTCAGTCCTTCCACACTGCACTTTAATTATCACATTCGAGAGATCTTTGTCCATTAGTCTTTTTGTACAAACAACAGAGGCAATATTATTCAATATATCCTACTGGATTATTTGACCAGTAAGTAACATGAGATTGTAGAACGGCGAAGCCAGAGATATTTAAAAGATGTGCTTAGATTCATTTTGGCCAACATATTGTTTTGTTTATCCTGAATAATTGTGGAGGCAGTAAAGGAATGATTACTTAAGAGAGGTATTTTTTTCACCCCCAAATATCAATATATTCACTATTCATTTTAATAACATAATTCCACTATTAATTCTAATATACATGTATACAAATAAGGCATCAGGGTGTGTTCAATCCTGCTTTTACTGGCCTGTATGTAAATAGTGTAAATGGTTTAGAGTCAACTAAATGGGATTATTCAGGATTAGCCACACCCTTTGTAGGCTGTCATAATCTGGTGGTTTATCTCTTATTTACTTAGGGGCCTGTGGTATCAATACTGCTGAATAATCCTATTAAACTGTATCTAAATGATATGTGGAAGATATTATATACATTCAAAATATTTTAAAATATCTAATTTCTGCAACTTCTTTTTTATGCAGGTGCCAGACTCCAAAATCCATCACGTCCTCCTCTTCCAATGTCTCCTTGGCAGCGTGTCACACTGCCACACCTATGGCGGCGCAGTAAAGCTTTAGCAAGGAGCATTTTTTTTTATTCTTATTTATTTATCTCTTCCTTCTTTTCTTCTTTCTGTTTTGGCCAGTGATCCTTTTTAAACACTTCTACAGCTGGGACACAAACACAAACCTCCACCTGTGCTGAGTCCAAAGAGGTGATAAACTAAAGCAGGAAATGATCTAAGTCTAAGTGACCTGATGAACCTCAGAAACTCTATAAAACACAACTTCCTGCTGCTCTACAGATGGAAAAACGCTCCAGAACCTTTTCTTCTTTTGCATGAGCCTCGGATCATCCTTTTAAAACCACTGGCTGCAGTGCTGCACTGCCCAGACTGTGTGTGTGTGTGTGTGTGTGTGTGTGTGTGTGTGTGTGTGTGTGTACAGGGTTGTATGATTGCCTCTCTTTGTGTGTAATTGTGATCGATGCAGTTCAAAAACTCTCAAACTGCTTGAATCCCCTGTAAAATACCGGTGTCCATATTTCATGTATTTGGTCTGTTTTTGTGTAACAGGGGAGTCGGTTGGATGAGAAATGATGGAACATATGATGTGAGCTGTTGTCGGTCAGATGGGTCGCCCTAAAACCTGAATGATGATCTTCATCACACCGGTTGTCTCTTATTATTTCTCATCGTGTCCTCCACTTTCGAATAATAATATCAGGTCAATGGGAAAACACAAGGCCACCAAGGCACTTCAAATATTTTAGATGTGTATCTAAATATGTACCCTAGGTCACCAGTTAACGCACAATTTAAACAGACCTACTGGAAAAGCACTCTAAAACAAGATAAAGATTTAAACAAACACAACCACTGTCCTCAAAGTGTTAAAAATAACAGACTCGGTGGAAAGAAATACTGTGTGGTTATATTTTACTTCTTAAGCTAAACAATTGTCAAACAATTTGGAAGAAACACCTTTTCTCTGAATACTGATGACTTAGAGACTTCCATCCATTCATCTGATCTATGTCAATTCTACTTTTCAATTATGATGAAGAAGAGGAAACCCTTCATTTCCACAGCAGCAGCTTTCAGCCTTCAGGTGCAGCTTCTCAACGCTTGCTGTTCCGTCTGCAGTCGGCTGTGTGCAGTTCAGTGTTACTGGGTTCTTTACCTGCTGGAGGTCAAGCACAGGCGATAGTGGGGGTCAGTCAGACTAATTATCACTGTATTATTGATGCCACAGATCCCGTTGCTGCTGAAAACCCTGATAGTTGTGAGGGAGCACAAAGCATTCACTAAGCAGCGTAAAGAAACATTTATTACCAATAAGCCGGTCTGTTTTCTTTTCCAACCATTTTTTTCTCACAAAACTGGATTTCTTGATTCTTAATTTGCTGAATGTTTCACGACTCAAATTTGAAGTCATATCATCTGATGAAGTATCAGAAACATGTGCTTCAGTAAATTCACAGATGTGTACTGAGATGTCTGTGCGATATTTACTGCAACTAGCTAGTTCCGGGGCAGAAAAGGGGATGAATACTGACTAATAATTGATTGAGAAAATGAAATATAATAATAATGAATTGGCAAAATGTCTCAATCATTTACATCGGACCCACTTTGTGTCTGACGCTTTATGAAAACGTGTCTAATGGAAGTTAAAACCTTTAATGAAGATTCAGCACAGATGGAAGTGATTTCCAGTGAGTTGGTGCACAGTATCTATATGGAAGAATATATTGTACGTTCAGACAACATTTCAGGCTGCTGTTCCTCAGAGAAAGCCATTGCGATACTAATATTTAAGCAAGAAATAAAGACATTGTTGTATGCAACGCTGAAAATATCTACTTGAAATGTTTACCTGCTATTTATTTGTGTGTCACACAGCACCTCAACATACGTATTCTTGACATATTCGGACAGTGATACAAGGACGGACACGATTTACCTAATACTGTTAACAAAGCAAACAGTCATTCCCGGCTATTGTCTAATCTATGTTGCCTCTACATGTGGATCATTTCTAAACATCGGTTCCAGTTGGAAGCATTCATGTGCAGGGCTGTAACATGTTGTATAAATGTGTCTGTGTGAAGGCTGTGGGGGAGGAGGGAGGATGCCAATGGAAGAGGGGGGGAGGGACGGATGGAAGCTTGGATCCAAAGACAATCAGGAAGGGACTGTGGAGGCTGTGGATACTCAGCCTGTTTCCATGGTAACCTGCCAGGAAATGGAAGGGGGGAATGGGGGGGTTATGTGTCTATATGTTTGTAACATGGTGGTCCAGTGGAGCTGAGCTCATCTCCGGCTGACAAAAATAAAAACATTTAAAAAAGGGCAGATTCATCATTTTTAATAACCTCTAATAAATGGCAACACATTGTTCAGGTCGTGTGGGAGATTCCCCTTAAGAGCAAGGATATTTAGGTACATTTGGTTTAATGTGATTCCTTCAATCTTCCTTGGTGCAGAATCCTCCCTTCAATGGACCGGATGACATGCAACATTTATGATGCAATCCAAAATACACACAACCAAAACATCCTGCCACTACGACATTGTGCGACACACTAACGAGCTCCTGAATGTGAGTTAAGGGTTTACAGAGCAAAGATTGTTCTGGCATTGTGGAGCCTCCGTGCACCAAGAGTCTGCGTTATCACAACAGGTCAATGATATAACCGTAGCGGCTATGTTCTACCACTCTACCACTTTAGTCCAGACTGTTGGTTGGATTGCCGAGATTTGCATTTTTTATCACCCATGTTCCACAGAGGACAAATCCCACTGATTTATAGTTCCCCGGCTTTAATTTATCACCACTATGATGTGGACGTCGGACTTTTGAGTGAAATGTCTTGAAAACGATACATGATTTTCAGAATGAATTGAAATAACTCACTTCTAGCGCCTTCATCAGGCCCCAAGAGATTCTTAGACCATACCTTGGTGGCTTTATGGCTGCAGGGTCTTGGTCTTGTTTAAATGATTTTGTATGACCATACTCTATTTTGAGAAGAACACAGCGGACACTAATGAATCGAAACATGTATCAAAACAACTAACAAATCCCCTTCTTCCTTCAGGACTCTAGCGGCTCTAGCGGTCTAAAACCATGAAAACCAAGGTAACAAAAGGATGTTACATCCTCTCTTTGATTGCGGTTTGTTCTGAAATATGTGAGATAAATGACTTTAGCACATTTGAAAACGATATCTATCAATGGTTTCTTTGTGGAAAATCTTTAAAAAAGTAAAACACAAGTATACATTACTTTTGTAATAGTGTTCCCTGGTTGGTTGTGTGAAGGTAAGGGTGCAAAATAGGTTATGATAAAAACCTATAAAAAAGATAATGCTGGGTAAATAGTTAGCATTCAGGTATTAGTAATCTCACAGGTTTTAAATGAACACACTTAAGTCGGGGACATACGCAGACACACACAAACCCACACTGACAAACAGTATATAAACTCACTGTCTGATCAGCAGTTGAAGTGCAGATGCAACTGAGGTCTCTTCTTCTTCATTCTGCTTCACCTACCAGTCTGACATTTAATATTTCATGAGCAGAGAGCTGCTATATTAGGACACGCTTTGTATCCATTCACTCACATACAGTATGTATTCAGCAGTAAATGAGACTTGTTCATTGTTACCAATTAGGATCAATATAACCAATCACAATACAACATTCAGCTTTGAATATTTAACAAAGTATTTTTGTGAGTTGTTATTCTTCTAAAAACGCCCGGCGGACATTGAGCAGTGATGACCTAATTATTTTCAGTAACTCCCACTAACCGGTCCTATTTATCCAGTTTATTACATCACATTACGTGTCATTTAGCTGACGCTTTTATCCAAAGCGACTTACAATAAGTGCATTTCATCTATAGGTTCATGACTCACTTATTACATTTTCATGAATCCCTATTTTTCTGAGGCTATGGAACTGAATGCTGCATTGGTGTACATTAATCCTAGCTGGGAAAATGATGGTATTTTTTTTTATTGGAGTCATTTTACTAACTGTGCTGGTGCTGCCCTCTGCTGTAATAAAAGGAATTATTGTGCAACTTGGCTTCCATCTCAAAGGCTTATTTTCCTCCGTAAAATAACAGGAAACCTTTTCTTAAATACACGGATATGAATGTGTTCAAAGCTCTTGCCTTATTAGATGAGAGTTAACTGTCAAATTACTCACAATATGAATATTCAAAATATCTGACAAAACAGCTTCAATAAGCAAAATGAAAAGAAGCTATTGATAAATAAACCGGGTTACTAACATAGTCTCTACCATTCCTATGATTTCATTTTTTTAAATTTACCATCTAAAATCTTTGATTATTTTTATGTGTAAATGAAATATGCCGGGCCGAACACCAACGTGTCCTCCTCTTCGTTTACCAGACTTTCCTTTTTACTCTCCTTTGTGTCGTTGCTATGAATTGTTGGTAATCGCCTTTGATTAACACTGCATTCCAAATCACATATTTATTCTTACGTTTAGAACATCTTGCAGCTGCCCATGCAAAGTATTTTCAGTTTCATGCAGTATTAATTGGGACATACTGCCACCTCATAACATTGCACCTTAAACTTTGACCGCCTGCTTATAAAACATCCCAGGACATCCAAGTATATTTGGGCTGGAGTGAGCATTTGACATAGTATATATTGGGATTTAATAAGGTTTACTAAATATAAATGAATGTATAGAATAGTATGGAGGTATGGATCTTGGTATTTAAATATAAGGTACATTTTCTACAATTGCTTGTTTGTTGTTGGCTGAAGTTTTTCCCAGCATACAGCGTGATGTGTTGGTGATTATTCTAGATGAAACTACACATACGTATACCAGGTATTTAGGCTCCCCATACTTACCACAATATTTCAAACAAATGAGATTGACAATTTATTTTTAGGATTTTTTATACAAAGTGAAATCATACAGGGATTTAACAAATCAACGTCACATGGCCTTTGTGTTTCATTTCGTTCCCCTGGATGGCCGAACATATTTTTTCACTTTTAGTTGCTGGTTCCCTGCTGCGTGTTTGATGCTCAGAAATCTAACAAAGACACATGATAGAGTCCAGAAGGAAATTCACACCTGAGCTCCTCAACAGGACTGAGAAGGGTTGTGTTGGTCTTCTTCAGCCAACTTAGGAAGCCCTTCAGGTTTGAATCACAGCGGAATCGGTTCATTTTAAGGTCGAGGAAGCTCAGAAAGCAGAAAGCGACGGGGTCGGGGGAGGCTACAAAGTTGTTGGAGAGGTTGAGTACTCGGAGACTCTTTGGTAAAACATCCGGCAGGAGATAGGTCAAGCTGTTGAACGAGAGGTCCAGCTGCACTACTGAGGTGAGGCCCTTGAAAAGGCCCTGAGGAAGAGACTGCAGTGCATTGAAGCTCAAGTCCAGAACGGTCACGCGTCCAAGATTGTCAAACAGGTTCAGGCACCTCCCCTGAGACCACATGGACTGCAGGGAACTGCTGTGAAGATCCAGAGCTCGGACATTGTTCAAACCAACCGCTGAAGCTCGTCCACTGTGCGCGCACCATCGGATCGTATTTCCTCCATAGAAGAGACGCTGGAGCCGTTTCAGATGAGTTAAAAGCACGGTGACGTCCCCCAGGTTTGTCAAACGGTTGTCCCTAACATCCAGATGCATAACATTGCCGGCAAAGCGTGCAAGAGCTCTCACCGCCAACCCCTCCAGTTTATTGTCGTTCAACATCAGATAATCTAATCTTGGGAGAGATGCGGGGAAGCCAAGGTCTCGCAAGGAGTTTCCTGTTAGATATAACGCTTTAAGTTGTGGAAGTCCACTGAATGAGCCGTAGCCCAGAACACCAATGTGATTGTAAGACAAGTCCAATACTCTGAGGTTTGTCAGGGAAGCAAAAGTGTAAGAATGGATTTCCCCCAGCAGGTTGTGTGACAGGTTGAGCATTATCAAATGTCCCTCAAGACCTTCAAAGGCACGTCGGTGAACCTGATTCAATTTGTTGCGGGAAACGTCAATGATTGCGACTTCTTTCAGTGGACGAAAAACCCCCTCTTGCAATGCAAATATCCGGTTGTTGGACAGATCCAAAGTGCGGACTGAGCTGACATTCAGGCCTACGAACGTGCCACGGTCCGGGTCAGGAAGATTGTTGTGAGAGAAGCCTTTACCCATGTGTCCCGACAGTTTCAGATGGGAGATTTCGGTCCCTTCGATGGCTGTGAAAAAGCGTTTGGACCCACTCACACTGAACGCGTTGTGGGACAGGTCAAGTGTCTGGAAGGACATTCCTCTGAAAGGATTCCCACATTCCTGCCAGTCAAAATGTTCATTAAACATGGCCTTAAGACTGACCGAGGCCAAGTTCAGGACGGTGAAGTTCTTTCCTTGAAAACCAACCAGATCAGATTCACATATTCTGTCGATTTGGTTCAGCTTGAGATTCAAAACCTTCAAATTGGTCATGTTGGTAAAAAACATTGAGGGCTGCAGTGTTTTTATCTTGTTAGCAAAGAGGTCAAGAGTCTCCAAGGAGGACATCGGCTCCAGGTAGTTTTCCTTCAGTATGGATGCTTGAAGGGAACAGTGGTCCAGGTAGAGATTCTGCAAACCCGACAGTCCAACAAAAGCCCGCGGCTCCAGTTGGAGGCCGACGTTGAAGCCGAGCACGAGCCTCCTCAGGCGTTTCTGCCCGCTGAAGGCGTGGTTCCTGATCACGAGAGGCACACGCTGCAGCCCCAGGTCCAGCGCCTGCAGCTCCTCCAGGCCCGACAGGGAGGTGGAGTTGACCTCACGGATGTGGTTCATCTCCAGGTACAGGTGGGTGATGTGAGGAGGGAGAGCAGGGATCCAGCGGAGGTTCTGGGAGCCACAGTTGGCTACAGAGCCCAGAATGAGGCACGATGGGAAACAGCCGGGAGCCTGAAAGAGGTTTATTGTTCTTTTACTGTCATTTGTCTTTTGTGCTTAATATAACATTTTCTGATTTAAAGAACTTTCAAAATAAGGATGTTAACAAAGAATAGATTAAGCAGTAACTTAAGATTCTTAATCTTAACTTAATGTTTGGTGCCTCTAATTGATAAATTGGTACTTTTGAAGGTATTACTCATTAGTAGTCTGAACTGAAACATTTGATACTCATAGCAAAGAAAGAATCTTCTCCACTCACTTTAAACTCTTTCTCTTGTTGAGGTAAATTCTGTACAAATAAACCTACACTATCTTTATACCGTGTCAGCATGAATTTCCTACCTGTAGGAGCACAGAGACGACGACCACCTGAATACTCAGCATCCACATCTTCACACTGCTTGAGAGAAGAAATTATATCCTTGATGTTTTAATAATACTCTCTGCTTTAATTGGAAAAGCGGAGATCCACTGTGGAGGGATTTCTGTTGGCGCCCCTTTTATCTGTGAGTGGTTGCATCACTTGTGTTGAACATTGCATTGGTTCTGCAACGTAAACATGACGCCTGACGGGGTTTCTCTTTTTTCACAATTTCAGGATCGGGGAAGTACAATCGGGGAAGTACGCTTGCATGTTTGCGGTCCTTCTTTGCTATGTGCTGGATGTTTTGTTGTTCACGTTTGTGTTTGTTGCAACATTGTAAACTTGGTTGAATACAAGCTTGATAAGTTCCCAAAATCAAAGGCTGTTTATCAAGAAATACTAAAAGGATTAGATCTGTCATGAAAAAGATAATTTGTGCCCTGTGACTCCACATGCCTGCTAACGGTGTTTACAGGTGTAGCAGTGCTAACAACGGCAACCGGCAACTGTTTACCTGAGCAGGAACAACCCGAATTACAAATCCTTCATGGTCTCTAAATGGCTGGTAGTGCTTGTCTCTCCGCGTTAGGCATATGAAGCAAGATTGGGTCACGTTAGGGTAGAAATAGCAGTTACTGTTATTCCTTGTATAATAAGAATGTGTCTATAATAATGCTGATATTTTCACAGAGGGGATTGTTTTGCATCCAGCCACAGATTTTACTTCTTCTATTCTATTCTATTATCCATTGATATGCACATTTTTTGGAAGAGTTGCACATTTTTTCCGCAGCTTCTTAAAATGCCTCTTTCTCTTTTAGATATCGGGCCGTTCAGGTTACATCTTATTGTAATGAGTAGTAAAAGTTCATTGTAGTCACTTGTTTTGAAAACCATCAGGCCGGTATTGATATTATATATATCAATAGGGAAGCATGCATACATGCTGGTTGAGGTTTCATATTTATTGCATTTCCCAAAACAGTACAGCGGTGTGTTTGGTTCTACGACACAGGCCCGGTGAATTTCACAACCTCTGCAGAATGGAGGTTGGTCAAATACAATATAGAGAGGAAGAGTCACAGTTGTTGACTGACATGTTGGGTTGTGTTATATTAGTGAGCTGAGTGATGCATTTCTGCCTACATCATGTCACTATGTCAAGTCACTAAAACAGCCTCAATACAGTCTCATATTGACCCATAATATTATCTGCAAAATATGAATGTCACTAAAGGTATCAAATGATTCTGGTGGAGAATAGAGACAGAGACTGAGTGTATTTCCATTTAAATTGTAGCCTTTGGGAGTAAAAGTATTAAGCAGAAAATAAAGCACAACATTGCAATTAAGTAATTACAACACGGTATATTTTTTAAGTGAAGTACAAGTATGTCAAGACATGTGGCCTAGACAAGCACTTTCTATCTGAACGGATGGATCTTTTTTCCCCAAATAGCACGAAAATGGCCAAACGCATATTATTTGTTGCGGACGTGTGCGAGAAGGAACTACGTCACCGAATCAAACCAAACTATTTGAATGCGCGTCGAAAAGGCGCGTCACTGACACTAAGCATACCTGTTTTATTACTGTATATTCATCGGTATAAGCAGTGTCAATTAGTGGGTTGCGCGTGTATTTGCGGTACGCACTCACGCGCACACACACACACACACACACACACACACACTCGCTTTTACTGGGGAGGGGGCAGGACGGAGCCCGGAGAGGAGTGACTTACTTTCAAAAATAGGACCCTTCATCGCAGCAGCGGCGGAGGACGGAGGGGGCGAAACATGGTTGGCTACGGAGATAAATAACGGGACCGGGGCGACGTTATTTAAATCCGGAAGGAGCGGAGCCGCGGCACACGGAGAAGAGAAGAAGTAGGTGTTTTTTTAAGGGAGAAATAACAGCGTTTGGAGTCGGTGCAACACGTTTCACTGTTGATGTCGGTTGTTTGGACGCGAATACCTGCCGAAAAAAACAGTCCCCGCTGAGCACGAGCCCCCCCCCGCACCCCCTCCCCGGTGTCGGTCCGGTAGCGGACGACGCGTCACATGAAACGCGTTTTCTACCTTGAAGTGGACAAGAAGTGTGACTTTCGGTGGTAAAACGAGCCGGTCGAGTTCGGGAGAGTTGAAGGGAGCGCTTTCATCCGGAGGAACAAGGTGAACAGGGAGTTAAAAGTTTCTCTGCAATATGGCCGCTTCAGATGTCACACAGCTCCGCAGGAGTAACGTGAAGCGGAGCCGTAACGAGCCGCGAGTCTTCTTCTAAATGCACCACCGACGACCGGGGAAACATTGGATGTGTAGAGAATAACTTTGCATCGTAGAGAAGCAATGCCCACTTTTCAAATCAAACTGTTGTTGCGCGTAACTTTACCAGCGCCGTCTTTTTGTGGGCGGAACGTGGTTTCGGTCGAAAATGCTTAGATTATACGATACCGTGCTTATTGCCAAACACACGGGCTTTGTGGATCAAAACCTAATACTTTTTTCAGATCGTTAGTGTCCGCTGTGAAATTCGGCTCCTACTGCAGCGTTTCGGCGGCTCTAATTAAGGCTTTATACGGAATACATGCATGTGTGCAAGAAGCTCTGGAAAGAATGTTATAATGAGGATATCACAATGTCATGGCTGACACTTGTTCACCTGTTCAGTCGGGTGGAATGAAATGCTTTTATTCAATGATTAAATGCTTTAATGAATCACCAGCAGTCCAATGAATCATTACAACTGACTTGTTGGGTCAGCTGCAATGATTTGTCACACCACAACCTGCCACGGGGTGTTATCTGAGACAGGCCGAGCATACTGGCAGAATATGACGGCCCTCCCACAGCCCAAAACTATGTCAAAACGAGAACAAAAATGACAGGGTTCTCGATGGCATGAAACATAAAAATACAATATTGTTATTTTATATTACATTTTTTCTTTTTCAAATCCCGATCCAAACTCCAAATATGTTCATTTTCTCTGTCAGTCAAACTTATCGCTGTGTGATCGGCAGATAGAACGGTCCAATAAAGGTCAAGCTCATGAACTCCAATTCATCAGCAGTCCAATTATAAGCGGTATGGTTTTGGACTTTTCCAAACTGTTGCTCCCAGTGGAGGAAACCGAACAGAGAGGCCTGGCAGGAACAGGTGGGCTGCCTCCCAAACCTCCCCCTGGGGGGAGCGGCTCCAATGTTTCCCTTCTAGATGCTTTTTGTTTGCTGTATTTGAGCAACGGGCACAATGAGAGCGCAAAACAAGATCCGGCCCTCTTTCTCTCTCCACCCTCCACTTTGCACACGACAACTAGGTGCGTAAATATATAGATTTCCCCAAACAGTTTTGTAACGCGCTTTCTAATTTATATAAAATGTACCTGAAGTCAATACTAGGTCTCTTCCCACCAGCCTCAGACATTTCGTCTCTGTGTCTCCACATGGTAATATTTGAGCTGTTTAGCTGATTCACAGTAATGCGAAACTGCGTTGCTGTCTCCGTTGTGGGTGGAGGGATAATAGCGGCTGAGGGGTGAAGCCTATGATTAGCCGAACAGTCGTTCCTATCGAGCCCCCCACCCCCCGGTTTGTATCATTTCTCTACAGTTAAATTATAGTAGAGAGTGAAGTATTCCTCGTGTTGCTTGTAGGGGCAGTTGTATGGACATCGGGGCTTTTTGCTCTTTCACTCCGAGGCTATGTGTGATACCTCTTGATGCACAGTTTGGCTGAATAAATAGACTGAGACCCAGAATGAAAAGCAAATGCCTTTCAACCCCAGAAATGTGTCATTTCCACAGCAGCTCATTGCGCATGTAGAAGAGTGTGTGTCAGGCTGCCAGTTCCATGTTGAAAAGTCTCACCTTTCTCCTCTGTAATGCACTAAGCCGTCTTGAAGGTGGTGAAGCGGAAACCACTTTCGCTTCTCGCTTCTCTTCTTCGCCGTCTACGTTTCTCGCTCTTTCTTTCCTTCCGGCTGATCAGTACGACACGACCTCTCTTTGCCATTCATCCTCATACCCTCTTCTGCATGCTTTTCTCTCTCTCTCTCTCTCTCTCTTCTTAGTTCATGCTTCCCTTCCTTTGCTACTGGCACGGCCCCCTCACTCTCTCTGGGCCGACCTCCCTCCTCACCTTCTGTGCAGGTTGGCAATCGGGTCTGTTTTGCTTCCAGCCACACGTTTACAGTGTAAATAGGAATATAAAGGGCTGAGAGAGGAATGTGATCATATTTTCACTGAAGTTGGCACTTTTGAGTAAAGGAGCACTGATGCCGGACGCCGGTACAGTGGTCTGCGTTGGTGGTGCGTGTGGCTTCAGCTCCTGGTGAGACGATAAACATACAATCACACGCATTTATTTAGTCTGTCTGAATACAGTCGAGGAAGGTTTAAAAACCAGCCTGAGCGAGTTAAACAAAATCACAAACTTGCATCCAGGTATCGTGGGAGATGTTTAGCGCCGTTTCGCAGTGGAACTGGACCTATGAAGCCTCCGCCTCAGAACGTGTGCCTTCTTCCCAACACCTGCCGCATGCCAGCTCACCATCTGCAACACGCAGCCAGAGATGTAATGCTTCCTTTTTCTTTAACCTGACTGAGTGAGAAACCCGTGGGGGAGGAGAGGGGTCAAGGCCGGGTCAGTCAGGGCTGTCTCTCCTGGCAGCGCAGGGGTCGAAGGTCAGGAATGAGAGACGGCGGCGTTGTGCTTTGGGTTTGGCCTGCTCGCTGTTTATGTTAATCCGTTTAGTTTAAACAGAGCGATTGTGATGGGTCTGACGTTGTAGGCACTAATCAATTTGTCTACAAGAGGTGCGATTTATTTTTAATGGCCTCATCCTGATAAGTTGCTGCTTTTTGTTTAACACCGTATGGGAGATTATTTGTGTGAATGTAAAATGTTTCAGGGCATTCATATGCTTCAGCCAGTCAACTCTTCCAAATGGCCAAACTTCCAAGTTTCTCTATTTTCACAGACCCCAATAAAAATATTATATAAAATTGCTGCAGCACTTTGAGGAGAATTTGTGGTTCCGACCAACGAGCCTCATCTTGGTCTTGTGTGTTACATTAAAATGTTGTTCAAATAGAGCTGCAGCAACGTCAGTGTCTAAAGTTGCAACACACCGTATATATCATGTATAACACGCACACACGCACACACTCGTCAGGTCCTGTCAGGGCGGGCGGAGAGAATAGCGAGCAGCTGCAAGTGGTAATGTGGTCATGTGGCATGCATGGTGTGTGTGTGTGTGTGTGTGTGTGTGTGTGTGTGTGTGTGTGTGTGTGTGTGTGTGCACCAAGAAGTAAACACTCTTACCCTTCTTTACTGACACTTTGCCTGTCCTTGTGTCCTCATTGTATTGATTGACCCTCAGAACTCACTGGTGAGTTTCTTGTGTGTGTTTTAGAGTGACCAATTCCTGAGAACGTGTGTGTGTGTGTGTGTGTGTGTGTGTGTGTGTGTGTGTGTGTGCGTGTGTGTATATGCGCATGTTTAAAGCAAGTGTGCGCTGGTTTATTTCAGGACCATTTGCCTTCTTCAGTCGCTCAGCCTATGGAAGTGTAGCTGTTGCGTGTGAGTGTGTTAGGGTGTTGTGACGGCAGCAGTGTGGTTTGGTGGTCGTACTACCCAACATCACACCCATGATCACTCGAGTACATGTGCTCGAGCAGAGAAAATGGGAGAAAATTGTTAGTTTTCCTTTTGAAGAAGTGTGGTCATTTATTTATTTGATTGATCAGCGTGATACTCACTTAAAGGATCAAGTGACTGGCTAACCTGGCGGTTAGTCAGACAGTGACGCTGGGGGACGTGTTGTGATAAATCCAGGAGGTCAATATAGAGGCGGGTGGACAGTGGTGGTGAGAAACCACATGCCAACAGGAACATTGTGTTCTTTAAAACTGTCCGGTGACCAAACAGAACCTTTATAAAATTCATCTCTGGGCAGAAAGTGTAGCACAGCATTATGTCACTGCCTATTATTTTGTATATGCGTCTTGTGGCATTCGATCTTGTAGTGAAGTATCACAAGTAGCGCAAGGACAGGCGGTCTTGCTTACGACACCTGCTGACAGGATGTGAGCGCCGTCCTCGTGCAGATTGTCTGTTAGTATTCGGCCTGGATGCCATTTGCTCGGCTGTCTCTCAGTTTTCTGGGTATTCACACCCACTTGTTAAAGCTACCAGCACAGAATACTAATGATAATGCAGAAATCTAATGTTAGTGCATCTGACTGCTGCCTTGAGAGCAGGGCCTTTTGACATGGCAATGTGTAAATTCATTTTTTTGTTTGTTGTGGGAACATTATTTTTTGTTTTGTTACAAACGGTCATGACTTAACAGGAAGATATTCAGAGGCTCTTGTCAAGAAGATGAACCTGATTTTCATTAACTAAACTCAACTTAACTTTCAAATGACCTTAAATGACGTTAAGCAGTAACATGAATTATCAAGTGTGATTGAAGCTTGGTTTAGTGATTTTGCAATTTGGGTGGCCTAGTTTTTAGAAAAAGACAAGTCATGTGCTACCAGCAACCAGTACCTGCAATACACAGGTTATCCATCATAACAAATATAAGTCACTAATAAAGGATACCGTCCTTCATCGTATCCAGAGTGAGCGCAAATTAAAGCACTGACTATTTCTCATTCATTTATAACATCAAAAATAAACATGAGACAGAGACATGTGCATGTAGAGATGTAGGACAGAGTGTGTATGTAGCACACTGCTTGTGTCCAGCGTCCACCGTTGTCCCCAAAGAGCTTTTGGCGTGATTGTCTGCAGCCAGAAAAGACCTTTCATATTGTCTACTTCTTCTTTTCTCTGCTAGACAACCCTCATTGAGGTTCCTCCATTCCCGTGTGACCCTCCTGACACATAGAGGTATGCCGACACACGTGCACGCACACACACACCCACACACACGCACGCGCACACACACACACCCTGTTAGGGGTAAACAGGAGCATTCCGCTGTGTTTCCTTGCTCTTACGTTAGTGGAAGACTTGAGAGTGCGTCCTCTGCATGTACTCGGGCCGGCGTGTGCTGTGTGTGTGTGTGGTGTGTGTGTGTGTGTGTGTGTGTGTGTGTGTGTGTGTGTTTGTTTCCGTAATGCTCAGCAAATGTCAGCCATAATGAAACACCATGGTGCAACAGCAGCGTGCAGCGCCGACCCACACAAACGCAGAACGTCAACACACACGTGCAGTCAGCTGCTGCTCTCAGTAAGTCTGATGAGAAACGGCACAGCGTTGACCTTTTTGTGTCTTCACGTATTTTTACGTGTATTTGTTTGACTTTATTCTTTGACGAAAGGGCAGAACATCAAATGTCAGTGCTGTCCAAGTTCAAATGAGGCAATAAGAGAGTGGACAACTGTAGGAACAGGAATAGTGGGGGTAAAAGTTTATTTATCTAACTTGGATGTTTTAATCCTAAACTGCGCCAATAATTTTTACTTCATTGTACCTGCGACCAACGCTGTACTGACCCAGGGATCCTGTTCCTGGCCCTCTGGCATAGCTGGGGCCAATAGCGGGAAAGCTAATAATATCTACGACGATTTAAAGCTTTCAGAGTTAAAATAGAAAGCAAACCTCACACGCCAAATGTTCTCCCATGTCAACGATACATTCACAGACAGTCAGAGAGACGGACAAGGTGTGGTTATCACCGAGGCCGGGCTGGAAATAACAATTTACTCACAGCAGGGGTCCAGTGTGGTAACTGCTGGACTGGGTCGACAAACAGCTCCTCCATGACTTCTACTTTAAAACCTTTGCA
Organism: Apeltes quadracus; assembly: GCA_021346845.1. Lineage (NCBI taxonomy): Eukaryota > Metazoa > Chordata > Actinopteri > Perciformes > Gasterosteidae > Apeltes > Apeltes quadracus. The sequence goes on along the minus strand of CM037934.1, from coordinate 5,918,903 downwards.
GACAAAATATCTTTGTAATGTAGAGCGTTTGCAGGCTCTTGAGGCACCGCATCAGCTTTCAAATCAGAGCTGCCTGCATGTGTCAAACCTCTACTCTGTGCCTGACACGCGCAGCGTCGCCACCTGCAATGCGGTCGGATGTGTCCCATGTCTTTCAGTTTGAACGGGTCAAGATGGAACTCACTGTCTGTCCACAAACACAAAGGTTGTCCAGTGTGTTTCTGGAGTCTTTCTCTGGGGAACTTTGAAGGAGTGTTCCTGTAAGCTGTCAAGAGAGAACTTTTGGGGTGGAAAAAGAAAGAAAGTTAGGTGCTTTATGAAGATGTATTGGAATGTAAAAGAGAATATGTCTGTGTGTGTGTGTGTGTGTGTGTGTGTGTGTGTGTGTGTTTGTGAGAGAGTGACTGAAAGGAGGAATCCTTCTTTTGTCTGGACGAAGCATAGAGTCTCCTGGGAAGCTTTTAAATCCTTTCTGGAATGTGTGTGTGTGTGTGTGTGTGTGTGTGTGTGTGTGTGTGCGCACGCTCGTGTGCCAGTTTACTAAAGTGTGTGTGCGTTTGTGTTGGGGGTTGGGCTTGTCACCACATTCATACAAGGAATGCAAATATTTGTGTGTGTCTCTGCGTGTCTCAGGTTTGTGGTATCTCAGTATGACTGTTACCATGGCGACAGATGTCCTCTGGAGTTTTCTGTGTCACCTGACAGCAGCGGTTGACAGCTAACATTCTTTCTTTAAAAAAAATGTTTGGCAGCAGCTCAGACCGTGGGGACTTGAGTGATTCAAGCCCCCCCCCCCTTCTCATGCACCAAGTACTGTAAAAGAAACTGATACCCGACACTGTAGATTTGTTTTGATATCAGCACCCTAAACTAGGACGAGCTAAATCCAGAGTAATCCAAAAGTTGGTGTACTTTTGCATATTTGTATATTCCTTTCTTTGTATTGCATATTTGTATATTCCTTTATGTCTTGCTCTTACCGTCCACCCCTCCCCCCTCCTGCCTTCCCTTTATCCCTCTCTCCCTTCCCCTTATCGCTGCACCCTTGTTAAGTAGTCTAAATGCCGGGTTACAGATCAGATTTCCTCAGCTGCTCTCATTATTTTGTTTATTTACCGAGCACTTGGCTCATCCTCTGCTGGCCCTGAATTTGACTTTGAGCCGCTGCCTGGAGTGTGTTAGTGTGTGTGTGTGTGTGTGTGTGTGTGTGTGTTAGTGTGTGCACGCGGGTCCGTGGGCAGGAGTTCTCTGTGTCAGTTAAGCACCTTGTTAGCACATGTATTGTCCCCCAATAAGACTCGTAGGGGCTTTGTGTTCCAGTTCATCTGAATCATACGTAACTTCTAAAGGGTTGAGAAGATCGGCTCCCCTGTGGGACTGCAGATGAAAGAGGGGGTTAAAGTAAACTCCCATGGTCCCTTTACAACTACAAATGTGTCATGATGGTGTTCAATGCCATTGAGTACGGTGCTGAGTCGTCCCGCTATTTCTGTTCAGGATGGTGATGGAGGAGGGGGGGCTGAGAGACAGAGGGAGGGGGACTCCAGCAATGGTGGACTCCGAGCCGAGACAGATATTGGTGGAGCTTGGTGAGTAACCTTTGACCCCTAGTTCAAGCTACCGCAAAGGAGCAGGTGGATTTCTTGATTGTTTTTGCTCCAGTATTTTCAAATGTCTCCAGCATGTAAAAGAAAAAGGTTTCATTTTTCTCAGACTTTCATTGTCACCCGAGCTTGAAATCGGCCTTTCTTCTGTCCCAGGGGAGCAGAACCTGGATGCCATTTGTCTTTCCACATACCGAACAGCCTGCAAGCTCAGATTCGTCCAGAAGAGATGCAACCGTACGTCCTGCCTGCTCTCCTTCTGCAGGACCGCTGCTCTTTAGTCGTCTCCATGTGTCCTCTTTTCTTTCTTTTGACACCAGTAGAGTGATGTCACGATCCCGTGTTCAGTCTTTCACTCTCTCGTTCTAGTGCATCTAATCGATATATACAATGTGATCGAGGCGGTGCGGGACGCGGGCCTGAACGCCGTGGAGCTCCACGCCGGCATCTCCGTGACCCGACTGGAGAACTTGGTTTCCTCCCTTTTCAACCAGCTCAGCAAGCGCCTGCCCACCACGCACACCATCGACCCGCGAGAGAGCGCCGTCCTGCTGGTCGGGTTCCTGCTGGCCGCCGTGGACAGGTAGCCATCAGGGGGACATCTGTGGACGCTTGAGAAGTGGACGTGTGCAGTACTTCAGCCTCGGATTTGTGTGTTTTTCAGTGAGCCTGACAGCCGGCTGACGGTGCTCTCCGTGAAGGCGATGCTGGCCACCCTGTGCGGAGGGAAGCTGTTGGATAAACTCCGCTGTGAGTACTAAGCGATTCCCTTACGCCTCGTACGGCACGTGTTCCATCTTTGCTACCGTAGATTTCCTAGAAATACTTTCTTAAAAAAACAAGAATGAACTGATTTATCATGTAGGCTTTGGTTGTAAAGCATAGACTGTAAGAACAAGTAGACGCAGTCACTATGACAACGACAATTGGTGTGTGGACTTAATGTTTTGTAGCCTTTGGATTTGTGAATTTTGGTTATTTGCAACTAGTAGTGACACAAGAGCGAATTGTAAAAGTACAACGAATTGTTGAATAAAATGTTTCAGTATATTATATTATATATATTATACAGTACCGGTAATTGTCAACACGACCGACTGCCGTGAACGCAGTAGTAGCGAGCTGTCAATCACAAGGTCGCCACACTCTAAAGGACGCCCTGCTTTATGGTTTGTTTCAACTAAAAGGGAGCACAGTTTCCTAAATATGACTTCTTATGACTTCTTATTAACATATTCACAAAGTGACCACAACATGATTAATAAAATATTGGGTAAATTAACATAAGCAAACAGTAGCATTGACCTGCATATACAGGTAAAAGCCAGTAAATTAGAATATTTTGAAAAACTTGATTTATTTCAGTAATTGCATTCAAAAGGTGTAACTTGTACATTATATTTATTCATTGCACACAGACTGATGCATTCAAATGTTTATTTCATTTAATTTTGATGATTTGAAGTGGCAACAAATGAAAATCCAAAATTCTGTGTGTCACAAAATTAGAATATTACTTAAGGCTAATACAAAAAAGGGATTTTTTAGAAATGTTGGCCAACTGAAAAGTATGAAAATGAAAAATATGAGCATGTACAATACTCAATACTTGGTTGGAGCTCCTTTTGCCTCAATTACTGCATTAATGCGGCGTGGCAGTCGATGAGTTTCTGGCACTGCTCAGGTGTTATGAGAGCCCAGGTTGCTCTGATAGTGGCCTTCAACTCTTCTGCGTTGTTGGGTCTGGCATTCTGCATCTTCCTATTCACAATACTCCACAGATTTTCTATGGGGCTAAGGTCAGGGGAGTTGGCTGGCCAATTTAGAACAGAAATACCATGGTCCGTAAACCAGGCACGGGTAGATTTTGCGCTGTGTGCAGGCGCCAAGTCCTGTTGGAACCTGAAATCTCCATCTCCATAGAGCAGGTCAGCAGCAGGAAGCATGAAGTGCTCTGAAACTTGCTGGTAGACGGCTGTGTTGACCCTGGATCTCAGGAAACAGACCGACACCAGCAGATGACATGGCACCCCAAACCATCACTGATGGTGGAAACTTTACACTAGACTTCAGGCAACGTGGATCCTGTGCCTCTCCTGTCTTCCTCCAGACTCTGGGACCTCGATTTCCACCATCAGTGATGGTTTGGGGTTGTTAATAAGCAGTCGTATAAAGGAGATTAACTTGGGACCCAAAACGTGTCCACGCAAGGCTGAGCAATAATGCAAACGTTACAGGTGAATCTGTGGTTGTTAATTGGCACACGTGAAACGTGGTCATGATTGGGGCCCTTATTTCAGAGTAAATGGTTGAATTCACGCTCTGCTCATTTTGTGTGTGTGTGTGTGTGTGTGTGTTTGTGTAGATGTGTTTTCTCAGGTATCTGACTCCAGCGGAGTGCTGGTACAGTCCAAATTCGACAGTTTTCTGAGGGAGGCTCTCAAGCTGCCCAGTGCTGTGCACGAAGGGCCGTCCTTCGGCTACACACACACCTCAGCACGCTCATGCTTCCCCCAACAGGTGCGCTCACACACCTCAACCACCGCGCTGTCCTTTATCGTATGCAATTCTTTCAGTAATAACACTATTGCAGTAATGATTTATTTTCTTTCGCCTGGAGTTTGCAACAACGGCATCAGATTATTGACTTCATACACGATAATCAATATTCTGTCCTCCTGATGGGTTTTTCCTTTTCTTATTTGTCGTTGTTGATGTAGAAGAGGGTGATGCTCAACATGTTCCTGGATGTTGTAGCTGACCCTCCTCAGTGTCTTGTCTGGCTGCCTCTCATGCACCGCATGGCCAACGTGGAGCATGGTGCGAACGCACACACACACACCACAAACATACATACACACAAACATAAATATAAATTAAACAAAAGACTCACACAATTACTGTCTCTTCTCTCTCCCTCAGTCTATCATCCCGTGTCATGCTCCTACTGTCGTGGCAATGCCATGACGGGCTTCCGGTATCGCTGCCTCCGTTGCCGTGGTTACCAGCTCTGCCAGAACTGCTTCTGGCGCGGCAACGCCAGTGGCTCTCATAGCAAACAGCATCAGATGAAGGAGCACTCGTCGTGGGTGAGTCACTGTGTGATTACTAATTTATCACACTAGGGGGCACTCTCCGTGTGTGTGTGTGTGCGTGGACCTCCATCTCTGTGAGGACCATAAAGAATTTTAGAGCCTAAAGTGGGGCGATTGTAAAGTACAAGATTAAACAAAGGTACATTTTGTTGGTTCTATTAATTAAGAAAGCTGTTAAATGGTTAAAACTTGGTTTTGGGGTTAAGGGTGAAATTAGGACGAATCAATAGTGATTTGAATCTAGATTGGGTTAACTATAAAAATATGTTTTTGTATATAGAACATCACAACGTATCAAAAAGCTTGAAAATATCCCTTTAAATATATTCCCTTTGAATAACAATGCTGCAGAACAACAACCTAAAGTTACACAGCTTTTGAATGTTGAGCTGATGTTTGTGTTGGTCTGTATTCATGTGTGTGTGTGTGTGTGTGTGTGTGTGTGTGTCTGTAGAAGTCGTCGGCGTCAAAGCTTGGCCGAGCCCTGAGCAGGACTCTGGGCTGTGCTTCGTCCAGAGAGCCCCCTCATCCTATTTACCCAGAGCAACCGGAGAGGACCCTCAACCTCTCCAACTTAGTGTAAGACCTCACTAGACACACGTATACATACATACACACACACACACACACACACATTTAAGGGTTGTTTTTACTCTTGTGTCGCACCATAGGGAGAAGGCTTTTATTCTCATTCTGATGTTTGTTCTACTATTCTCCGAAATGGCACAGGGCACACAAACAAAATGTCCTGTGAAGAAGCAAGGAGATAAGAAGTGTCATCCAAAATACGGCATTCACCAGAGGAAGAATTGCAATTATCTGTAAACTCTTATCTCATAATCATTTACTAATGTATTGCCTTTATACAAGCCTTGTAAAGAAATAAGTTAAGTTGAGACACTGAGGTTAAATATCCTGTAAACTATTGAAAATAGCTGCAAAAAAGTTACTGAAATTTAGATTTGTAGCGTAGCGTTGAACACACCGCTTTGCCATAGTTAGAAACATTCTGTGGTGCACGACCAGTCGCCACAACCACAAGTGGAAATCTTCTCTTCTACACGCACACCTTGTTTCAATACAGCAGCCACACGCTACGCTGAATGATTGACACAAGAGATGCCCAAGCCCCCTTCATTTAAATTTTGTAAGTTAGAAACGATAAAATGAAGAAATATTCTGATCAATTTAAAAAAGTCAAACAAGCAAACATTATTTTTCCTCTCTACACACTTTATTTCCTATTGATGATTTTGAAAATCTCTATGTATTTCAATGAAAGTAATGTGCCGTTATTCTGTAAGTACCACGTGTTGCCACACAGGGCGCTGTTGAGCAAATGGAACCATGTTCTGCATAGCTGTATCATTAACAGCAGGTTACAGCAACAACATCGACAGAAACAATGTCACATGGTGTTTCTAAACCAATTAAATATTAACTACGTTCCTGGAATCATTAACAACACATTTTCAAAGGACATTGGCATTCCTTTGAAATAATCTCCTCTGAATCTGAATGATTTCCCTTTTTAGCCATTTAGGATAATATATAAACTGTTACACTTCATTAAGGCCCTTACCTTCAAAAATGGTAACGTTGTATTTCAGAAAGTGAAACATTTACTACCATGTTACCATGGTTTGTAATCAGAGGTTTAGTTACATGTACACAAAAACCTCCGAAAGTCCCACCTCTATGGCAAACCACTCTGGTAGCTCCGCCCCTCGCAGTGGATCCACAATGTTTGATTTTCCAAACATCGTCAGACCGGGTCATTGCAGACCTCCAAGCCCTGGGTGCATAAAGATATTTAGCACTAAGTGAGTATCTTCATTCTGATGTTTATAATTCTCACATGCTTTAGTTTCTCCGAATTTCTATCATTTCTCTTTTTGTTTGCATCTGCCTTCATTCTCTCTCTCTCTCTCACAGGGTGATCTTTGCCCTGTCTGTGTTTGCTCAGACTAGAACCATTCACTTTTGCATGACTGCACTCAAAAGCACATGAGAGTGTGTGCGTGCAAGAATGTGTGTTTTCTTACAGGCAGGATGTTTTAATGATTCAATGTTTTTATCATTACTCTGTGTATACACTGTTGGTAATATTGGTCTGATGCGTGTGTGTGTGTGTGTGTGTCCGCATGTGTGCGTGCAGCCCCGCTCGTCCAGTTGGAAACACCAGTGACGCCATGTTGCTGTCCACATTGGTGCCTGAGTCCTCCAAAAGGTAAAAACCGAAATGAAGAGTAAAAAAAAAAGCCCTAGTTGTTATATGTTTTGTTGTCACACATTACAAATTTGCAAATGTTCAGAATATAAAGCTGCCGGTTAAATGATTTGTCTTATTCAACCTAAATTAGTTTTTTTTTTTATAGATTTGTACCCTTGTTCCTTCTAAATTCAATTCATTTGTTAAATTCATTTCACTGTTTGTCAGGATTTGAAGGAAATACAATTTTGCCATTTTATTAAGCAAACTAATAACATGATGATAAATAGTATGGCATTGTAAAAAAAAGTAGTATAGCAATGCAAAAAAAAGCTGTTTTTCTTTCTATCATGTGATGTGTAACTCAAAAGGCTGCACATGCATGTCTGTTTGTAGTCAAGGTGCAGCGCATGAACTGCGTGGTCACAAAGCTTTTCACTACACAGATATTTCATTTAACAAATGATGAAGTTACAGTTGCTATTGTTGATAATTAAATAGATGATGTGCAAAAAGAAAAGAAAAACATGTGAAATTACACCTGGATACAACTAGTAGCTACATGTGTGTTTTTTCTGGATGCTTCACGAAAAAATATATTTGCTGGTGATTTACCAGACTACATTTTCCAGATTTGGGTAAAAAAAGTCAGCCATTGAAAGTCTCTTTCTATTTGTTTATTAGTCTATTAGTGCTATCAAGAGACAAAGATAGAAATAAGTTTGTTCCGAAGTCTGTCGTACTTTATAAAGACAAAGAAATTACATTCCATCACACCCCACCCCTCCCCCACCCCACCCTCCCACCTGCCACCATTTCCCCACCATACTAGTGGAAAATTACACTAATACCACTTACTGATTCAAAAAGAAAGCATTCTGGAAACACGCAAGTAATGAGACAGTTTGTCCCTCATCCAGTTTGGCCGTCGCTCAGCGCATGAACGAGGAGCACGCTCTGATCGCTGCGTACGTGAATCGCCTGCAGAGCAGCCCGTGCAGCGTGGACAGTCCGCGCAGAGAAGACGAGGAGCACAAGCTGATCGCCCGCTACACCTCCCGCCTGGCCGAGACCGACGGCCCTGGAGTGAGTCGCCGACGCCTCGTTTTCCCCCCCCACACACACGCGCTACACTGCATACACATGTACTGAAGATACGCGAGCAGCTACTCCTGTGTTACACAAACTCACAGCTCCGTGGCCCTTTAAACCTACAGTCAAGTTCTGCTCTTTCAGGTGATACCAAACCGGAGCATCAACTTTGATGTGAACAAACAGAAGAGGGAGCTCATCGCTCAGCTGGAGTGCAAAAACAGGTAGCGGATCCTCATCCACACATCCACACATCAGTGTGTACAAAGGTCGCACTGGTGTCTTAGACCACACTTGAATAACGCCGGTCTTATCTCGGGAATAATTCTGACAAATTCTGCTTTAAGAATGAATGCACTTTTTACTGGGTAAAAAAAAACGGGCAATTGTCTAGTTTGAAAGCATCCAGCGTGCACTTGTCTGCAGTATGCGTTTTATGTGTTAATGTGTTGCAGCTGCTTGTCGGATTTAAAAAGAAGTACTCTGTTAATCCAACCTCCGTAATCTGCTCAAAGCCTGCAGAAGTGTGAGTCCGTGTTCCCGGTTCGTCCGGTCATGTGACGCTGGCCCGGCCTCAGCTGACCGGTGTGTGTGTGTGTGTGTCTCTCATTTCCCAGAGAGATCTTGGCAGAGATCAAGCGTCTCCGCGTAGAGCATGACGCGGCGTGCCAGGCCACCACCAACCCGACTCTGCTGGCCGAGCTGCGGCTGCTCAGGTAAACGCGCAGGTGCCAGTACAGCGGCTAATATCTGTTGTGTGTTTTTAGATGCTCAAACATCAACAATCACTGTTGATCAGCCCTCTGCAGGTTTCTTCGACACGACGGGCCACTGCCAGTGGGAGAGTGCTTTATGGCAGATGGTGGTGACAGATGGTGGCTTTCGTAAAAAGCCAATGTAACAATCACTTCCAACATGTTTACGCTGTTTGGGTGGAAAACAAAAACTGCATAGGGAGAGGAGGGAGACTTTACACAGAGCAACACCAGTCCGACCAGAGAGAGAGAGGTGCGGTAATGATCATGGAGGGAGGCTGATAGTGCAGCACAGAGCAGCTTTGAATTCACCTAGCACAGATTTTCATGTGATTTTATCCTCTATGAACTTATCCTGACAAGACAAGTTGGAAAATGGGAGCAGTGTCCATCGCCGTCAATGTCCTTTTGGATTTTGGCCACTTTAGGGCGCAAAATTCCAAAGACATGGTGGCTTTAAGTTGTGCAAATCACCGCTAGTACTGTTTACTTCTTTTGAGACAGGGTTTTGAGCAGAATGTTATAGTGTGATGACTCTGGACTTAATTATATAACTGCGCAGTGAAGACAGAAACCACCTTAATGACAGACATTAGCGAATACCCATAATTCAGTGTAAGAACTCTTCCTCCTACGTTATTTCTGGTAGTAATTTGTGAAGGCCATAGTCATTTGGTGCCCTAAAATGACCTCTCCCATCACTCTCCACATCCTGTAATTTTCTACCAATGTGTAAATATCAATAATTAAACATAACACTGCTATTAAGGGTTTTCCAACCCTGTTAATGGCTTCCTTGCATGCCTCATGATCTCAGTATGAAGTTTTTATCACAAGTTGTGTTACAGTTGTTGAAGTTATTTCTACATTTTGACTGTATTTTTGCCTTGGCATTGCCGTAATAAGTCTATCCAATCATTGGACAAGACGGCTTTAATCAAGCCAGTAAAAGTAACTCAACTACTGCAGTAGAGAGTGGAAATTTGGAACGTTCTGTCAATCCCCCAAGTTTTACTTTGAGGTTTTAGTGACTCAAATCCGGCGTTGCTGCATGACTCACACTGGCTTTTTTGCTTTATTTACTCATTGTTCTAACATGTGAAGGGAGGCAAAGAGAAAAGAGAAGGTTTGTCTCATTTGCTTTTATAACCATCCAGGCCACATGCTGTTTAGGAAAAAGTATTGTAAACATGTCATCGGAGTGATGCTAGTTTCGTGAGCCGACTGAGCCGCTTCATTTTGCTAACAACTCACTGTTTTTATAACTTGAATGCATTTTGGATTGATTTGTACTTGTCAAATACTTTAAAGGCCTCGGTGGTGCGTCGCTACACGTCAACCTTGATGTGTGAATTTGTGTTGTCAAGGTTTGCTTTAAATGTGCGATGCTCAGCGTGGTGAGCTTGCTCTTTCACAGCTCGTCTCCTCCGAGTCTCCAGAATCAAATGATCCCCTGCTGAAATAACAAGGACGTTGTTTTCCTTCAGTCTCTAAATGTCCACGGGATTGTTCTGTGATGGGCGCTTTCCTCACGTTCACCTCGCCTCAGCCGTTTCTCCTGGGAGTCTTTGAAGGATGATCGTGTGCTCAGAAAAGCGGCCTTAGGTTACAGAAGTCTCTTCTTTCGCTAACCAGGCAACTTGACAACTTTTGGCAGTTTCCCAACTTTGTTTCATCCACTTACAAAGCTCGTGCCACCAACCCAAGCAGCCTGGACTGCAGTGTGTTCAGTCTCTTGATTTGAGACAGAGAAGGTTGCTGTTAATGTGGCGGAGTGCAAATCAATTACCGGTAATTAATCAATACACAGATCTGTGGATTAAAAAGTGTAACTGGGACAAGTCTCAGAGCTCAGACTTTCCAGCATTTCGTTTTATGGCCTTTCTGACACACGCGCTTATTGTAACCTCAAATGATTTCATTCCCACTGTTTTCTTTTGCCTCTTGTGAGTCCGAAGCACTCTGGTACTTTTGTTATCGCCTGACAGTAATGGAGGGTTGTTGTGTGTTGCAGACAAAGGAAAGACGAGCTGGAGCAGAGGATGTCGTCTCTGCAGCAGAGCAGGAGGGAGCTGATGGTACAGCTCGAGGGCCTGATGAAGCTGCTCAAGGTGACACACACACACACACACACACACTTTTCACTGTGGCGCATTGGAGGGGAAAGTTTCCCCTTTTCTTCACACCTCCCTGTGTCTCTCCTCCCAGCAACAACTTATCTCTCCTATGATTTCCTTCTTAATATTTCCACCTTTTTTTCCAGCTCTGAACATATCTGACATCTCTTCTTTTCCATCCTTCTCCTCCCTGTTTGTTTCCGACTGCCCAATGTCGTGGCCCTGTAGGATGAGGAACAGCGACAGGCAGTAAGTTCAGCCCCCCCCCCTCCTCCTTACTCACTTAATGTAAATGTGGGACTGCAGTTTTCCAATCAGGACACAAGTCTCTTGGACGAATAACGGCTCACCTTTCCCAGCGGTTACCATGACTTTTAACAACAGCGTGTCAGGTGCAGCAAAAATGTCAAGACGTCTCTGAAAGTCACAAATGATTCCATCTGCTAGGCGCAGGCGGCCGGCTCCTCCCACGCCTCTCCTTCCAGGCCGAGCCCTTCGAGCGTCCGCTCTGTGGGCGCTGCGTCCCCCCCGGCTCACATGTTCCCTCCTCAGGATTCCCTCGCTGGGGTCGGCGGCGACGTACAGGAAGCTTTCGCCCAAGGTGAGTCTGGAACACAAAACAGGGTAAACAAATAGCAGCATTTAAAATTGCACACTCCACCACGAACAGAGCGTAGTTTCCAGTGTTTCAGAATAATTTCACCGTATTTACAGTTCGTGGTGCACAGTTCAACCTGCAGCCTGTAATTGAAGAAGTACCCAATATTACAGAAAAGGCTGAGTCACAATAGAAATACGTCTTTAACAAGAACACAAAATCTTTGCAATACCAGAAAATTAGTGAGGAATAAAATTAAAGTCACAAAATGGCCTCAAAGGGTTGAAACACTCCGAGTTGTGCAAATCATTTTCGCTTTGCTTCAGACGTTCAGAAGTGTAAGAAAGGGGAAAGGAGGTGAAACGTGTCATTCAGATCTCATAATTTTGTGTAATCAGTTACCACACAGTTATCGTAAATCCAATCTTTTGACTGTGGCTTCAAATACTGAATGACTTTCTCCGCCGCAGGCCCCAGAAGGAACCTGAGGAACGACCTTCTGGTAGCAGCTGACTCCATCACCAACACTGTGTCCTCACTGGTCAAAGAGCTGCACTCTGGTACGCGCACGCACGCACTGTGTTCATCTCCATACACACACGTCCATGTCTGAAGATGCTCCTCCCACAGACTTAAAGTTCCCAGCAATACATTTCACAAAGATTGTGTTTTGCTGCTGTCTGTTTTCAGCAGAGAAAGTCATAACTAAGATAAAGATTTAGGTTTGTTGCACGTCTGTAGGTCTGCCTTTTTTTCATGCTATTTTCTGACCAGATGAGGCTCGGGAGGAGGAGGAGAGATTGCTCAACGGGAAGGACAGAGGTAAATTTATATAGTTAGTCTCTCTTTAGTTGGTAACCAAAACTTCACACTCACATAAACTGCTAGTGGTTGTTGAAGTGTTTTAGAATTTTAACGTTGTCATGCAAAACCACCAAATAATACAATCACGATGAAACATTAATTGAAACAACAAATGAATTACAAAAGGAAAGCCACCAGGATCCTTAACAGTTCCTTAAGAAGGTTTTCTGACCATTTTCATGTAAAAGGCACTAAGAACTGTTGAGATTAAAATTGTGTTAGTCAGCTCGTGTAGATTCCTTTATACTTACACTTTTTGGAAGAAAAAGTAGTGTCAGTAAAATGCAGGTTTGCACATTGCAGTGTGTTAAAAGATGACGTCCGCGCTGATTATCTTATGATGCTGCTGGTCTTGTTGCAGGTTGAGTTGTAACTTTATCATTCTTACTGAGAGGCCTTATGTCTCATACCTGGAGTAGAATTTGAAGCACCACTTGAAATATTCAACATCCCTCTGTGTGGGTAAACAGCTGCTTAATGCAGAGTGACGCCGGTGTCACTGCGGATTTCATCAAACATCTGTCAGAAAATATTCCGATGACTTAATACAGGACTGACAGCAGAGAAATCTCAGAAATGGGTAGAATACATCACAGCTCATTTTTTATGAAATATATCAACACTCCATATTAAATAGTTTGTTAATATTTATATTTTTGGAGATAACGGCACATTTGTGTTTGCGCCCTCTCCTCTGTGTCCTTTTGAGTCGGCAAGACCACGGCTTCACTTGTTCCTGTACTGGTGCTCTCTCTCTCTCTCTCTCTCTCTCTCTCTCTCTCTCTCGGAGCGGAAGGAGCGGAAGCAGTGCGGAGTGAGCGGAGCGTGGCGTGAGGCGAATTGTTTGTCAGTACTTGGTTTCGCGTGTATGTTTCGTGTATTTCCTGTGGTTTGTGTGTGTGACTGTTGGTTTTCTGGCTGTGGTCTTTGTTTTGGGTGTGTTTGTAGCCGGTCGGCATGGACCTCACGGGGCTCACACGGAGGCACGGTGTCAAACTCGCACCGGGTTTTCCGTGTTCCGTGGAGGACTGCGGGCTGGCCGTGGGGGGGTTGGTGGGTTACGGCAGTGTAAAGTCCGCAGCACGGATGAACCACGGGGTGGTCATCTTCGTGGACAGCGTGGAGAAGGCGCGCGAGGTGGTGGCGAGCGGCGTGGTGGTGCGCGGCACGCGCGTGCCCGTGCTGCCGCTCGCCGAGCCGGCTGTCAGAGTCACGGTGGCGAATGTTCCGCCGTTCGTGCCGGACTCTGCGCTGCTCGGCGAGTTGGCGAAGCACGGGAGAGTGGTGTCACTAATGACAAAGGTGTCCTCAGGGTGCAGGTCACCTTTGCTAAAACACGTGGTGTCACACAGGAGGCAGGTGCACATGGTCCTCACCAAGGACCAGGCCCTGAACCTGGTGATTAAGGTGAGGATCGAGGGGGTGGACTACATCACGTTTGCCACAGCGGATGACGGGAGGTGCTTCCGATGTGGCAGGGACGGACACCAGGCGAGAGTGTGCCAGGGGAAAAAGACCTCCGGTCAGGGCCAGACCCAGGAGGCTGCTGGGGGGGCCCAGCAGGTTGGTGAGGAGGTGAGTGAGGCCCAGCTAGTCGGTGAGGGGGTGAGTGGGGCCGAGCCGGTTGGTCAGATGGGTGAGGGGGTGAGTGCGGGGGTGAGCTTGGAGATGGGCAAGGCCCAGCTAGTCGGTGAGGGGGTGAGTGGGGCCGAGCCGGTTGGTCAGATGGGTGAGGGGGTGAGTGCGGGGGTGAGCTTGGAGATGGGCAAGGCCCAGCTAGTCGGTGAGGGGGTGAGTGGGGCCGAGCCGGTTGGTCAGATGGGTGAGGGGGTAAGTGCGGGGGTAAGTGAGGCCCAGCCTGTTGGTCAGGTGGGTGAGGGGGTGAGTATGGAGAGGGGTGAGGCCCAGCCGGTCAGCCAAGTGGGGGAGGACGTGAGTGTAGGAGTGGATGGGGGGTTGAATGTAGCCCAGCGGGCAAGTGTGTGTGACGGCGCGAATGAGGGGATGAGTGGTGTGCATCGGGTGAACACAGGGGATGATGGTGAAGGAGTTTGTGGGGCGCTTGTGGGTGGGATGGCAATCTCGGATAGTGAGATGGAGGAGGAGGGGGGGGCGAGCTTTAAGGTCCCCCAGAGAAAGAGGAAGACGAGGAGCAGTAGGGGAGGCTCTCAGCCAAAGAGGGGGGGGGCGACGAGCAAAGGGGAGACGGCAGGTGGAGAGTCCGAGTCCTCTTCGGGGTGGGGCTCTGCCATCAGCGTCTCCTCTGGCGGGACGGCCACCAGCAGGTACGGCGTGGGGCAGGTGAAGGGGTTCCTGCACGCCACCAAGAACGAGAGGGGGGTGAAGTTGGATGATTATTTTTCAGACGTCGAGAAATTTGCTCGCACCGCCAGACGGGGGAGCACAAAGAAGGGCGCTGGAGAATTCACCCAGCAGGAGGTCTACAGGCTGAGGAAGCTACTACTAAGGATCAACCGGGAAGGAGGGAGCACCACAACTGGGACCGAGTGAGGCGTCCAGCTGAGGAGCATCCTGAGCGCGGAGGAGGGATGGAGAGGAGCTGCTGGAGGAGTGCGGCGGAAAAATTGATTATATATAATATATATAATATATATACATATCTGTTAGAATAAATAACATTGATATTGCTTTTATGTAAAATAAAGGTTTTTTCAAAAATCTCTCTCTCTCTCTCTCTCTCTCGTGCACTGCAGCGAGCTTCATTAGCCGCCCCTTTTACAAGAAGACCGCCTGCGGAGCAGAAGCCGTTAAATAACTTCCTGGTCTGCTGGCCGAGGCCAGACGTAACACTTTTAAGAATACTGACCTGCAGTCCTAACGCACCGAACCCCTGAATAGAGATCAGCCGCTCGCCCAACACCGCTAACGTCTGGGTCCCAACGATTGGAGACAACACAAAGTCCAACGTAGCGTTGTCTTGGTGCAGTTAGTAGATTTGTGTCGCACCTGCCAAGTACAATCCTCTTTTATGTTTGGATGCTCAGTACGGCTCTGGTTCTTGGTACAGTTTCAGGTTTCTGGTACCACTTGATTTAGATTCACATTGCATTTTCCTCTGCTAACGGCTAATAGACTCTATCTCTCTCTTTCTCTTTCTCTCTTTAGCAGGTTAACGTGATCACCAGGCAGACAAACAGTAAGTGATTCAATGTGGTCAACCTGAATAAATCTTATAGTGGACAAAAATAGTTTTAGTGGGTTTTCAATCATTGGGATGTTGACACACTTTACGACTAAAGGTTTCAAACCAAATTGGCCAAAGTGCACTAGATGGAAAAAAGCTAGTCAACGCCAACTGCCTCCTTGCTTCAGCTCCACATTTACCATCCAGATGTAGGCGTGTGTTCACACTCCACCAGAAAACAGATAGTTGTATTTTGCAGAATGTTGAGCTATTCCTTGAGTTATCTAACGGTTCTGTCCCTCTCTCCTCAGGCGGACTGATGTTTCATCTCGGCCCTGCTGAGATTAAAATGTGTCGTCTTGTAATTATCGTTGGCCAACGGGGGTCAGAGCTCCAGTGCTGGTCAACCAATCACAATGCTGGACACCAAACGGCCGCTGGGTCCCTACTGATGTATAGCTGTGATTCTGTGTGTCTTGTCACTGTGGTTTGACTTTTGTATTCATTTGAACATGCATAGCTTGACGAAAATGAAGCCTACTGACTTGGGTGTGTGTGTGTGTGTGTGTGTGTGTGTTTTTTCGAGGGTTGAGCAAGTGACACCGGGAGGGGACAGAAAGATGTGTTCAGGTGGTTTTTGAAGGATTAACAAGTGCAAGAAAGTTTCAGGATGGAAATACAGGATGTACATAGTATAGTGGAGGGAAAAACTGAGACAAACACTTGGGAAAGTCAAAAAGAGGTGAACTGAGTTGAAATGTGTTCGTCTTTCGGCACTGTGTGCTTAGTATTTATTGCTTTTGATTTGATTTTTTTCGACATCTATTCATTCAGTTTTGAGTGTTTATATGGACGCGATGGTGGTCCAGCCCTGCTGAGACAACAAGCTTTAATGGGACGTTTCCTGCTGTATCGAACCCAGCGGAGTGCGTCTGAAACCTGGAGGACATTAGTGCTCGGATGCTGGAATGACAGCAGCTCACGCTGTCCAGGCCTCTCTGTGCATCGGTACTGCAGTGGGACAACAGTCAAAGAGGAGATATCTGATTAGTGTGTGTGTGTGTGTGTGTGTGTGTGAGAGAGAGAGAGTGTGAGCGTGTGCGTGTCATGTGAGCAAGAGAGACCATTTGACACCATTTGCTTCAATACAGTACCAAAATGGATTATCCCAATGACAAAAGTTAACGGTTAAGTGTTTTTCTTAACTTGGGGAAGCACATGATTGAAGGAATGTGGTGGAGAGAAAAATGTATTACCCAAAATGATGCTTTTCCTAAACAATCCCAACTATTTTTTTTTTATACTTCCCCCGCTTTTAAAGAATTCAACAAAGACAGAGAAGAAATAGTAAAAGCTACACAAATCTTGTAATCACGAGTAAAACAGCTTATAATTCACCCAAATTGTACTCCTTAATCGTTTTCTACTCCAATGTTGTAGTTTTTTTTCCAGTCAGTTTTTTCTTTCTCTAGCATCAAAGTTTTATGTTCGCCAAAGTTGTGAAAGGGTTCCAGCCATTACCCAACAGTATCAATGCAGAAGTCCAAAGTCTATTTCACACTTTGCTGCTTTTTGTCAAGCTTTCTCTGAGAAGTTGTAAAATGGAAGTTCTCTGTTGGCGTCGAACGCAAAAAGCAGCCACAACTAACAGAGCATAATATTAACCGGGTCAGGTGTATTTATTTTAATCTGGCACATGTGAAATAATGTCAAAAATACGTTTTCAGTATTTCAGGGTTTTGGTTCCAGCTCAGTCGAAGCTTTACTTAATTATTGTACATTTCTTTAATCAGATTTTAGTTGTACATTTTTTTTCCTTTCAGCCTCCATGTTGTTAGTAAGACTGCTTGTGTCTGTGATTATCATTTCCTCTGATCAGATGACTGTACAAGACATTAAATACATGAATGAACTGTTGTAATGTGTGTGTGTGTGTGTGTGCGTGTGAGACGAGAGTGAGGGGGAAAACTTGATTGACAGGGCAGCCGTGTCCTGACATGAAACCGTAAACACGCCTCTGAACCTGCCTGAGCTGACTTTGTGAGTGAAAAAGCGTGTTTCCTCTGCAATAAATAATATTTAACATTAAACTGGCCCATTTGTCCGTCTTAATATTCTAGGACTCATGAGCCCGGCCGGGAAAATGTGAAACAAGGACTTCAAATCAATAACTTATACGTGACTTTCCTCTACTTTCTCGGTGCTCCTCCATGACCTCAACATTATTCCCGCCTCGTTGGTTCATGTTCGAGTTCAGTCTGGCGAAACATAAATATCTCGTGAAATAATGCTGCGAAACATGTTGGAAAACACATTTGTAAAATGCTTTCTTCTCTCATGTGGGACACATTTCTGAAACGCTTTAGTAGCAACTCCCAAACCGCCCCGTACATAGAGGGTAGCAACGCTACACTGTAAATATGCTCTATCACAGGAAAGGTCCTCGACTACAAAAGGCTACTAGTACATGCAAATGTGTTAGATTCCGAATAACGGCCTTTCATGTTTTATCATTAATGCTGAATGTAGTTGGCATGTTGAGATAAATTGAACAGGAAGTCCATCAGTGTAGCTGTCAAATAAATGTTGCATAGCAAAATCTACGGTGTTTCTCCCTGCACTGCAGTGGAGTAATAGAAAAAAGTGGCATGACGTGTACTTACATTTGCACTTCAGTACAGTGCTTTGGTACTTTTAAAATAAGGAATGTGCGTACTTAAAACTTCTAAATACAATCACACTTTCAAAGCCTTCAAAATCGTACTTTAGTTAAAGTAAATAAGGGTCAGTAGCAAAGTACTCGTTACACGTAATTGCCCTTTCCAAGGTGTTAAATTCATAATAAGTGTTGGAATAATAATGATGCATTAATGTGAGAAGAACACTTCATTGTTCATGCCAGAGCAACATTTGAACAAATTAAAACAGATGTTTGGGTTTTGCAACGCATAAAGCCTCATTTTAACAAATTACAATGTAGATAGTGAATGACGTGAAGTAAAAACTTTTCTCTTGCAAACCCGAGCCGATGTCTTTGGTCACTGGTCACACCCGCTTTCTATAAATAAACAGCCAATCTTTTTCCTGCTGTTTTAGTGTCCTCGTCTAGTGTGGATGAGCAGTTCTCAATTTTCCCAGGAGCTTCCTCCGGAGGTCACGGCTCTTTGTTGTTGCATACAGACTGAATAAAGCTCACTGAGGTTTCTGTTGTTGGTGACCTCACTGGCTGCTATAAATAACCCCCCCGCCCACCGCCTTCTATATACGTACTCACACCGCACAATTGTGACCCTGTTTATTAGGGATCTTTGCTCATTCTTCTCCTCAGAGGGCAAACAGAGTTGAACCGTCTCTTCCCTTGCAAACAAAAGACAAAAGTCCATTTGACCTCACTGACACTTGAAGTAACTGCTTGTTCCCCCAAAAAATTTATTCCAGTGCATAAAATCTGAGGGTTTGCTGCTTTTCTCTGTTTGATGTGATTGTAAATTGGATCATTTTTGTTTTTGGACTGTTGACAACAAGATTTTCCCACGTGCCTTCAGTCTGTCTATTCGCCAACGCGACATTTACTGCTTTTCCCTTCTTTGTTTGAATACCGGAGGGCAGCAGTTAAGAGAGCTGGTTTCAACTTGTTGCAGCACGCTTCAGCTTCAGCTTGATGACCTCCAGAAAACCAGACAAAACAACATGTTTTTGGAAAATTGGCCTAAAGGGTGTTAAGAAAAAATCTGAATTCCGTCCAGAATAAAAAGCCCATTTAGGAAGATTTCTGATATATAAATTAAATTGAATGGGTTAAAATATTGCATTAAAAATGACATTTTAGTCCAAACTCTTTCTGACATACTGGTTCCTAACTATTTTCTTAATCAGAAGACAATTAAAAAGATAGAAACTAAGAAAAAGATCTGCATTTGCTGAACAAGTTCTGTTACCTTTCAGATTTTCCTCAAACTATGATTTACTTTTAATCTATAAAACCTGACAAATCTAAGAATTGAAAAACAGACAACTTGTGACACATTGACTAAATATTTGCCCAATTCAAAAGGTCACATATCAAAAAAGGTTGGCAATTAGGGATGTCGTTGTGTTTTAATTACTTTGAACACAAAATTATTTTGTAATATCCACCATTTATCAGCTGAAAAAAGGACGTTACAGTTTGCGTATCGGCCCCAGCAGACTGAGGCGTGCTCACAAATCTGGACGGAGCAGGGAGGCCGCAGAGGGATCGTTTATACTTCCGAAGTGCATTCTAACCAATCCAGCTCGAGCTGCTTCTCGGAATGCAGGTAAAGGCCTCCAGCATCTCCTGCATCACTGACTCAGTGACAGACCGATTGCTGGCTATGTCCGACATGGTCGTTGCCTAACACCGTAAAATGTACTCTCAGAAGTTTGCTGTGCGCAGTTGTTGAGTGTGTTGAGTGTGGACGTGAACAGCTAGACCAACAGGTCTAGTTGGTCCCAGACCGGGTTGGAAATGCAAACCCGTAGGGAGTTATTTCAGTATATATTGTAATCATACTGGTGCATGCAGTTTTAACAAATACATTTGCAAATTCCAGACTGAGTTACAGCACAGGCAAGAAATCTGTCATATTGAGGTTGGCGGAAGCAGTCGAGTGGATTTTTTTAGGTGAAAATAATACTTTCTGCTTGTACTCAACGGGAAACACCCGTCTAACGAGCTGGCTAGTTAACCTGATTTAGTTGCACGTCTACACTTGTCTACAAGTGTGCAATTACGGTTTAAAGAGACTTTAGGACCCCGCGGAAACCTCTGCAGCTGGTGAGCGACAGCAAGCAGGGCCGGTTGGTAGGAGAGAGAGAGAGAGAGAGAGAGAGAGAGAGAGAGAGAGAGAGAGAGAGAGAGAGAGAGAGAGAGAGAGAGAGAGAGAGAGAGAGAGAGAGAGAGAGAGAAAGAGAGAGAGAGAGAGAGAGAGAGAGAGAGAGAGAAGCAGGCGAGGGAGCGCGAGCCAGCAGCGCTGAGAGAAGACTCGGTAGAGCGAGAGGAGAGAGAGCGTCAGGGTCCGTGTACCTGGGGACGACGAGGTAAATATAAACGTTTCCCGCTAGCTTGTTACACTAAACTAACGTTACCTACAAGCTATTTAAGCTATGCTAACGGTACTATCTCCTAACTGCATCGCGCGCTATTGACCATTGGTTCCGTCTTAGCAGATGATGTGCGCGTGCAAACGTAGCGTTTCGCGCACGCGGCTGTGGTGAACTTGGTGAGTTTGTTTGCACCGTGGGAGGGAAACCACGGCAACCGGACGATCTTCATACAACGTGATCCTCCCGGTTCCCCGGTTTCACAGAGGAAACGTTGAAGCGAGCGTCCTCCGCTGCTGCCAGATGCAGACACATCAGCGCGCGGAACCGCCGCCTCCGAGCAGAGGGAGCGAGAGGGCGGGCGCGCGCCTGCTGAGGTTAACGAGTGCATTCGGTCTGAAGCGCGCTCCCGTGTTTGTTCTTCTACCTGACCCAGTAAAGGTTATGGTCGCACTCAGTCACGGGTCTCTCACCGACCGCGCATCCCACGGGACATGTACGCCGTTTTTTTGGGGAGGCTGTCCGGTTAAGGCTGCGTGAGGTCGTCCCGGTATTTATTGTCATAAAGCTGATGTCCGTCAAGCTAGCAGGGAAACTCCCACACTTCCGGCGTAGACTAAAAAATAAAAGTATCGGTATACACTGCGGTAAACACTTATTGCGGTATTGTTATTAAAGGATTTTAGTCCGATAACAGATCTATTAGAGTGGTGATTGATAAATCATTCATCGGTTCACAATTTAACTTTATTTATTTATGGTTATATATTTTGGTACATTAATTGCCAGAAATCTGATTGTTTCCAAAAAAGTGAAGTCTTTAAATGACTTATTGTATCTGAAGTTATAACCAAAAGGTGTTAATTTACTTTCACATAAGACATAATCCATCAATCGGCGTTTTTTTTGGATACTCTTATATTAAACTCATGTCTTTCTGTCTTTATTTTATTTCTTGGAATTGTTCTTTTTTTAGCAACCTGTGTGGAGTTTACATTACAGAAAAATCTATTTTGGGTATTGATTTAGCTTATTCCATTAAATTCCACGACTCTTAAGGCCAACATTAAATAAATAGATAAACACAGGAATCAGTCAATTTTTCCATTATCATGTTATTCCTGGCAGACCTATAACTTTCTAAAAATGTAGTTGATAAAATAAAAAACAACAAAGCTATACAAATATCATTTTAGAGACTAAATTGTGAGGCTCAGGGAAAGACTTGCTGTGAGAACAGGACTCGTGTCCTCAGATGGCCTCATAATTTGAGCATCTGAGCATTTGGTCCTGACTGAAAAAAAACCCGGAACAAATGTGAGTAGTTTGAAGACAGGAGCTAACGGGCTCTAAGAATTTGTTTCTATGCTTTACAAAAATACTTTGAATCATGCCATAAGTATATCTGATTACTTTTAAGAAGTTAAGTCCAGCCAAAAAATACAGAGCTTTGTTACGAACGTTCCCCCATTGATCATCAGGGGAGGAAAACCTTACAGCTTCGTAAAAGACAGAAAACAATTAAGAAACTATTTAAATTGAGTAAACAACGAAAAGAAAAAAATAAACAATTCAGTTGATGCTTTTGTTCTGAAGAAAAATTACCTACTTCCTGTCGTATCACTGCCTTGCTCTCATTACCTTTACACACCTCAGAGGCTTTTTTCTCTGCGCAACCATTTCTCCTCCCACCAGTACAGGCTTCTGCTTGGGCCTTTAACTCTAACTCAGTCAAGCCACTGCTGCATGAACACCGACACAATGCAAAATCAATCTTGCTCTAGCAGGGAAAGCTGTGTGACAAATATATGCAGAACATGGAGGAGCTGTTTGGCCTGGAGCTCGTGCAGGCAGCCCCCAGGGGTGTGAGGCGGATACTCTATACCCATTTCTGCAAAGTTTCCGCCCCTATCTTTCCGCTGTTAGCCGTGGCCGGCTGCCTGTTTTCTTAACATTAGGTGATGTAAGGCCACAGCGTGAAGAGGGACATGCTGCACAATACGTCTCGAGGGGAACCCACACAGATTGGCTGCACTCACACTGTGCTCAAATCCAAAGCACTGCTGAGGTGCAGATTTCTGCTGGGCACGTGCATACATAGTGTTGTAAGCCCCTTTAGTGTTTGGATCGTATTCAGTATCTGAACAAATCACAAGCTTGAAATGATGAGCAAAAATACAGCACAAAAACCTCACACCCGATACGCTCATATGTAACTATAAGTAACTAACAAGTTTTATAGAGTGTCAGGAAACTTTAACAGATGCCATCATGTGTGCTGTTGTGTAAGTGTATGGTAGAATGCAGCTGACCTCAGGCCAGAGAAAATCAATTGTATTACATTATTCAATATCATATTGTAGCATAAAATGACAATATTATAGAAACGTTGAGTGACAGGTGTCCTTTGAAATGAGAATAAAACAACCACCGTTGCAGTTTGTGATCATTTGACCAATTTCTACAGCATCTTGTCAAAAATGTTTCAAAATCACTTTGGGGGGATCTTTACTGTTTCAGCTGATATTAAACTTACATGCTGCGTATTTCTAAATTTAGCAGAATGTGAAATGCTATCCGACGCACCACAAACCCACAGCACGTCAGCCTGTCACAGCAGGGGCACCGGCGGGTTTCTTGGTGTATAATGAAACTGCCATGTGTAGTCTTAGTCTGTAGGTACTTAGAGGTAACCAGATACTTACACATGACAGCAAGAGCGAGAGAGGAACCGGCCCCACAGCAAAATTCTGCCCTGGGGTCCCCAGGTGGCTTAATCCGGCCCTGCATAGTTCTGCTACTTTGGTTTAGTGCTGAATTACCTGACATTAACACACGCAGGAAAACACCACAGACAAACTTGATAAGTGGTTAAGATTTGAAAATGTGTCTTTAAATGTCCTCAGCTTGTGTATTATGATCCACTTTTTAACGTTTAAATGTTAAAAAATAAATAACTGGCAAATTGTAGCCGTAGCTGGGTCCGTTATCGTGGTTGCTTACTTTTACTTGATGGTTCCAAGCTTTAAACAGATTTTCTTTTTTTTTTTACGTCTGATCGATTCACTGAACCAATTTTAAGTAGCTAAAATCTGAAAGTGCACATTTAGCGATATGGCAAGGCGTAACACCCTTCTGGTTAAGCGTTATTTAAGAAATAAGAGGTTGCGCATAGGGAAAAGGGTCAATTTTGCTTTTCTGGTTACGGTTGCAGAAAACCATGTAGCAAGACAAAAAAAACACAAGTATGGTTGGTTTAAAGTCGTTAAGAGGAGTTTTAATCTGGATTGAAACAAGGAGCATGAGCCGCTTAATTGGCTCATCTTGAAATCCATCTGGCTGGCGTGCAATCTCATGGCCGGTAGCAGAGCAACAGCATTGAATTAGACAGAGACGGGCAGCACCATCTTGTTAAACTCCATCTTGTATGTGACATTAGGCTCAGCTCTGCGTATCTGAAAGACCCAAACCGTGAACACACTCATTGCTCAGAGCCAGATATGGGCATATTTTGTTTGTGCGCGTTGGCCATTGGTTGGTGAACGCCCTTTAACAGTCTCAAGAGTTTACAATCTGCCAGAAAAGCTGGGAATAAACACAAATCCAAGCAGATCCAAATCAGGGCTTTGCAGGCAAAACTTCTTACAAATCTGTCCATGCGCTCTTAACAAAAAATAGCTCGACTTCTTTTGGCCCGCTCAATAGCTTTGCAACTTATTAACTTCCATCTCAAAAAAGAATGAGCCGTGTAACCAGGTCACACAACATGTGGAAGCTGTTTCCAGGAGTCATGGCAACTGTCACATTGAAGGGCTGGAAAAAAAGCTCAAATCAATGTTCAAACAAAAGAAGCCGTTTTAGATTCCAAAAATTCCTGTTTTTCATTAATATGATCTGGAAATGTAGTAGATGTGTCAAAGTGGATCCTGGTAGCCTTAAAACCCTTTGTTGGGTTCCATCCCCCCTTTTCATTCCTGTTTCACCCCTCGATCCCTTTAAAACAGGGCTTTGCCAAAGACCGTCAGATACGGTAGGGTTAATAGAGGGCCTAAATCAAGATGATTAAAAACAATACATAAAGCGAATCTGCATCCTGGTTGACGGAAAATAATCAGATTTACTACCTGCAAACAATAATGAAACGGAAGATTGCATCCAGTCATGTCAATCGAACACTGTGACAGCCGTGTTGACAGCTGCTCTGATTCCAGCAGAGTCCTCTGAGATCACCCGTGATTGTGTGTGTGTGTGTGTGTGTGTGTGTGTGTGTGTGTGTGTGTGTGTGTGTGTGTGCATAAATGTGTGTTAACCTGTTAATGCTCTGAAATGGAATATTTTGTGCTCTGCATGTGAAAGGGACCTATCCATCAAGCACAGTTCATAAACACACCTTCACAGCCGTGACCCCGGGGCGTTCCGTGTGTGTGTGTGTGTGTGTTAGCGAGCGTGTGAGTGAAATGATGAATGAAGAAAAGAAGATGTGAGACACCCGACTGAGCTTGATGTCTTTCTACGAACTGCACAAGTGTCCTCTCCCTGAATTTTTCACTCACTCAGCGTGTGTGCTTTCGCTTCCCCTTTGTTCTGCAGGAGAGGGGACGGACTGACGGACTGAGCGATCGTCCGACAGACCGGCAGGCGCACTGATTGGATGAAGCTGCGGCTGGCGCTTCTGAGGGACTCCGCTCTCTTCCTCGCAGGCTGCTCTCAGCCATGCCGTCCAACAGCCCCGCCGCCGCCGAACCGCCAGTGACCCCGGAAGACGACACCGCCAACGATGTGGTGAGTCAGGGAGTGGGGAGGGGGGGGGGGCATTATTGTTAACGTGCATTATTGTTGATGCACAGATAGAAGCAGTGTGTGACTGCACACAAGCAATAGGAGCAGTTCAATTTCAGATGTAAAGGAACTACTGTTACTGCTATTTCTGCTGCTTCTGTGATTCATATTCAATTACTACTGCAGCTATTTTTGCAGCTACAGATATCATTACACCCACCGCCACTCAGCTATCATTAAAGTGTGTGTGTAATTATTGGACTTGGTTATTCTGCACACTCCCCCGAACACGTGCAGGTGAGATGAGTAAAGGGGTTCGCCTCTCAGTCGTTAACACATCAACAAACACGTAGTGAAAATGGCTTCTTTCATTTGCTCCCCCACAGCCCAGAGCAGGCCTCATGATTCTGTGAGAGGTTTGAAGCTCATTCTAAAGTGCTGCCGTGTACACAGCCGTCTTACTCACTTCCACTCTCACATGCTGGCAAAGAGCCAAGAAGAACAACGTTTGCCTTATAGAGTTCTTTTTTTTTTACTAAGGGGTCTGTTGTGCTTTTGTAACTTCCTGAGACTTAACTCTCGTTGAGAAGAAATATCTGTAGGGAGTCACAGAGTTTTTGGACGGAGAAGAAAATTCAATTCAATTCATTTTATTTTGTATAGCCCAAAATCGCAAATTACAAATTTGCCTCGGAGGGCTTTACAGTCTGTACACATGCAACATCCTCCGTCCCGAGACCCTCACATCGGCACAGGAAAAACTCCCCAAAAAATGAAAAAAACCCTTGCAGGGAAAAAAGGGAAGAAACCTTAGGGAGAACGTCAGTGGAGGGATCCCTCTCCCGGGATGGACAGACTGCAATGGATGTCATGTGTACAGAATGACTCATACAGATGTAGAATACATTCAATTTCTATAACAGAAATTATTCAAAGAATTCCAAGTAGCCGGCCAGATGTACGACAGGACCACTGCAGGGGCCGTCAGATCGAACCACCATCCACAGAAGACTGTGGGGAGGGAAAGCAAAGATTTTAGGAAAGGGTAATAGTGATATGAATCATATTTAAAATGATGATGATGATGATGATGATGACGGCAGCAGCAGGTGCCAGCAGGGCCACGGCCAGAGTCAGGACCAGGGTCTCTTACGGAACTACGATCTGCAGAGACCTGCTCGGCGAGAAAGCACAAAGAACTCCCGGGAAGGAGCTGAATTAGTCATGTGCATTAATGCAACGTGGATTTTAGTAAAAGGGGAGAGAGAGAGAGAGAGAGAGAGAGAGAGAGAGAGAGAGAGAGAGAGAGAGAGAGAGAGAGAGAGAGAGAGAGGAGTTTGGTGTGTCCTAAGAAGTCCCCCGGCAGTTTAAGCCTATAGCAGCGTAACTAAGAGCTGGTCCAGGCAAACCTAAGCCAGCCCTAAATATAAGCGGTATCAAAGAGGAAAGTTTTAAGCTTTATCTTAAAGGAGCTGACTGAATCTGCCCCCCGGACTGAAAGTGGAAGCTGGTTCCACAAAAGAGGAGCTTGATAACTGAAGTCTCTGCCTCCCATCCTACTTTTAATAACTCTAGGAACAACAAGTAACCCAGCATCTATAGAACGCAGCTGCCTTGCAGGGCAGTACGGTGTTACAAGCTCTTTAAGATAAGAAGGTGCCTCACCAGCAAGCGCCTTGTAGGTGAGGAGAAGAACCTTAAATTCTATTCTTGATTTAACAGGGAGCCAGTGCAAAGCAGACAATACAGGCGTGATATGGTCTCTTTTATTAGTTCTTGTTAATGACAGCTGACTTCGAAGGCGCTCTGGGCCTATCAAGTTAACTTCTGTTGAGTTTAGCATCAGGAAGTTGCAGGTCATCCAAGTTTTGATGTCTCCAAGACATTCTTGAATTATAACGAGCTGTTCGGTCTCCTCTGGCTTGATCGACAGATACAATTGAGTATTGTCTGCGTAACAATGGAAGTTGATGCGGTGTTTTCTGATAACGTCGCCCAAAGCAAGCATTTAAAGGGTAAATAAAATGGGTCCAAGCACAGAACCTTGTGGGACTCCGTAACCAACATTGGTGGTCTTCGAGGACTCTCCGTTTACAAGCACAAACTGGGATCGATCCGATAAATAGGATTTAAACCAGCTAAGTGCAGTTCCTTTAATACCAATCAAATGTTCTAGTCTCTGCAGCAAGATACAATGATCGATGGTGTCAAAGGCGGCACTGAGGTCCAGCAAGACAAGAAAAGAGACAAGTCCTTGGTCCGATGCAAGTAGGAGATCATTCGTAATTTTCACCAGGGCTGTTTCTGCGCTAAAATGTGGTGTGTGGAGACGGAAGTGTGAGGTTTGAGTCCGTTGGACTATGAAAGAAGCTGCTGCTCAAACGCTAAAGATCTGTGATGATCAGAAATAATGTCAGAGCCGGTCGTCGTGCATCATCTGTCAACGCGTGAACAAACCCTTCACATTAAAAGCCCCAAAACTGCATTGACCCAGATATGAGCCCATACATTTTGATTATGTTTTATGGCTTGAAAATGAAGAACTCCCCATTTTACTTAGTCAACCAATCACAAATAAGCAGGGTCCACTTTCCTCTCTAATGCCTCGACTGCCAAGTGCCGACATGTACATTTTCAGGACTGCCGGTCGCTTCGGGGAATCGTAAAGCTTTTCAATTAGCCTGGAAACAAGAGCAAGAGTGTGAGGCATTACAAGAGGAGAAGAAACTAGGAATGAATGAACCGAAATCAAATTTGAACATGACAATTCTATTTGGTCAATACAATTAAGAGTTAATCGTTAATTGATTAATCTATTGGTGAAAAGGATGGCGAAAATTGACATTGGGCGAGTAGATATCTGACTAACAAAATAACATTCATCTCTAACCATGCACAATTAAAGCTAATTACTACAACAGGGATTCGAAGATGGTGAAGATGTTTACAACACTGTATTCTAGCAGTCTCGCATGTGTATTTGGGAAAGATGTAGTGTTGCCATATGGTTGACTATTAATGTCGGACATAGCGACCACAAGGAGATTATGCACACTCGTCGATTTGTTGTGTAATTCCATTCCATCACAGGATGAAATGGAAAACATCAACGTGTAAATACTGATTGTTTAACAATAGGGCTGCGTAAGGCCTCTGCTCTGCTCCGTGCTATAAATGCGTTAAAAGGTGAATCTATGCGGATGCTGAATCTAGAAAAAACATTGCCGTCTTGATCGTCTAATGATTAAGTGGGTAATAGATTGATGTGCAGATGTGATGTGCAGGGAGAAAGGAGAAAGGAGAGAGGGGAGAACGTACTGGAGGGAATGGGAAGAAAGAAAGAGGACATGCTGTCTGCTGCTGACGGGATCCTCCTCTGCTTGCCTGGTTGGCAGTCTGGTTGCTAAGCAACTGCTGTGGCCTAAAATAACCTGCCGGGGGACAGAAATAGACCAACGATGGACAGATTGGCCAGTGTGTGTGTAGGTTTTTTCAAGGGTATAGCGCCATTGCTTTACCGGTTCTTATTTCACCTTTTTTACTCATCCAGAACAACAAGTACACGCGTACTGTTGAAATGTGTGTGCGTCGTGATTCAGGCGTATGGGCCGCTCACCAGGCAGACAAGGCGCGCGGGCCATTACCCCGTTCTAGCCAGTTGCTGTGCTGGTTGTAAGGGAAGTGACATCAAAATGTTTAGTCAGCATGGAGGACCCATTGGAGACGGTTGCTAAGCAGTTTTCTGCACCTTAGCAACCACAACAGAGGGTCCAACAGAGGAGAGAGAGGCAGGTGGTAATGATTAGAGCGGAAAAGAGAGTTTAAAAAAGAGCGTTATTTATTATCAAACTAAGCTTGCCAGGGTGACCTGTACAAAAAACAGATGACTGCAACATACACTGCAATGTATCTGTCACACAATATGACACACGTTGTGATGGACAAAGAACAAATGCTGTAAACTGTATTAAAACAACAATCACAAAGCTCAGTACTTCCAAAAGGCAGAGAAGCGCAGAAAGACACGAATACGGAAAAAAAGGTCCATGATTACAATCGCTGCGGCTGACAAACACCTGCCCTCTGGCTACAACACAATCGTCTTAGTCTCACTAAAGGAACCTTTTGACTGCAACAGGTGTTGCCCATTTAATTTAGCGCTCACATGGGTGCTCCTGTATCCAATAGAAATGTAGCATGGACTTGTAATGTAACATGGCTACTGAGATGTTGCCCAGAACCAATGTAAAAATAGAAAGTGAGGGAATTATGTGGGGGTTGGGGGGGCTGCATCTACCCAGAGATTACTCCTGTGTGGGAGAGAGTTGATCTGATCTGGGGGTTAATGAGTGGGTATTTTGGTGACTATTTGTTAATGATTGTGGGGAAAAACCAAGAGGGATTTGTGTGTGCGTGTGTGTGTGTGTGAGGGTCTCAAAATATTATCGGCTCCTCTGCACAATATCCCTATGATACTTGGACCTTTTGTTTAGCAAGATAATCGGACAGATGAACAGTGGTTGTTGAGTGTTTGTTGAAGGGTGAATGCAGAAGTCCGATGTAAAGAGCTAACGTTATGCTGTAAACACCGATTACAGAAGATTATTTGAGGACCAGATTTCACTATTTTTCATCCTGTAGGAGTTGTTTTTCAATCCATCCAGAGGAAAGAAGTATTGCTGTACATGTATCCTGTTTTGGTTTACTAAACACAGTTGGATTTAATGTCTGCACACATTTCGTTCTCGGTTTTGTCTTTCATATTGCATATAACATTTTTAGCTCAGGAGCGGCTTAAGCGATCATATGTCGTTAGTTTTTAAATTATTCCTCAAAATAACTCTTTTCTTTGTGAAAACTTCATAAAAAGTGTGACGTGTGTTTTTATCAAAACAGCAGATACCTATTGTGTGTGTTTATCGTGTGTTATTCCTGCCCAAAATCTCTTTAAATCTGCGACCCCTCGCCGCTGAGATCATTT
The DNA here is from genome assembly GCA_021346845.1 of Apeltes quadracus. Lineage (NCBI taxonomy): Eukaryota > Metazoa > Chordata > Actinopteri > Perciformes > Gasterosteidae > Apeltes > Apeltes quadracus. Next base: position 5,888,597 of record CM037934.1, on the reverse strand, counting down.
ATCACTTCACGCAGTCGTTGAATGGGCTCCGTGTTTGACGTCGCCGCCCCTGTTATTGTCCAGAATGAAGACGGAGCAGACCATGACAGTCCAGAGGAGGGGACACCAGCGAGCCCCCGCACCAAGCGCAGAGTGGGCCGTCCCGGCAGGAAACGCAAGCAGCTGCTTCCTGTGAGTACTGTAATTATGGGCTGTCTTCAGCCTTTCCTGCTCCACACCGCTGCAGAGGGATTGATTACCTATTCACGTGCACGACGCGGCCTCACGCGGCTTCACATCCATGCAGTCACACCTACGAGCTGCTGAGCGGCTGCTGGATCAGTTTATTCTAATTACACATAAATCTGAGGAAGCATTAATTACAGGTCGCGTTTCTTTGACAGATAACGTGACGGAGCTCTCGCCTCCTCACAACAGCTTTTTGGGTTGCTGTTTCTTCTGTTGCTTTTACATGGAACATTGAGACTTCAGCAGTTCGTGTTGGATTCCTCTCAGTATTTACTGTTTTTCAGGACTAAAAGGCTGATTTAATTTCCTCATTGTTTTGTCACCATTTGCACTGACACTCCATCCCCCAACATGTACCGCTTCACCCACAGCTGAGATTCAGGAAAGGGTATGATTTATTAGATCCAAACCTTGTGAATAATTTGAGTTATAATAACATTGTACTTGCCAAAGTAACGACAAGACCCGCAGAATGTGACAACGGTGTTGTAAATAAGTCTGACAAAACCACAAGTTTCAGCAATCAGACAATGAGACTGGATCAGAGTCTGTTAGTGAGATTTATTTAGAAAAATTGGTAGCTTGTCCGAACCAAGCACTTTAGTCATTTTACGCCCCTTGGCCCGTTAGAGGTCAGTTTTTTGTGATACACTAAATATAAACAGTATCACCACAGACACAAGCCGGTGTCACAAACCTGTCACGGAGACCTCTGAATAGACAAACACGAATAAAATAAACAACAAGCTCAAAATAAACCAACAAAAAAATGAAATGTTGAAAAATTAAGATTATACATTTGAAGTTATTCAATGTTTTCCGTCAGCATCATTCAGTGGTCACTAATATGTTCAAGGGTCAGAGAACAACAACGGAGGTGGCTTTAACCGGCAGAAGGTGAAATTCACACCGGCTCCCGCTGGGTCTCTCCATGGCAAATATCTGTGTTTCTATGCAAATGTGGAGTGTTTCTTTTAAACAAGGTGAAAGTGCTAAACTCTTCACGTGTTAATTTAACCTCTGGGGGATTGAGCTGGCGACCTTGAAGGCCGCAGTAATGAGGCTGACTGAGGCTAATTTTGGCTGACTGCACTCTGTGATCAAATCATCAAGTCAATATAGCTGATCAAACACATGCCAGTCAGAGAGAAATACTGACTGAACTAGTGTTTGTGTGTTTGTGTGTGTGTGTGTGTGTGTGTGTGTGTGTGTGTGTGTGCGTTCGCGTGTGCTATCTATTGGTGTGCATTCATGTGTGCAGGACAGCCCGTCTGATCATGCTTTGATGTCTGAGCTCTGACAAGGGAGGCGAGAGGCAAGATGAATGTGGGTCCTGTCACACACGTGAATATTTACAGTACCACACACAGCTGCAGATACAACACACATACAGCTGCATGCATCACTTCAAGCAAGGATTCAGCAAAAATTACAATTTAATCTCTTGGGTTGTCTCAAGTGTCATCCACAAAATATTTAGGAATCATTATTGATGAAAGCTGGCGTAAATGGATTGACTCTTCTATTGCAATCATAAGGATCATATTGGAATCATGACGCGTCTTCAGATGTTTGATTAATTTGCTGGTTTGAAATTTGCAACACTCGTGCCACCCTTCGAAATTGCTTCTTTGCACTTGTTGCATGTCGGCGTCTTACTGGTGGGAGAAGCCACTGTAAAGTTTTGGCAAACCGCCGACATGATGCGCTAATGTTAGCTCCTGAGCTAATGTGCAAATGACAGAGAAGACAGCCGGAGCAGCACCGAGACCAACGGCCGTTTACAGTAGCGGTTACCGACCCGGATAAGTGGACCCGTAATAGTAACAGTTCAAATCGAATGTGTTGTTCGGTACAGCGAAAGTTGCCCGAGACGAGTGCCCGGATAGCGTTAGCTAGGTTCGTTTGCCGTGTGTGACGTTCCACAAACCCGGTTCACGTTAGTAAAATGCTGGATCTCGCTAACGTCAGCTCCTGAGCTAACGTTAGCGCCTGACGGATCGGTGCCTGGACTCCAGTACTCGCCGATACCCGATACCAGAATTTTCGGCAGTATCGGAGGCATTTCCGATACTAGTATCGGAATCAGAACAACTCTAATTTTGATATATGAGATACTTTTATGTGGATGACATATTGCTGATCATTTCAAATCCTACTTCAAAGTTAATTCACAGATTCACTCATACTCAACTCATCAATATTCCCATTTTCATCTTCCTAAATCACTGACAAGCTTTACAAAAAATGACAGCAGTGCCTGAAAGAAATTCTAATTGCTGTTTTGATTAGTGTTCATTTCTTGTTAAATCTACATTTATAGTTGTTTTTCTTAGCATCCCCTGAATTACCACACGGGTATAATCCCACATCCCTGCACAATCACAAGCCATGCTTACTTTTACACACGCACACAACACACACACAACACACACACACACACACACACACACACACACACACTCACTCAACACAATTACATTATTTGTTGGCGTCTGTATTATGCATGTTTGGTTTGTGTTTGTAATTTTGTAAAAGATTTTAATATTACACCTTCAAATATTCTTTCAAATAAGGCGACTTGGCTTTTTGCCTCTTCCTGCAGAACTGAGATTTAATTATTTCTGTTATGTTTGTTTATTTATTTATTTTGTATTGCTTGAATTGTGCAAATAAATAAATCAAATAGTACCAGTAGTCGTAGTAGCGGCAATGATAGCGGCGTAGTAGTAATTGAAGTAGTTGAGGAGAGCAGCAGCGTGGTACGTGGAGGAGCTGAGGTAGTACAGCGACTGTGGAAAAGTACCTCATACGACCCCGTCCAAACAAGCCCTTTAACATTTACAGTATGGCAGTATTTATACCACTAGTAGTTGGGGAACAGACAGGATCGTCCTGCCTGTTAACACACACACACGCAGTGGAGGGCATCCGGGGGTGGAGGCATTGTGTGGAGCTTAGGGTGGAGCTGCCAGTAACGTTAACTACACAGAGCAGAGAGCGAGGGAGCCTCACTTTCCCTGCTTCTTTGTCTCGTTCACCTGTCATAAGTAATCGCACGCACAACGATACATGTACACAGATCGACCTCCCAGGACACATGTTTCCACGGCGATGGTGATACTTTCACGGATAAGTGGATTAGCTTCATGGTCCTTAACTATTATTTTTCTTCTCACACTCTTTGCTCCATTTTCATTTTGCTTGCATCAGTCTATTTCTTTCTTTTTTGTTGCCCAATCACAGCGCTTTTTGTAGCCAGAACCATGTGTGGTGCAGCTGGTGTGTGTGTGTATGTGTGTGTGTGTGTGTAGTGCTTGAATTGCAGTTATATATATATATATATATATAATATATATAGTGATATATTTTGGTAAGTTTCCCACCATTTATGCCGTCTAATGCTTAAACAGGAAAATCCCCTCTCTGCCACAGTTAGTTATATCAACTGGTACAAATAAGGAAACTTTTATGCACCCTAATAACTAGATTTTATCAAAAGCAGAGCTAAAGTATAATTACTGCAACTGTCACATGAAACCTAAGATCTGAGGCATGACTTGATACCCGTGGTTTATGAATTAATCCCAGCATTCATACAGATCAGGAGGCTTTCTTTGCTGTTTTCTTCTTTTCCGCTCAAACCTCAAAAGGTCGCGGAGACGCGCTGGAGATCCGGTTTATGGCTGCAGTGGGACATAGAAATGAACGCTCCAGGTTCAAAAGTATTCAACGGTTCAAAAAGTATCTTACAGCTAATGCAATCGGTGGTGTAGTTTTTAGCAAGGATTAAAACTCAGGTTGTTGAAAGAATGTCAACAATTTAAATAGATAATCATCTTTATCCAGATTCTCAAAGTCAAGATTCAAACTCATGTATCTTTAAGTTTTTATTATTTTCTGTTTCGTAAAATGGTGTTGCTAGATTAAGAGTCTGATTGTGAGAGAAGAGAAAATCTTTTTATTGAAGGTTCCAGATCTTAATTAAAACCCTTAAAAGCTGACAAATTAAAGCAATTGAGATTCCAATGACAGCTAAACCTTTCTCTCCTACACTTATTCCTTTTTATATATTGCTATTTTCTTTAATGTATATTCAGCGAGCAAATGATAAAATAGCCTACATGGGGTTAATATAAACCTTTGTCTCATGTTTTCTTATTTCTACTTTTCAGTTGTTCACACAGCTCTTTGGGGTTCGAGACATAACGGAATTAAAAATATTCAATATTAGAAGGAACAGAGACAACTGTGACTAAAACACTTTCAACAAAAACTGAACGTGATTTGTGGCAATAAGACAAACTTTTGTTTAAGTGCACCTGGTGGGGAGAGCAGCTGAGTTTAGCATGAAATGAGTTGAAACCTGCAGCACCTCCCCTATCTAGTCTTTGGAGATTATCATACAAAAGCTAAAAATAATCGTTAAAGCTAAACATATTTATACAAATGCTCAATGAACCTTTTTAAATTCATTTTGTTTTGTCAGATATAAGGTTGCTGGCTTTATTATTATTTGCTTTTGAGATGTTATTATACTAATGGATGGCTGGCCAAACTGAAGCAAAGGCAGGAAATATCATTTAAATGATGTAGTATGTAGAAATATTGAGCTTGAGCAATGAAAACTATCACAACTGAACAATACTACTGTATTTTTGTCTGACTGACATTAACGTAGAGCAGGATAACCTTCAGCCGCTTTAGTTTAGACCAGGGGTGTCAAACGTACGGCCGGAAACGGCCCGCCAGGTGGTTCAGTCTGGCCCGCGGGATAAATCTGTATTACTGAAAAAAAATAAGAATACACTTCTATAAAATCTGCAGTTCCTATATTGTCCGCTAGTGGCGCTGTTTCACGTCTATCGCTTTACCCACATTTTCTGTTGACCCTGGCACCCTCTTCAGTGAAATGTCTTTGTCAAAAAAGAGAAAAGTGGACACAGTGTCGGATTTTTCAAGAAAAATGGACCTCTTCCTACATGTTCATGGAGGTGAATCACAATCACTGTGATCAGTTTTTATGCATGATGCACTTAAATAAATGTTAAACTGGGTGAAAATGTTGTTGAAATTGCACATTACTTTTCTTAAAAACTGTTGATAATATATTTATTAAAAGGACAATTCATTGCATATAAAGATTTTTATAATTTACTTCTTCTCTGCACTAATACAAAGAAGAAAGTGGACTTATTGTTAGTTCTACGTCATTTTGGAATGAGTTTACTGGTCTGGCCCACTTGAGATGCGATTAAGTTGTATGCGGCCCCCAGACCAGAATGAGTTTGACACCCCTGGTTTAGACGTTATGTCTTCAGACAGAATGTTCACGAGACGCACGGCGGCTGCAGTGTGAACTGCTCATAATAGCTAATGTAATGTTATTTTATTATTTCGGGTACACTATTGTTTCATTGTTTACATCCTGTACGTCCCGTACATCCTCTTCGGCCTCCCCTGCGGGCATCATCAAAGGTCCATCCAACCGAAAACTGCACTTGGTTGGATTACTTAGTAAGTAGAGTCAGGTACTTTCCACACTGTTATTCAAGAGGGAGGCTCGATGCTGAGAGATGGAGGAAGTGATATGTGAAAGGAGCTGAATGACGAAAAGAAACCACCAGTGTACATGCAGCAGATACCTGTTGGTGCCTAAAAAAATGTCTTATATGCTCTCTGTGTCTAAATCTTAAAACTACTTTGAAGCTGCATTGAGCAATACCTTTTATAGTCGCACTCATAGACATGAAACAACCCTCCATGGTGTGAATTTGCACTCTGGGCTGCAGCCGCATAAGGGTCATAGTTTTCTTCGTTCACCGGCACAAATGAAACCCAACAAATGCACGTGATCTCACAGGAGGAAGTGTTCACCCGGCTCACACAAGCCGGGTGAACACTCGCTGTTTGGCGCAAAATGACGCCGAGGCGAAGTGGCTGAAGAAACGCAGTAGACGTACACGTAGCAATCCAAAGACATCCAGATATTTTTCTCAGGAGCTGAATTGAAATCGCAATCGAGTGGCCAAAAAGATGACTGCGAGTCCAGATTCCTCTGTTTCTGCTGAATGTGTAAGTAGTCAGTTGTTTGCTTAAAGTTAGCCGTAGCAGCTAATGTAGCGTCAGAAATATGTGCCTCGTTCTGTAATGGTAAGATATTGCTTAATGCAGCTTTCATTTTCGGGCCTGAAACAGTAAATGTTGAGGCCATGCGTTCACATCAGAGACACTGCTAAAGAAACGTTCCCCTAAATTCATACTATTATGCTGATTGTTTTATGTGCAGTTTTGTATATTTCTGTGAGCTAATTTACTGTGGTCATAGGGTGTCCAAACTTTTGTTTGGACAACCCGGCTACCGGTTGATATATATACGATACTTTTGATTTTTTGGGGGATGGATAAAGTAGTGTATTTTATGTTACCTGCAATTTATTGAGATTTATGGATGAAATGTGATAAACAAGAATGTTTTTCATCTTTCCAGACGAATCACCTGTTTTTCTAAATGTTTTTCCCCAACTTAAAGTGAACGCGCTGCTTTTGGCACATAATAGCATCTCTGCTATTAATGTGAAAATAAATACACATTATTCAGTTAAGGTAGTATAGACATGGTAATCTTGTTTTTATGTTTCATCACAGCATTGTTGGCTGCCAGCTCTGTAATACTGCATAGTGTAAAACAGATGAATGGAGATGACAGTTTTCAGAAAGGGATCGAGGCAGTGGCAAATAAATGGCTACTCAAAATGTTTAGCAAAAGGGAAAGCAAACAATAATAACATAGGGTATGATTTATTTTGGGCACAACAGAAAATGTATTACAACCTTTTTCCTATTTAAGCGCCCAGTTGTAAAAATTGGCGCGGAGCCCGTCTGGTGTCCGTGTGTGTGCACTGTTTCAACCGGGCCTCTCGACTGCTCACGCTTGTTAGCACTAGCTAGCGTTAGCACAGCCTGACATTCACCCCTGCTCTCCATTCTCTAACTACCCATTAATAAAATGTTTGAGATTTTCAAACCGTAAAAGCAATTTTAGATTTTCTGAAGTTATTTTGTTAACTATTATTTCACATTATATCTTAATTTTAACATTTAGCACAAGGAGATTCTCCCACATGTGTTCATTAATCATCAGCACAGTCGAATAGCACTCCCCATCTCATCACATTAGTCTGTGTTTGTGTGTGTTAATGGGAGCTGGGAAGGTGTTTATTATACCAGTCCAATGCAGACACACACTGCTGGACGTACCTGCTCTGCATTGCACTAACAGGAGCAGGCTAATAGGTATGTGCTTGTATTTCAGTAGGTGTTTGATTGTGTGTACTGAATGTATTTCTCTGTGTCTGTGTGCGCGTATGGTTATTATGTTTTCGGAGTCCTTCAGTGAGTCCATACTCAGGGCCAGCAGCACTTTTCTCAGACCTAGACTGTGCTCCGTCTGCTTCCCAGGAAACGGCGACCTCTGACCCCTGTGTAATCGCCCCCCCAACCCCGCCGGAGGAGCCGGAGCCCTCCCCCTCCCCTCGCAAGAAGCGTGGGCGTCGGAAAGTAGTGCAAACCAAGAAGAATAAGGGTATAGACATAATACAAAGTCATATCATTATAACATGATATGACTTTGCCCATTCGTACAGCCATTCAAAAGTAAAAACAGCTAAATTCTTCACATTTTTTATGCTTTAACCATTTGAAGAGTTACGAACAAAATGTGTCTAGTTCTTATTAAAAAAAGAATGTGCTCAAGTCAGTTTACCTGACATTTAAATAGTCACGTGACGTTCAGACGTCAGTGTTAAAAGGACATTTGGACATTAAACATGGACGCAGAGTAGCAAAGTGATGAAGACCTTGAACGTCTTGTTAAATCTGTACAAATGGACCATTTCCTGTAACTTCTCTCCTCCTGCAGACGACGCCGACGACGGAAACTACGACTCACCCAAAGAGGTGAGAAAAACCAGTTGCCCCCCCCATACTTAATTTTTTACCCAAAAATGAATAAAAACACCACTTCTCATGGTACAAGCAGATTAAAATCTGAGTTTGTAACTGGTTTCATGTTGCATGTGTGTGCAGGGGGAGAGCGGCCGGCTGCGGAGGAGCCGGGTCCCCAGAGTGACGTTCCAGGCCGGGGATCCGTACTACATCAGCAGGAGGCAGAGAGAAGAATGGCTCAGCCGCTGGAAGATGGAGGTGGGAGTGAAACAGGTCCCCGTCGGTGGGCATTCAGGGTTTTATTTCCTTCGCTGCCCAATCAGAACAAAGTGGCTTAAGTTAACACATCAACCGAATTACTGGGCCGGTTTGAAAGATCTGGAAGGTTTATCATGTGAACACTCTTGATTGCGTTTGTTTTAAATGTTTTTTTGTGTTGGATCTTTAAATTAGGATTTTGTATTGTTCAGAAACCAAAATATAGAAGCTGTTTTTTGTTTTTTTTGCCCTTTGTCCTGATGAGTAGTCAAGTTAAGGTTAAATCCGTTGAATTTATTGTGTTGGGAAACTCGATATATGCTGTTTTTAAATGTTCATTTTAAGCAAATAAAATGAGAAAGCAGTCATAATGATTAAGTTCTGAATATTATTTGCCATATCTAAAAACATGAATTGAAGCCTGCGAGTTGGTTCAGTTCAGTAAAGTCACGTGACGTACTCCTCGCAGGCGGCTGTGTTGCGTTCACCAGTTTGCTGCTTTAAACTCATGTCGTCATTGGCTGATGTCGCTGCTGCTGATCACGCAGCATTTCAAACAATCATTTTGACAATCCCAGTCAGAAAAGCACAGATAAAATGAATAATGGACAACCCTATATAACTTCCATGGTCCTTTCACACTGGTATCTGTTTTTGGAATAAAGCGTAAACGTTTCGTAATCGTTTTCTCCACCTTGTTATCATATTTGATACAATAGAATTAAGCAGGCTGTTGATAGATGTTTGGTTTCTTTTCATTTTTTTACTTTTTGTTTTTTGGTGTGACATTTACTCAACACGTGACTCAGAGAAGCATGATGCTTTTTGCCTCTTTGCATCATTTAGCAATAAAATCATTTTGACTGGTGGATTTGGACTCGCAGTGCCCTCGAGTGCATCTGACCATTTCTCACCAGAGCCCTGTCAGGAAGCAGCAGCTAAAGTACCACATAGGTCATGTCATATTTGTGACTAGACTCAATTTAATATCTTAAATAATATGCTTGGGGATTCAGATAGTGGAGCGTTTAGCAGCTGAAGGGCCAGAAATCTCTCTCACAAAAATCGAGTGAACTATATTGACCATTTATTCAGTCTTATCACTGAATGTACTGTTCTGTTATCTGTAGCCAGTATTAGGAAGCAGTGTAGCCACCTAGCACCACCAACCCTGGGCCCCACTCGGATGTACACACACACACACACACACACACACACACACACACACACACACACACACACACACACACACACATGCCCACACACTGCCACTTGTATGTTTGCTTAAAACATTAATAGACTGAGAAAAATACAAAATAAAATCCCAAATTCATAATATTGTATATCATAATATATAGTTTATTTAGAATAATCATGTGATTAACATAAACGCATGTGTGTGTGTGTGTGTGAGTAAGTTATTGTAGATGAATGAAGAAAAGGTAGAAGGAAACAACAGAGTGACTGAGACAGACCGGATGTGTGTGTGTGTGTGTGTGTGTGTGTGTGTGTGTGTGTGTGTGTGTGTGTGTGTGTGTGTGTGTGTGTACGTGCGTGCGGTCATGTGAGGAAGAGAGAAAGTCACACAGGTCGATTGACAGGCGACGTTGGCTGGAAAACGCAGAGGTGTAGAAGTGGGTGAGGTGAAGTAAGAGTGAGTGAAAGGAGGGGAAAGCGTGTGTGGTGGCAGTTTATTCTTTCTTCTGTTTCAATGTGTTCTGTTTCATGGAGACAACAATTACTATCAAAAGCAGAAAAGCTGTTTTGTTTTAATCAAGGTACCAGAATTTGTTATACCCATAACCTTGTGACTATATTAAGTAAGTATACAATTCATCTTTGAGGTGCCTTCAACAACAACAACTAGTTTCGGGGGCTGTGGTGAAAAGTCACTCAGTACTACTAACTTCTTCACCTCCTCATCTCTGATAACATTGTATGTTTCATTCCAACAGAGTAACTCCACATTTAATTATAGTATCTGATGTGCTTGTTTGAGATGATTCCTTATACTTCTTTAGCTCAATAGAAAGCCCCGTCAATATTTCATATTTTAAAAGTTTAATTTTGCTTCGGTGTTCAGAGACTTATTTAACTGAGAAATTAAAACGATGAAAGCAGAGGGTACGAGGCAAGAGGCCCAACTGATATGTAAAGCCAGAAGAAGAGACATGTGTTAGTAACGGAGGGAAAGTAGAGAAAGACAAACTAACAGAAAGTGTGTGTGTGTGTGTGTGTGTGTGTGTGTGTGTTGGACTGAAAGAAAGAACCAGGTGAAATCTGTGATTGCGACAGAGGTTAACCAGTTCCAGGTTCCTGTGTGTGTGTGTGTGTGTGTGTGTGTCTGTTTTAGTGTCTCTGTTTTGGTGTCTCTGTGTTAGTTGAACTGCAGCCAGGTGTCAACCCCCCGTCAACATCCTATTTCACTGCTGTCTGAAGAAAACCTGGTACTCTTTGAAAAGCCTTTCCCAGTTTTGGGATGGAGCAGCACAGCGGCTGTCGTGTACCGTGTGTCTTTTTCTTTTTCTCCCTTTAGAAAAAATGTGTAAATCAGACACATAATCTCTAAAACTTAAATGATGATGAAATAATGTATGAGGAACTAGCATGTTCTTGCTTGCCTGGTGAGGAAGGTGCCTTTTGATAACATCCACTAGTCATGAAGGAGCGTTACACCAGCTGGTTCTATGGCTGCAACTATGGATTATTATAAGGGTTATTTTTCCTCATCTCATTTTATTTTCAAATCTGAATGTTATGATTAATGCATCACTTCATAAATAAATAAATAAATATATTTATATTTTTCCCAGAACTTAAGTGACACTTTCAGATCTCAACCCTAAAAGCGCCACTTTTCTTGACCATATGTACACAAGATGGTACCACAATGATCTCTGTGAAACTGCTCTAATCACCGTTGTTGAACATTAACTAGCCGAAGGTGATGCTTCCAGAGATGAACCCACAGAAAAGGATCACCGGAACTCTTTTATCTTCTGTGAGCTCATTGTTGTGGTTTAACTCCTACGGCCCTATTTTCAGACACACCGTCTAGTTTTTTTGATACTCATTATGATTAAATAAATGCCAATGTTTCCTTTTGACCACGTTGTTACCCTAACAATTTGTATTTGTCAGCTTGATTTGGAGTTCCCCTGCCCCTCTACCCGCCCATGATAAATGAACTGAATAGATGTAATGTTCCTCTTTATTTCACACTTTTAGTGTGGAGACATTCTGTCACTTTCACAGTTTTTTTTCTTTCTGTAACTCTACATCGTCTCACGTGACACGCTGTGAGGTCCCGACCCTAACAGATACTATTATCTTGTCAACTCTGAGGCTTACCTAACCTTTGACTTCAGTGCATGTACACACCCATATACACACACGTGCACACACACACACACACACACACACAGAGAAATGTAAACATTAGCCTGGATGGGTGTGTGTTCGTGTGTGGGTCACCATCACCCTGAATCCCCCAAGGCCACCAGACATAACTCTGTCTCACCATTCGCTGTGCATGTGTGCTTGTGTGTGCGAGTGCGTGTGTTTGTGTGTGTTGCTGAAGTTCAACTCAACATCTTTTGGGTAAAGGATTCAGCACATCCCACACACACACACACACACACACACACTTCACTGCTGTGGCCAATCAGCAGGGAGGAAGAGGTTAAGAGAAGGCTGGGGGGCGAGCTGAGCCGAGGAGACTCTCTGAGACAGGAAAAGGTGCAGGAGGTGACAAGAGAGAAATGAAGAAGCAAATGGCTGGGAGAAAGAGACCCAGGGAGGAAGGGTTGCATGTCCGCCATGTAAGTCATTTTTCTCTTCTCTTCCGTGTGTGCACACGGTGCAGAGGGTTCTAGTGTGTGAGGGAATGCAGGCTCAAGTTTGGTTTGGTTTTTAAACAGGAAGTGCAGCAAGCTGTTTCTGTCTTTGAATTCTGTTTCTTTGATGCTTTCTGGTGGCTTTATGACGAGTGCCTGAATACATGGAAGAGATTTTGATGGAGTTTGGCTGGACTTGACTGAGGTCCTTTGTTTACCTTCTTCTTTTTGTTTTTGTTTGAGGGAAGGCAGAAGCTGTGATGAAATAGTAGGAAAATACTTCCCACTAATTTACTGGCAGCAATGACATGCCAATCAATCTTTAATATGTAAACCCTCACCCAATTAACCTTTTAGTGTTTCCCTGGCAAAATGAGTAAGTTTATAACTCTAACCTGTGAATGAAGTTCATAGTTGTTAGATTATAGTTGTCCCTGAATGGAGCGTGCTAGAAAAAGAATCATGCGCAGTAATCTGTTAGCCATTTTATGAAAAATAAAATCCTCCCTTCCACCAAAGAAGTAAAATTATCCAGTTATTTACAGGAAACCAACAAACAAATTAGAGAGACCTCTGAAAAGTTTATGCAAAACAAGAAATGTTTTGCCAAAATAAAGCCCAAAGTTGGAAACTATGGTTTTATTTCTACAAATCCTGTTTGTGAAGTAGTTTATGTAAAATTGGACATTACATTGCCTATTGTCAGTGTGTGTGTGTGTGTGTGTGTGTGTGCGTGTGTGTGGAGCAATGACGGGATCATCACGAGGTCAGGGTCAGTCACGCTCTTAAAGGGGGGGGGGGTTAAAAAATGGGTAATTGGCGAGGTCATTGTGTGAGGGGTCAGAGGTCAAGGGTGCGGCGGAAAAACTGACCAGTTCACTGGGTTCGTCAAAGTTGAAAGTCGTAACTCACAACATTACGACTCTCGGCGCCTCTGAGGCCCGCTGCCCTCACACAGTACTTTATTTCAGTTTATTTTTCTCACACATTTCCACTGACGAAAACAATAAAGCTTGACACGTTTCATATAATGTGATACAAAAAAACAGATTATTAGTATTTTAGTGCTGTGAGCCACAAATACGGGTGCTTCTATCTGTATTTGGACACATGTAAAAACAAGCGATATAAAAACAAGCTGTTGTTTTTCCGAAATCCCCAAAAATACAGAATGTGGGAGGAAATTTAGCTTACACCAGAAAGAAGTGAATTTCAGTGCCTCAATAACTATGAAATCCACCTATTCAATATTAATCTTATAAATAGATTAATGCATAACTATATTTTATTCATGTTTATTAAGTGAGTTTGAACCCAAATACAAAATTGTCTGATGTGCAACAATTAGAGGAAAAGAAAAGATCATAAAAACCAGATACTAAGTAGTAGTGCTCTTTCTGCTAACAGCCACCGGGTGATTTCTATTATTTTCTCTTTATGTCCATTTGATGTTCCTCTGATTAGTTATGAAGCTGACCTGATTTAAGGAGGCCATCCTTCGTGTGGCACAGCTATTTCACAGCTACTGTGCGCACTTTTTGGTTTGTGTGTATCACAAGCTTGTGTATATCGCAAGTACTTCTAACTAATGAGCAACTCATTAGCTCCAATAGGTAGCAAACATAACATTTACATATATATAATAATAAGTAATACGTGACTTTGGACCTGTGTAGAACTTCGGCAGCTGACATAATTTACAAAGTAGAAGCCTTGAATGAGGCACTGTAGAGTGGAAGTAGAAATAGTAAATATCTCAATTTCAAATGGTCTTAATTGGTCTGAAGAATAATACTTTTATTAACCATTTTGTATACAATCAGTCAAAAGTAATTAGAGTGGCACGTTATATCATGGATAACATGGAAATGACCCTCAGAGTTTTGTCTCCACAGACTCTTTAGTCATCAGTGATTTGTCCGCATCCCAGAAAACAGCTTCCTGATGGAGGCTTTCCATCAGCTGATGTTGCCAGGCAACAAAGAACGTTTTTGCGCTGATATCTTGTCCAAGTCCTGTTGTGAGATGATCCAGTCCAGATGCTGACAGGGATTTTTTTTATCTCTCCTAACATCCGAGTGTGGGAGCGATGAAGCTCTAATGTTTGGTCCCTGATGTTGCTTTGAGGAATTTGCATTCGTTTTATGGAGCAATGTACCGCAATGGTCAGTGCAAAAACACAAACCCAAACTCTGAGCTGAAACGTCGATATGTTTAAAATCTATATGCTGAATTGATAATAAGTCAAATGAAAAATACCTTATTTTAGATCTTAAAATAAAATAATGAAGCATTGTTCAACGGTTAATATGAATGGAAGAAACTTCCACATTTATACAAGTCTACTTGCAATGCTGATTCACTTTAGTTCTAAAGTTAACGTTAAGGATATATTGCAACATCAAAATGTTTTCATTGTGTAATGTATTGATTCTAGTGAGTACACACTAATCCCAGTATTAGCAGTTAATATGCAGGCGATCACATGTCAATTGAACTGAATTGAACTCAATTGACTTTACATACTTTATAAACTATTTATACACAGAAAACAAATATCTTTCCTATAATGCGATGCTTATTTTCTGTTAGGATTAGCTGATTCTCAAGGTGTTTGACCACAATCCACATTTATTCATTTTATATCAAAATAGTGCGCTGTACATTCAGTGTAATGTTCAGTATGCGCCCCCACTACTTCCTTTTGTCACCTTTTGAACAGAATATGTATTTGGTTTCTAGGAAGTAGAAATCCCAGATACTTTAGAAACTGGGGACGACATGTGGAGATTCCCTTACTGTGCGTAGGTGTGTGTGTATGATCCGTGTAACAGGCTGATTGGGATTTTATGAAGTCAAAGGTCAACAGGAGGGAGGGGTCGTGGGGGTAGAAGTGAACTTGTAACCTCGAGGGTCACTCAGAGGAGAGAACCGTCACACTCACTTTTAATGTCTGACCAGCACTTGAATTTACGACGTCGTCCCTCCTCCTCTTCACAGGTTTATTTCCTCCGTTGTGTTGTTTTACTCGCTCGGTACCAACTCTTTTTAGGTCATGGTAATGCCTTGGGAGTTTTACATCTGGGCCACGGTGAGATCATTGCAGCGTAGTAACCAGTGAAGTCATGATTATTTTTAACTTTCTCTCTTTCCAAAACGAGCGCCCGCTGCTGTGTTTCGTTCTTCTTTCCAGGTTTTGCTTGTCAATAAAACAAATATCAGCAGCAAAGTAACTTTCCTCTCTCGGCGACAGTATGAAAGACTCGTTTTTTTAAAAGGGGGGAATCGTTGCAACCATTGCAAGAGATCCTTGAGCATTTCCTCAAATGTTTTAAAAAAGACTTTAAGTTGATAGGTTCAGTAGTAAGATATGACAGAACACATGACCCCCCCACTCACTTAACAGATATTGTACGTTGATTCTACTGTAGTTGCACTGTGACTGAGGGCCCTTTTGCTGCCTATTAAGTACTTTTACTTCTGGTCCTACAGTTTGGAGTTACTACTCTGATGTCCATCCATTTGCTAAGCCAACTCGCTGTCAACAGTGTATTTAACAGAAGTAGAATAAGAGTGCTCTCCCATCAGTTCATTTTGTCGCTTATACAGCCAGGATTGGTTTTGGTCTTGTTCTTTAAAGGGATCTTAATTTTACTTGAAAAAACTATTGTAGTGTGACAATCAGTAATAAAGTGGAAATCAGACTTATTTGTTCTGTATGTTCGGCCTGACTTCCTGACTTCTACTTCCTTCTGCCTGAATTTTACTCTCACTCTCCCCCTCTCTCTCTCTCTCTCTCTCTCTCTCTCTCTTCTGAACCCATTGAACTGCCTCCTCACCGCACCCTTTTTCCCCACTCACTTCCTGTTTGGAGGAACAATTAAAGGATTGTTCCTGCAGCTCGGGGCACTGAGGCCTCGATCTAGATCAGCTGGAGAGGCCCACATAAAACAGCAATCCTATCGGACCTCCTTGAAGGAAAGCGTTTGTGCTCCAAGACCAACAGGGGGGAAACACAACGGTTGTGATAGATGAGCACCACTGGCGGAAAACTCACATGAGAGCCCGATGCCCTCAGGCTTCATCGGGTCAAACACAGCCAATGACAACAATGTGGTGCAGACAGATTGCAAGTGAAATGACGAACACAACAATCATTCAGTTTTGAAACGTTGCCTGGAACTCATCCTTAACACGACTGGGTTTGATGAAGACATTTTGTTAGAAGACTATTTACATCTTAAAACACGCGCCTGTAAATGGAATTTAACTGTTTACATTGTAGTTAATGACATTCATTACACACAATATTAGAAAAAAACACAATTTAGCTTCGGATCTAATTACATGAGAATAGTTGCTTAAACTCTGTCCCTTAATCAAGCGCGGTTTGAATGTGGGAGGTGGGAGTGATTGATTCATTTAAAGTTGTGGTTGTGATGGTATTTGTTGGGGTGACACCTGGGATTTAGCCAAGTGGTTAATAATTACATTTTCATTAAGTTTTCTAAGCTAAACAAAAGATGCCAGGGTCAAATTGAACGTCTCACAATCACATTTTTCTCCAACTTAAAATGTATTACTGATATTTAGTTTAGAATAATATGACAATACAGAAGAGTGGCAACTTGTGAAGCTTTTGTATTTTGACTTGATAAACCACCTAAATGAGTAATCCATCCTCTGACTGCAGCAGCTCTGGTGGAGGAGGTTATTCAGTCAGGGGAAAACATGTGCATATGTTTTCCCTTAATAGGAGAATTTTAGACTATTTCAGTTTTGGCTGTCGGGAAAACAGTGCGGGAGTTAGAATTGGCAATGCAATAGATAAGTATGCTTTCTAGGACTAGATGATAATAGACAGCAGGCATTTAATTGTGAAATAATTTACTCAGCAGAGAATAAATATTCACCACTTGAATGAGACTATTATTTTCAAGTTGCTCATACAGAATTAATGAGGAGTCATTGCCTATTAAACTTGAGTGTTAGTCCCACGGCGGCCCTGCTCGTGTGGCTCTTTATTGTTTTGAGCTGTAGTAGTTGTAGAATACGCCAAAAACGACAAAGATGTTTTACAATAAACATGTAAAACCATGTGCTCTCTGTTCTTTCCTCACAGGCGGAGCGCAGGGCGTACAGAGAGGCGGAGATGAACATGATGGACGATCTATCAGAAGGGGACTTTCAGAAGGAGGAGGAGTCAGCCAGCCCAGCCCCGCCCCCTTCACAACAACAAACAGCCCCAGCATCACCAACAGTTGCCGTGACGCCGGAGCCAGTTGCCAGGGTAGAACGGGCCACGCCGAGGGAGTTAGAGTACCAGGTGATTAATCACTATTACTTCATTCTACTTTTCTAGAAGGAGAATGCAAAGTCAAAGCTGCAAGTGGGGAAATAAATGGTCAAAGCACCAAGGCAGAAGCTTTCAGTCCAGGAACCTTAATTTCATGAAATTTAATTATGAGAGAAACAAGCCGAGCACATGTTAGCTGTAGCTTAGCTTTGCCTAATTCATTAAGTGTTGTTTCAGTAAATATCAGGAGTGCAGGTTGAAACTGGAATCCCTTTGTTGTGTCCTGCAGGATGGCAGAGGATTCGGCATCGGCGTTCTGGTGTTCGGGAAGCTGCGAGGTTTCTCCTGGTGGCCCGGCAGAATCGTCTCCTGGTTGATGAGCGGCCGGAGTCGAGCTGCAGACGGAACTCGCTGGGTGATGTGGTTCGGGGACGGAAAGTTCTCTGTGGTAAGTCGTTTTAGTGAGAAACCCCTTAGAAATGGTCATATTGTGGCACAAATGTGTGTTAAATCACCAGCAGAGGGAAGGTCTTATAATGCAGCGGCTTAATGACTCACACACCCCGGGCTAAATCTATGCTTTCATAGACACATGAGTATTGTCCCGGTTAGATAAACCCATCCAATAAAAAGCTTGCTGTTAAGTCAGCACTTAAGTAAAGCAGAAGTCGTTTCGCCAGCTTTTTTTTCTGTAATCGTTTCTGCCATTTGATATCTATTATCCTCATCTTTTGGGGGGTTTGCAGGTTTGTGTGGAGAAGCTGATGCTTCTGAGCTCCTTCTCACCTGCCTTCCACCAGCCCACCTACAACAAACAGCCCATGTACCGAAAAGCCATCTTTGAGGCTCTGCAGGTAACCAAGCCAACCGTTTGAACTTTGCTTTCTTTTTGGCTGTAGGGACATCTGATCCTGAACTGAACTTACTCTGGATAAAATCCAACATATAATAGACCCATATATATATATATATATATATGTGCAGCTCTAAAGGTCCAATTTAGTCATTGTATTACTGTGTAAGAGCTTCATTTGTATTCGTAGAGGTAGTTTGTTCATTCTCTGCCCGTGGAAGCACATGGGTTGATCTCATATTTCATGTACATATTTAGAAATTATGAACAACCTCCTGAGTAAAACCATAACGGCCATATTTATTCTTCTTATTTGACATGTTTTTCCCTGTTTGTGTACCGTGTGTTTATTTTGCGTGGAGGTGGCCAGTGTCCGAGCGGGGAGGCCAATTCCTTCCTGCGATGCGAGCGATGATGCAGATGGGGTAGAGATTCAAACCAGACAGATAATAGAGTGGGCCATGGCCGGCTTCCCACCCAAGGGTCCACAGTCACTGGAGCCTCCGGAGGGTATACACACATTTCGTTTTATACATAATTCACAGGAGCGGTTGTTTAAAACATACGTTTACTGCAGATACTCCTCATAATGGAACAGTGGGAGATTCGGATGTGTGTGATCATCATGTAACATACCATAAATACCTAACATCATTAAATGTTGTTATATCCCCGCAGAGGAACGGAATCCATATAAGGAAGTCTACCCTGAGATGTGGGCGGAGCCGGAGGCAGCGTACACGCCTCCACCCACCAAGAAGCCTCGCAAGAACTCAGCTGAAAAAGCAAAGATCAGAGAGGTGATAGACGAAGGCACCAGAGGTAAACACACAAACACAATCCACACAAATCAACCCATATCTTCTCCGTATGGTTTTAGGATTTTCACAAGTTGAAGCTGAGAGCACTTCACTAGGAGTACATTTTGAAATAAATTCCTAGAGCTTCAGCTTTTGGTGTACAAGAAACTCCTTTATAAATTACATCACAAATATACATATTTTACAGGAATTATTTTGATGATTTTTGGGAAATTTTATGAACTGCCAAAGTGTTCACATTCATGTGATGATGTGTGGTTATTTATTTTTTTTGTTCCAGAGAGACTCATATGTGAGGTCAAAATGAAGACCAGGAACATAGACGGCAAGTTATAGATTTTTTTTTAGCGTGGTGTATTTAATGATGTCTCCTTCATTGTTTTACACAAGGTTTACTTACTGCTATGAATACAACGCTGACTGAAGGCTCATTTATGTAATCTTCCTCTTACAGTTATATTTGTATGGCTTCTCATGGCTTTCCGTTTTAGTCAAAGAGTCACTGTAGTCTCTTTAGCATTTCTGGAATAAAAGTTTTGGAATTCAGCTGATTCATTTATGTATCAAGAATAATTCTCTGGTGTATTGGAGTAAATGTTTAGCCATCCAAACTATTGTTATGCACCATAAAGACTTTTTAGTCTTTGTGTGTTTAAAATTTCCTCCATTAATGTGAACAAAGGACTAAACAAATAGTTTTACATATAATGATGAACTTTTGTTTGTTCAGACATCTGCATCTCTTGTGGAAGCCTCAACGTCTCTCTGGAGCATCCTCTCTTCGGAGGCGCCATGTGTCAGGGCTGCAAAGTGAGAACTCTTTCATCATCTGACTCTTATTATGGAATCGTGCAAAACTGACATAATAATGCTGGGACATCATTTTACAACATTCGGTTTTCTAGAAAATAAATAATTCCAGCAAATGACAGTCAAAGAAAAGCAATTAAGTATTTATTGTATAACAGTTAATTACATTACACTAAAAATCTAAAAGGTGGACATTGGTTCAATATGGTTGACGTCTGTGATATGATCGCACAATCAATCCCCCCCCCTTCCCCTTTTTCCTCTTTCTCTTTCCGCAGAACTCGTTCCTGGAGTGCGCCTACCAGTACGACGATGACGGCTACCAATCCTACTGCACCATCTGCTGTGGAGGCAGAGAGGTGCTAATGTGTGGCAACAACAACTGCTGTAGGTCAGTACAAAGCTTCATCGTATGAAGCTTTTACTTGTTTTTGCCAGGATGCAATTTGGGATTTCACATTGACGGAAACAACGTAACCTAAAAATGAGTGATTTACAGTGTGGATCCATTCACTGGCAATCTAACCAGGCGACTCACAGGGAGCAGATTTAGTTATGTGAATACGCAGCGTATCCAACAGCTTGAAACAGCAGTACTTGGCGATCTTAGTAGCAATGATACATTATAAAAATACTGTGTTGCAACTAAAAATCCTGCGCTCTTGGTCTAAAAGTTAAACTACGGAGTAGGTCATTAGAATAATAATAACATAATAGGTTAATAAACACATTACAATACCTCAAAATGTACCAATTTAAATTTTGTATTAATAACCTAAAAACTAACTGATATTGCCAGTGTAGTGGAATAAAAAGTAAAATGTTGGAATCCAAATTATAGTGGTAAATGGAAATGATGAACTAATATACGAATGTATTTATTTATTAAAATGTATTTAATTTGAATCTTTTGAAGCAAATAAATGTTTGCAAAGAGAAAAGGCAGTCTGCTGACGGGGGGCTTGCGTGCAGGTGTTTCTGTGTGGAGTGTGTGGATCTGTTGGTCGGTCCCGGCTCGGCGGCGGCTGCCATCAAAGAAGACCCGTGGAACTGCTTCATGTGTGGCCCCCGGAGCAGCTTCGGGTTACTGCGGCGACGGGACGACTGGCCCAGCAGACTACAGCACTTCTTCGCCAACAACCACGAGCAGGATTTTGTGAGTTAAATTTTGTGAGAAAAATGAAGTGAAATACAGCTGTTGAACAGCTCTGCTGAGCTATAAATGATCCATGAAGGGTTATCAGAATCGTGCTTAGATCAGGTCATAGTCAGGAATTAAGCTCATGCGTTATGCGCTCTCTCACACAATGTCAAGCTTAATATTTAATCTTGTGTTCATCGATGTTTCTTCTTCCTTTTAGGAGCCAGCCAAGTTGTATCCTCCAGTTTCAGCAGAGAAGAGAAAACCAATCAGAGTTCTCTCCCTGTTTGATGGCATTGCCACAGGTACATTACGCGTAGACATTTTAGACATTATGTTTTTTCTCTCTATCGTTTCAGCAATTTATTAATAAAGACGATGTCAGTCAGGACTAAAATGTCTCTGCAACTATTGGATGGATTGCCTGGAATGTTTGTACAGACATTCATGGTCTTGTCAAGATGAATAATAATAAGCTGTTAACGCATTCATCCTCCCCCCTCCACCATTAAAAGTCATTAATAATAATGATAGTTATAGTAACATTTTTTAGAAAGTGACAATATATCTATCTTGAACCCAAAATGTGCGTGCTAATCCAAAAACAACATCTAATAACATCGGTGTGTTACTAAGCATTTTCCTCAAAGCACCCTCTCACCTTAGCATAGCACCTAGCATGCACTTTCTTCTAGTCTTTTTTTACCTTTATTCAACCAAATCCAAACGTATGTGTGTGCAGGTCTATTGGTGCTTAAGGATTTGGGCATGCAAGTGGACAAGTACGTTGCCTCCGAGGTGTGTGAGGACTCCATCACTGTCGGCATGGTGCGACACGAGGGCCGCATCATGTATGTGGGTGACGTACGTAACGTGACGCGCAAACTTGTGAGTGAAACGCTTTTTCTTCTACTCAAATACACAATCATATTTCAGACCACACAATGTAAGTGTAAGTACGGCAAATGAAGGAAAGGCTTAATTGATCGTAGAGGCGAGTAAAGTTGATATTCTTTTTAATTTAATTTGAATAGTTTCACCAAACTGCTGTTTTCTCGCACCATTAGATCGAGGAATGGGGGCCATTCGACCTGGTGATTGGAGGAAGCCCATGCAACGACCTCTCCATAGTCAACCCTGCAAGGAAAGGCCTTTTTGGTGAGAGGCTGTCTTTGAATCCGTACCAGGGTGTAATAGTTTACTGCTATGAATAAAACTGGGACGAAAGATAAATTAGATCCAATTAATTATTATATATACAAATGGTCAGCGACCCTGATGATCTTCATGTGAGCCTGAACTTCCACTGTCCTCCCCGCAGAGGGAACAGGCCGCTTGTTCTTTGAGTTTTACCGGCTGCTGCACGAGGCTCGACCGAAGGCGGGTGACGGGCGTCCGTTCTACTGGCTGTTTGAGAACGTGGTGGCTATGGGAGTCAGCGACAAGCGGGACATCTCCCGCTTTTTAGAGGTACGGTAGCAGTTGCACAGCCCTGAAGTACACTTATGTAGATAAATGTCCATTACGAGGGACGACATGCACATCCAGATTCCCCCTCTGGATCAGAAAATAATAATACAAATGATTATAATGACAATAAAAATAAAGTGCATTACAATTTTGGGGAAAAAGACATAAACACACCATTATACCACCATTAAACACATTCCATCACCACCTTGTTGATATGGACAGACTTGGCAGACG
Source organism: Apeltes quadracus (assembly GCA_021346845.1). Lineage (NCBI taxonomy): Eukaryota > Metazoa > Chordata > Actinopteri > Perciformes > Gasterosteidae > Apeltes > Apeltes quadracus. Next base: position 5,865,700 of record CM037934.1, on the reverse strand, counting down.
GGAAGATGTTGACATTTAGTGCAACATGAAGTTAACCTGCTGCTCCTCTCCAGTGTAACCCGGTGATGATCGACGCCAAAGAGGTCTCTGCTGCCCACCGCGCTCGCTATTTCTGGGGAAACCTGCCAGGAATGTCCAGGTGATTCAAACGAACGTCCCGTAGTTGCCATCAGTCGACCGTTTATTTGACTACAAGTCTGATGTGTTTCAGAAATAAATTCTGAATTCAAATCATTGATGTTTTAATATTTTGTTCCAGACCTCTTACAGCCATGTTGAATGACCGGCTGGACCTACAGGACTGTCTCGAGCACGGCCGCACAGCCAAGGTATCTATCCACCTGTGTGTGTGCGTGTGTGTGTATTTGTGCTCATTATCATATGCAAAAAATCAGGGAAGAAATTGACCCATAGTCAATATTAGGTGTATCCAATAATAAATTCATACTCTTGCAGCATTCATTTGATGTATGGAATTCTCCTTTGAGTATGTTGGACTGCATTGTTTTTCTGCTGTTTGCTCACTTTTTCTCTACCAGCCATCAATTTATTTGTTAACAATGACTTTTTTAAATCTCAATGTATTGTAGAAATTGGGGGATGATTTTAGGATTAAAAAAGGGTGTGTGTGTGTGTGGGTGTTTGTGTCTCCGTCTCTGTCTCTGTTTGTGTTTTTGTGCGTGCTTGGTTTCGGGATGTTAATTCCAGTTTGAGAAGTTGCGTACGATAACGACACGCTCCAACTCTGTGAAGCAGGGGAAAGACGAGCATTTCCCCGTTTTCATGGACAGCAAGGAGGACATCCTCTGGTGCACCGAGATGGAAAGGTACGGTAGTTCGGGTTGGCGTCTCTGCTCTGTTTTCGCTCCCGCGTGGATTATGCTCGTGTTTCTGACCTGCTTTCCTTCCATGTGATCCTGATTCTTCCTACACATTAATAAGTGTATTCAAAAAGTGTTCTGTCGCTCTGTGCGCGCAAACTCTTTGTGGCCCATTCAATACGCACAAAGCGTCTGGCATCTTTTTGTGCAGCGTTGAGCGCGTTCCCTGTCGAAACAACTCTCAAAGTAATCCCCAATATTTCAACTGAAAAAATACTAATTTATACTTAATCAAATACTCAATCCCCACACATTCAAATATAGTTTCCTGCAGCAAGAAGACACTATTTGATCACAGTTAACTAGGTTCCCGTATGCAGCGACCACAGCTGGGCCGACTTTGGGCCTCATTGTCATCTCCATTTTATGTTGCATTTGCAACACGGGCCACAGCTGTGGTTGCGCGTAGGGTTTTGGATGTTTGCATGAATCAAGATAACACATGACTTCTCCACATCGTGGAAATAGTATCTAATTGCACCTAAGTACAACTTTTACTTATTGCGACACATTTTTAAATCTGAAAGGCACTAATTGCCTACATTATATTAGATCTTCTAGTTCAAAAGTTCAAGAGTCGTGAGCCCCAAACAATCAACTAATTAATAAAATAGCAACTGATCTGTCAGTGAACAATGGATTTGTTGATTCGTTTTAAAGTGGAATAATGAAATGCTGTGTGCGTGTGTGTCTCCAGGGTCTTTGGTTTCCCCGTCCACTACACCGACGTGTCCAACATGAGTCGTCTCGCCAGGCAGAGGCTGCTGGGTCGCTCCTGGAGCGTCCCCGTCATCAGGCACCTCTTTGCCCCGCTCAAGGAGTACTTTGCCTGCAACTAGTCATGCAATCTCTCTTTCTCTGACACACACACACACACACACACACACGCACATACAGTACGTAATGAAAAACACGGTATAAAGCTAGTACATGAAGGTTGGCTGACAACAGAATGACCAGACACACACACACACACACACACACACACACACACACACACACACAAGATCATGTATATATCATGGATACCACTGGCTAACCTTAGTCCCCAGGTGCTACCTTGCGTGCTTGCCGAGTTACGCACAAACACACACACACACACACACACACACTTGTGCAGGGATTCTGTACTGTGCTTCACATAATAACTTCCTGTCCGACCTTGAAACTGATGTCTTCTGGCTTTACTGTGTCATGGCAGCTGGAATTCAACCTTCAGGGGGGCAAAGCTTACAAAGGAGCCCCAACTCTGTTTCCCACGGCCCAGAATCAAAACACTTCTGATCCAAAACACACAAATACTGCATCCATGTGTAGTGACAGTGCTGCTGTGTCAGTTATTGAACTGGGTACTACAGTGCAACGAACACAAACATACAAATACAAACAACAGTTTTCGCTCATGGTGCTGGTCAGAGTTCACATGGTGCCGCTTTAATACAACACTTTTTGGTGCTCATGGAGACTGGCCGGCCTCTGGTTTTATTTCGGTCTCACACCGATGTTGTGTCTCTAACTTAGCTAACAAGCAGGAGGAAGCAACACTATTTACTATTTTATTAAGTCCTATACATTTGTCAAATTTAATGAAATGTAGTGTTTCCAAAAAACAAAATATGATCACATAGACACGTATTTGGTGATCATATTGTAATTCGTGCTGTGTTCTCGGTGGAAAAGATGCTCTGGATCTACAAATAATTTTAAAAAAAGTTTGTGAGGCAAAATAATACCTCAAAAAGGTCTTAATCTTCTCATTAGGGGGACAAATTCTGCCTTTCCCATACATGAAATACTGAAATGAAAGAGGGATTTTTGGGGCAGTTATTTTTCTCCTTTCCTCATGTTTGAAACATGAGGTATAATACCGATTGGCATGTAATCTCAATATTAGGCTTTTTTGAGTAACATCACAGCCGAGGTTGTATTATAAACCTCTGTAAATGCACATCTTCCGTGTTTGAGCGCCCTCTGGTGGTCAGAGGCCACTACATAGAGAGTGCACAGCAAAGGCACACACTCATGATGGGGAGTAAAACAATCAGTTAGCAGTCACTGGGTTACAACAATTGTAAGAAATTAAAGGCTTTTATACTTAATTCCTATTAATACTTAATACCTATGAGTGCCAGCATTAAGTTGTGTGTTAAAAGTGTGTTTTATCATTTTCTTTGTAATATTTTTGATTGTATATTGCGGTTAGCTGATGCTTTGGTGAATATGGTGCAGTATTCTGCACACTGGTAGCATTGAACACACTAGCATGTGTGTAAACGTACTGTTGTATTGCATTGGTTACTGTTCACTGTTGCTCAAATGATGTTGTCCATTGTTTGATAGAGCCACATTTGAATAATACTGTAAGTTACTGTAGTAATCGTGTCTGTTAGCAGCTATCGACTGAGGTTACTTTGGCCTTTGAGGTTGGATATTATATTTCTTATTTACATACTGTTAGTCCAGGTGAACATACCTGGACAGTAGATGTCAGAATACTGTAACAGACCTACTCAATGGGATGGTGTGACTCAGTCTTTAGTGAACGGAACACTGTTGTATCATGCTGATGTTGTATCCGGAGGGTAGTCTGTGTTCAGATAAGCAGTTATACTGTGAAATGACGACACAAGGCAGTCTTTCCATGTAGTCTGGTTTGTTTTTACCCATCACGAGGGTCGCTTTGCTCTGCTTCCTATGCAGCAAAGCCGGAGATGCGTTTGTACCTTTGTTCACCAAAGTAGAAAAGATGCTGATGATTGTTGAAGAATTCACTTTCAGTGTGTAATCCATACAAGACAAAGGACGTGCAACCCAACAACGTTAAAACTATCCAGTGAGGTTATTTGTGGCTCCAGAGCCGCTCTGCCTCTGAGAAGCATTCAACCAAAGACCTATGTACCTTTTTAGGGAGCTCAGAGTCAGAGGGGTATTTTGTCTGGTGAAAGAGTGAAAACAAGTACCGGTCTTCCGGCTCCTGCTTTGCTTCTTAAGGATCCAAGATGTCCTCTGGCTATCGCAGCGACGTCCACTGAAGCCAGAGGCCGACCTGTACTCTGTAGATAGGATGCTGGTTTTCTACTTCCTGCGACTGAAACAGACTGCCCTGTGTAAATAATGGTTTCAGGGTTTCTTCTGCCTTTTTGCCCAATGCATGCTGGGATACACTCTGTGATCTTGAATAGGAATAAGCAAATGGCTCGTCGTGATATAGAAATGTTTCAAAGACACTCTCATACACACAGACATTGTGTGTGTCCTTTTATTCTGGTGTCTTATTTACACAGGGCTGTCTTCAGAGATCTCTTTCAGTCTGGTGCTTTCGGACTTCAGGTGACCATCTTTTTCCAGGAAGCCTTTGGATCCTGTGACCTTCCTCAGATACCAGTTAACCACTGGACACATGCAGTCTATGCTGACACACACGCACGCACAAACAGTTACAAAAAACAACGATAAACCAGCAGGTTCAACGTTTTTCTCCATCATGTTTACTCTTTGTTTATACAACCAACCTCCAGGTGCTTTTTAAACTCGTATAGTCTTTTTTACAGTGATGCAGGTTACACACACACACACTCTCACATTTGCTAGAAACACAGTGCCGACGTTCACGCATTCTTCGCGCAACTCCTTTTAGCTACAAAACATCAACACACACGCACACACATGCATACACACTGTGTTTGTGCCATGGCGCCGCCGGGTGTGACATCATCATCCTGCGTCCCTCGGTGCTCCCCCCCCTCCCCCAACTCCCCAACTCCCCGACCCCCCCGGTGCTGCATGTCAGTCAGTCAGTCAGTGTAATCTCCGATTCCATGTTAGTTAGGGAGTAATGATAATAATAATCATGGTAATAATAATTACAATAATAATCTGTTATTGTGTGTGTGTACTGTTCCAGGTTGGTGCTCAGTTCAGTTCAGTCTCAGCCTGGAGGGGAGCGAGTGAGGCTGAGAAAGCATATATTACAGTTAGTATAGTGACTTGTTCTGTTGTACCCGAGGATGCCGGAGGGAATAGTTGAACCGACGAGCTAACGGACACTCTCAAACCAGAGCGCGTTGAAATGACATGAAATGAAATAACCTGAAATGATGTCTTAAAGAACTTCTGTTTCCATGTTAAAAATCAGTCTGAAGAACTAAATATTGTTCACATTTTGATGTTTCTTCAAACAGCTTTTTATTTACAATCTAAGACGGCAGATTTGAAGTGGCTGACGGACAACAATGAAATAGCCATCACAGGGATTACAAGCCTTCCTAGGGAAATCATCATATTTATCAGAAAGTTGTTTTTATTTGATTGTGGGCCTATATAAAAAAAATAAAAAAAACAGACAAAGCAAAAACGCTTTAGGAACAACTGTGTTATGACATAATAAACAATTTTTCATCTTATTATGTTCTGTATTGGATTTGACCTTCGTTTACTGCTAATTAGATGTTTGAAAAACAGAGACTTTGCTTTCTCGTACTTAAATTATATTTTGCATATATAAGTATATACTACAAAAAAAAGTTCCCGCATTAATAGCAACATTTTAAACCTGTGACGAAGGTGCTCTGAAGGCTCAAACGGTCCAGAAAGTCAAAGCGAAAGAAGGATTCAGCTCATTTTGCGTGATTTCAACGTCAGTTTGAGAGTGCCGACAGACGAGAGCGAGAGGATCGGGGTTGATATTTTGAAACGATGTGTGACACGGTGATGATGTTTCTGTTTGCCTATCGACAGCTTTTAGGCTGAATGACGCGCTGTTTTTTCAACACTGATACATTTACGTAAATCACACACACACACAAACACACGCGCACACACTCTGTTATTATAACACACAGATGCAGAGATAACATGCACCTACACTCACAATGCTGAGGCGCATGCAGACACTCATCTCACAGACTAAAGGAAAGATGAGCTTTTAAGAGAAGGACGACCTGGTGGTGTTTCAAAAGGTGCTAAAATTTTATCTGAAAATAAGAAAAATATTGTTAGGAGTATAAATCAAGTTTGTCTTTACAATGACTGTATTTAAGTTTGTCGTAGTAATGAAAAGGCACTATTATTATTTTACTGAATATGAACTAATTAAAAAGGCATTTTAACTTTGTACTTGAACAATGTAAGAAATACCGTAAATAAAAAAAAGAACTGTTTCTTGTGATTTAGACTTAATTGCATTGATTTCAATTAACATTTATGTTCTGCTATGGCTTTTTTCTTTTTTAAAGCCTGTTGACTTTCCGTTTCCTTTGCTTTTAAGGTTTGCTTTGCATAAAATCAACAGAAAAACATGCAGCACTTTCTCTTGCAAAAAACTCCTTGTGAGAGTTTGTTGAGGACAGCAGCAGCTGGTCATCTATGCCAAACTCTTTCTACAATGAGTAACGGCAATAAAACATGACAGTTTGATTTAGAAGGCTTCACGACTGTCATAGCACCATTCCGCCCCTCTGCCAGGAGGGAGGGCCTTGCCTCCATAATGTGCTGCCTTCACGTGCTTTTGTAAACCATGGAGAGTTGGCCTCGCCGAATTCAAGTGCTCGTAATCAGAAATGAGACCAAAGTGTTGCTGAGACTTAGGACGATTTGTTTTTGTTGTTGTGTTGAGTTATATTTTAGGTTAGTACGGCATTTGTGTAAAGCAGCAACGGAATTATCACTTGCTGTGAGGCAAAAGTGCTAAACACTACACCACTTGACATACAATTTAAAATTTAAGTACATGACTACACCTTACTGTAACTAAAAAAATGGTTCAAACCTGCAGAAACAATTTTTACGGTACTGCAATATTAAAACAATATGTTTATAGTTGACAAAGTAATGTCTGCACAAGATTGTTTAACAGGTGTTAATTATTATAAATATAGTTTATATTCATAGCATTTACGCGACCATAGATTCCAAAATAAAAACTGAAGTGTATAAATGTACAGTAAATCAATTCACAATTCGTATAATCAACTGGAATAATGAATTATGTATTACATGAAATCTTCCCGACAGCACTTTAAGGCAGCATCAGTCTCTAAAGGCAAGAGACACGCCCCTGTCGCCAGAAGAGAGGGGACCACCCATCTCGTCTCGGATTGGCTCATTTCTTACGTCGGTCAGCTACGACCGGCTTCTGATTGGCTTCTGCCGGACGTTTGGCATCGAAGCATCTGCGTCTCGCGCTGTGCCAGCTGTCCGCGAGCACTCTGACAGCGCGGAGCAGCGGTGATTAGCTCGAAGACCCGTGAATGCGAGGAGAGAAAGGGTAAGCAGACCGACAATTTATTGAAAAATGAACAAATCGGGACATACTTTGCCTAGATCTAGTGATGGTTGACAAGAGAGAACATTTTTATTTTATTTTAGTTAGGCCGTTGAAATGACCGATTATAACGGTTGGTCTAATGTTAATAACCGTTATTCTTCACCTAACGCCAACCCAATATAACGCCAGCTTAATATCAAGAGTTAGGATGTTTTATTAAAAAAATAAGACAAACCAATGATGTATATCACGCTCTGCCTTTGAATGGGGATGAATCAACGTGAGCCAACGCGAGTGCTTAAATGGCACGATGCTGAATAACGCTAAGAAGAATGTTGATGATTGGCTGTATGCTGTAAACTGGCATCGTGTGTTTTTTGGCTACAATATGCGTGAAATGTGTGTACGCGTGTACACGCGTGCGTGTGTTTCGCGTTCCATCAGTGCAGTGAGGAGTCGCGGTGGTGCTGATGATGATGATGATGATGAGAAGGAGGAGGAAGAGGGTGTGTAGTCGTCATGCAAACAAAACGCTTCTGCCGATGTGTGTGTGTGTGTGAACAGTGATCAGGTGATTTGATCTCCTATTTGACCTATTCCTCTTTTATAAGACGCCTATTTCTCTCTAGTTTTGTGGTTTAAGATTAAAGGGCTCCAGGGGGGCCTCAATGCAGCACAATGAAAATAATACATTAGACAGCGTCCCGATTAGATGACGTAACTTGTCTGCATCCACACAGTGTAGTCTGTTTTAATCCAGGGACGATGCCCATCACAATGTTGCGGCACTGTGACGCAAAAAGACAAAAAAATGTTCTCATTTTATAAGATGTCAATAAGAAAGTAGGGTGGAGTTCTGCATGTTCTACCCATGACAATGTCATTCTACTTTGTCCGCTTCAACTGTAATTAGACTATAATGGATAAGACAGTGGATGTGAATGGTGTGTATGTATATATGTGATGGATATAGATGGCTATGAAACAGTCTCAAATGAATAATGACACCTCTTTATGACATAAGTAAACAATACCATCAGCGAGGAGATTGGCTGTTCTATCGGACCCTGCGGGTCAGGTTCACCAGAGACTCCTGCAGCTCGCCCCCAGCAGTCGTGTCTCGATCCAGATCCGACTCTGCTGCTGCGTTCATCCAGCTTTCAGGAGCTTCGGCGCGAGGAGGGGAGGCGCGGGGCCTCCTGGGGCCCGGGAGAAGAACTGTGGTCCTCACCGGGGGCCGTCAGCGACCCCACCCTCCATCCTCTATCATCCGCAGGGACCACCAAAAAATACATGAAATGAAAGTTCCCTTTAGCAGATTTAAGTATGAATAGAAATATTAAAGTCTAATAATACTCAATTACAAGTGATTATTTCTTGACTGTACTAATTGGATGCGGCCCAGGAAGAAAGGTCAAAGGTCAGGCAGAGGTTCTACCTCGATCGCTTCTTCAATTATCCCGAGACAGAGTGACGGAAAGAAAGAGGTAGAGATGGACCAATAAATAGTTGATAGACCTGCACACGAGTATGAAATGAAATTTCAGCATATAAAAGAGAGCATGTACAGAGAGAGAGGGAGAGAGAGAGAGGGAGAGAGACGGTCCTAATCCTCTGAGTGATGGCCTAGTTAGTTGAGCGACCAAAGTCGTTATTGTCTGTTTATCTGTGTGTAATTCATTAATGGCTCATTCAGCCATGCGCATCCAGCAGCACCCACCACCCTTTAAACCTCATCCTCTGTGGCTGCCGGGTGGCTTTGATGTCTATTCTTATATTACATTGATTTTGGATTTCTTAATACACGCCGCGTCCACCGACCCTCCCGGTGGCGATCAAGCAGGAGTCAGCAGCTGTCGCGTCCTTTCCTTTCACTTACAACATGCATCAACACACACAAAACGAACACACACACACGCACAGCCTGCAAATCTGAAGATGACACCACCTAACGTCACATTTAATTTCTAAACATTCAGGCTTTTTCCCACAATAGACTTTAGTTCTCTTCATTACCAGATGGAGATTTTTATCGTGATCCTGCTTGTTTTGGTTTAGTTTCTTACTGCAGCTCTAGATCAGTGTAGATTTTCTGTGTCTTCTTATTTGAACTGTGATGGAAATGACTGCTCGTAGGATGTATGTAAAGCTCAAAATGTGAGTGAAGATATCAGAAGATACTTTCTGAGTAATTATTAATGGTAAGCAATACCAAATGATTGCACATATATTATGTTTCAATATTTTTCTCTCTCTCTATATGTATAGCTGTAGATCTTTCCTAGCCTAGGTTTTCTCTTAACAGTAACACTGCATAAATAGTTTGATCCCTAAATCAAAGCCTTAAAATATCAACATAGTGACCATGTGACTTTGAGCAGTCTAGACTAAATTTGCTTTCTGCTCTTCATTGATTATTAATCCCCCCCTATCTATGCTCCTCATCCCCCATTTAATTGTGTGCGTGTCTGGGCGGGAAGAGGGGGGCGGGGGGGGACGTGTAGTGCGGTAGCAGCTGATCACAGGGTGAGTGATAAATGTTGCCCGGTGTGTCACTGCATGTCTGTGTCCCTCTCTCTGGCTGTTGGACCTGCTGTGACGCTGTGAAACACAGACTCTCTCACACACACACACACACACACAATTAGGATCCCTCCCAAAAAACCTCATGGAGCGACAAATATGATTGTTACGCTCCCTTCCTTCAAGAGGCTGCATGATGATTCCAGTATGGTGTCGTCTCCTTGAGGAGTTGTTGTGTGTTGGTTGCTGCACTGTGGTGTTTCTTTTCTCCACAGTCGGACCATCACCCACAAACTCACACACAAGTGTTGTTTTTGTAACAACTAATTCTAGATTGAGTAAAATGTATTGCGGTAGTTTGGGGCGTTTTAGTATGCTTCACCACACTATTATATGCAAGTGCATATGTGTGTGCATGCGTGTGTGTATGTGTGCGTGCGTGTGTGTGTGTGTGCGTGTGTGTGTGTGTGTGTGTGTGTGTGTGTGTGTGTGTGTGCTGAAAGCACTCCAGTCCCTATCTCCTCGGAAACCAATCTTTTATTCTGCTGCCAGGCCTTTACGGCACCGGTTTCCATACTGCACCCCCATCACCCTGTTTACCCCAATAGCTTTATTTTTCTACACATTCATCACTCCTGCTCCTCCGGCAGTGGACGCTCATTACTCTCGCTTCTCCCTTAGTAGTTCAAATCTCTTATCTTTTAGTCCTCTGATCGACCAGGGAAACGAGTAGTAGAGAAGAGTTATGGATGAAGTCACATTGGTGTGAATATTTGCCCCTATTCAATATTCAAAAAGAGCAATACATACTGCCAGCATTGGTGAAAAAAGGGTTGGGATGGAGCACAGAAAAGACCATCAATGTATTAGCAATACAGGGGAGATTTTGGTATGTTTTTCATTACATTTCTGCATCCTCATTAAAGAAGAATTTCCCAATTCTTCTCCTCCTTGGACCCATTCCATTTCATTTAGCTGGGCTAAATTATTCTGTTCACTGTTTCCTTTGCCTGCTCCGCCTCTCACTCTTCTCGTTGCTCCCTGTATTCTCCTCCATCTCTTTGAGTTTGATTCCGTGTGACTGGGAGGCCATTGTGCCCTGCCATCAGACACATTGCATACAGTCAGCCATGCAGAATACACACATGCACACAGAGGGATGTTTGTTTGTTCCTCACGCAGCTTTTTTAAATAATCATTTGAAAGTACAACACGAGGACCAATGGTTATAACACATTATACAAAAACTAGCTATTAAGATCAACCCTGAAAGTAAAATATATTCCATTTGATCTGATTGTCACGTACAGTAGCGTAATCTGAAATTAGCATTGCCTGAAGTGATTATTAGGGGACAAGATCACAAATACCACCAGGCATTCTTTTGATAAGTGCTTATTTTACGTAGAAAGTAGAAATGCCGGATTTTAGATGGAATCAGATCCATGTTTTGAACCAAAAGCCCTGCAGGACCATTATAATTCATCTTGCTTAATTAATAGATCTGTGTATTTATGTATTTGTCGAACAACTGTCTGTATCGGTCCAGCAATTCGTTTCCCAATTACTTTTATCTTTTTATGATGAACTGATTAAAATTGCAAAAAAAAGGTTTTTCAAAATATTCAATTTAGTATCCCATCAGCCAAGTAAAATGTTTGCTTGAATCATGACAGAAAAGTTTTTTCTGAATATTTACTCATCCATTTCCACTTAAAATACAAGTTACATTGAATTCCTTTTTATCATTTTTTTGATGAAAACATCACAGTGACAGATTGCAAAACAGCATAAAATGGTTATTTAAAACCGGCTGTCTTGCTTTAATCTGATTGGGTCCATGCAGCTGGTCAGACACTCGGGTTGCTTACTCACTAATCAGCCACTGTATATATTTCTGGAAGTTTCTACTTCTCCGTCTGCGCAGGACTCTGAGAATCTGTTTTTTTAATGATAGATTCTCTGCTCGACTCTTAATATTTCGTACTACGAGCTCGGAAGACGTTTTCTGTCTCTAGAGACAAAAGGACAGAAACTGTGACTCAGTAGAAAATACAAAGTTGATTTAATCATGGATTATTCTCCAGTAGTGCTCCTACACTAATAAACAGCTCCACCTTTTTTTGTTGTTGTGTAAAAAAACCTTGTTCTTACATCCATAACACAGACTCTGCTTTTTGTCAGGCTTCTGCACCCGAGGTGCAAGGCCAAACTCCTTTTCTCTCTGATATTCGGGACTGTCACGTCAAGCAAATTAAGTACCAAACAGAAAATCATTCTCGGGTATCGCTGTGATTTGCTTAACCTCTTAAACAGCATTTACATTGAATGTCAAATTACAAAGTAACAGCACCGAAGGTCCACTTTCTAGCCTTTTCAAAAGCTGAATCCTTAATCCTTAACAGTATCTATTCCAATCTCCGCCGTTGCAATGTAGCATGGATGTTGAACGCATCTTTTCGTTGGTTCCTCTGGTAGGACTGTGGCTGCTAACATGGCGTCCATGCGTATCCTCATCAAGGGGGGGAAGGTGGTCAACGATGACTTCACCCACGAAGCCGACGTCTACATCGAAAACGGAATCATTCAGCAGGTACCACACCTTCAGGCCACACTTTAACAGGGAACGGGAATCCTTTGTTCATCTTAACACATTCTTTTTATTTTCTTCGCGCACGCACGCACACACACACACACACAAACACACTGACTCATCTACACACTGGCCCTTCAGTTTATCCCCAGCTGTTACTAGCATTAATTCGGTGGCTGCACGTTATGATGGTGGATGCTAAAATTAGCTTACAGAATGTTGTCATGGAGATAAGCGTCGGTCCATGCGAATAGGCTGCATTGGAACCAGCACTACTGCACATTACGCATCTTGTCTCAAAGGCAACGTGCATTTTTGATCTGTTATATCAAATAAGTCAATGAAAGGCTCTGAATTTCAAAGCCTTTACAGTATGTCATAAAACGCCATACCCCGACTGATCCGCTTTTACATTATTACATTATTGTGAGTCAACACAGTAGTGAACTTTAAACAAAGACAATTCAAATATAGCAATTAGACTTTGAGATGGATATGAATAGATGCAGATTAAGGGTGGTTTGCTCACCTGATCCAAGGCTCAGAGTCTGTAGCCATGTGGGGACACTAGCACGCTGGCGTTAAGCAGCCAGTGTACCGTTTTGTCACGCAAACCTTTTGCCAATCCATCCCGTGAACGTTGAGGTATTGCAGATGATAAGTGGAACTGTTGCTTGCCAAACGACATGCTAATAAAGTTGTATGAATTGCAATGTTGTCTCTCCCGCGGTAGGTTGGAAAGGAACTGATGATACCAGGCGGGGCTAAGGTGATTGACGCCTCTGGAAAGCTGGTGCTGCCGGGCGGAATAGACACCAGCGTGCATCTGCAGCAAACTTTCATGAACGCCACCATTCAGGATGACTTCTACAGTGGGACCAAGGTACACACACAAACACGCACAACAACCCACTCACAGGACTGTGTTGTGACGAGGCCCTTCAGCATGCCTGTGATCTAACGCATTTAGAAAGCACCGGCAGCTGTCACACAGATACATACTTTGTCTCTGTGTCCCGTCTACGTGGCGATCTTCACCCTGCGTTCAGGCTTCATACGTTCATCTAGACTAATGACAGCATGTGTTCGCCTCGTGCTGAACCTATAGGAATCAAACCCTGGCAGCTGTTGTTTCTGGTCGAATGCAAAGACGTCCCTTTTTACACACACAGCTGTCCAGTCTCTAATTCATACAGGATTTTTTTGTTCATTTCATGCGGATGGTCTGCATGTTTTTCCACTCAGAGCAGAGAGGATGATGAAATAATTAGGAGACATGGAGGGGAGGGGAGTCGATGCCCGCAGCGTTCTCTGTTGGAGGGTGTTGTGGGCTGTTTTTGCTGGGTACGGCTTACGGGGGAGGGGGAGTTGGGTGTGCAAGTTGGGAGGTGTGGCAGTCCGACACACTGACATAAATCCGTCAGTGAACACGACCAGCGTTCCAACTAATGTGATTATCTTGACTTCAAACAACTCGTCACGGGACAGAAGGATTGTTGCATTAGAAGCAAGAGTCTAACTTTATTTTAGAGGATAAAAAGAGTTTGCATAGTGCGACAGAGCATATTTGAAATATAATTGAATCCTATATAGGTAGGGTTATACGAAATCAAACACACAATTTTTTATTTTTTATTATATAGATAATAAATAATTAGGATGCTGTTTCTCTTATCTTTTTTCACAAAATGTCCGAAATGTAAACCACCAATAAAATGTAACTCTCAATGGAAAATTTGTATTCCAATACAGAGCCAATATTACACAATGTAACAAAGGTTATTTATCTTATACTTCAGTGAAATACATAAGACACAAGTTCATTGCAACCTTTCAAAGTTACACATTAAAAGTCTGTATTATACAACGTGAGTATAGAGGCCTATCTGTACATTTAAAATCGAAATATTTCCTCCACACAGAGAGACGGTTACAACCTAAGTTCATATTAGAAATTATAGGTCAACAAAATATACATATGCAACACATATTGGCAAAGGGGTTTTTGACTTTCCGAATAATGGGGGGATTTTTTGCCATTTGGGAGCTGACTTTCAAGATTGTTCCGACATCACACAAGCGCAGCATAAGAGACAAATTGCGGCTCTGAAAATTGTGGATCATTTTGTTCAAAAAGTGACCACTGCGTGGTTTGCAGCGTCTTGCTGAACTGAGGTCTGAGTCTAATGGAATGCCAACTGAAGTTGGGTGAGAGGAATTTGGGGGGATGGAATTGCCGACCCCTCCAATCGCCCAACCCCTATCCACTGACCCTGCTGCCATGGCAACCAACCCCCCCCCCCCCCCGCTCCCGCCTCCGCTCTAAGGGTGGAAATCAGAAAGAGCAAATGTGCGTGTGTGTGTGTGTGTGTGTGTGTGTGTGTGTGTGTGTGCATTATTGTAGGGTCTCTGTTGGGACGGTGTTGCTGAGGCAACGTCTCATGTGCAACTGTGATGAACCCCAAAACTATTCCTCTCATGCTTTCCTTCCTTCTCCCTATCCTCCCTCTCCTCCCTCTCCCCCACTGTTTCCCCCTCCTCTCGGGCAGGAGCCCAGATTTACCCACCGACAAAGAATTTCCTTAAGTAGATAGCTGGTTTTAAATAATATCAATGCAAAATGACTGACTGGCCACCGCAGCTTCTCCCAAATGTTGCTTCTCCCCTCGTGTCACGGTTTATCACCTAAAACCCTTTTATTGCATTTCTATTTGGTTGTCACTGGGTTTTCATTTGGACCTCGGTTGAAAAGGCCTTTGAAACGTCACTAAAACCAGTTATACCATTAAACCATTCAAATAAAACTTCAGTGAGACTACAGCCACATTGGTACTAGTTCAATTAGAATTTCAGATTGACTACAGATCCGATCGATTTGTCCATAAAGAAGAAATATTCAGCTGAAATAACAAAGCAGCTGTGTATTCTCCCAGCGTGCACTGCAGATATCATTGTAATGTCTCTACAGAGAGGAGAGGCAGAGAAGGGGGAGGAGGAGGAGGAGGAGGAGGAGGAAGAGGAGGAGGATGAAAGGTGTTCAGCTGATGCTGATCACAGCGCTGCGGTGGTAATCCTTCTGACACTGATAGCCCAACACACAAAGATGTTCTCGTCCTCTCAGACTAGCTGTGTCTCACCCACACTGAAAGTCTCTCCCTGCGCTCTGTTTGTCAGTTTCACTTTCATTCCAGGGGATTATCGTCTCAGTAGGGGTTAAGGGTCTTTAAATTTGTATTCCAATACAGAGCCAATATTACACAATGTAACAAAGGTTATTTATCTTATACTTCAGTGAAATACATAAGACACAAGTTCATTGCAACCTTTCAAAGTTACACATTAAAAGTCTGTATTATACAACGTGAGTATGTATAATACTCACACAACTCGTTCATGACGGAGCATCGTTTGGGGTTTTATGTGTCACCGTCCAGTTTAGATACGCTCTCAATGTCGTGTTTCAGGAACCAAAGAGAGGAGGGCAGCGTGTCGGGTTTACTGCGGCTCCACAAGAGAGCTGTTAGATAAAAGATGTTGTGTGTTATAACAGGATCTACGGTATATCCAAATCATTTATTCCATGTGTGTGTTTATTTAAATGAGGGTCCGTCTGAATACACCAATATATCAGTCAACATTCTAGTAACGTTGAATCCAAAATGGTTATAATCATAGCAATTTGGCCAAAATTGGTCATTTTAGAGATGCCATTTCTGGCATCTTGAATAAAAAAAAAAAGAATGCTATTGGTAAGAACAAAACGTTAGTAGTGAAACGTAGCCTTACTGGTTGGTCGGATGATGTTTTGCTCAACAACATCAGTTACAAACCGTTGCATCAGAACAATACTGACTGATTATGAACTCATTCACTCATTATTTATAAAGTCTAAATTTGGATATTAAGGATGTCTGTTGTTACAGATACAGCCTTTGAAAAGGAAAGAATGAAAGACATTTCATCCGGCTGATGGTTTATTTGTTCTAGCCTGTGCCTGCCTCCGCAACACCCACACTGACAATTCTTCTTCAGCTCCTTTCTTACACTCTCTCGCTTTCTTCTTCTCCTTTCAACGTCCCCCTTTTACGACAAGTGTACTGGCAGTACATTTTAATCAAGGTCGTGCTGACAGACACTTTAAATCCCACAATCGCCAGATGTGTCCACGTCCCTTTATTTCTGCCTCTTTCCCTCCCTGACACGCGCACACACACACACACACACACACACCTTAAAACGCTCGCACACTGACGGTGATGGATGATCATCTTATTATTACGTACACGTAGGCAGAGACTTGTGGTGCAAACGTTGCAGATGATTTAGACTGGTTACTATGGTAATGGGAACCGTGGGTGGTGGAGCTGTCACTCAAGCACAGAGGACCCCGCCCCTGTCTGAGACGCTTCTGGCTTGTGGTGACCATGAACCACGTAGTCACATTTAATTCTAGAAATGACAAAGCATTTATGCATTTAGGCTTTTTTGCGTTGAGCTGAAAATGAACTGAACTGTCTACAGGGACAAACAACGTGACAAAAGCTTTTGCCTCCTGTTGATTTCCTTTTTAAAAATGATTACCGCCCATCTTTTTTCCCCAACCTTCCCCAGCGCTTCATCCCTGTTAGGTTTTTCCAGAATATTGAATGGTTAGGGAAGAGGAGGAGGTTGGGGACGGGCATGGCTGAGCAGTAGCTGTTGTCATGGCTACACAAAGGTGCACTTTCCATTAAGCCAACTGAGACAAGTCACTGCAGACTAGCATCTCCCATCTCTTCACAATGTGTTCCTCAGGCTTTTCACATCCTCTTATTTTCCTTTTCAAATGTCTTGTTTGTCTCCAATATGCAGCTCTGTTGGAGTTGTGACAAAACAGGCACCAGATTTAGAAAAATTAAGATTGTTTTGTTTTCAAAGGAGTAGACTTGGGTTCAGCTAAAATGCCTTTTATTCATATGCTCTTCACCTAAATCTCATTGTATACAGTACTTTTAGATACTGACTTAAAAGTGAAGACTAATATAAACTTAGGAATTTCCTTACCTCCAATAAAAATATATGATGATATGTGCATTCCAGATGGGATAGCAAAACACTTCTGCACATCAAACATCAGTACAAAAAACTATCAGTCTCTGTGCATCCTCTGCATAACAA
The DNA here is from genome assembly GCA_021346845.1 of Apeltes quadracus. NCBI lineage: Eukaryota > Metazoa > Chordata > Actinopteri > Perciformes > Gasterosteidae > Apeltes > Apeltes quadracus. The sequence continues at coordinate 5,848,281 of CM037934.1, read as the reverse complement.
ACAAAAAAACAATTAACAGCTAGCAACAGGCAGACTTTGTGATGATGAGAAAACAGTTCATGAGGAAGCACCATTGCTCATTGTCAGCCGGACAAACAGTCACTATGTGTCCTGCACAGTAGAATCATTGTTCTCTTCCTTTCCTTCCTCTGCCTCCCTCCTTCCTTTCCATCCTTTCTGCCTCACCTCTCCTCACCCTCCTCACCCTCCTCACCTCACCCAGGCGGCTCTGATGGGCGGTACCACCATGGTCATGGCGCTGGTCCTGCCTGAACAGCACTGCTCCCTCCTGGACGCCTACGAGAACTGCCGAGCTCTGGCCGACACCAAGGCGTGCTGCGACTACGCTCTGCATGTCGGGGTGACTTGGTGGGGCCCGAAGGTGAGACCATTCTATCTTTTACAGACAGATGTCATTCGTTCTCCTCCTCAAACGTGTATTCTCTCTGAATAAGTCTTAATGCAGCACAACAATTTTTCCTTTATGGGTGAAATGACCTAGATCAGCCATTACATGAAGTAGGTCACCACACATGCTCACTGGGCACGTTAGGCACATTCTATGAGTCAACATGCCTCATTCAGCCATTGGCGTTTATGTCTGAGCTGGATCATAAGCTGCATTTGTGCACCTGCTACATCTTACCATATAAAAGCAAATCAAGCTGTTAATAACATCTCTGTTTGCATCGTGATGTAACGCAACTTAGGCTATTGGCACTGTAACCGACTCTAGTCTTAACTGGTCAATTATTTTGTGTATTGAAGGTCACAAAATGTCCTCAAAAAGGCTAAAATGATGTTTTGCAATGTCGATCGAAACTACTACAGCTCATTCCATGGCTGTAATACAAAACCAAAGCTCCCCCTTTGACCTCTTACCTTGGTCCTGTGGTCAGGTGCGCAGCGAGATGGAGACCCTGGTGAGGGAGCACGGGGTGAATTCTTTCCAGATGTTCATGGCCTACAAAGAGTCCATGATGCTGAGGGACTCAGAGCTCTTCCAGACGCTGCAGACCTGCAAAGACATCGGGGCCATCGCTCGTGTCCACGCTGAGAACGGAGAGCTGGTGGCAGAGGTGCACGCCACACAATCCCCACACATTTGTCTGTGTTTTTTTAAATGTCCAGCACAGGGAAAAGCATTGTTTTGTGTCTATCACTTACTGTGGATTCTTTAAATACTGGACATTAGCTAGTTTTCACATTTTAGGAGCAACAATTTGGACTCTTTCAACACTTGTGTGAGTTTTGAAATATTGAAGAAACAATTCCATAATGAATTGAGGTGTGTTTGTGTGTGTGTTAATAGGGTGCCAAGGAGGCGCTGGATTTAGGCATCAGTGGACCGGAGGGTATCGAAATAAGTCGACCAGAGGAGGTAAATTAATATCAGCGATTAATTATTATCATGTTTGTACATGACCTTTGTTCTTTTTGTCCCTTCACATTGTCAAGGGTGTAAAAGATATGTTAATGAAAATCTTGAGAAAAGTTCGATTTGAATCTTGATAATGACAAAAAGGAAGTTCTGACGCTCAATTTAGGGATTTAAACAGGAACCGGCTGGATGAAGATGCACAAAATGTTCTACAGTGAATTGTATAATTCCTTTAAGGAGAAACATACAGACCATGAACACACACATTGCAGTTTTTCTTGGAAAGCAGGCCTTGACATAGAAAGAATATATACATTTCTATTGAGAGCTTATTTAAGTGTTCTCTCTTTTGTCCACAGCTGGAGTCTGAGGCTACTCACAGAGCCATCACCATCGCCAACAGGGTAAACACACAAAACGCAAAACCAGATTTGAATGTGCATGTGTCCCAAGGGTCCCTGATTAATACAATGACTTCACTTGTGACAGGCTCACTGCCCCATCTACCTTGTGAACGTGTCCAGTATGTCAGCAGGGGACATGGTTGCTTCCGCTAAGATGCAAGGTTAGTTGAATTAAACAACGCGAGAACGAAGGTTTCGACAGTGGCGACGACGCGAAGCAGATTGGCTTCTTGTAACAGACGCTCTTTGTTTGTCCCTGCAGGTAAGGTGGTACACGCAGAGACCACGGTGGCTCACGCCGTGCTGAACGGGATGCAGTACTACCATCAGGACTGGGTCCACGCTGCCGCCCACGTGGTCGTCCCTCCTCTCCGCCTCGACCCCAACACGCCAGGCTACCTCATGGGCCTGCTGGGAAAGTATGTGCTCAGTGCAAAGTGGGACGTTCTGCTAAAATACAGCAGTGTACGAGGAGGCGAAGGATGGTCAATAGCTAACGATCGTTTGGACCAATAGCATTCCTCTTGTTTCCAGTGACTCCCTGAGTGTTGTGGCATCAGAGCATCGTCCATTTAGCATCAAGCAGAGGGCTTTGGGCAAGGACGACTTCACAAAGATCCCTCACGGAGTGGCTGGAGTCCAGGACAGGATGAGCGTCATTTGGGAGAGGGGAGTGGTACGTAGAAACACACACACACACACACACACACACACGCACACACACAAACACACATGTACACATGCACCATTAACCTGTGAACCTGCTTGTGCTTATTATGTAGCATGCATCTCAAGAAGGATCCATGTCAGCACAGTAGCAGGTTCAACCACTTTTACAATATGATAATGTAGTAAGGTAAAGAATTTCATTAGATACCATTAATACTAAAATACCATTGGAGAAAAAAGGTTTTATTTTGTAAAGTATTACTGGTCCACAAGTCCACCACTGTCCCCTCACTGTCAATTTGTGTTTTCATTGGCTTATGGTTACTGCATTAATTTAATAACAACCCAAAGAAATAATGCACACACATTTGCATTGCCAAGCCAAGCACAACAAAATGCTATTCCAAAAGAAAGAATCATTTGATGCTAATTCAAATTCAAAGCTCACAAAGATGTGAGGTGTCCTTTGCCTCGCATGTTTCTGATGAACGAAAGCCCGCAGGTCACAGGGAAAATGGATGAGAACCGCTTCGTGGCAGTAACCAGCTCCAACGCTGCTAAGATCTACAACCTGTACCCGCGCAAAGGTCGCATCATCGCCGGGGCCGACGCCGATCTGGTGGTCTGGGACCCGGACGCAGCGAGGTACGCGGCTCCGTTCACAGCATGACAGCATCACAGCTGTGCCCCATATTTACTGCCGATCAAAAACGCTGCGGTGTCAAACGGTGTCAAACGGCCGCTCTGTCTGGCGCAGGACCATCTCGGTAAGCACGCAGGCGCAAGGAGGAGACTTCAACCTGTACGAGGGGATGCGTTGCCACGGCGTTCCCCTGGTGACCATCAGCCGCGGGCGCTTGGTGTGCGAGAACGGCGTGTTCATGTGCGCCGAGGGGTCCGGGAAGTTCTACCCTCAGCGCACCTTCCCCGACTTCCTCTACAAGAAGATGGTGCAGAGGGAGAAGGTGGGTCACAAGGCCCTTCGCTGGTCGGATGGTGTATTCAAAGGATTTAAAGCGCCTGCTCTATCAGGACGCTGACACTTTTTTTTCTGCTGCTGCTGTCGACAAAAAAACCCTGGGCTCTGTTTTAACGACCCTGATTATACTGCTAACTAAATGGGAAACACTACGGTTTCTGCATGTTGTTTATGTATAGAAGTATAGATGTGCCTCGTCTCGTGTTTTTTATATAGGGCTTGTTATTTATGCATATGTTTATTATTTCTGGTTATGAAGTAAGAACTGTAGTTTTCTTGTTTTTCCATTTGATTTTCTGAGGTGTGCTATGGGTATTTCATAATAGACATGCCACACATTTGGAGGCATACGGACAGACATTTTGGTCTGCTCCTTTTGTAAAATATGGATATTTTTTCATTCAAAATGGAAAAGCCCAAAACTATGAGCTTTAATCTCTTCAAGATGAGAACTATAACTGTCAGGTCCAAAAAACATGTTGGGATGTGGTCAGTTTTGCAATATGATGAAAGTGTTATAAATAGGACTCCCTTTGTTGTATCTATTACTTTATACCCTCGCTAGCCAAGGACACCAGATGATAAAGTGTCTCTTCACATTCCTCCATGAAGAGGACATTTCAATAGTTGAACTTGGTTTTAAAATAAATATCCCACATCTGTATTGGCTCTGCACTGTATTAACAGGACCTCTCCCCTCTTCCATCTCTGTTTTAGACCCAGGTTTACAAAGGCGTTGACAGGGATGCCTACTCTGGTGATGTGGCCAAGGTGGCCAACACCATGAAGAAGGAGCTGGGTTTGGGCCCGATGGACGGTGAGGCCACCAACAAGGGCTGTCCTCGCGTTCACCAGGGAGTCCGAGACCTCCACGAGTCCTCCTTCAGCCTCTCAGGTCGGCTGGATGACGTCTTGGTTATTGAGTGAAAATCTTTATTTACTGTATCTAGTCCTTGCTGATTCATAAATGTCTGTTTCTCTCTCAGGAACTCAGGTCGATGACCACGTCCCAAAGAGGTCCTCGGCCCGCATCCTGGCACCACCCGGCGGTCGCTCCAGTGGTATCTGGTAATCGCTGCTGCCGGAGCTACACCCGTCCAAGTCTTGTTTTCTATAATTCTAATCCGACCAGGAAAACTGCACTGATTTCTCAATCACAGGATTGCAGTTAAAAGTTGAATATAAATTGAAGCTTGCTTCTGTGATTGGTGAAGAGATAACGGACGATCAGAGATTAACCAGTAACAATAAGTTACTTTCACGAATCTAATTTGTGTCTTAATTGGAGTGACTGAATAATTACACATGAGGGAAGGGAATTTAAAATGGTTTGCCAAATTCAAGCTAACATTGACTAAGTCTGCTCATTACCACCCTGCTCGTATCCCATGAAGAGGAAATGCAAATTAAGCAAACTGTGAAAGATTAAAACCAGTACAGTTTTTGTACTGTAAGTGATGTCGACTGAATAATTTAAAAATAGTAGAACCGAATTCCGTGAAATATCTATTATACCCACGTCACTCACACACACACACACACACGCATACGTTGCACCGTAGACAGCATACCATTAGACTCATATGAAGTTGTGTGTGGATTCTGTTTGTGATTTAACACCCACTGTGCCGGCTTCCTGCTGCACCGTGGGTTCCTCTAACACTGTTTTTGTTTCCAATGGGAGATCCGCGCTGTGTGGTGATGAAATCTAACTGCTTCAGAACACTTTGTTATTTTACAGCTACACGCTACTCAAAATAGAATCAGACCTGAATCTTTCCTTTCCACTCTATTTCCACTGCCTCTAACTGTAACAACACTTCACAAAAATATCCTGCCTCACCTGCATTGTAGCAGAGTCTACGGACTGTAACTGCTCCCAGTACCGATCCCACAGAATGTGTCACATCTGTCGAGGATACGTGTTGTTAGACTTTGCAAAAGGAAGGATGAAGAGTACGTGACTTAAGGATAATAAGGAGGAGAGGCTTTCTATTTCTTTGCTGCTGATAATACAGGACACGCAAACACAGCTCATCGTAATATACATCAATAACGTTGAATGCAGTGCCTTCTCATTCACTGCAGTGATCACTTTTGTAGTGAAAACAAGGGTTGCCAAAAACACCAAGGGCCTGATTTATCAAAATGTGCAAGTGATTAATAGATAAATGGGTTAATAGACGCATTCGAAAGATTGATTTGAATTAATATGACTATATTGGTTCACTGTAACTGCTGTTGTTGGGTTAAAGTAACACCTTGTGGGGTGTATTTGAAGGTAATCATGCTGTTAATAAGGAAATAAGAAGGGATCTATTGTTACTACAGCAGTTAGTCTCCAAAGAGCAGGAAGATTGAGCTGCACAGTCTGAAGAAAACCGCTGAACCTCTCACCTCCTGATGTGTCATTCCTGCTATCAGTATTCTATTTATACATGATCCCGTCTTTTTGTCTGTGAACTATATATTTAGGATGTTTGTTTGTTTTGTTTTTTAGCTGAAAGAATAAATGTGCCAATATGAGTCACCCGTGGGACACGCCCACCCATGCATGAAGAGCACCACGTGGAGGCTCAGGAGTGAAATCTCTCCACAAGCTTACAACAACTGGTGCTGTTTTTTCTAACTATTACCCACGACAACATTATTTTATTGTTGGATGGATTTGGTGCTTTTGAAAGCTCTGTGACTGATTGGTGGCTGTGTGTGTTTGTTGATTCTTGTCGTGTTGGACAGTGAACTTGTTCAATCTGTAAGTGGCTGCTTGTTTCTTACCACACCAATAACAAAAAAAAGAATAAAGTGAGAAAAATGACCTCTTGTTTCTTGTTTGTCACCTTTGTATTTCCAAAATGCCTCGAAAAGAGGTTTGGTCACATTTGTGTTGTGTAAAAAAAAAAATCATGAAAGAATATGTACGATACAGTTGAAACCCATGAAGAAAAACGCAGGTTAAAAAGGAAAATATTCTAAATTTAAAACAATGGAAAAATAACCACAATAAGCTGGGTCTGTGTTCAGACTCAAAAATACATTTCTCCATAATTTTCGCTGACCGCTGCAGAAGGCTCCCTGTGTGTGTGTGTGTGTGTGTGTGTGTGTGTGTGTGTGTGTGTGTGTGTGTGTGTGTATGTGTGAAGATGCCAATGAAGACAAACAACGCCCTCTGTGCCGGTGGGGACGGGACGCCCCTCGTCCTCTTTCGGGATGGCTGGGGCGGGGGGGCAGAGAGGACGTAACCGTACTCTCTGGGGTGCTGAGAGGGGTTTAGGGGTCTGGGTCCCCCTGACGTCCACTCTCAGCTGTCCCAGGAGTGAAACAAAAGCCCGGAGGATTCTTACCTAGTGAGACACAAACACAGGTGATGAAAACCTTTGAGCTCACTACACAACCTTTATTACATTGTTGCGTTGAATCTTTATTACTAATACTTCAGTAGTCTTAGTGAGGTATAACTTACTTGACCAAGTTAGTCGTCCAACCTTCTCATCTGGTCCTGGATGATTGTAAAAGAAACTTGAAAACCTTTTTGTAACGTTGATAATATTATTTAAACGCCTTTCTTTCATTTGGTCAAGTAAGTTATACCTCAAATGAGCCAAATGAAACTATAACCTTTATAGCTGATTTAAAAGAAAATGCCATGGCCTGTTTTATTCTCGTATGGATTTAGAAATGGAGTCTGAAATGAGATCAGGACGTCTCTCTGTGAATGAGTGAATTCATCCAACTCGGAGCTGTATTTCTCTAGATTTTACTTTTACTGGATTACTTTGAATGCAAATATTCAAGCTAATATTGGTGTTAAGTTTGACCTGGTTTGTGATTAATGCGGTCTGTTAAAAAAATCAATACATAACACACATTTGATCAAAGATGTGGAGATTTACACTCTAGATTCATCAGAAGGCTTCACCTTTACTTTCTTCCTGTATCACATAAATACTGCTGTTTATTTCTGTCCAATCAAATTCGTTTTTTTGGTTGCTATTTATATGATCACTATCGAGTTTTGTCCTGCAGGCCCGACTCTTCACCTTGTGGAAGTTATCAGTGTATCTGTGATAACAGTATTTGTGTAACAAAGGGAAATACTGAATAGTCACAGGAAGGATTAAATTGTCTCATTTTAAATGGTTTGGTCGGTTCAGCTTTCCCAGAATGCACAGCAGGGAGCAGCAACGCACCACATCTAATTTGCACGCACGCACACATCCACACACTTACACGAACGCATGCACACACAAAGACTCCAACACACCAACCCCCTAATTATTGATGGCAGGAGGGTGTAATCAATTTAATACATATTGATATAATTGAGCCAATAGATGTATGAGAAAACAAACAAACAAAAGGTCCGGAACATCACGATAATGTGTTACGATTTGGTCCCAAATACATTGAAGTTGTACAACGTTCTATTGAACAACAATATGTATTGTGAGTTGTCAAATTCAACTGTATTATTTGTTAGTTATACATTTTCTAATACTAAACAAATGTTCTCTGATTTCCATTATAATAAGAGCTGGATGTAAAAATGTACTATACATAACGGAAAGCTTTTAAAACATGTTAATCATAAAATAAAGTACTTTGTTAAAGAAAATGAATGTAACTGAACTGCAACTTTAAATTCAAGCCATTCAGTTGTGAAGGGATGTCACACAAACGTTTTTTAATTTTAATTCGTTTGACGGTCAAATAAGAGAATTCAGTGCGCAGAGACTTTATTTGTGGTTATTGAAACCACTTGTTTCAGCTGTATGATTGTTGGAGAAAGCCACGCGTACTTCTCCAAGTTCATTCTGACTGTTCGGCCTCTTCGTCCACAATGATTATCGCGATACACATACTTCATTGGTTGAGCAGCATTATGTGATGAGTCTTACGACGTATGTTTTTGTGTTTCCCGTAAAGGTTAGAAAAGGAGTATGTGTTCTAACAGAACAGAGAGTTGATAATTAAACAGAGCAGCCACATCAAACTGTGTCGTAACAACAGGTTGGAGAAGCTCATGAGGTCCATAAAAACAAACCGCTATCAACACTGGTATCACACTGGAAATCAGTTCTGGGGTTCTGAGTAAACTCTCAAGCAGGTTGACTCAGTGGACAAGAGGGCAGGTCACATAAACGCTCATCAACAATTCCAAGATGTTGTCAGAGTGACGCACATCATCGCCGTAGCAACCATCATTTTATGAGGATTGAGCATTAACACTCATTGACAATCATGCATAAACTGATTGAGTTGGTATCTAGGATTGTTCCTATTCAGACTCCTGTAGTGTATTTTAGTAGATCACTGGTATTTACAGCTGTGCCTGATGTTCCCTGAAACGTTTTTACAGTCAGAAGCGACGGCATGTAGTTAAATGCAGAAAAAACAGTTCACATTTTCCGGCGCTCTCTCTTCGAAGACATTCACTGGGTCGCATTCGGAGACAGAGATTGTCCCGCAGCATATAGATCTACATTCAAGGTCGGAGTTAAAATTATGAAGACTAATGACGAGAGGCCTCCAGAGAGAGAAAGTTGGTTTGCAGGGGGAAAGCGCTTCTGATTAGCATCCATTTAAGGGAAGGCTCGTTGCTCATCTCATCTTCAACCACTTAGCCAGCTGGTCAGCTGATGATAAAACCTACATTTCATAACACTTTTTGATGTCAGTGATTTTATCACCATCATTATCTGTAATTATACGAGTAGTATTTGTAGTAATAGTGGAAGTAGTAGTATATTATAGTATATAAAGGTGATACAGGTTGTTAATTGCTTTGTTTGGACATTTAAGTCAAGTATATATGACTCTTCTGCTTTTAGATCTGGAACTTAAGGCTTCTCTATACAGATATGGACAGTTTCAAGTATTTAGGTGAAGCAATAGTTGGATTTGTATGGAGCCAAATCCAGGTCAAAAGTTTTGATCATTCGAAAAGAACCTGAAAGTTTGTTTTGTTGTTGAACATTGAAAAATACAACATTGTATCCAAAATAAAAATAAGTGGACAAAAAAATGTTTGGGGTCGAATATAGTTTTGACTCGGTTTAATATTTTTTTTTAATAAAATATTTGTTTTCATATTTTCAGGTTCAAAACTGTTTCGCGTTCGGATCTTTTTTTTTCACATTCAGACTTTTGACCCTGATGTGGCGCAAGAGGGCGTCGACGGAAAGGGGCTTGTCATCATGAGTGACACTTAGTCTCACATAAAGTCACAGCATAAATCAGGCTTAACAAATCAGGCTGAAGACAGATTCGGGCATCCCGGTTCAATAGGTCGTCAGCGAAGCGTTGTGAAACACAAACGACACCTCTCTGTAACCGCAGTGATGCAGACAACCAGCCAGAACCATAATGAACCATTATTGCAGGAATATGGACTGGTCTGCGAGCTGGACGAGTCACATTGATCTTCTGAGACGAGTACGCAGCGGCCGTCTGCAAAGCGTCTGTGTGGTTAAACGATACCATCGGAGAAAGTTCATCGGTCTTATTCTGCGGTTCATGGCGCGTAGAATCCAAAACAGCTCGCTAAAGAGAACTTTGTCCGTGGCGTCAATCGTTTTACATCCAATCCTAAATTTAGTGAAAAGAAGGGGTTGATTCTTAAGTCTCGCGTGCCTACGTCTCCTGAAGGCAATGCGTTTGAGGAAGCTGTCCTCATGATGACACGCCCCTCTCAGTCGACGCCCCGCCCCCCTTGCGCCACATCAGGGTCAAAAATCTGAATGTGAAAAAGAAAGATCCAAACGCGAAAAACACTTTTGAACCTGAAAATATGAAAACAAATATTTTATTAAAAAAATATATTAAACTGAGTCAAAACTATATTCGACCCGAAAATATTTTTCGTCCACTTATTTTTATTTTGGATACAATGTTGTATTTTTCAATGTTCAATGACAAAACTTAAATTTTCAGGTTTACATTTCTTTTCGAATGAACAAAACTTTTGACCTGGATTTGGCTCCATAGATTTGCATGCTGGGTAAGGACTTGTTTTCTTTCTTATCAGGATGGAAACACCCCTACTAAGCTGAGCTATCTATTGAAAGGAATGACATGAATGAGTGAAATACTCATATTTACCTTGAATCTTTCAATAAGAGGTGAGCAGGTCAGAGTCAGTAGTCTGACGGAAGTTTGTTGCACTTTAAGTGCAGCTGAGATAAGAAGGTCAGGATGGTTACAGTGTTTTTGTCATATTTTTCTACAAGCTATCATATTGTAAAAAAATAAAAAGGATCAGGAGAAATATGCAATAAACCTTTGCTCCGTGTGCCAATACAACAGGGATGCACGGCTCAGGAACTAAGGAAGTACAATTACTTCATTCCACGTCACTCAAGCAGTAATTCAGAGACATATTGTACTCTTGACTACACAACTCTAAACTCATTGTCCAGCCAGTGCCGGCCCGAGCCTCTTTGGGGCCCTAAGCAGAATTTTATTTGGGGGCCCCCCTCCCACCACGCACAGTCACCTGTACTAGAAGATTTTTGGCACAAATGTCACGCTATACTGTTATAGCGAAAATGATAAACGAATACAGTGAGGTTATAATACAAAACTAGGGCTGCTTGCAGCACCTTGGGCCGGCCCTGTGTCCAGCTGTAGTTTCTCTACCAAGATGCTTCACACAAAAAATACTATGCATTTTCATAGTATTAAAATCAGTGTTAAAATCAGAAAAATATTAGTTAACCTTATTTTGTGGAAAGACATAACTTGTTATAAATGAAAGGGAAAGCAAGGCCAAAGTGAGTGGGGTCTATTTAGGAATTAATTAATTGGTAAATACAACATTTTCTGTATATTTTGCACTATTTTACATACATTTACAGATTCATCTATAGATACAAAAATATATTAATATATCCTCCACCAGGACACCACTGCTGACTACTGCACCACTACCAGCAAATAAAACGGAAAATTAGCTGTAAATCCCAACCAAAAAGTAGGAGGAAGAAGCAGGAAGGAAAACAAATGGAGTGAAGAAGAAAACATAATCTTTATGATCCAGAAAGCTCATATAAGACAGAATTATGTCCAAACATTTTGACACGTAGGAGGTTAAATGATTACGGGATCTTCTCTGTCATCTTCTCTATGTGTGTGTGTGTGTGTGTGTGTGTGTCTGTGTGTGTGCGTGTGTGTGTGTGTGTGTGTGTGTGTGTGTGTGTGTGTGTGTGTGTGTTCGTGTGCGGGTGAGGGCTGGACTTTGTTCTCAGCTGCCACTGAGTGTACTTGTTTATCACATGTGACAGACAGTGTAGTGGTTTTTAGCTTAGCTGTTGTAAGAAGCCATTCATGCTGAACTTAAACTTAAACTCAGTTAAACTTACTTTTAAAATATATATTACCATTATTATTGTTATTTTTATTAAGGAAGAGAATCTTTGGAGTAGTTGTTGTCATTCTGAGAGGCAGCCATGATCAGCCGTAACTCTAAGAATGTGTTGGTTGTCTCTGTCGGATTTCTGTCTCTGTTCACGGCTTACGGAGGACTGCAGAGTTTACAGGTAAGTGGAACAGTTTGCTATTTATCATAAAGGAGACTTCTCATGGATCTTTTATATGAAAACACCACATTGTAGGAGTTGTGTTCTTAAGTTGAGTCCTAAAGAGAAACCTTCAATGAATCATGTGCACTTAACAACCTTTTTATATCAAAACATGCCTTAGTTTCACTCTTTAAATGACATTAAGTGTTCATCAAAAAAAGCAGAGTTATGGTCCTATTAAAAGATTAATTTATAGGTGGGGCCACTAGTTAGTGTAACGCCTTTTGTGTAGGCTCCTTCGTGTAAGCACAATTAACTTTGTTGTCACAGCGTCTTAGTTTGGTAAACAGCAGCTAAACATCTGCTCCCCTATTCATCTCCTTCATGCTGTCATAATGAAACAAATTAAATTAGACGACCCCCCCTCTGTCTGACTTTTACGTAATCATCTTGTTTTGAGAAACGGGGTGCTTTAAAACTTTCGAAGTATCACATTACTAACTAACGCGGAAATTCGAAGGGACTGACACAGTGGAAATGTGCCATCACATCCTGTATTGAACTGCCGCTCCCATCGTTCACGCTGGGCCTCATGCAAGAAGCAGGCGAATGAGCCCTGCAGACTTCATTAGGACAAGAACAACACACTGCGTCCCTGTGTGTGCAGAGCAGTCTGAATGCAGAGGACGGGATGGGCGTGGCGTCTCTCAGCGTCATCTACGCCTCCATCATCGTCTCCTCCATGTTCCTGCCTCCCATCATGATCAAGAACCTGGGCTGTAAATGGACCATTGTGGCGGGCATGGCCTGCTACGTGTCCTACTCCTTTGGAAACCTCTACCCCGGATGGTGAGCAAGTAGTCAATCCACGCAATGGATTCAGTATCGCTCAAACTTTGGGTTTTGAGTTCTCAGTCGTTATGTCCCTGATGGTAAGACAACGTGTATCCGAATCAGAATAAATTAATAGAAATGAAGTAAAAGATGAGAAAATATTGAACTACTTCCAAAGAAAGTGTCCCTTCTACCTCACGCAGGCTTCTGTTTATTGTTTTGGTGCACAGTGGTCTTTGTGCAGCTGCAAAAATAATTCAGATCCTTTGTTTCAGTATCAAACTAATGATGCTCCACTAGAAGTAAAATCCATTTTAAGTAAATTTATGTAAGTATTGTCAGCAAGGCAATTTACTTACAGTATTAAAAGTGAAAGCACTCATTGTGCAGTAAATAGTAGTCTGTGTGTTAGTAGATGTTTCTGGATTAATATTACTGCTCTTATTAATGTGTATATTGTATATTGTACAGATGTTTCAGGTTATATTAGTACCGTACTTTTACTTTTAATCTTTAACCAAGCTGATGGACGTAGCGATATTCATCATTGAAATGTAGAGTATGAAGTAGCATTAACATACTCCAGTAAAATGAAAGTACCTGTTTAATCATCATCAAATTAGCCAACTGTTCATGATCAATGAGTTGACTAATTGTTTCCAAAACTACTTCCTGTATTACTTCCACCGCTAGAATTACTGCAAAGTGGATGCAAGACAGCACAGATCCATCCGCCACATGTTGCTGCTGTTTCCTTTGTTTTTTTTTAAGCGTTGCAACATGACCCTCCCCCCCCCCTCCTCTCAGGTACACCCTAATCCCCACCTCAGTGATCCTGGGTCTGGGCGCCTCTCCCATGTGGTCGGCCAAGTGCGCCTACCTGACCATCTCCGGGAACCTGCAGGGCGCCAAGGACGGCAAGAAAGGAGCCGACGTCATCAACCACTACTTTGGCATCTTCTTTTTCATCTTCCAGTCGTCGGCGGTGTGGGGAAACCTCATGTCGTCGCTCATCTTTCAACAGGACACCAACATAGGTGGGCCGGCCGCTGGAACTTGAATCTTGTTGAGTAGTTTTTTGTGATCAATGTGTAAAAAATCAATCCGCGCGCTTTAGTACGCACAATAACTTATGTTTTTATATTGTGAGTAATTCTCAACGAACAAAGTGCAGACAAAACTTATAGTATCGCCATTTTAAGCCATTATACTTTATACATCCTCTTCACTTCTCCTACACTATAATACTCCTTAATAATAGAACACTCCTTTATGAAAACTTTTTAAAAAGGCCGTAGTGCGATTTACAAGAACAACCGAAAGACTGAAACAAGCTAGAAAGACGATACCGTTACTCCAACACTACGTGACACATTACCTTTCATTCTCCATCCTCTGTTACACTTCTGTCTGTTATTTTTATGTGGTTCATTTGGTCACTGAAGGCCTCAGTATGCTTCTGCGTCAACCCTACGGCGTAGCTACGCCGTCACTCCTACGGTGTGTGTAAGTGTAATCTTCTACTTTCTGGTCCATCTTCAATGAATAAAGCACAGTAAAGTAAATGTACTTTACTGTGTTTAGCTGTTACCAACAAACCCATTAGTAGCCAAACTGCTGGATTACGGATGTTCAAAAGAAAATACCCGAAGGTGTGTCCAATGCTGTATCTTGTTTTATTGGTGTTGATGCTCTCAGCTTATCAGTGTCCCCAGAGGGCCCTCGACATCACATTGTCTTCACTGTCTTTTTTTTTTGTTAATTGGTCTCCAGCTCCTTTTTCTCTGTGAAGATTATTCATTTCAGTGAAATGCGTTTTTTTTCAGCATTCATCCCGGAGGAGCAGCTGCAGACTTGTGGAGCGGCCGACTGCGGCCTCAACATCACCGTCAACGGCACGAGCACCCGACCGGCTCAGAGCCTGGTGGAGATACTCGTTGGATGTTACATCGGTAACCAAATCACAAGACAAACATGTCTTTCAATAAGTGTCGGGTTTTTCTAAGCAAGACTTTTATTTTAATCGTGCTTTGGTTGGTGTTTCTGATGTTAACACATCTATACATTTCACTCTTAGTCTCCTTAAACAATACATTTGACCTTAGAGGTGTTATACATCCAACCAAAACCAGCTGTAGAGCCATAAACATGTTGTTTGTGTAATAACTTTTACAGTAAAATGGCAAGAGTGTCCTTATTACATGAGCGAAATAAGCACCAGCTCTCCCGTGTATGTTGGACTGCTGCACCTGGTTGACGGTGCGTGTCGTCTGCCCTTTGTGCTGTGGTAGGCGTGGGTCTGCTGGCCATGCTCATTGTGGCGGTGTTTCTGGACAACGTCGACAGGGAGCAGTCCAGCCAGTTCCGTGGGAACCCGGAGCCGTTCTGTCAAACCTTCCTGGCCACGTTCAGACTGCTGAAGGACTGGAGGCTGTTGACCCTCATCCCTCTCACCATGTACAGCGGCTTCGAGCAGAGCTTCCTCTCTGGGGAGTACACCAAGGTGAAGACTCTCCTTTGCAGTGACTTTAATGTCAAACTATGCCACCTACATTAACCACAATTTTGTAAATGTACTCACCGGATATCTGCAGGGTTTCATTAAATGTGAGTATAAATAACTGGCTTTGTAAATCCACGATGCGTGTCCTTGCAGAACTATGTGACGTGTGCGTTGGGGATCCATTACGTCGGCTATGTGATGATGTGCTTTGGAGCCAGCAACTCCCTCTGCTCCTTTCTGTTTGGGAGACTCGCTCGGTACACCGGAAGAGCTGCATTGTTCTGCATAGGTAAAAACTAAAAAAAACACACATGTCTGGTTACCGAACCGAAGAGCAAGACACTGTTGTACTGTGGTGAAAGACTTTGACCAATGAAAACACCTACTCAATACACAAGGCAAGTCGGGCGTAGACGAGGGAGTAAACACGCTAAGACAAGAATTAAAATCAACTGGAAAACACTGGTATCAAAGGCCGCTGACGAACCGAATGACCTCACAGCAAGTAAAATACCAGCATTCAAAAACGTATTTTAGTGAAAAAAATGGTATCATTATTAAAATGTACTTACCGTATTTTCCGCACTATAAGCCGCACTGGACTATAAGCCGCAGCTGTATTAATGTTTAATTACCATATGTCCCCTAGTGGCCGTTAGCTGTAAAAATCCATAGATTAGCCGCACCGTTATATAAGGCGCAGAATCGAAAAATGGGAAAAAAGGTGCGGCTTATAGTCCGGAAATTATGGTATATCACAGTATAAATTATGCTACTAAGCAGGATGTTTCTGGATTACTATTGCAGCTTTAGTAATGTATTAACTCCTGAATGTACTGCTGACTGTTTAATCAACAGCAATGCATCATAGTCTATGACACCATCATGCATTTGGAGCATCACTGTTCTGTGGCAGTTCATGATAGAAGTAAATGTACTCAGCTACATTCCTCCACCGCTCCAATCCCTGATTACAATCCATGAGACCAAACCGCATCGTGCACCAAGTGAAATGCTGACGTTTACCCGTCTGTTTTCAGCTGCTCTGGCCAACTTTGCCTGCATCATCGCTCTCCTGTTCTGGAGGCCGCACCCTGACGACCTGCCCGTCTTCTTTGTGTTTCCTGCTCTGTGGGGTATGGCGGACGCCATCTGGCAAACTCAGACCAACGGTAAAAGAACTCGATGAGCCCTAACGTGCGCACATTCACACAGGGTACAGGAGGTTTTATCTGCTCTCTGGCCCACAGCTCTCTACGGCGTCCTCTTCTCCCGGGACAAAGAGGCCGCATTTGCCAACTACCGCATGTGGGAGTCGCTCGGCTTCGTCATCGCCTTCGCTTACAGCACCTTCATATGTCTGGAGTATAAACTGTACATCCTGCTGGCGGTTCTGGTGCTGACCGCCATCACTTACCCCATAGTGGAGTACCACGAACACAAGCATCCCACCCCACCCGTGGTGGAGGGGAGCGACCCGACTCACAGCAAAAAACACATCGAAAGAGACGACAGCAAGATTATTTGCCAGACACGAATTTAGAGGCCGATGGGGGTTTTAAATCCAGGTGTGGTTTCTGATAAGGATGCCTAAATCCTGAAATGATTAGTGTTTCCTCTCAGGGATGTTCTATCCGGATCTGTGCAATCATCAAACTATCATTTTCTCTTGAATTTTATAAATATTATATTAATCAATGTGTCAATAATTTAAGTGCTGTGTCAAAATACCACACCATTCTTTACGTGCTTTTGCCAAACAGGCAGTCGCTGCGTCCCATCACTCCACATTTTGTGTTGCTATTATCCTTCCGTTGGCTTCATCTTTCGCTCTTCAGCTGGATGTCATTTTGTGGACATCCAACTAATGAGAGCAGAAGCTCAAAGTGGAAAAGGCTCAAGGTAACTACAAAGACCTTATAGTTGCACTTTAGTACAGCACTTGAGTTAATGTACTCGCATTTCTCCACTTTGAGAATTGTGGACATTTTAGGTTTTTGTAATGATTTCTTTGCAGTCACAACTTTTCATATGCTAATAAAAAAATGTAATGCTTGTTTGATTAAGTATCCAGACATTTCTGTGCATTAACCAATTGATTAATTCAGCGCCTTATCAACATCAGGGCAACCAAACATTTAATTAAATAAATAAATAACTTACAAGGAACATACAAGGACACCGAGCTGCATTTCAAATGGTGCTTTTATTGCAATGTGTTGCATTCCCACATTCATAGACGTTATAGATTTGTTAGTCAAAGCATCATTTCATCAAGGTTGGCATCCTCACCTTGGTAAAGAAAAAGCAGAGGGGTAAAATGCACGAGGTGTGTGTTTTGAGTGTAGTAGAGACGTGTGTTTGTGAGTGTTTCCATGTACGTCTGTGTCTGTGTGTGTAAACTTGAGCAGCCACGAACATATGAATAAACAAACTTCCAAATTTAGACTTCCAGTAGATGCAAATAAAAAATAGTTTTTTGTTTGTCCGCCAGCCTCCAGGGCTCTCACTCCCTGCAGGGGGGCTGAGCCCGGCCTGAGACTGATTGTCTACAATACGATTTCTTTACATTTCACACCTGACAGGGGGCTTGGGGGTGTTGAAAGAGACAGAAAGAGAGAAAATATCACATGCATAAGATTCTCCCAGATGAACGTGTCACTCATATTGTCTTGTAATAGCTGCTCCGATGCCTCTTTTAAAAACACAAAATTTACATGTGTAATATACAAAACTGGACAGAAATGAGTAAAATGTATAATATATATTTATTTATATTAATTTGTACAGGGGAGAAAGTGGAACCTTGGTCATTTCGTCTCAAATTCTCCAGAGAAAGCATTACCCACCACGCCCTCCCCCCAAAAAAAAAACACAAAGTGGTGAGTTAATAAGTTTCTGATCCTCCTCCGGCCTCCATCCCAATAATATAACAACTGATGCTGTTCACACACAGAGAAGAAAACAGCTTTAAACAACTGCAATAGAAATGAGATTTAAGGGCTATGGAGTCTTGGCGGCTGCACGTGTACCGGTTTGGACCAATCACCAGCGAGGATGCATAGGATTGCTGACTGCGTATCCTACACTCATTTCATGCGTCGGATTTCTTTTGCGCAACTCCCTTCGACACGCGACAAGGGGGCGAGGGGGGGTGAGCTGCTGGTCCTGTGTTTGCCAGCAGGAATGTTCCGAGAGTTGTCGGCTCACAGCTGAGGGAGAAGGTGGGGTGGGGGGCGGGGGGCTTAACCTGAAGAAGATTGGCATAGTACAGATACTGAGAATCGGTTGGTGTAGACACATTAGAGAGCAGGTAGAAGGTGTGTAACGTCGTTGGGACTGTGGCTTAGTTCTTCCGAAAGAACCTGAGCTTGACTTTCGTGGTACATTCAGGGGATTTAACGCTTTAATCTCCAAATACAACACTGATCTGATTGAGACGGTTTCTGATGGCCTTTCCACTCCAAGTAAATCTGATATAAAGTGCAAAATTAGATTGTATTTGCAAATTCCTGGAATAATTTGATTCATCTACGTGTGTAAAAAAGTCATTTAAAATACAGTAACTTTTAATTTTTTTTTATTATAAAAAGGTGAAAAAAGGTTTAAAAAAACCCTGGCTAACAAGGTTATTATTGTTAAACAGCAAAAGAGCAATTTTCACTGCAGAAAATATATACACGAGGCACCTTAAGTTTGGTATAAAGTATTCAGTTAATGGAGAAAACAAATTCCAAGAATGAGGTTAAAAGCTGAGAGGTCATCAGATCACTAAATTCACGAGACTAACTGAAGGGGCTTCTCTTTAACGGTTCGTGTGATGGAAATACTTTGCCTATGAATCAATGATCTAGTGTTGCTCCAGTGTGAATTCTACATACCTACGTTGACAATGCTTTTTTTTTTTTTTACAGTAAGGTGCATAGCTATCGGTTTGCAATGTTTTCTTCCTGTAAACGAGTGATAGCACTTCAGGCACAAAAAAAAGGACCTCGTCGGCGTCCCCCAAAGGGACACAACTTGCGGTCACTGCGAAGGACAGATTGTGTTTATGACCTGACGAGCGAGGACAGACGGACCCGGCGAAAGGGAGGAGCAGCAGAACGTTGTCACGTCCAGTGAGGATGAGGTTTGCATATGATATCCATCAAACGCCTCGAAGCTTTGGTCATTTACTATTAGGAAATATGAAAAAAAAAGGCTACATCAGTCAGACTCACATAGAACAACGAGGCAATGCTTCTCCGTAAAAACCAAGGCTCCACCCTCCCACATCTGCTTAAACTTTTGAAAAACAGAAAATTAAATATGGCATTTTTTTCTTCTTTTTTTCTCTTTTTTTTAAATTAACCCGTATAAAAAGCCAATTCACGCTGCTTCTCTCTCAGTAAAATCACATTCAGCAGTCGCTAAACCCTTCTCTGGCATAGTTATCTGAAAGCCCCACAGGTTCTGTGAGGAGTCTAAAGAGTAAAAAGAATCAAACCAGGACATCGCCCCCTCTTCCATGTTAGAGAACACCAGATATACAGTATTAACCACTTACACACATACATACATGCACTCTCACTGATAGTCATATACATACATACATCAGAAAAATAAAAAAAAATAAAAACAGAAAATAAGAACATGACTGAGGCGGGTAGTTTTTTTTTTTCTTTTTTTTTTTCTACCACAAACTCGGAGCACTACTTTTTTGTTGATTTCGAACAAATACATATTCACATTTCTCTGATATATACATTATGTTAACATTGTGTGTTATAAAATAACCTTGTACCTGTTAAATGTAGTGAGGAAGGAGGGACTGTTTTTCCACTTAATGGCTGTTCCACAAACAAAGTTAAAAAGATTACATCGGTTTGTATTTGGCATGTTTTTGATTAGCTGACAGTTGCTGTTTCTGCAGTTAGCAAAAAGTTCACGAGGAAACCGTTTCCATAGGAATGCCTATTCCGTGCAGAGGAGAGAAAGGAAGGAGGAAAGCGGGAGGGTCATCAATACTGAACGTGGGGAATCAGAACGGATAAACAAGAGGCAGAAACTGGCAACGAGAAACACCCCCAAAAATACATTCTTCCATTTTATGCAGCTTCCGTCTCTTTTTGAGTGTTTCGCCCGGCGGCCGAGCCGCGGCACAGGAGTGTCTGACCGCTGAATTCACACTGTGAGAACCGCGATTAGGAAAAGCCAAGTGGCCAGCTACTCCGGAAGCTCGTCGACGTTCTTTCCCCAGAATGACTTTTATTAGGAAAACTGCAGGTAGGGTTCAGTTCACTAGCTTGTGCGTGGAGGTCAAATGAAAGTCTTAACAAATATTAAAAATGATCCGGTGATGGTCATTTCTTCAGGGTCAATTTTCATTAGAGCAAATAAATATATAGTTCTTGTATGTAAAGTAAAATGTATGAAGAAACAACGTCCACTAGTTATGGCGATCTGCCGCTTTTCTGTGGTTCATAAACTTCAAGTTGAATATCAAAGTGAAGGGTGGTAAAAAAAAAAAAAAAACTGACAGATTCATCTACCCAACGGATGTATTTTTCTCTTATGTATCTTTAACTTAAGTGCTTTTCTGATCAAACGAGGTCCTCACAGTGTGACAACATGGTCAAAAGGAAAGCCATTCAGACACGACTCCTGCCTGACGGAACAATGAGGTAATAAAAAGGTGCTCTACTGGTGGTTTCTAATAAATACACACACAGAAAACTAGAAAAAAATAATAAGAAAGCCACCTCAGAAAAGACTTTCCTGCATTTAGAACTTCTCATAGGAACAAAGAGCAAAGACGGCTGGGACATCGCAGCCGAAGAGGAGACCCGGCAGATTTGACAAAACCCCCAAAAGTTCCCTGATGAGAATACTCGAGAGCCACTTCCCTCCTCTTCATCCAACCTTTGGGTATAGTGAGCCACATGTTTGCTTTTGCATGATATCCAGATCCCATGCGTTTCTTGACATTAACGTAGTCACGTGACAAACTTCCAGCTGTGAGGTCTGCAGAGGTCCGTTATCGCCGAGAGAAACAGTGTCTGACTGAGCAACAGTAGTCGACAGAAAACCGCATGTGTGTTTTAGCCGGCGGAGAGAAGACTTCATCAGGGAAGGTGGGAGGGGGAGAGGACGGGTGGAGTCCTCCCCCATCAAAGCATAAAAAAACACTGATTCAACGGGAATGCAGGAAAGATTGAAGAAAAAAGGAAAACCTTGCAACTCAACTTTGTCATGACTGCTCCATGACATCTTTGTTAGGAACTTCTATTCCTAAAGCCTCTACGTAAATGTAGTTATATAGCAACAATATCCGAAAAGCGCGCCGTTGTCTTTGCTGTGGCGACGGGTCTGATCGGCGATGCGGGTTCGGTACCGTCGGCGTCGCCGGGGGACTCGTCGTCACAGCAAAGAACACGACTTAAAAGTATCATTTCGCTTTTCTTATTTGTTTTTTTTTAATACAATGGTTACAACACAACTTCTCCAAAAGCATTTGTACATACATGGGAATAAAAATGAAAGAGGCGAAAGCAAGAGAAGGCGGCTAAATATCTCCCTGGATACCACAAGAGAAAGCAAAGCAATCAAAGACTTTTCTTTTTTTTCCTTGCCTTCGGGGAGCAGCGCAGCATCTATGTTTCATAATCAATCGCTTTAAAATATGTCATTTCACATTTCGGATGACTGAATAAGTTTCTCACCCACTTGCAACGTGTGGCGGTGTTACAATATCATGACGCCGAAAAATAATCTCCCATGAACTGACATTATTAGGATTTAGAAAAAAAGAAGTCCGGCTGTTCTGAGTAATTACACCTTTTTTTCCTCTTTAAAAGGGAAAGCAGTGACATGGAGAGGGAGCGAGCTCGTCCTCTCCAAGTCTTTGTCCTTCTGTACTGTACAATACTACCCGCCTGCATGGCGCACATGGCAAACAACACTGATAGGCCGAGAGAGAGAGAGAGAGAGAGAGAGAGAACCCGACAGGGCTCTGTATTCACAGCTGCTGAGGTGAGGGGTAAAATGTGACGGACAGACAATTAAATAATCATAACAGTCTCATTTTGTTATACTTAAAAAGAAAGGAAATAAAAAAACCTTCTCGGGGGGGTGTGGGGGAGGGGTTGAGAAGACACGTAAGTTCCAAACTGAGCAGCATCCCGTCTGTCTTCCATCCATCCATCCATCCGATCTTGCTGTTGTCAAAAGCTTATTCTGATTTAGAAGAAAAAGTTGATGATGATGGCGGTGGTGAGAGCAGAAGATATAAAACAAAACAACCCCAAAAAAAAGATGTTAATAGAATATGTAGAAGAAGCGGAGCTTGGAAAAACTCGAACTTCCACCAGGCACCACAGCTGATGGATAGAGGCCTTCACAGAACCAGCTGATACTGAGCTTCTATCCCACAATGCCACAGAGGTCTGAAACCTTAACATTCCCGCATCGCTGAGACAGGTAGAGGAAAACGACAAGACAGACAAACAAAACCCCAAAAGCCAGAGGTGCTGCTGTGTGGGATACCTGCACACGTAAAATGATGAGCTCAGCTGTACGCTTCAACTCATGCTCCCAAGATGCACTGCGGCTGACACGGCGACGGCCCGACAGAAACTGTCCCATCAGAAAAGAAAAAGAAAAAAAGGAGACCATCCCTGATTTGACAGTGACGACAACTTGGCAAATCTACAATGACGTCGCAGTTGTTTTCTTGGGTCAGAAAGCAGGAAGTAGGTCACCAAGGAATGAGCAGCAAGACAACACTGCCTTTAAAATAGGCTGAGGCAGACAGACAGGTTGTCAGACAGATTAGACAGGCAGTTTAAACACACTGCTGCTCCTTCTGACTCTTGAGTCTTTTCTTTAAGCACTGGGCGGTTAAAAACCACCGAGCCCCGAATCCTGCGCGCGCTGGCCTGTGAAACCCCAGCGAGAGGCGGGCCGCGCGGCGCCCTGCTGGCGTGGTCGTCCAAAACATCCATCCAACCGTCCAAACAAAGTGAGACAGAGACAGCAATGAGTTCTGGTGCGCCGGCCCCTGAGGAGGAGGCGTCGGCGTCGTCGAAGTGAGAAGTAGAGGAGTACAGGAGAGCCGAGGGGGGGTTGCCAGGTCGTCACTCGGTCAGCAGCTGCTGCAGGAGGCTCTTCTGCTGGGCCTGGCTGCTCTGGGGGCCCGGCAGCACGCCGGGGCCCTTCTGGGAGGCCGCGGCGCCGATTGAGCCCGGGTTCAGGTAGGAGTCACCGCCGACCAGGTTCACTGTGCACTGGACGTCGGCAAACACCTGCACCGGCTGCACCTAGGGAACCATTAAAGAAGGACCCAATAGAGAGGCGTCTTCATACGTGCCAGATGCTGAATGATTGATTGATGCCATTACCCAATTAATATTATTAGTTTCGATGCCGATTTTTATCTAAATTTAGAAGGTGTCTGTACTGAAATCTACTCATTTGTTAATAATAAATCTGTCTTATGGTGATACATGTAATGTTGATGAATTGGTTGAGTTAATGAGGATTTATGAACATGAAATTGAGGTTTGAGGAACAAAAAATATATATATATATTTGCCAATAGCTGTAGGTGTTATTGCAGTGCATGATAAAATCAGAGCTACATTGAGGGAAACACTTCAACAATCAAATTCTAGAGCAAAATCAGACCATAATATAAAGTTTTTAGAACCAACAAGCAAAACCACTGTGACAACAGGGCATATGTATGCTAGGGTGGAAGTATATGATACTATATAATGACAAAAAAAATGTGTATTTTAAATGTATACATCAGGAAGACGCGCCACAAAGTCAGCTGGTTAGATGGGTCACCGTCTCAGGACCGCCCCGTCCCGGCGCCCCACTGACCTGCTGGTCGCTGCACACAGAACCGACGCTGCTGAGGTTACTGTTGCTCGGGCCGACCACCTGCCTCATGGGAGATAATGAGCCGACACCCCCCGAGCCTCCGGCCATGGACACGGTGATGCTCATGTTGTTGTAAACCCCCTGCTGGCCGAACGGCTGCCCTGCAGTCTTTCCCGCTTGGCTGAACAGGCTGCGCGGCGCGTCGAGGGAGAAGACAGCTCGTTACACCGAGGACACGAGGACACGATGACACAATGACACAATGCAATAAACAGGGCGTCTGATTGCAGCGGTGTACACTTCCTGACCTGTTGCCTCCCATGTCGGTCTGTTGCCAGCTCTTCATTTCTGTTGACTGGTAGCCATGGAGCGGGGCTTGTTGAAGCAAAGCACTCTGGGAGGTGGAGGTTTGAGGCGACAACAATGGGCTGGTGGGGCTTATCTCAGGGGGGAAGGATGGGTCCTGCTGGGAGTTTGCTTTGAAAGAGGAACAGCAAAAAAAACATTCAATTTTGTAATCATCCCCAAAAAATTATGAAGACACACGTTGTCCTATTTTTAGTAAAATAAATAAATAAAAATAAATAAATAAATAAAAAACTGTACTCTGTGGGTAGGTCGTAATTGCCTTTCAGTACCCCTCCAAACGCCCTGCACTTAGCACTAGTTATTGTTGAGCATTTGGTTATCTTTTGACCTTTTCACCTCTGTTGCACACGGACTCAACTCATAACAGTCTTCTTTCGGGCACGGCCACCAATAAAACATCCCGGAGTAGACCTGAATTAGTCGACTCTGAATTTCCGACACCTTTCTAGTACTACTCTGATATCAAAATGCAGCAGCTCATTCTGGTCCTATTAAGCGCGTTTCCTCGAACTCACCAGAACCTGCAAACTGCTGAAACAGGCCGTGCGGCAAGGCGGCGTTCAGGGGGGAGCTGAACTGGCCCTGCACGCCGTCGATCAGCGCCTGGCTGTTCAGAGGAGCTCTGCCGGGCAGCTTGTTGTCCAGAGGGCCCCCGGCAAGGGGGCTGAAGTGACTGGGTGAGGTAGGGGATTTAGCCACCAAAGGGTTGAACCCCGGTGGGAAGTTGAACTGCTGTTGCAGCTGAGGCGTCGGACCTTTCGGGAGGCCGGCCGCTCCGGTGGGCCCCGCGACGCCGGCGGCGTTCGGTCTCATCAGCAGGACCTTCTGCTGGAAAAGCTGTCGCTGGCGGTGCTGGATGCTGTAGATCTCCCTCTGGCGCTGGGCCAGCATCTGGGCGTTCAGCGGAGGCTACCGGAGACATGTGACGCAGGAGAGAACGTTACCAACAGCTCGCCGCCGTACTTTGTAACCCATCAAACGCAACAAAGCCCAGATTGAGACTTCAGAGGTTTAGCAAACTGGCTGGAGGCCAATGTAACACCAAGTCAGCTACCGGGGGAAAGAGGAAAGATGCGAGCTAAACAAAGATGTCTGTGTCCCCATTAAAAGCTGTAGCTTTAAACAAATCTGAGCTTTAGTTGTGGTTACAGAAGAAAAACAATGCAGTTGAATGTGAAATCACACATTTCCCAATTTGCAGACTCACTGCCTTTTTGTAAAGCTTCATCCCAATCTAATGTAAAATGCATTGATTTTGTTCACCAGCTAGTTGCTAACTTGAAGCTTATTTTGCTACTGAAAACATCAGCTGATACATTTGCAGGCTAAACAACCAAAACAAGCCAGGAGATGATGCTCCCAGGGGCTGATATAAGTATATATTTGATCCAATGTGAGCTGAGAAACAAATACGAGGTCAATTTACAAAACAGATGTTAGGTGGACTTTCCAGCTGTGTGACAAATCCCCTTTTTCTATTTCTATTTCTTTGCTATTAATGTTCGAGGTTTTGCGGATCTACATCCAAACACGGCGGATCCAACGGGTTCGCGCGGCTCGTCTTTATTCGTAGACGGAGATTCTTAAAAATGGCGGTCACAAGTTTCTCTCGTCTCACGGTAACCCCGCTCACAGCCGCTGACGTAAGCGGTTCTTACTTCTAGCCCAGCAATGATATGGTGCTACTTAAGAACCACTTAAGCACCACTTAAGAACCACAAAGCTGGTGCTTTGCCGGTGGAAAACCAAAGAACTGATTTGGAACTAGGCTCTGGCTCCGAACCAGCACCGGCTCTGCTTTGGTGGAAAAGGGGTAAAATACGGCGTGTGTGTTCAGGGTTAGCACGGTGACCCACCTGTGAGGGCATCTGAGGCTGTTGAACTCCCTGACGGATCCCCATGTTCACCTGCTGGGCGCCTCCAGGGAACGCATTGACGCCCGCCATCCTGTTCTGAAGCTGAGACAGAAAAAAAATACGCAGAGGTCAGAAAGGTGTCAAAGAGGATGAGCTAGGAGGGGTGATGAGGACAGAGTGAAGGGTACAAGAAGACAGAAGGAAACACGAGGCCATCGACAGTACAGACGAGGAAGAGGGGGTTTAACATCAGGGATGATAAAGGAAAAGGAAGTGGGGGTTATCTCTTTTAGGAGCATTTTAAAGAGCTATTCTGATGTTTCCGGATTCATAACACAGAAAAACAGGAATTTGATATTTTGTGCATCTCAGCGTTTGTAATTTAATGCTGCAGGTAATTGAGTTGTAATTCACCAATTGCAATTTACTCAGTTGATTCCAATTTAGGTTTTTAAATATATTATTTCAATATTCAATTTAAATCGTCAAAATTGCATTTACGCATCATATATTTGCATAATTGCATCATTTGTTATTTAAATAGAATAATGAATAAGAAAATGAAATATTTATAATTAAATCCTTGAAAAAAAACATATGTTATAATTATTTGTTATTAGCTGCAAAGAGCTAGTTAGAACAGGTCATTCCATATTAGCAGAAAAGCCTCTCCTTTAAACAACTGGATTTATTTAAGCTTTTTTTACCAGTCAAGACGTTCGAATCCATCTTAATAAGATCATAATTACCCTTCTCCCAGTACAAAGTGTTACCAAGTAGTGCTTAAAAACATTGATCGGTCATTGCAGATTCATCATCAGGTGAAAAACATCTGCCTTCTGATTGGTGCATCTCTAATAATAAGTTGGGTGCACGAACAACAGTGATTATGAAGTCGTATTGACAAAGCGCCCCCTCGTCGTCCTCACCTGCTGTGGGCCCTGCACCCTCTGCTGCAGCTGCAGGCGCAGGTGGTTGGGCGGCAGTCTGAGCTGGGTGCCGATCCCCTGCGGCCGCGGCGTGCCCAGCCGCAGCCCGACCCCCGTCGTCCCGCCAGGGAAAGACCCGCGGGGGGCTCCGAACCCAAGTCCCTGTTGCCCCACCAGCATGGCCAGCTCCGGAGGGAACTGAGCCGGTGTAAATTTGGAAGGGTAAGGGGGGAGTTTAGGGTCCATGGAGCCTGGGGGGGCAGTGGATTGCTGGTTTGGGAAGTTTTGGGGCAATGGATCAAAACTGCCACCCTGGGAAAGAGGCGGACGGAAATATTGTTATTAATGATTTGTACATTTTATGAAAATTACAACGCGAAGAATTTTGCTAATCACCGAATTATTGATTTGTGAAAATGTTCTCCCATCTCTAGTGTCTTTTATTGATGGTGGTCGTTAAAAACATTCTGACCTGGCTGTATTCCGAAGGCGAAATAAAGTCATAACTCAGGTCAGAGCAGCTGAACTCAAGTAAATATGTGCAAAAACACTTCCTGTTTTACTTGAAAATGGTCCAGCCGGGGTCGGGGCTACACACCTCGTGGACAACTGCTGCCCAGCTCAACATCTTTAGGCGCACACTTGCCTGCACCAGCTTGTCGATCCCCAGGGCCTTATCCAGCTCCGCCAGCTCACTCTCATCCGTCCCACTGAGGAAGGAGACGAGCTGCTCTAACAGAGCCTTCTCGTCGTTCCGCCCCTCGGCCGTGGTCGGAGGGCCCAGCACTTCGTCCAGCGTACATGGCACACGCTGCCTGCACACACAGGCGAACATCCCACATTATCACTTTGTGTCATGGTTTTTTTTTTTTTTAATTGCTTGCTAGTTTGAATTGATTTAGGCTATTACAGTAGCGGTTCAAAAGGTGAGACAGCAGCGCTCATTAAGTCATTAAGAACATATAGAAACAATTATGCTATTAAAATATGCCTTTTTTTAAACATAGCGGTCGAGCGGCCATCTAAAAGAAGTGTAAAATACCATTTAATAAATAAGACAATCTTTCAAAGCTCTGCTTTTTTTGAAAACCCAAACAGAAGCTTTGAATGTTAAAAAACATCTGAAAGAACCCTGTAAATGAGACAGGACTGCGTGTTGAGGTACAGTGTTGCTTACTCTTGTGGTGATGCCGCTGCTAACGGCGGCCCGAGCCCATCAAAAGACAAGCTGTTGGACAGAGACAGAGGCTGGAACTGGGGCTCTACCGCATCCATCTTGGATAGGCCTGAATGAGATTAACAGTTTTATTGTAATTAACATCAGAGGAAAAAAAAAAACTAGACCCAACAAATATATTTCAGTTTACAGTAGTCATATATGTGACAGAATACAGTGTGATTACACCAATGGTCCTACTTAGTGTGGTCATTTATGGAGGAGCATTGAAACCTAAATGGAAGAAATGTTTTCCCACAGTGATCATATGACTAACTGAGACCGTTTATGTATGTGTGTGTGTGTGTATCTTTTCTGGCATACCAGTGCTTGAACTGAAAGGGTTGATATCTTCTGCCTCTGGGAAGAGGCTGCTGTCTATGGGGATCTGGAAGGGGTCTCCCTGTGCCGGGTTCCGTTTCTGGCTTGGGGTGGGGGGACTGCAGAAGTAGGATGATGACGGCGTCTGGAGGTTGCAGCCAGAGGTGGGGCCGCCATCACTGAGTCCTGGGAAACATACACGTAGAACTGTTAAGATTAATAAAAAAAGATCCACAAACCATTTTTGTTTAACATGAATGTGCAGACTAGTTTTGTGACATTCTGCTATATTGGTATAGTATGTATGGTCTGTTGACATCGCAGTGCCTCTAACAGCCACTAGGGAGCACACAGACTAGACTTGTAGACTTGTAGGGTGTGGTTGTCGATACGATTCAAGGACGATATTGGTTCATTTAGAACGATACGAATCAATGACTTGAAATCGATTCAGTAACTTTTTAGCCAAAAATTCAACCAGTATGATAAATTTCCTAGATTCCTGTTGTTTCTTGTAATGGAATCAGGTATCAATTAATTATGAATATAAATAAAGAAGTAAACAACAATGAATGGCAAATGTGTTCACATTTTATTTGAATAAAGTGCAAACACTGCTGTAGCAGTGTAGCAGAAAAACCCTGTATTAGTGATATACACAAAAAACACCCCTGCAATAATGGTTTCCCCCTACCAACCCCCGACAAACTCCCCCACTATTTTAACCCGTGTGGAACATTCCGTCGGATTTATTACATTTTAAATCGATGTTAGATCAATCTATGTCGTCCATATGGCCAACTCGCCGAGCACAGATCGATGTAGTTGGATCGGAGGAATAGAAATCGATACATCGATGTAACAGCTGAATCGTTACACCCCTAGTAAATTATATTACATGTCATTTAGCTGTCGCTTTTATTCAAAGCGACTTACAATAAGTGCATTTCAACCGTAAGGATACAAACGCAGAAGAACAAGAGCGTAGGAATATAAAGGAATGAAAAATGAATAAAGTTTGCTCTGTGATGCAACTAATGGTAACACAAATGATTTTGCACTTCCTAAATTCAATACAAATGTTGAGAATAAAGCTAAAAACACATTTTGGGAGTGAAGATGAAAAATTCAGGATGGTTGAAATGCATAATAATTAGGGCTGTCAAAAATAGTGCACTAACGGCGTTAATTAGATGTTTGTCGTTGATTACGTCAATTTTTTTACGCATTATACGCATGCGCAGTGTGACAAATTATGTATACAGCATATTTCTTATCATTTAAAGTCTCCTGGAGAGAAACGGTATCGCTCTCTCCCCCTTTTGCCTGCTGCGCTGTTGACGACGTGTGTGTGCGTGTGTGTGTGTGTGGGAGAGACAAGGGCGTAGATCACAGGGGGGTCAGGACCCCCCCCATCTAAGGGTTGTCCCCCTCCTAGAAATATCATTAAAACAATGTTGTGTATTGTAAATAACAATGATGTATACTTAGAATATCTGTGTAGGAAGTAAAACAATACAAACCCCCAAAAACGCTTTTTAAGTTTCGAAACATTTTGAGTCCCCCCTCCTTTGCCTCACAGTGGTTTGGTCCACTGCTTGCTAGCGCGATCTGCACTCGACTCTCAGTCACATGGGTAGTGACAGGAACGTAGTAAGTAGGCGGTCTAAGGCTATTTTATTCACATTAAACATCGGATGAAGTTTTTCTTTTCTCAAATACAAATGATGCTGAGTAATTAATGAATTAGTCATGACAAAAAAGTCCACTATGCTAGTGTAATATAATGTAATGTTACCCAGCTTGTTTTAGCTTGTTAGATATGCCCCCACTACAACTAGCTAACGTTATTATTTGTGTCTCCTTCAAAAATGTTATGTTTATTGTCCCCCCTACTGTTAGATCAGATTTACGCCCATGGAGAGAGAGAGAGGCAGACCGCTCAGCGCACTTTTTTTTAGTTTTACCTGCCAACGCTCCCGTTTTTTACCCCTATCACCCGGACACCTCCCGGTTTGTTATTTCTCCCGGGAAACGTCGCATATGTGGATTAATCATGATTAATCCACTGAAAACTGGGATTAATTTGATTAAAAATGGTAATCATTTGACAGCCCTAATAATAATAATATAAAAAAATAAAACCATTCTTTCCCTTATGCTTGAATTTAATAGTAACATAGGTCCATAGACTATGCAGGTAGTGTATTATTATTCCTTCATCTGCATTAACACCCTCCCCCTTCCTGCCAAGTTGAAACTTTACCTCTGTTAGGAGTGCCAGGAGGCTCTCTCTTCACGTTTACATTGCGGGGAGTGCTGGCCTCGCCGAGCTGGAGCTGAGTGGGGGACTGCAGTTTGAGCTGGGGAGAAGGGGAGTGCAGCTGGGGCGATGGCAACTGTGAAAGGGACTGGGGTTGGGACAGGGGGGACTGGAGCTGAGTCTGAGGGGACTGGAGCTGAGACTGAGGGGACTGGAGCTGAGGCAGTGGGGACTGGAGCTGAGGCAGTGGGGACTGGAGCTGAGGCAGTGGGGACTGGAGCTGAGGCAGTGGGGACTGGAGCTGAGTCTGAGGGGACTGGAGCTGAGGCAGTGGGGACTGGAGCTGAGGCAGTGGGGACTGGAGCTGAGGCAGTGGGGACTGGAGCTGAGTCTGAGGGGACTGGAGCTGAGGCAGTGGGGACTGGAGCTGAGGCAGTGGGGACTGGAGCTGAGGCAGTGGGGACTGGAGCTGAGGCTGAGGGCACTGGAGCTGAGTCTGAGGGGACTGGAGCTGAGGACTGAGGGGACTGGAGCTGAGTCTGAGGGCACTGGAGCTGAGTCTGAGGGGACTGGAGCTGAGTCTGAGGGGACTGGAGCTGAGTCTGAGGGGACTGGAGCTGAGTCTGAGGGGACTGGAGCTGAGACTGAGGGGACTTTAGCTGAGGCAGGGGGGACTTTAGCTGAGGCAGGGGGGACTGGAGCTGAGACTGAGGGGACTTTAGCTGAGGCAGGGGGGACTGGAGCTGAGACTGAGGGGACTTTAGCTGAGACTGAGGGGACTGGAGCTGAGCTGGAGGCTGGAGTTTGGGGCCTCCTCCAGGGGCTGTTGAATCCTCGGCGCTCTGTTTGGCCCCACTCGGGCCTCGCAGGCCAGGGAGCAGCTGGGTGAGAGGGTCCATGTCAACAGGGCCAGAGGACATCTGAGGGTGGGAAATGGAGAGAGGACAAAAAAACAAATGACCAGGGATTGTCAGGATGAGAGAACGAATACTGTGAAAGGGTAAAGAATGAAAGAATGATGTGCGGTGACAGAAACGGGCCGAGACAAAAGGTCAGAGGCCAGCGAGCTTCAAAGGCCGAAGCTGGTAGCTGAGCAGACGGTCGAGACAAAGCCCACGAAAATCAACACTTAACTTGATTTACAACGTCTGTAAGGCAACCGCAGGAGCAAAGCTCAATGCAAGGGAATCCCAACAGTAAGAGTGCCTTTGTAAATGGCTACCGGGACGCCTAGTTAAATCATTAGGTCGTTGGGAGTTGGGATTCGGGTGTCATGGCAGGGTAACAGAGTGGAACGGCGCAGTCGATCTGGTTGCTCGCTGTTTACACAGTGCGGGTCTGTTGAATGCGTGTTGGTGTGACTCAGCCGCTGCTAATGACTTATTGACTGATCACACCGACTGTACCGTGGAGTCTCTGCTGTTCCTGCGGCTTTCTCGCCGGTTCTCTCCGACGGGGCTTGATTTGGGGCTGGTGCACGTCGAGCTGCTGCACCCTCCCGCCGGTTTGGATGCACCTCCTGGTGCAGCAGAGGGCCCACTGCAGACAACTCCGTCCATGCGCGCTCTCTTCTCCACTTTCACCCTCACTGTCTGCAGGCTGAGAGCTGATGGAGGCGGCAGGTCCCCCAAGTCCTTTGAAAATACATTGCTTTTTCCCGTTAGTTTTCATGGCATCGTGATGAGGACAACGAATATGGAAAGTACTAAGCAAATGCCAATTCTTATTTTTAGTCAAAAGCAAACGAAGCAAAGCACACAACGTATTTAAGGGTCACCTTTTCATCTGTGTCCAGGAGAAAACGGAGTAGTTGATGATCCTGCGGCTCTCTGGAGCTGGACTTGGGAGGCGCTGCGGTCAGAGCCGGCTCCCTCTTGATCTCTTTGTTTCGCCCGTCCTCAGTGGTGGGGGAGGCGTCGTCGGGACTGGTGTCCTGGAGCAGTCGGAGCAGGATCTTATGCCGCTCTGTCAGAGTGCTGTGAGAGGCAGGGCACTGCGGGGCGGGGTGAGGGTTCTGAGGATGAGGTGATGCGGTGCAATGGATCCCGTTGTTGCTAGTTTCAACTCCTGGCCCATTGTCTTCCAGGAGCAGATCGAGTCTGAGATTACCCAGCTGGGAGGCCGAAGGAAAAGGTGCTTTAACAGAGTCTACTCCCCCTCCTTCTCTTCCCTCGGGCATTTGAGTAGATGGGCCGGTGGATATACTGACTTGTCTCTGAAGGACCGGAGAGGACAGGGAGAAGGACCCCGATGACCCACCGCCGGCCCCGCTACTACTACTAGTACTACTACTACTACTATCCCCGCCAGACTGCTGCCTACTGAGGCAGCCTCCACTACTTAGTTCCATGGCCGGGGAGTGGAGACCTGGTGTGGAAGCAGAGAAGGGGTTCCCGGGCACCCGAGGGCTTCCACCTGACCCAGGACTGGCTCGTGGCACCTTGGGTGACGTAAAAGAGGTAGGGGTTGGTGTGAGTGGGCTGCTCAAAACAGAGGGGCTGTTGGCCCGCTGGGGAAAGGTCCGATTGGGCGTCAGGTAGCCCCCAGGTGTGGCTGGATTGTGTCCGTGGTGGGAGGTGTTGGTGTTGTTAGGGTCCGAGGTGGAGAGGCCTGCTCCCTGGGTCCAGTTGCTGCCGGGAGGGAGGGAAGGCGAGCGGGAGGGAGTTTGGGTAAGGCTGCCAGGGGTCGGTGGAAGGCCGGGGTTAGTGTTTTCCTGAGAGCTAGCAGTGTTGTGTTCCCTGCAAGCAAACACACGATTACTGTGGCTTTGTGGTGGAGGGAAAAGCGCGACATGGATCTTCTACCGAAGGGATCGTACCTGTCAATAGTGTGAATGCCCATAATGAAGGGCTGAACATCAGGGTTGGGGGGGCAGCAGAACTTGCAGCGGGTCTGAGCGCTGAGCGGGGTGCCATCGCTTAACGTGAAGCGGTACAATGGGCTTATGGCGGTGCCGTGGGTCATCACTGATGGGGTTACCGACAGAGGCACACACGGAACAAGAGACAGATCCAGACAGGGTTCAGACGTTCGCCCACATCCCACATTCGTTTTCTTCTTTCTTTTCCAGTTAACTCTGGATTGGATCACTGACACGATGTAAACATGTAAAAGCTGCAACTGTTGCTGTAAGCAACACAATTGGATATTGTTGCATGAAGGTAATTGATGGTTGAGAAGTACGGTGGCAACCTGTTAGTTATTGTGGTGATAAGACAGCCTATGGTTTAAAAATATTTGTGAGGAACCACTCGCGAAAGAAAGCAGAAAATAGATAGTTTGCTTATAACGATGAATCATTTTTGCTTATTTTCGCAAACAATAATACTTTTCTTCTCCCAATATAAAACTAATGTGCACTGTGAAAGGCTCTGTGGTTGAAGTAAATCAATAATGCCAGGTCCACCAAAATAAACTGCTGATCCTGAGCTCGGTCCATGCCACTGCAGCCCAGGCATATGAACAGTGCCCGCCTCTCTTTATGCCGTTTATCTGCGTGCACAGCTGCTGGCCAAAAACTCACCCGATGCGATCCCTTAGTGAGGCAAAAGGCAGACAAATTGGCAGCGAGCTAGCAGGTAGTGAGGCATTCTTTTTTTAAATTCATGAAAATGTTTGTTAAGGCGCTCGTCTCCGTGACAAAATAAAAACAGCAATAACAAACATCCGCTTTAAGTGGTCAAGTGGACGAGGACCCATGTGATCAATATAGGCAGTTTCCACTGTAGTTGCTGACACTATAGTTACCATAGCGAAGCCGGTAGCGATTCTGTCAATGATTTCGAGGAGTGATGCCGAACAAATCGATCGCGGCTACTCACCCTCATGCAGCAGCTTCTTGGCGTGGGAGGGCTCTTTGCCCTGAGTCTGAAAGAAAGCATAGATGCACTTCCTGACAAGGTCCTCCCAGCCGGGCCGGCCTGTCGCTCGCAAAGCACTCGTTTCTATGGAGATGATCTTCCCTGGAGGAGAGCACCACACACACGGTCAGTCTTTACCGTCTATGCACACATTTCCACCTCGGCCGTATTCTGGGACGAGAAGAGGTGGAATCTGTGTTCACAATGTAATGTAATGGTGCTCAAACAGCTGCTCCCAGATTTAGAAACTCTTAATGTGAAGATTATCAGCCTGGATGACTTTTTTAACTTTCTGATGCAAAAGTTCAAAGACATATACTAAAGGAATGCACTCCTGCTTTGTCTTCTGTCATGTTTTCTAGTTTAGCAACGGGGTCACAAATACGGTTCCTTGTGCAACTCAGCTTTGTATAATGACAATTCATTGTCCTGGCCTCCTTACCTGTGGGGTCCTGCTTTGTGATGAACGACTCGGTGCTGAAAGGCTGGGCGCGCGGTATCCGACAGGCAATACAGATCAGGCAGCTCTGCAGGTCTGAGGAAAGAAAGATGTTGGGATTCATCATCCACACAAGGGTATATGGACGCAGAGTGCATGTCTGCAATACACCAGGGCCAGGCCGTAACTCAAGGAAAACAAGCAGACAGAGCTCAACAACAGAATCTGCAATGCAGGAACCACATTGTACTTTTCATCAAGGCCATCGCACCAACAACTCTCCACCAAAAAGATACTAATGTCCTGCAAGAATCTTACCGCAGGTCACACGGTGTGATAATGATACATGGTTTTAACTCACTGAAATTGTGTTTACTACAAAAGGAGGAGTTATATCTATATTTGTATATGTATATTCTCTCTAATAAGCACAAAGTATTTATATCACTATTTCTTTAAATAGGCCCTCACAGAAAGAAGGTGAAACCACAGCGCAAGCAGGATAAAGATATCATGTTGTAATCAGTGTCTTAAGACTGAGGTCTGTACTCGCTATGTGTGTGTGTGTGTGTGTGTGTGTGTGTGTTTGCATGTACCCTCTGCCTCCTCCTGCATGCTGCGTGGTTGGGACACGGTGAAACACTGCATGATCTCATATTGCTGCCGAGCCTCCGGATTTTCAGAATCCAGCTCGTCCGGCGGCCTCTTCAGCATGCGGCAGTTGAAGGTGTGGCTGTTCCTTCGGCCCGCCTCCTGTGGCCGCTGCACGCCGTTTACTGGAAAGAAAAGGACAATGAACGAAAAAGTTTAAAGTCAATGCTTTTATGAGCTGGCCACCGTTTGACTCGCTGATCGCTGTATTGCGGCAGCAGATGCAGAAAGAGGGACAGAAAAGGAAGAAGAAAACTACTTTCAAGGAAACCTGAACTCAGGCATCAGCACTGTAAATGCTTTTTGAGGAAGAAGACAGAATAAACTACTTCATGTGATATCTTGCTATAAATCAAGTAGACAAGTACGTCTTTTTATTTGTCCCTTGATTTCACTGAAGAAAAAAATAAACCTGTGCGGTCTGGGGTCCATTTCACGTGAGATAATCTCCCCTAGCGCTTTCTTCCTGCAATACCCTGTGACACTCGTAGTAAATAAATTGTGAAATGCGCTGCTGCCACGATTCGAACAGCATCCAAACAAAGCTCCCAAATGGCTTCTGTACAATGGGCACCTGTTGCATCGTAAAGCCCACTGAGCTCCACACGGCTCCGTCTCCTCGCGTCTCATTTTCAGATGTTTTTTCTTTTTTTCTTCTGAGACTACTGGAAGATGCCAGTTTTGCTAAATGTGTAATCACTCCTGGATCAAACTGGATGCAAAAGATTTGCTGGTTTCAAACAATGTTCTGAAAAGTGTTTTTTCCTTCATTTTTCCCATTCACATCTTTCTTCTGGGGTTTATTATGGGCCCCTATAATCACACCCAGATGTACTGCAAGACCCTCCTGTAAGAGTAATTTGTGTGTATCCTTGAGGTGGCTTAACTGCTGTTTGTATCTAGCTTCCCTATTAAAAGTGGGTTTTAAAGGTCTCCCTTTTCAAGAAGGCGAGCAGTAGCGACTGGAACAACATTAAAAGGGATTACAAGATTACAGCTGAAAACTACAACTGCTCAACCTCGCCGC
The DNA here is from genome assembly GCA_021346845.1 of Apeltes quadracus. NCBI lineage: Eukaryota > Metazoa > Chordata > Actinopteri > Perciformes > Gasterosteidae > Apeltes > Apeltes quadracus. The sequence goes on along the minus strand of CM037934.1, from coordinate 5,811,196 downwards.
TTACTGCACTCCTTCTATCTGTTGTTCTCATGCAACACCACAGAGGCCTCCTCCATTTTACTCAGCACAGCTTCCCAAGGTTGCGGCTAAAAATTAAAACAACATTATCACAGGGAAGAAAGACAGTGTTTCACTCCTCCCTCGCTCCTTAAAACTCACCCACACATTCCTTCTCCGCTTGACACTGTTTTCTTCACCCTCGTACACTTTTTCAGCTTTGTAAAGAGCATTTAAATCAGAATTTATTGAAACTGTCCACAGTTTATCACACGGCCTTAGTTCACGCCTCTTCAAATGTGCTTTTGCTGCAGTATTTTCCATCAATAAAACAAGTTAATTATACGTATTAAGTACTATGTTTGAATTAGGCTGCCAACGCTGATCTCCTTTATGGGTTTAATCAGCATTGAAACTGTCAAATAGATAAATGAAAACGCTGTTAGCATATAGATACAGCATGTTGGCGCGATGATATAACGCGGTAAACAGCAGACGGGTGCTTACAGAGTCAAAGCCCAGAACTGCCGCCTCACTCACCTAAGCTTTTGGGCAGCAGATTGCGAACAAATTCGTTGTGGTCTCCCACGTGGAGCATGCTGTACACGCTGGAGGTCATCAGCTCCCCCTGGGCGTATCCCAGGTAGCTCGTCACGTTCTCCGACACAAAGACCATGCGGCCCTCCCGGTTGACGACAAAGAAGAACCCATCGAGGGCCTGAAATGAGGAGAGGGAGTTTAAAAAAAAAAAAAAAAACAATACCAGACTGTGTGTGTGTGTGTGTGTGTGTGTGTCGAGTTGAAGCAGAAATCCCGGCGGCGTTTGGCGTTGGTGAGGAAACATGCGATTCACCTCAAGCAGCATGGGCCCCAGCGCCTCTTTCTCCACCAGCCCCTGGCTACTGGAGGAGATGTCGCTCTTCTGGACCTCATCATCTGGAGACACAAGAGCTGCATTCTCTATCGGGGGGGGCAAAGGATAAAGCAAATCAGAAAAGCTTCATGTGGACAAAAAAAATACAGTCAATAGCAAATTAAATCAAATCTCAAGCCCCTAAACGTCGTCGGGGCAGAATATTTGGTGAAGCCTTTCACAAACCGACCCAGTGTGTGTGTCCTCACCCTGCTCACGCCGCTTCATCTGCTGGATTTGGTCCACGGTGCTCTTGAGGATGTGGCACTTGTCGGGCTTGGAACTGAGACTGGCAATGTCGCCCATGTTGGACGACAGCAGCTCCGCCAGCTCCTCGATGTAGCGGCACTCCAGCTCCCGTCTCCGCTTCTCCACACTGCACAGAAAATGCACCACGTTGGCTCGACTGGGACAGAAAAACGATAACCCCCGGGTCACGGCTCTCCTGCGGCGAAGAGGCGCAAGAGGAGTCATGTGATTGGGACACTTTCAATGCACGATTCCTTAAGAAATTGGCGCCATGATAATGTACTCCGAGGAACATTCGTTCTTTACTGGTACCAACCGATGTGAATGTAGTAGAGGCACTGCTCCTCAATCATCTCTGAGCAGCTATTTATTGGCCAACTTCCACAGGCCTTAGGCTAAAAACATGAGAGTTCTAGTCGGACAAAACGAGATCTGAACCAGTCATCTTACCCATTGTACATCCGGGGAATGTACAACGCCGCTGTCTACTGTGAATCCATGGAGCGTAGAGAGGAAAAGCACTTTGTTTATTTTCCAAACAACAGGTGGTTCGAATGATCAGTTTAAGTAATGTCACAATGTGCTGTGGTTTTTCAACCCGCTCCAAATGATTCGTTGCCGTGAAAAAAAAAAAAAAAAGTTGCCACAAGTCACCGACACAACAGAAACATGGCCACTCAAATCTGCTTTAATGCGAGCGTCTTAAGCGTCCACTGCTTACCCCTATTCTCCTGACTCAATAACATACTGCAAAACCGCCGGATTACTGCTAGGTATGTGGTAAACATGGAAAAGGGAATGCGTGTGTGTATGTTGGACTGTGTGTGTGTGTGTGAGAGAGAGAGAGAGAGAGAGAGAGACGAACAACAGGAAAAGTAGGTCAGTGCATCGGCCTGCCAGAGCACACGGGCGTGGTGACGGAGGGAGGGGGAGTGAAGGGGGGAAATGCGCAGGTCAGTGGCTGCGTGGAGCTGCGGTGGAAACGTGAGCCGGGCTGTTACCTCGGCTTACATCAGCTACGGGGCCTTATAGACTCCTTAAGGACCGCGTGAGCCGCCCTGAGACCTGACCTCCACCCGAAAACCTCATCCCCCCGACTCAAGCCTTTTATTGATCCACAGCATCTTAACTCGCTCTCGGTGGTTGAGGAAGCCTTTAGATCCACACCCATGAATACTGGAAAAAACGGTTAGTACCAAAGTAGAAAAGGCGACATTTCTTACGACGTCTGGGGAGCTGATGTCTTGGAATGCACACGTTTCTTTTCATTATCGAACAAGAAGGTGTGTCCCTTCATTTAACAGTGTCCAAAAATAACCTTTTCACTCACCAGCCATGGAGGGGAGGGGGGGGGGAGAAAAAGTAAATCTATTGGCCAAGCATCTTTATTACCTGCCAAAATAATAAGGTGCCTTTTCTCATCATTTCATTGTGATAATATATGATTGAGTTTAACAAAAAGTGATTTTGAAGCCAATTAGCGCCGGCGATCAGCAGACTGGTGGAAAGCGATTTAGGGGAGCAGCTGTGAGCCTCTTTGCTAAAAAGTGCTTATACTTTTTGCCCCGTCTAAGAATGCGTGCTGCGCGTGTTTGAAAGTTCATTCGTGGAGACTCTCGGTAGTTTCGTAATGACAAACCCTAAATTAAAAATTGAATCCATGTTAGGAGTGGTATTTGCGCTCTTTGCCGGGCGATGTTTACAGGAGCCCGGCAGTAAGAGGAGGAGACGTGTCTGCATCTTTACCTTTGCCCCGATGTGTCGCATGGTGAGCCCTTCCTCTTGCGGGATTCTGGCGTGGCAGGGTCCGGGGGGTTTTCCCCTACTGCGCTCATTTTCAGCTTTAACTGACCTGTAGAGGGAGAAGAGGTGGCAAAGCGAGGGAAAGGTCATTAAGCAATTTCACCCCCAAAAATAAATATGTTGATGGAACTGTACATCAGTCATAGGAGCCGTTACTGCCCCGCAGAATAACACAACTGCATTTGTTATATGGCGTATTGTCCGTGTTGAGGTTTAAAACATTCCCTTTGGTTTTAAAACATATGAACTTTGGTTTGAGGTCAGCGCTCAGCAGAACAAAACAGAGAGGAAAAGATGACCGTTTTTCTCTTTTAGGGCTGTAACCCGCTGCACATTGACCGCAACGTTAAAACATCTAGGAGAAGGACACAAACACAGTCAACACTTTCAGAAAAGTTCCCATGGATGAAAAAGGAAAGAAACTGAAATGTGAGGATTGACGCACTAATAGGCTTTTCAAAAAAACGAACCACTGTGATTCATGAGAAGTCTTCCACATGCAAACAGTGACTGGCTGTAGTAATGGACAGGAGGAACTCCTATTGTTTATTGGGGCTGTACCAAATAGTTTATAGCTTCTTGCATAACATGGTATTGCCTATTATATTCTGTGTGCTTGACCCAGTTATTTCAGCAGTTGTAGATTAAGATTAGATTTGACTAATATTACGCTAAAATAGTGTGCCTGATTCATTGTTGTTGGCAAACTGTTCTTCAGCACACACCTGTATTAAGAAGAGAATGTAGCAGCAGTTTGACCGCACCACGGGTCACATGATCATCTAATATTTTCTCTCCTTTCTTTAGGGTGGTGACATTGTAAAAATATGACAATCAACATATGAAGCTTCTTTTGAAAGCCTCCCGAGAAGCTCGCAGTGTAAAGAAGTGACATTCAGGTTCAGCGCTTTGCGCTTGTTCTTACGGTAAATTCCATTACTGATGATTCACACTGTAGTTTGCAGTGATGTAGTTGTAGAATTGCTCTACATTAACAAAAAGCCATGGTAATATTGTGTCATATTCCTTTTTAGTCTCCCTTAATGGGCTTGTTCCTGTTATCTTTATCTGCCAATTCTTCCGTCTGCAGCTCTGTTGCGGCATCAGGGACGTAACCATGGCAACAGGCAACGCAGCAACATTTGACAAAGCACACCGTGTGAAGAGGGAGAGTTAACAGGGTTCTCGCATATTCCATTAGGTTGAATATGATAAAATGATAAAACCCTTTTAATGGCATCAACATCCAATTTAAAACCAATGTAGTAACAATAATGCACACAAAATCCGCAAAAAGCAGTAAGGTATGTGAATTTCTGTCATGTATAGCAAACTGTAGAGACAGGCGGGCTTAAGTATTTTATAATTAGCCTGTTGTTGAAAAAACTGTGGACTCATTTTTATCTAAATAACAATCCATAAATCATGGACATACACAAACTACAGACACAAACAAAGTGCTTCATGTTCAGGGGTTAACGTAAAAAAAGCGGCCATTGCGGCGGAGTCGGCTGCTGCCGCGGGGCCGATCACATGACGCTGATCGCTGCAGACGACCCGCTCCACATAAACGGAAATACAAATTAGCTTAGGTTCTGAGGAACTGAGTTCAGCATCGCCTTGGATCACAGCTGAAACTGTACATTAGCGCCTCACCGAACCAGCAGGAAGCACCATGCATTATGCATCTCAGGAAACCAGACCAACAGCTGCTGCATGTTTGGACTTTCCAGGCTGCGTTGATCCACGGGAGCGTTTTAGTTGATCGCAGCAGGAAATAAAGTTCATATTCAGCGACATTTCCATTAAACCAGTGGGCGCTTTGCCACAGTAAGTGGCGAAAAAAAAATGTGATTCGCTATTCAGCAATACCGGTCGTACAAGGTGTCCTGGGGCTGCAGACCTGGATTGGCGTTAAATTAGCCCTGATGGACACACCTGGGTTCATGTGGTGCTTTATTGACAAAGCTGTCAATACTTTTCTTGCCCAATGCGTCAAACGCTGTGGGGTTATAAAATATTAAAAAAAAACGTACAAAATAAATGATTACCATTATATTTCATGACGCCAGCTGACCTCATTTTCTTCATGTAGCGTGCAGAGGAAGCAGTTCATTTCCCAGCAGCAGCGACGGGGAAACCGGGCTGAGAGGAGTGTGCGTGCGCTCGATGAGCCCGCCGTTCGTGCGGCACGTTCCCCCTTCCAGCCATTACTTTGCTCGCCACATCACGGCCTCGACCCTCTCGGAAGGGGTAATCATGAGCTCACGTGGTGGGGCAGAGTGGGAGGGCGATCGCTTCGTTTGAACAGTAGTCAGATTTATGAATAATCATTTTGTCTGACTTCCATCGCCAGCTGCATGTTGATTGTGCTTCCAGTGATGTGGCGGTCCGGCCGCCCTCTCACCTCATTCACACAGTGGTCCTTTGTGTGTCTTGGCTGGGATCGGGCAGCTATCTGATCTCTGCAACTGCATCCAAGAAGCTTGTTTTAAGCTCCATAGACGAGGCTCCGCGTGGTACGCCGCTGATGCCTGGCTGAGCTTCTAAATCCTTACTCGCCATCCGGCAGCGCGAGGTCCCCTCATGGTGCCCCGTTACTTTTAATATTCATATTTCGGCCAAGCGTCATGGTTATGTGAAAGGAATCACACCTCCACATTTTGAAAAACAGATGTTAGATGGCACAGCCAACACTGCATTAATAACCTTTAAAATAATCAGGAAGGTCGTTTGCACCTCCTCCTGCATCATATCTTAGCTTATTGAAGTGCCATCGTAACAGCAAGTGAAGCTACCGAAAAGAAACGTTGACTCCTTTTTGTGCAAATGTTCTTGACACAAAGGGCTTTCTCTCCACAGCCAAAGAGTGAAGTTAAAACGCAGCCTCGGTTGGAAATGATTTGACTGCGTGCACATTGATGTGTTGAGAAATTCTCTCCATGATCTGAACTAACGCAGGTCGAGCCGCCGCTGCCGGAGGCACGTTTATTCAGATAGATGCTGCGCACAAGTCCTGATTGGGCCGGCTACACTACGACAAACAACAACCAACAAAACAATGAATAACCACCCTCCCTCTCACCAATGGCGCCGTTTAAAACGGAGGCGTTCACTTTAACGGTTCTGCATTGGCTTCACCGTGACACGTCATGTTGTGCAATCCGAGCAGCGAGTCTTTGATAGTAAATGAATCGGTTGTGTCAGCAGTGGAAAGTACGCCCATCACAATTAGGGCTGCAACTGCCGTTTCAGTTATCCATTCATTAGTATCAATTTTTTTAATCCTTAAAAAAAGTCAGAAAATACCCTCAAAAAATTAAAATACCAACCCCAAAACACGAGTCGAGGCCTTCATATTGCTGTGATAAAACACCCAGAGAGGTACAATTTCCTGTATTGTTCAGAAGTGTATTGTACAAATGATGTGGACCTTCTGCTTGAACAAAAGGCCACAATGAGCCATAATGGCTGAAGGGGAGTCCAATGTGTCCCCTTCAATTATCGAACCGTCAAAACCCCAAAATATTAAATCCACTGGAATAGAAACGCAAACACAACAACTGATTATTAACAAAGCTGAAACTCTTCTTTCAAATAAAGGTGAACTAGTATCAAATTCCGTTTTTTCTCGACTTAACAAAATACGTCCTACAGCTGCCTTCAAATTAAAAAGACGGGCGAAGGCACGGCAACGGCTAACCTCTCCCTATAAAAGCAGATCTGCATTCTGTTAGGAAACAAATAAATGGCTATAAGAGACGCAGCCCGCCTGTTTACACCCAAATCCAGGATGTTTGCCAAAAGTAAGGAATTACCTTGAACTGCAACGGCATACAAGAAAAATGTGTAACCTAAATGTTAAAAGTATTTACATTACTCCATAAATGGGGCGGGGGCTGCTTTCTGGGAACAAAAGAAAACGTACCCTCTAAATCCTTGGAATAGTAAGAATTAGGATTCCTTTTTTTAAATAACATGACTGTATGAGGTCATTGGTTTGCACAGGGGTTTCTTCCTTGGTCACATCTTTCACGGAGGATTTCAGATCTCAGACAGGTTAATTCACACGTGACTGTTCATCACTCGTTGAACTCCTCCGTGTGATTTGAAGTGTTAAAGTGGGAGAGTGCTGGCGCGTGTCCTCATTTCAACTGGTGTAATGCTTCTGAGGGTGAGTCAGACGAGCTGGGATGTTCAGCGCCATGCAGCCGGTTTGGGGCCTCAGGTCTGATAAAGCACGAAGGCCAGTGAGAGAGTAATGATCTCCTACATTACATGTCATTTAGCTGACGCTTTTATCCACAGCGACTTACAGCTGGGGGCTTTGCTTCCATGCGCCACAAATGCAGCCAGTTATGCACTCGGTTTCGAGTACTGAATACAAATAATAAACCTTTCAACCCAGGGTCTTTCATTCAAACTAGTTTTATGACTATTGATGCGGTCCAAAAACTGTAGCAACTTCAATTTGCTCTGCAAATCATACTCAGGGAAAACATAACGGTAGACAGCTAAACCTCAAAACGCCAATAAAAGTCTTTTTTCTTTTTTTTATGCAAAACCCAAACTGCCAAATACACAAATAAATCTTAATAGAAATGATTCCAAAGACTGAGGGTTGAAACATTTGCAAAAAAGGCTTACAATACTTCCTTTATACACGGAAAAAGAGATATATTGACGCACAGTGAAGATATTAAACTATAGTGACCCATCACTATAATTACTACAACCACTAAAATAAAATGATCAAGAACATAATAATCTTTGATAATAGACTCATATTTGCTGTTTGAAGCCTCTCAAATGGGACCATGTGCTGCTCTTCTCTATGGTATTAATATCTAAATGAATGGATTCATTATCTTAACTAAATGATGTGAGAATATGTTGCCTGCTATTTTTCACCCTCACATTTGTCGACTAGACGCATCATGGAAACGGAACAAAAGATCAGTACAATCGTTAGTTCTGACCCCATAAGACCGAGTGCAAAACAAGCCTAGAACAGGTCCAGGCACACAGGCATCCAGTCCGCGGCTTATTTGCAATGAACAATGAAGTCGCTACTTTGCTTTGCTTCTTGGGATGCTGAACGTTGACCTCTGCTCCGCTGCAACCCCACAAGCGTGGCCTTAAGCCTGGCTGAGGCACTCGGTGAAGTCAATACCGTGGTAATGGCATTCCTGGAATATTCAGTGGAAAAGACGAGGACCAGAAACGCACGCACGCACGCGCCCACCCCCACACACACACACACACACACACACACACACACACACACACACACACACACACACACACACACACACACACACACACACACACACACATACACACACATACACACACACACATACACACACACACACACACACACACACACACACACACACACACACACACACAGAGGTCACGCAGGATCCACCTGCAGCTCAAAGCCGAGACGCACTGCGGCGGCGTTTACTTACCTGATCTAGGGCTCCAGTGGGCGAGTCATGTGGTTGGCCTTGTCCAGGGCTCGGAGCAAAGATAAAAGGGAGGAAGCGGGGTTGTGGGGGCGGGGGGGGGGGGGAGGGAGGGGCGTGTGCGCGCTGAGATCTTAGCCGCGGGGCGACGAAGAGGCGGTGGTGCTGGACCTATGTCTCCACGGCCGCTCGGTCACGTGGCAACATCTCAGGTGCAGGGAGAAGAAGCCCGTCGGCCTCCGACTAGAGGAAGAGAGAACGACTCAAGTAAGCGATAAAATAAATCTGAAACTGAATGCATAATACACGCTAATTTGTTGCGGAAAAGTGGATAATTGCAACAATCCCGGCGGAGCTTTTTGTGGCAAAACAGGGACAGCGCAGACGTTTTTTCTCCAGCCATGAACCATTTCAGAAAGATAAACGAGTCTCTCTGCTGCCTGGACGACGACGTCTCATGAACAGACCGTCCGCCCAAAGGTGACGGTGAAGATTGTTTCTAATCACCTTTTTATCAAGGTGAAGAAAAAAAGATGTAGTGTTAAGGAGGCGGTTCAGAATCCCAACTTTCCCATTTCTCACAATCGGAGAAATGAAATGATGCAATAATGAAGCTCCGCAGCGCCAGGTATTTCATCATCATCAACATCATCATCATCATCAAACTGGGGCACAGAATACAAAAGGTGTTGTGTCACACACATGTTGCTCCACTTAAGGCGACATTCTTTTGTGTCGTGGATGATGCCGGCTAATTGCTGGTCACGGCCCGGCGCAGCTTGCTTTCTTTGAGGGAACGTCATTCGATACTTGTTTAAGATGACAGAGCCTTTGAGCAAACAAGAGTGACGCACAACCAAGTTCACCTTTTGGTGTCAGCCGGTGGGTTTGCTGTGGGTTTAACGCCTGTGGGAGTGGGAGGAGTAAGTAAACCCGGCACGCCTTGGAATGTCCAGGATGGACATTTTAACATTTTAGCTTCTCACTAAAGCTCGTATACAAAATGCTTCCGATCCTAGAATGAGCAACACAGGAGTGCTGCCCATCCTATGTTCATTTTAAATAAGCACACAATGCTTAAGCTCAAGTAGGGGAACAAAACTGTCAACAGCGGTGCAAGCAATAATTATCAATGACGGGTTCATGTCAGAATATTGAACAATAAGTCAAGAGTGTCGCCATCGCCAGCGTTGAGGAAGCATTTGGTCTTACCAGTAAGCTATTTATACTTTTTCAGTATTTCGCGGACCGGTCTTGAAGGTGTGGCAGATAAACATGACATGAATAACAGGGCCACAAGGGTGGGGGCGGGGGTAGAGTTGCATGCGCTTTCTGTCAGCGTGCTCACCTGTGTGTGCGCCGTTGCAATGAAACATTTACGGTCCCTGAATTGGGCTCGTGACCCCAGGAAGCGCGCTCTTACATGCTTTGGTTCGTGGGAAAAAGCTGTAAGGCGAGCAAACCGGCTTCTTCACACGAATGGTCCTAACCAATAATCTCCAGTGCGGAGTTCTTGCTCCCTGAAAAACAGGTTTGCAGCATCCTTGCAGCATGCCAAGTCTCACAACCACTGCACCTAAACAGCCACTCACAAGATGGTCCTTTGCGCACACACACACCCTCGCACAGCTGTTGCCGGACGCTCACACACACATTTTCCAGCAGTTCTTTAATTAGAGCGAAGCTACAATAAATAAATAAATCTCTATTGAACCCTGCGCCTATCAGACACCTGCTTTTACACAGGTGTTCATAAAAGGTACCATAACTACTACCTAGGACGAGCAGATGTGAACGGGCGGAACGCCGCTGTGGAAACACCTGTTGCAGGAAAATAATGTCTGGTGTTCATTTTACATGTAAATAAACGGCACCAACATTTGAGTCCATCGCGCTGTCCTCTTGTCTTTGTCAAAAGTGGAGGCGAGGCTCGGGCAGCGTATCCACACGCACGCACGCACACAAAGCGCGGACACCGACACAGGAAAAGAATGCGCGAACCCAATGTGTTCTTTTCCGTGACATCTACAGCCGAGCCAATTAGGATAAACAAAGCCGGGGAGGCGGGGCTTCAGTCAAACACTTTCGCCAGTGCTTAATGTTCACGTCAGCTTTTTATGCTTCACGTCCGATTTTCCATTTGACCTCTCACTTCTATTTCTGCCACGAGCAGACGAGCCAATTGCATTGCAAAAACGAGTATAGCAGAAGAAATCCATCAAGGCACGAAGGATCTGCCAAGACCCTGAAGCTGCACAATGCGGAAAACAGCATCTCGTCAATGTGTAGCGGGGAGCTGGATTTCAATTGCACATTAGTGTTATCTGTGTTTAAGTACCTTTCAGGTGGGATGAGGAAGGAGGGGGCGGGGGGGGGGGGCAAGGTGATCAATGTTTTGGTGTTGCAGCTCTTCCTGATCATTTTTCACGTAGCCTTGATCAGAGAAAGATTCTTCACCCTGGCATCACACTATAGAAAATGAATACATGTAAACGTTGAATTTGAAATACACTTCCCACTGAAAGGAAAACCATGACACGAAGGCAATCCCCTTCATGACCGGTACTTGCCTTTTCAAACTGTTGGGAGAAATAATCCTTTATAATAAGACATGTCTACAGTTAACGAGATCATTCGTCTTCTAACCGCGATATTAGATTTTGTCTATTTGAATCTCTGGCGTCCTCTCAATCCCCCTAGTCCTTGGGACGAAAACACACGCATGGGGGGGGATTTGAACCCACTGTTGTACACAAACGCCTTTGAGGGTAAGCCAAATGTGATTTCAAATTAAGAAAACTGGAGCTCTAGGCCCCTTCACCTGCTTTATTCGTTAGGTAATAAAGGCTCGTAACACAATAACAAATGAGTGAGTGCTTCTGCCTGCAGTTTGCACTGCAACGTGTGGATGTATATCAACGACCACCTATTTAAAAGCCAGGCACATAAACGCCTTCAAGCTCCACTTCTCAAGAGGTGTTAACACCGCTGTAAGTTCATTCCACACTGATCACTTCCCATCCTAGCAGAGGTACCAGAAGCCGCTCAACTTCCTTCGCATTAACTCGATGGCGTCCCTCTGGGCACCGATCAGCGGAGGATTGTGTCCCTAAAAGGTAAAAGTTCTTTCCATCGCTCATTTTAACTTTAACTTCTCAGTTAAAGGCAACACTATCGTTGCCCTCTTCAGAAGCGCCGCTCTTCTCCTGTTGGCATGTTGTCACCTCCCTTGAGGGACGAACCCGTCCGAGAGCGGAAAACGAAGAGATCATCGCTATTTCGCTCTAAGCCGCTTGATCGGCCGGTGCATTGATTCTGATCCGCAATCTATTCAACACTCACTTCCCCGCTTCCTTGCCTGCTCTTCAAGCACGTCAACAACCCGTTGATGCCGGGGCACAGCGGGGGCACAGCGAGGGGTTTTCGGTGCAAAGCGCCGGGAAGCCGATGAGGTCGGCCGAGGGGTCCTGCAGGGCGGAGAGCGGCTCGTTGATCGCAGCTTGTAATGAAACTGTGTCGGCTCCGCCTCGGCCGTAGATCATTTACGGGAAAAACACGAGATTATAGACTCAAGGGAAATGGGAACCGTGCAGGTTTTCCTATTATTGGTTTCCCCAAATAATGCTGATCGGAGCACCCGCAATCAAAGGTGGTCTGAAAATAAACAGAAGTGTTCATTATAAGTAAATGCTCCAATTTCTGATACTTTTACTTCTCGCGCACAAATTTCTGAAAAGGCACATGCATGAAAGCAGAAACGCAGCCGGCGCCACCGCCTCTACTTCACGCTGAATCCGTGTTTTTCTTTCAGTTGGTGTGCACGTTGAAAGAGTGTGTACAGGGGCCAGCGGGGGCAAAGTTTAGGTTCACATCTCAGTGATAAACAGGCCTGTTCAGAGCGGCCTGAATGCTTCCTCTGCAAACACGCGCTCGCACAACGTGCGTCTCACTGGGCTTCATCGGGACGCGCAACATTACAGCTTACGCTACAGATCCGACTAGTACAACACAAGTGAGAAAAAGTGTTAATCCGGGAGATCCGCAGGGATCGCGAATCAACCGCAGTTCCACTACACCACCATTTGTTATTATTCTAACACACCTGAGGGACTCGCGCGCAGAAGACGAGAGACGATGCCAACAAAGTCGTCAGGTCACATCTTGTGGGGATCGTCGGCAGACTGGTGACAAGTAGTAAAGTCAAAATAAATCAGATTTATGAAAAGTATTTGAACCGACAGCAGAAACATATTCAGTGTTTGACACGGCGAACATACATCACGCTTATGAAAAGCACATGGTGCGTGCGGACAAAACGCTCTAGGAGGCTTTTGCTTCACGTTTGCTCTAAAAACCGGAAATTGTTAAAAGTTGTTTACAGGTTTTTTTCCAATCTTAAATACTCTCACACTTTAATTTTTCTATATCAGTGTGCTCTGTAATCAAGGCAAGCTACTGATCATGTGCCGTCGCCGCATCGATTGTGAACAACAGTTCACATTCGCATCAACACCTCCATCGAACATCGACTTATCCATCCAAGAGATTGACATTATTCACAGGAGCGAGACATGCCGTCCGATATTAAATTAGAAAAAAGACGGAGACAAAAACATTAAAGAAAGGCAAGTGACGAACAGTGATGCTGCTTCAGAGCGAGCGAGGTGGAGATTCAGGTTCGTGTCTCACGTCTTGGTGCGGAATATGAAACTGTGCTGCTCTTACAACAGCAAGCTGCGATGTTCGCGCGCAACCATCCCAACAAAGCAAGGGGGCCGGCGAGTGTGATCGGGGAGCCCAAATGATCCATCCAGTCAGTATCGGCCCGGGTGCTCCGACCCGCAGTCACAAACATCACTGTGAGACTTTCACAAGCTGGTTGCAGGTGTCCTTGAGGATTGGGTGGAGAGGGTGGGGTGGCGTGTGAGGAGGCGAGGGAGGGAGGGTGGGGGGGGGGGTTCAAAACAAACAGCAATGGAGACGTCCTCCAGCAGTGGAAGGCTGTGACAGTGGCAGCCGAGCTGCAGCGGTGCCGAGTGCTAAAATGGCTGCTCATTCTCATACAGACACGGTGCGTAGCGAGGTAGCAGAGCTCCCACTCCAGACCGTTCGCCCTCATCCCGGCTGAGGGATGATGATTGGCATGAGTTTGCTTCCTTGGCAGATTCGTGGATCATTTTTTTACTTCATTATTACAATGGTCTTGTTCTGTTGTTTACAGTTGCGGTTGTACTCTGGAGAGCCAGCAGGAGTTGCAAACTTTGAACCAAATAAGTGAGGCCCACACTGACCTCTATATGCCGGCCCTTATCTGGGCTCCATCTCACCCTAAAGAGGCCCCGCTAGAACGCACAGACCTCCGACGCGGAAAACAAGCGCGCAAGACAGACCCTCCACAAATGGACTACCTGCTATCATCTGCCATCAGGCAGAAAGAAGCAGTCGCAACATCATTTAATATAAAATATATATTAAAAGATTTGAATGAAAAAGAAAATATGATTCACAGGACGACACAAAACAAACCTTTACATTGAGGTGAGATAGCTGTAGGGTCTGGATATTCACCTACTATTCATAAATGTAACTTCACCGCTCATCCCCTGAAAGAGCTTTGAGTTGTTGTTGCTGAAGCTGCTTGGCATCACAATTCAGTCGTTGAAATGGGCGCTACTCAAATACACTTTCCTTTGTATTTATGTTTTTTCAGCCTGATTACAAGAGCTTTGTTGGAGGCAGAACTTTTACAGCACACAATCACTTTCAGCAATGGCAAGTATGCTACGAGGAATTTGGCCTTCAGAATTGGTGCGTGACAATAAACGTACAACAAAAGACATCAATTTAAAATGTGAAAAATTGGAACATGGTAAACAAACAAATACAACCGTAAGTCCACACTTCACCCAAAACGTCTCTGGTTGGTGTTCCATCAGTATTCCCACACAAAATGCCAGATCACAGTAATACTGATGCTTTTAAAGCGCTTTTATAACTAAAACTCTGCAGTATGATCGTCTTCTATTATCCACAAGTTTCCTTTTCTACACTTTCTATGCTGCCCAAATCATACCAACACAGCACGTCACATCCCCCCTCCAAGGTGCCTAACGGAGAGATCCATTTGCAGAAAAGGAATGCAATGTTCTTAGGTTTTTATAAAGAAAACACAGCTAAGAGCAACAAAGCCTTGTGATGCCCGGATCACTGCCCCAAACTTCACCTGCAGGTCGACGAAATTCTCTGACACGCTTGTGAAATTGCGGTGGTACCGGCGGTATACTAGCGGTACAGTCCTGCAGAGAGGCAGCCATGTTGATTTCTATGGTTCTATTGCTCCTATGGCGGTGCTATTATGGCAAGGACGGACTTGCCATAACCCCCCAAAAATACGATTACATATATATTTTAGCTTGGTTGAAGCTGTCTGAAACTAATAGTTGGTGCTGCTGTTTAAAGAAATCAAAGCTTTTATCAGAATTTAGTGGCGGTTGGCCAATAGAGTCTAAGGGGCGTCACCCTACCGTGGAGTCAACCTTAAGATTGCCCACAGAAGGTGGGTCTAAGAAGCACTTCAGCCAATTTCTGAATGATTAGAAAGAGTCCATAAATAGACTCCATTAAAAGTGGCTGGAGGAGGATTTCCCAATAAAGACAATAGGGCATTCGGAAAAAGGGGTCAAGAGGTGAGTTCCCCCCTTTTATTCTAAGAATATCCTCACCTCCCACCGCGTGTCCCCGCTCTCCATAAAAATATATATTTTTCCACAACACACGCACCGAAATAACCTCAAACACGCAGAGTAAATTTCCGTCTTCTGCACACAGGCCACGGTGCGCTGGTGCGGTTTGCCGGCGTGCACGATGCGCGTTGCGGGGTCAACCGGACCGAGCTGAGACGACACCTCGGGGCCGATGTTACGTAACCAACAGTCCGGTGTGTTTTTCTCTTGGGGGGGGGGGGGGGGGTGTTAACGTCCCAGCGAGCAACGCCCGCGTCACTGGTGCGGTTTAAAAAGAGATGTTGTTGGTGCACAAATAAAAACAATCGACAATGGAGTCGGGGTGTTTGAGCCCCCCCCCCCCCCCTCCCCGAGCATCTCCTCCGCCGCGGGGGCCGGTGGGGTCGCGACTGCGAGGATGACAGGGGGTCGTTGCGTGTGATCGGCTGTGATTCTGTACTCACCCGTGTTGTCGTCCGCTTGCGAAGAAGGGTCCTGCCCACGAGGTCCTGCTGTCAATTGTCACTTCGGTTGATTAATTCCCAGGCAGTTGGCGAACTTTAGCATACCCGTTAATCGCGTCAGATGTCTATAGTGTTGTTGTTGTTGTTGTTTTTAATCCACGGTTACTTGGGATTCATAATGTCGTGGTAGGGCCATGGCAATCGTGTTGCAAACTCACTAGCAGATTAGCTTGGCAACCGCGGGGAGCAAAGTTGCGTGTTCGCTGGCTCGCTATCAATGTAACGTCAGCTTGTGTTGACAAACAAGCCTGCGTCGCTGAAATCGAGCACACGGCTTGAAGCTAGCTGACGCCAGCCTGCACGCGCGCACGGTTAGCTTAGCCAGCTAACCAGCTCGACAAACCAAACCTTGGTCCGAAAAGCCCCCTTTTTTTCCCGGCGGCGTCCTACTCGTGTCCCCTGGGGTGGCGGACGAACCGTGAGCCACTCGCTTCGGGGTGCTGTCCGCGTTTCTGTGACGGCGCACTGGCGTGAGTTAACCCAAGTTACGGCTTCGGTCTCTGCTCTCCGCCATTTCCAATCTCTCAACACAAACAAACAGCGCTGCTCGTGCCCGCGGGACGTCAATGCGCGTTCACGCCGACGGCATCGGACCGAAGCTTCGGCCGCGTTGACGGATTTGAGACCCGATCGGGACTGTCAGCGACCCGTTTGCGTCGATACCTCACGGAAAGTATGTGCGCGTGTTGAAGACGTGACGGAGATCGAGTTGACTCGCGCGCGCGTTGAGCGACGCGCTGTTCAAACCGCACGGGCCTCCTGCAGCTGTGTTTACGCGCGCGCGCGTGCGTGTCGGCGCATTGTGCAGAATCCATAGTGTCTGGTACATGGTGATGCATTCAGGAGCTGCATGATTTATGAGCGCACGCGGTGTTTATGAGCATTATTCGGGGGCCGCGAGCCGGAAGAGACACGAGTGCAGCGGGAATGCGCAGCGGACCCGCGTTGCAGCCGTGTGGAATTTGGAGAAACCAGAATTCAAATCTGTGATGATTTAATGCCTATTAATTCTTATTTTTTTAGCTACTATTTGTTTAGTGTTGAGTGAATGGGACATTAAGAGAGGATTTCAATCTTAATGTGGGAAATAAATATTTTCTGATAATGGAATTTTTTCTACAACTATATAATCAGGCACTATTGACAAAGAACATACATTAAATAAAAAGCACATACAATTTTCCCTTTCAAGCTCAAATTATGTTGCTGGATCCCGGTAGGTGAACCGATTTAGAGGCTTCCTCGGTCAATACAGCAGTCACTGAGCGATTTACTGCTTAAATAGACTGCATTTACCATCGGCACTGATTGGACCGCCTCATAAAAAGTGGAGAATTCTCCTTTAAAAGAGATTATTGCTAATTATAGCAATAAAAAAAAGGTTTATGCAACACTAAAAGGCCATAAACCCACATTATGCGCTGAAAAATTACAAAAACACAGAGTTTAACACTGCATTAGATAACTTCCACATTATTTGATCCATAATATATATTGATTGCTGCAGCTTTAATTTAACCCCCCCCCCCCCCCCCCCCCCCCCCTCTACGATTTTTGAGACATAACAGCACATTTTCTAGTGTTTATTTTGTCAGGCAGTGCAGCTGGAACCATTACATTTAGAGTTTGATACATTTGAGAAGGAGAGTAGCCTGAGTGCGGGCTAGTCTTTGGGAGGCCTGCTGCTTACACACAAGTAATTACACTGTGTGTAATAAGTAAAGTGTTCACTCACATTCCTTTTGAGAAGTCTTACTTCAAAGTTGAAGGTTACTCATGGACAGCATTTGGATCTTTCGATTCTGATTTATTGTTTGTTTTGCCTTTATTTACTCTTTTTCTGTCAATTGTAATAATTAAAACCCCTTGTAAAAGCATGCCGGAGATGGGTGGTGTAACTCATGAAAAGGTTTCCTCCCAGATTTACTGTGTGTTTGACAGCCGGCTCATCCACAATATGACAATTACCCCCCCAATTAATTTGCTCCTACTGTAATCAGCTGGCTTCATTCCCAGACGCGTTGGGAAGGAAGAAGTCACGGCTGACGTAACAAGGAAACAAACTCCAAAAAATACCCAGCATCGCCTGAGTGAAACAATGAGAAACTTGGCCACAAAACATTCAGGAAGAAGTTCAATTAGCTATTAAGAATGACTTTACATAAACCCAGTCAGCCATCACAGAGTGAAGTCTGAAGGGGAAGCAGCGATAGTGGGAAGAAATCCTGCAGCTAAAACTGCACTCAACTAGAAAGCGCTGGTCAGAAACCCCCCTGGCACATTTGTTATTTATGCAGTTATTCATGCGAAATGTGACGCTTGCGTCAAACGGAGCAGCAGAGGGGCAACTTGACCCAACTGGCCTTTCCTGTTTGTTGGTATTTTGAACGGGTCGCTGCACGGCTGAGACGACTGAAGAAGAATCAGAAACTTTTCATGTTTCACTCACTTTCCCTCTGTGATGATACACACTGACAGGGGGAAATCCAACAGGCCTCAACCACAGCGGCCATTTTTACATACAAAGTTAAAACGCAGGTGTAAATGAAATGCATCAGCATGCGTGATACACCGCGAATAATGTTAATAATCCCACTGGTGTTCAATCGCGTGTCACTTTGGTTGCTGTGAAAAAGGCTTTGTACTAAGTGTATTTGATCTTATACTTCTTTAAATGTTGAATTCTGTAATGACATTAAAATGACATTAGAAGAATCATTTCTTTATTTTTATATAAAAGCATCTGGCCTATCAATTGATACAGGATACATTTTTTCCTGCTAAAGTAAAGGGCTTCTCTTCCACCAAAAAACAGACCATAACATTTTGCAGCATGTTTATGAAAAGAACAAATCTAACTAATAATAAGTTTATTATTAATAATTTAATAATAACTAAATTAATAAGCTGTATGCTTCACTGTGTCAAAGTGACAGGGATCATGCTTTCACATGTATGGTAACATTATTTAACTTTGTAAAACCCAATCCAACAAATAGATACGTAGACAAATCAACCAAATTGTTAATTATTTAAAATAAATAATTGCAATCCTCAATTAACAGGATTTGTGGACAAAATGAATTATGATTCAAGTAATCTATGTTACATTACATGTCATTTAGCTGTCGCTTTTATCCAAAGCAACTCACATTGCTTTTTTTTAACCCATAGTCTTTACATTTCAGCCTGGGGAGCAATCAGGGGTTGGGTGTCTTGCTCAGGGACACTTCGACATGGCACATGGAGCAGACGGGGTTTCAACCACCAACCTTGCGGTGTGGTAAATGAACATAGAATTGAACAGAGTAAATCGATTATTGGACAATTTCTTTTTTATTACATATTATTAAACGAGCAGCGTGTCTTCTTTTTGACAAAGAAAGTCAATCACCCCACAACTTTCACAGTATTTCCTTTTCTTACACTGACCACAGCTGCGGTTTCTAGACCAGTGGACGAATCATTTATCAGCAGAGGCAGACAAATTAAAGGGTTTCAACAACGAAAAGTGATTGACGCCCGAGGGCCAAGTGGATAGAACCTTCTGCTTCCAAACCCGTCAATCACTGAATTAATGGTGGATAAATGTGACACTTCATTAGTAGCTGGCGTTTTTTTTTCCTTTTCATCATTAACAGAGCGACTACTTACCAGACGGTGGAATGAAGAGTGCAGTTACTCCGTTGTTCACACAGGAAGACAATGATTTAAAAACCCTTTAAAGACACTATAATATAATAATAATACAATTGCAAAACAAATGCTACCTTTGAGTGTCTTTTCTACCGCCTGAATAAAGTGGTCGAGAAAAGAACTTCATATTTTCAGAGTTTAATCTTGGACACAACAGGTGTTTGGAGATGGAGATCTTTTAAAAGGTGACATGGTATACTGACATGCACTGTAGCGCACAGTTCGCCGATGTCTTTTTAAGGCATTCATTTGAAGAGTTTGAACTTGCGCATCAGCGGCTGGACTGTCTCTTTCTGACATGGCTTCAGAGCCAAGCAGGTAGGGGATGTTCTCCGGCTGCTCGATCCACAGCTTATGGGCCACGCCGGCCTGTGTGAGAGTCTCTGACAGACCGCAGAGGGCAGCCTCGTCTGGAGCCTGAAAGGAAAACCATTACAGATGGGGATTTAAGATACAAGAACATTACAGTGCTCCACGTGAGGGAATTCATTTTGATACAAAACAGTACGTCTACTCATTTATTCCTGTATATATTGACTAGTTGAATGGTTACAATTCTACTATGTACTATTTGGCAGGCATTTATTAGGGAGGGTTTTATCTTCTGGTAGATTACATTTGGATTTGATTACAATTATATTGACAACACAAATACAATATAATTTGCTTTAACTGAGTTGCTCTAAAGATCAGTTAGATAAGGGATTTGAATCTTTAATGGAGCGATACCATACACCATTATAAATTCCGTCATTTATTAATGGACTTTGTCGTTAGCACATATATAACAGCAACAGGGCCATTCCATTAAAAATATATATATTTATTCTCAATGAGTCCTTTAATTCGGCTATCAGACAGAACTTTATTAAACCATTTAAAGCAGCACTCACCCCCAGCACCACTTTGTGCATGGAGTCCAGCTCGGCGAGGTAGCGCCGCGTGTCCGCGTCCCCGTAGTGCAGGTGGATGGCGGCGGTGGCGGCGTGACACGCCTGAGTTATCACGGCTCCCAGCGGCCAGGACAGCTGGTGGACCAGGTCCGACCGGACGACGACATACTGGACCAACCGGCCAGGAGACCCGGCTCCTGTTGCTGCTGCCATCTTTCAACCCCGGGAACGAACCGGAAGCGAACCCAGCTCCGGGTTTGTTTATCTTCCGGTTCAGCCGATGTGTCGTAAAACGTTACTGCCCTCTGCTGGCCATTGTAATAACTCCACAGAGATCATTTTAGTAAATGGAGGAAATGAATGTTATATATTGTGTTCTAATCTATCTATTAAAATACAAACATATAGATACAAGTGCAACTAACAGAGGAACTTTTAGGACAGAGATTACCCATTTACTTTCTATCTACCGACCTATCTACTTTCATTTACTTAAACAGCTGGGTAAAACACAGCCTTCTGGTGCTGAAGCCTTTTCTTCTATCCTTCTCCTGCTCTTTGGCGACTGGTTTTTCTTCCTCATCACCTTCCTTTAAGCTTTTTCTGCATTTTTTTGCAGCTTTACACCATCTGGGCGTCTCATCAACTTTCTTCTCAATTGTTGATCCTTTTTTCCACCGTGACTGAAACACATGCATAAAAGATCCAATAACAAAGCATGCAAATATGAAAACAGCATTTGGGGAAAGGTTTGTATTGTATATTATATATTTTGACGGTTACAAACACTAGCACTACTGAATATGTTTCAAGCCTCATCATAATATTAATACAAGATTATGTGTCAAACCTGCAATGAAAACAATGACTGGTAGATCCCTGCAATCAACATGGAGAGAGATTTACTCTCTAAAATAATAATAAATACAATAGGTTTCCCTCCGACTGGTCGTAGCAAGGACCCTAATAATAATAATAATAATAATAATAATAGAAAAAGGTACTGATTGTTTTACAGAATTGCAAAGTGACAGCAGTTATATCTCTTTTTAAAATATGTATTTGATATACTTCTGAAAGAAGTGTGGAAGTTCACTGATTTCACCCAAGAGAAATCTATTAAGCTGCAAGTTGAGATTTGAGAGCACCCAAATAGACAAGTGTAAAAAGTAAATACTAACATTACATTTGACATGAGATTTGTATTGTTGGGTCAGAGTTTCTTTTTGGAAGCTTTTTTCTCTTGTTTGTAAGTCTCTGTCTCCTGCTGAGATCGCAGCTGATTGGATCAATACTTTGAGACCAAACTCCCAAACATCCTGCCTTTTCTTAGTGTTTTGTCAGCCTTGTACTATTCGTATAAAATGCTTTGATAGTTGCTCTCGCATTCACACTTATTCTGAAATAATTGTGAAAATAGACTTTTTAGACATTTGGGAACTTCCATGAACTGGCATCCCCTAAAATCCTGAGAAAATAAATGAAAACCTCCAATCCATCCAAAAAAAGGACAACTGTACACAAGTAAATGTCACAATAATTTATTAAGCATACACATTATAATATAAATATAAAATATGCTATTTTTGTTTTTAAAATTGGTGAGACATCATTATATCTGTGTTGAGACAGACGACCATACAAACAGGTTTTAATATTCTACCAAAATCTGCTATGCAGCTGTAACAAACTTGCCATGATGGTGCCGTCCTAAAATCAGAGCCTGTATTCACGGAGCATATCAGAGAAGTGTAACTGATCTGGGATCAGGTTCCATGTAAAGTTTCACCATAAATGAGGAGGCAAGCTGGTCTTAGATCAGCACTCCTAGTCTAAGACGCTGAATGCAGTGGCCCACGTACAGAGAGCGATAGAGAGAGAGCACAATAACCTACCGTATATTTCTTTATATTGATATATTTCTTACAGTAGTCCAACAATGGCAATTAGCAGCATGAAAATACACTCAGTCTTTTTTTCCCTACTTCGAAATAAACCACAAAAATAGGTTAGGAAGTAAAAGAAATGAAAGAAACATCGAACATACTGATGATCATTGTCACTGTACTAAGAGAGAAACTCATCCACAGTGAAACAATCAGAGATAATCAAACAATCGAATCAGATAAGAGTGATGGCGGTTTGACGGTTCCGGATCCGGGTTCAATTCAGCTTCGCCTCAGTCAACGGCAGGAAGCTGACCATCCGGACCTTCTTCTCCACATGAACGCCAGCGAGCCATCCTCAAACCAGGACTCGCAGCATCAGCTGACTGAGCCCAAGGTGAATTGATTCCGAAAAAAAACCTTGATGGCAATAAAGAACAACGTTTTTAACATTTTTTCTCTTTTTTTTGTCTTTGTCTTTTTTCTTTAAGTTTGGTTGACATGCTGAATCCTTGCGTTGGCAGGTTTGCGGTCGATCAAAAGGAGAAGTATTGAGCGAACCACTCCTGGCGCTGGGCGTCCGGGGAGTCCATGGCGGCGTCCTTCGTTTCAGGAGGGCTTCACGGCGGGGAGCGCAAAAAGAATAAATCAAATCAGCAAAAATAAAAACAGGAAAAAAAACAAGTCAGGCAGGAAGCCAGAGGCTGATTGAGTATAAACCTACAGCACATTGACTGGAAGCAGCAGTGTCACATTGTCATTTACCAGGAAACCTTTGTCATTTAAGACACAGTCCATTACTGGCTACGGTCTTTCACTAGGCCTCATCTCTTTCCTTGTTGAAAGTGTCCTTTTCTTTTCTTTGAATGCATGTGAATGGAACAAAGACGTGACTTAAAACATTGCTGTTTTAATTCAGCCTGGCACATATGTCAATGTAATATGAACACAACTGTCAGGTAACACTGATCTAGAAGTTTAAGGGTGGTTTGAATCAAGGTGTCTCCTACGTTCCTGTCCACAAGGGGGCAGCAAAGCCATTGTCAGGATTGATTGAGCCAGAGCCGAGGAGAGACGCATTATTTGGTCCAATTCCACACTACATATCAACTATATACTCGATGCACTAGTACTAGTCTAGTACAAACTAGACCATTTGTTTATAGTAATGTTGAGATATTGACTGTTGGTTTGACAAAAAACATTGTGCAGATCCCACTTTGGGCTCCGGGTAGTTCAGCCCACGTCTTTTACTAATTTATGATTATACACAAAGCAGAGATTGTATTAAAATAATCATAAGTGAATAGTTGCACCACAACCAATTACAACAGCAAGATCCTACTTTACCATGAATGCATTTGCATAATATATTCGAAAGCGTAACAGTCACAGGGAACTTTTTACTTGAATGAGAAACTTTTGACTGGCACCGTAGTATTTCACTAACATGCTCCCACCGAGTCATTTCAGCAAAGGATCTTCCTCAACCCCTCTTAGCAGGCCATAGACCTGGGGGAGTGAAGGGGGGGGGACATGTGGTCCCCCAAAGTTCGAACTAATTAGTGTGTTTGTATCTATCAAAGCAAACACCTATTAGAGCTCCTTCAGCTTTCTTAATTGGCTTCTTGTTAAACAGTCGGTGTCATTTGTTTTTGTTGTTGTTTTTTAAGCTAAGTGTTTGTGCAGCACGATAAGTCATGTTTATACTGTGCGGTCCGACTCAAAGGATTTGGTTTTAAATTCATCAAATATTAATAGTAAGATTTGCATACAACATTCCCCATAGTAAATACTATAAAGTAGAAATTTTGAAATCTTCCTCCATGATCATTTGTGATCACGATCAACAGTCTGCTGACACGTCCGTCTTCCAGCGTCATGTGGTCAGAGGCAACAGGAAGTGGTCGAGTGTCTGTGCAAACGGAACATTATTGATCCGCGAGGGAAAGTTGCGTTGTGACAAAAGGTTTAAAATGTTCATTGAAAGTCGTTATTGAGTACATACAATGTCAAAATGTCTGGGTTATACAAATCCCAAGAACAAAAGGGGATCATAAAAAAAAGAGCAAAATGTTTGTTGTTTATCGCGTGTGGCTGTTAAAGCTGTGGTAAAAATGAATATTCATTAATCAAATTTCATTTTTAGGTATGTGAGCAATGGAGACACAAACGAGTGAATGACATTGTGAGCAGGGACGTTTGTAAGCTGGATCGGGTCACACGGAGGAGGAAACGTAGGGAGGACATGGAGAGGATGAGGAGATGATCCAGTGAGGAAGAAACAATGAGATGAGAGGGATGTTTACTTTCATCACATCATCATCAAATGTCGCGTCAGGATCACTGCACGGGTTAAAAAAAAGGGTCTGCTATTTTTGTCTTATCCTGACCAATCCTCTACAAATAAAACTCATGTAGTGCCATATTCTTTGCAAAAACAACTCAGCAATAATTTAGAACTGAAGTCAAACGGCGGGGCTTTTTTTCCGATTTCTGCTACAGAATTCTCCAACCAGACCTGAACAACGTGTAGGCGGTATTTGATTCCTTTAGGCACAGGTGGTTAACACGAGTGCCTCTCGTCCCATCCTCAGACTGCACGGACCACGAGCGCCAAAACGTGGATGTGCCCGGCAAAAAAAAGCAAAACAGCTAATTGAACTTCTGCACACAGAACTTGGACTCGACTTGAAAAAAGCCCCTCTTAAGTTCACTTGAGCCTGATACAGAAGATTATTATTATAAAAGTGTGCCAGGGATTCATTTCCTGAATCAGATACCTGTTAAAACTAGTCAGTCCCACCAAGATGACCTAAATTACTCTCAAACCATAAAGAACTAACGGTACTTTTTTGAGTACCAACAAAATATAAATGTCAAATAATTACAGATTGACAGACTTTGCACTCGTCAGTCTTCTGTTGGGATTTGATGGCAGAGATTCTCTTGGGTAACAAAGACTTGGTCCCAACTCAGCGATTTAGAATAATAAAAAAAAACAGGAATATTGCTATTTGGACCTATGTTAAAAGCCTCTAGAAGAAATAAACACATAAAGAACCTTAGGATGTGAAGGAGTCAGATCTACAAAGTTCCGCTGAGCGTTTCAGTCGGGCGCACAGATCAAGTGCAATAGTTTGTCAAGAACAAAGAGTGTATGGCGAGAAGAGACAAATCGCTTAACGAAGTCTGAAAACATTTCAAAGCAGATCTATAGTATCTGACCTGATACTGTCACCGCTTGGCTCTGCTGTGTGTGTGTGTGTGTGTGTCTTTGTACGTGCTGCTGCCTCCCCACAATAACACGTTTGTCCCAAAGCTTTTGCAGAGCAGCCACCACATCTCATTCTGTGCATGAACGGCGGCTCAAACATGCACACAGATGGAACCTAGAAACACAGTCCATGGCATGCAACGCGCATCCGACTGCATGTATCCACGGGAGCAGCATGATACATACGTCTTCATTAAATGAGTCACCACGGCGACCAACCACAGCCATCATCAAGCAACAAGAGAAGCAGTTATCAGACTATAGAGTCGAGGAGTGAGGCCAGATTCAAAATAAAACCCCTCCACACACAGAGGAGATGGTCCATGACCTATCTTTATTATAAACAAAAAGATTTACTTTGTTCAAAAACCTCATCCTGAGTTAAGGAGAAAAAAGGGCATGCTGAAATATAGATAAAGAAGATGAGAGGATGAAGAATTGCAAAGATGCTCAAAGAAAAACCTGAATGGTCACTAACAGCAAGTTGTATAACTTCCCCAACAGAAAAAACCCCACCTGTTGGCATGCACACAGTAAACATGTTCAGACTGACGGACAAGTGGGGAGACGAACAAATACAGACATGCTGCCCCTTTTGCATTCCAAGGCCATTCTCCCAAGCTTCAGTCGGGACTCCTGTCCTCGCGTCCTTTCTAAACATCCACCTCTCCTGCTCAAAGTCCTGTGATGCTGCCAATGTGCCTCGACTTCAAGGTCAATCATCCGATAATTGCTCAGAGAACGCGAAGAGGGTTCGTGGCGCAACACCGTGTTTATCTGTTCCACTCCGAGACGCAGCCGTCAGTGTGCTGACGCGCTCAGTAACAACGGCAGCAAATCGGCGCCGCTTCCACGACCAAGTGGCCTCCCACACAATGAAAACAGAATACACGTACGTTGATTGAAGCCAAAGCAAGCGACCACATTGCAGATTAGTTGTGGTCGTATGGGAATGCAGTGTTGCATTCAGTGTAGCGCGTCTACGTTGTTGTAGTTCCCCTCTGGCCCTGGATGCTGCTATTTCCTTTTGGCTAAGATATTTTAGCACGTCACGGCGCATATCCTTTCACAGGTTTCGGACAGAGTCGGACAGAGGCGTCGGACAGAGGCGTCGTTTTACGCCGACTCGTTGTGCCAACGTTAGTTTAAGTAGACTCACAGTTGTCAGTTAAGCGGCTGAAATCGAAGCTGCGTTTGGGCATAACAGCAGCACCTTCATTAAGGAGCTGGCGCTTTGAAAGCCTGTTTTACACTCTGCAGCTTGTGATGGCGATGATTTCATGCTCCTCATGGTTTATGGAAAGGCCAGACTTGGCAGGAAAAGGATGGAAATGTAAAACACCAGTTCTTGTCCCACTGTTTCTTTTCGAGAATCCTGGTGTTTTTTTTTTTCTTTTTTCTAAAGGCCTTACTGACACAACTTCTCCATTCAAGGTTCAATCGGGCTATGAGCCGCCTCATTAAAAGTGCCTTCTAACAACTTCAAACCAGCAGAATGTTTTCAACTACGCCGCGGCCTGTGATTGGATGATGGATGCGTGGATGGACCAGCTGCTGCCCGTCGGGGCTTGAAAAGGTCTCACCTCATGAATTTCTTGGGTTCGGTGGGAGGGGTCGGCGGGGGAAGAGGTTTGTTGGAGTTGAGTTCAAGGTGGTGGAGGGGGGAGTTGGGGATGGGCTCTAGGCGGCTGGGCTGGGCTGGGGGCGGGGGCGGGGCCAGTGGGGGCTGCCCACTTCCCGAACCTGCCACGCCCACGCCCACGCCTGCGGCCTCCAGAGCCCTGACATTAGGAGAGCTGCTGAATCGGCTGGCGGCTGTTTTCTCAATCTTTTTCTTTTGCTACACAGACAAAAAAAAAAGCAAAGAGGGGGGGGGGGGGGGGGCACGGGAGTCAAAAAAGGAGCAATAAGGAAGTAGAAAAAGAAAATAATAATAAAAGTTAAGAAGAAATGGAAGGGGAGATGGAGAACAGGGAGAGCCCCAAAGGTCGAAACAGTCCGTCCAGTGACAGAGACAGGAAGAGAGCGGCGTGCTAACGCGATGCTATCTGAAGGTCGATCGAAAGCAGAGCGAATGGATCGATCTGAAGACTGGCATCGCTGAGCGACAGTCTTACAAGCAGCATTCGCTCTGAGCGGAATGGAAGTTCAGATGAGCCGAAGCAGAACAAACGTCTCGCACTAACAAATGGCTTGGAAAGCAAAGGAGAGCTGGAGGGAAAAAAAGTCAGGGGAGAACAATCGAATCGAGTGGAAGAAACGGTGAACACACAAACATACACATATACAGATATGTGGGGGGGGGGGGAAATACATGTGACAGTACTGGAAGTTATAGAACCCGAGAGATGGCGATAACAGAGAGATACTGATCGTGCAGTGGGGACCATTCAACTCAGATGCACAGCTAGGAATGAGATATGGTGTTTTCCCATCATCAAGCCCTGAAAACACATTTCTCATTATGAGCAATGGGATTCTGCATGAACACACATTTTGTCATTTAACTTCAGGAGATTTTCCTTTCTTTTCACATCAACAAAGAGAAATAGTCATATTTTAGGAATCCAGTGTTCTATATTTTGGCAGAGCATCGACTTGGACACCTTCGTTTAATCGCTGTAAAGAAATGAGACCTTGGGAGGCTCGACTGTTCATTTAATAAATGGCTGTTATTAATTGTTTGGTTTTCTGTCATCGTCCTTCTGGGCTTTGTTTGCACTGGAAAAAAATAAACTTGTTCAAATGTAGTTTTCTTTTTCATCACTCTGTTACCATCTGCTACCATTTGTTGTGAACTTTCACTGGAACGTCGAGATTGTGTCATTTCTTGTGTAAAAACATTCTATGGTAACAAATGGAGGTTATGTCGAGAGTCTTGCAGTAAATTTATTTTTGGTGCTCGGCCTTGGAGCCTGACAGGCGCCTCAAAATGGTCTCATTTGTCCCAGCGCTTAGGAAAACATTTGTAAAGGAGCATGGTTACCACGACACAACGCACCTACCAAAAGATCGGCACGGATTGTCCTCGATCAGCCGCCACTGATGGACAGGAAAGGAGCGAGAGTGGATCTGCTCCCCCCCGTCCTCCTCCTCTCTGTGTGCGTGTGGCGTGTTACCTTAATGAGCGGGTTGATGACTCCTACGTTGGGACTGGCGTTGAACACTTTGTTGAAGTTAGTCTCCCTATTGACGAGTTCCAGCTGGTAGAACTTCTTATCGTCCTGAAGGAGAAAAACAATTAAAAAGCCATCAGCTGGTTGAAGACTTCAGGGACGGTGAGAAGGAGGAGGAGACACTTCAGGAGGTGGAGGACTCCACCTGTGACGTGTTACGGAGTGCACAAGACCCCATCCGCGGGCACCTACCACCAGTTTCTTTACGAGAGATTCTCTCTCAGACACCATGTCCTTCAGCTCAGCGATGACCTGCAGGTCCTCCTGACGACTCTCCCGGTTCCTGAACTTGTCCTCGGTTCCTTCCAGCCTGCGAGACAAAACCAGAAACGTTGTGAGTCGGAGAGACTCACCGAACGCCGCACGTTTTACCCAAGAAGGGTCTTTAAGCACTAGTTGGAGTTGGTGCTTGTACTTCAGCTGCTGGAATTTAGAGGCACATTTTTTGACAGCACTGAATTTATCTGACAGCTTTGCTTTTCAGATTTGAATATTTCATACCCGTGCTGCCTGGTGAGAATATGTACACAAATGAAAATGTTGCTCCAAATTGGAATGTTTGTAATAAACTGAGGGATGAAGCGTAAGCTAAATAAGGCTAGAAGAGGCATCACCATGAAGCGAAAAAAAACGGGCTTTCTGAGCTCATTAAAAGTAATTTTAACGGCGCTACAAATACATGATGATGATTAAAGTAGCCAAAAGTACATAAAGGACCTGAAACATCTACAGACATAGGAATGCAGCAGTAACATGCTGTATATCCCAAAACACAATATAGTAAAACTCTGACATGTTTGACTGCACAGTACTTTTTCTTTTTATACTTTTAGTTCATTTAATTGATAACGCTCACATTCATTTACTGCAGTAGGATTTTGAATGTAGAACGTTTACAGTGTGGACTTTCAGTTAGGATTAAAAGGTGCTACAGGGAGTAACAAGGGAGTAAAAACCCGTTGTTATTGTTCTGAGAGTTATGAGAACTATCCAAAAGGTTTTTTTTCAAATGTGTTTTTTCTTATGTTTTTTCAGGCTCTTCAAAGAAATCGTCACTTGGGCAAAACCTCAGGTTCTTTTCACCCTCTATGCCATTTTACCCAAACACAACAAAGGCCGCCGAGCGTTCGCAACAATAACGGCTGACTCATTTCTTTAAAATAAAATAAACAAACGTGTTTCAGTAAAATTAAAAAACGTTTTCTGGAGGGCAGCACACTGTTTTCCCTGAACATTCAGCTGTTTCACCAACTGCTTATGTGACAGTGAGCTAAACAGCCTCTCACCTCCCACACCGCCACGGCCCTGAGGGGGAGGGGGGGGGGGGGTCTGTGTGACATTTATGCCACAGCTTGAAGTCACGCTCTCGTAAAGGCCAGGCATCGTGACAGCTTGTCCTCCTGATAAACCAAGCTCTGTCCGAGGAGGAGTGAACGGCGGTGGACAGGAGCAGCCATTCCGGCATCGCTCAGTGATACAGATACTTTCCATCAGACGGACTGTCTGCCGCCCTGACAGACGGTTTAATCGGGCTGCTCCTGTGAGACGCTCGTTCCGTGCGGCCTGAGCGTCAGAGTCTCCTTTTCCTTTGAGTCTGTGCTTGGCAGGACCTCAGCGTGCCCCATTCAGGGGGCGTCAGGGGTCCGGGTGCTTCTTATCGTCCTGCCAGTGTGAATGCTTTGTGGATGCTCTTGTACCGCTGCTCTGTTCGTAGCTGTCTTTGTTGAGGCCTTCACTGTCGCAAATGGTCTAAGATACATCTGCTGCGTCTTTGTTACCATCAAGCAGTGGAACAATTCAAGTTATAGTATACAGCCTAGTTGATTGACTTGACGTGCAGAAAGTTTTTGTATCAAAAAGAATTGCAGCTTCAGTGCTTCCTGTGTCAGGAACAAATCCAGGTGCAATAACACCGAACATCCCCTGTAGCTTATGGTTTTAGCCGCGTGTCTGTTTCTACGGGAGTACATTCCCGAGCAATGAAAAACCGGACTCACGCTTAGCCACTAGAGCGTGTTCTGTTTAAAGCCAGTCTTTATCGGAATACGGATCGAGTTATCTTTCGGGGTGCGACGGGTGTTTTAATGTGATTCAACCGTGACTTTGGCCGAGAATCTGACAGCGTGATCTAAGGCCAACACGTCCGTACGCCGTTCCCTTTCAGCCAGCTCCTCTCAGATGAATAACATCTTTTTTTGCGGTGGAGTTCACGGTCCGATTCAAACATTTGGGATTTCATTTAATACTGGCTGGTTGAACAAAATATCGTCTGGGCAGAAGGATTCTGAGGCCAAATGTTTGCTGTCCAGCTATTATACGCCTGAGTGCCGCAGCATCAGCAACCCTTCACTGGGCAGGAAGACCTTCTGCCGCGCCCAGCTGGGGTGTCAAGGAAACTGGTGTCCCCCATGCATCAGCAACCCTTTTGCATTTGTCACATTTCGGGGTATTTTTCACTCTTTCTATGGTTTCGACAGATGCACCAGCTGCGGTTCAGTTTATACGCAGGCCATCAAACCAATTTCCTTCAATAAAACCTGCAGAGTCGGGTTAATAGACCTGACAGCGTAAAAACGTCAGCAGTCAAACTATAGGTTTTTTTTTTTTTTTAGAGAGCAGTATATTTTTAGGTGAAGGTGGTGTTTGCGATAAGATGATGATTTGGAGTCTCTACTTCTCCGGACTTTAATGAAACCCTAACAGACAATGACTGATGGTCTGTGTTGGAATTAAATTGCTTCGGTTATCTTCCCTCCCTTCTGGCCGTGCTACGTCATTTTCTCTCGCTGCCACTGCTGCAGTTAGCATTAACAAACTATGATAAGTTTAAGTGACTTCAAACAAGCATCAAATATGGTCGAAGACTTTCCCTTTGATTAAGTTCTTCATCTTATAACTGTGATAACTCACTCTGAGGTGTACGAAACTGTCCCCAGTTAAATATTTTCACTTAGGGGGAAGGATTATCATAGAAAATGAAAACCCCAACAAACGCAAACTGCAACACACAGATACGCTTCCTAACTCAACCGATGTGGGCAAAATAATGAACGTTCCTGAAATTGTGGAGCATTTGGTGGAGCATGTGTGTGGGGCGAGACCGCCGTCAGCGCGGCGATTAATTAGGAGGAAAGGCAAAGCACCATTGGCTGAGAGAGATCTGTGTTGTAGTTTAATTAGACACGAGGCGGTGGAGCGTCTCCGGGGACAGAAATGCCTCTCTTTTGGGGATAAACTAAAGAGACGGACAGAAAACAAAAACTGCTGACCGTTAAAGTAAATGTGTCCCAGAAAACTGGTCAAAACAACATATAACACATATAGACTGTGCCACTTCATGTTAAGTCTGGAAACTTCCCAAACAACCTTTATGTTACACATGACACACTGCAGGCCCTCTCAGGGTAGCAGTGATTCACATTTTTCTTGTTTTCGCTATGAATTATAAATAATTCCTCCCTACATTTGCATTCATTGGTGGGAAATTGCATGGAGAAGTAAGTATGTGTGCATGTATGTAAACAGACCTGGAGCGGACTGCTGCGTAGATTCAAACGAGGGGCCTGTTGCGTGAGTGGAAGACACAGGACAATTTGGGGTTGTATTTATTTGTTGAATACACACCATGCAGAGATTTTCCTTGTGCTGAGTGCACTCTTCTGATTGCGTTATTGATCTAGGATAGCTGAATGAGCCAATGGATTCCTGACTTTCCATGTCAAACCTATTTAGGTTTGTGTTTCTAGGTCTCTAGTCAGTGTGTCAGTATCTGTCCAATTGTCCTTGCATTGTTCGCCACACCCTCTTAATAAGTAGATCTTGTGCATTAGTGTTTGTGCAGTAACAAAGAGTCTTAACATGGCATTGTCTTTCTATAGATACTAACATAGGCCAACCAACATGCTCTAATTAGGCGCACATCCTCTTTGGTCAGGCAGGTGGCGCTTTGCTCTCGGCTGACACAAACTAAAAGGAGGTCAGCTGTGAAGAGGATGTTAGCTGGCCACACGTCTTCTGAATCCAACACACACACACACGCACGCACGCACGCACGCACGCACGCACACACACACACACACACACACACACACAGAGTGTTCCATATGGCTTTTTTTAAATCGTATTCTCTTTTATATCAATTTTCTTCTCTCCATCTCAGAAGCTATTGTTTCCTCTTGAGGTTTGGTTCATTTCCCTTCTGACATCCTCCACTGCCCAGCGGCAAAGTGTACCTTTCAACTCCTTTCATTATTTCTCTCTCCATCCATCCTCTGCTGTGAATCTCTGAATGCACCGGCAGCCATCCACGTCACATCTCATCCACCCTCAGCGTGCTGCATCCCCACAGCTTTCTCTTGTGTTCTCCCCTTCTATCGATACGCTGCAGCATTTGCTTCCTCGCTTCCTACACCCCCGCTGCATGTCATCAATAATATAAATTCAGTCAAAAAAAGGAATGTCTTCCCTACTGAGCTAAATAGCCTTGATCTTCCTTCCATGCTTATATAACTTGTCTTTGATCCCTGCAAGGTCTACACCCAAGGATATTTTATCTGTTAACAGAAGTTACTTCACTTTACAGAATACATTTGGCCAAACACACGTATGCGTTTTTCTTTTATCAACCACTGAAAATGACCTGAACAGGAAGAATGAAATCCTAGACAATAATTCTCTTTCTTTCATGCTTCATAATAACATATTATTCATGCACAAATGATTCAGTATATAATGAAACCATTACCATTATAAACGGCATTCATTCCATTACTTATCAGTTATCAGTGCAACTGTATCCTTGTTTGGGTTTGTTTTTATCCAATGACGTGAAAAAGCCCTTCCAGATGAATGTTCCCCAGGGACCTGAGCTGGGTCTCTTTGGTTACGTTCATAATACATTAACTTTGATAGTGGTTGACATGCTTCCAGTTTGGAGAAGCACACAGGAGTACCGGCACCGAGGCAAAGTTCTGCGAGGGGACCAGATAGTTCAGGTATGTGCGGACGGGAAAGTCCCACATCAGGATGAGCAGACTAACCGGTCGAGACGGCGGTAGAGGAGTGATTCCCATGCTCTTCAAAGTAAGTGGTGGCTTTGAAGAGGGAAATATAAAGACTTCAGTTCCCCACCGTAAAGGGCTTTTCAGACAGCTATTTTTAAATAGAAGTTGGGGAGACATAACAACTAGGGCTGTCAAATGATTACAATTTTTAATCAAATTAATCAGAGTTTTCAGTGTATTAATCATGATTAATCCACATTTGCAACATTTCCCGGGAGAAATAACAAACCGGGAGGTGTTCGGGTGATAGTGGTAAAAAACGGGAGCGTTGGCAGGTAAAACTCCAAAAAAGTGCGCTAAGCGGGCTGCCATGTTTTGAAACTTAAAAAGCGTTTTTGGGTGTTTGTATTGTTTGTGTGAGAAATATGCTGTATACATGTCACTAGATTTGACTCTAGTCACGTTTGACACAAAAGTCGCCAGGAGGAGGATTTGTTTGTCATAATAGTCCAACCACAACCGCATTTCGGACACATTCCTGACCTGAATAATTTGTCACACTGCGCATGCGTGAAATGCGTTAAAAAAATTGACGTAATTAACAACAAACATCTAATTAACGCCGTTAGTGCACTATTTTTGACAGCCCTAATAACGACACATTTGAACAGCTAAATCTACTTTTGGTAGTTCATCAAAACTACCCACAGAGGTGTTGGTGACTCTGGCACAAACCTTTTAACACATTGAGACTTCTCTGTGGGTTCGATTTCAACTCACACTCATCCGTCAGCTAAGATACTTGTCGGACCGGCAACTCAACGCCCCCATTGGGACCTTTCCAACACATCAGACCCCGCTCAAGCCATGTGCAAAGCAAAATGTCCGGCAGGCTGGGCAGCACATCGTGTTGACTCAAGAGTAGAAAATACAGGGTATGAAACGGACACTTACTGGATTATTTTACTCCTAAAAGGAAAGCTTTTGATACAAGTCAAGTATCACACTACAAAACATTCATTTTCATCAAAGACTGGAGAAACGTGTTTGAAAGCGTGCATAAAGGCACATTCCCCCCACATGAATATGGATTCAGGAGCACAAAGCAAGGTGTGCGTTTTTGTTTCTCTTTCTAAAACCCCTCGATGTCATGGAGACATTTCCATCTTTTTGTCTTTTTATTTGTTCTGCAAACGGAAGATTGCGGCTCGGTTACAGATTGAGGGTGCAACGGTTACTCCATCCTCTTAGCTGCATAGCTGCACATATGCCCTCGTTTACATGACGCCACGACTGCGTAGCTTATCGACTTGATCCACAGGTGGACGGGCGCACACGGCATTCATGGATTCACAATGCCGCAAGCGCCACTCGTCCGCGGCCGCCATCGATGCCCGGCGGGCTGAAGGCCGCACAAGCACGCAGTGTGTTTACAGTGTGTACGTACAGGATCTGAAGGGCCGAGATCTTGTCCTTGAGCACTTCCTGAGCCTTGTTGAAGTCGGAAAGCATGTTCTGCGTCTCTCTGCTGTGGACGGCGCTCATTTCGGTGAGCTCTCGCTCGTGCCTCTTCAGCAACTCTTGTTCATGAGCTCTGGGGAAAAAAGAGAGAGCGCAGGGTCACGTGACACGTTGTAAGCTTGTAGCGGGTTGAGGCAGACTTCATTTTTAATAGTTATACACTAAGATAAATCAACAGCAATTCATAGTTTCATTTATTTAATTATTTGCAGGATTATACAATTAAATGTTCTGTTAAAGCAACAAGTAACAAACTGTAACAAGCTGTATTAAGATTTGACTTGTGGTATATGAGCACCATCCAATGGAAAATGGAGCTCTACCATATCTGGCTGTTACGCAGCATGTGTTGAATGAAAGAAAATGTCATGCTGACACCAGACCATCCTTCCTTTTCATGAAGCGGTTTGAATGAAGCCAGTTACAGTTACAATTCAAACATAACTAACTTTTGTACATTTCCCTTTAAGCCTTATTTAGAACCTGCCGACTCTCCTCTCTTCGCCCGTCTCTCCCAGTCACAACGCACAAAATGGATTGTTCCACAGAGAAAACGTGAGATTAGAAAAGGGAGAAAGATCCACAGAGGGAATTATAAGTGCATCAAAACGTACCACGAATGTACCTGCGATAGAAATACATTTTTTCTTAATCTGCACAAAATGACAGCAGATACAATAATATGAAAAAAACACACAAACATAAATACGGTGTCACTCACTGGTGTACAAAAAACCTCTAATTTACTAAATGACCCATCTTATCCAGAAATGTTCAGTCTGCACATCTAGAGGGTTTCACTGTGGGAGCTAAAGAAAGAAGAGGAGGATGGGTAATGGGAATAAAAGAGAACAATAATTAAATGAGCATGAAAGAAACCGGCTGATGAAAGGGATGTGAAGGAGGATGTCTGTCTGCCTCTCACTCTGACGGGGCCAACACTGCCCGAGGGCCGCACATCTTATCTCTCCCTGCTCCCTCTTTATTTATTTATTTATCGGCCTATTTTTAGCCCAGTGACCAGGATTCAGATTGGGGAGTTATGTAACGTAGGCAGGGAAACGGAGAGAGAGAGAGAGAGAGAGAGAGAGAGAGAGGACGCATATACATGAAGACTAGCAACATATGAAGTAATTGGGTACATTCATCAAACAAACTCATGTGTAGAACATATAGGTCTATGACTGACTCTAACGAGTAGCTCGGCCACATTAGCCACATGGCTCTTTAAAAACATAAAGTGCTGCAGTGAAAAACATGATTATAGATTCCACAGAGGGAGAGAGAGAGAGAGAAATGAATTTGCCTTGTCCGGGCTTTTCTTTTTCTCTCTCTTATCTCGCAGTGCTTACATGAGGACTGGAGCAAAGAAAGTTTGCAGGAACTGTTGTCGTCCAACAATAATGAAGTCAAAAGTCAAATTCAGCCACAGGATTACGGGACAAAGAGGTGACTTCTTCTGGAAAAAGCGTTATGGTCTGGGCTAATTCCAGCCTCGATATTCTCCGGCCCTCCATTCGTTGCGTTTTCAGCCGCAGCATTAGTTGCTGCGGCTGAAAACGCGCCGGAATTGTTGCCCCCTAGTTAACAGCTTTTGTCTGCCTCCGCCGCAGGTTCTGTGTCCCTCAGGGATCCCTGCAACCTGCATCGTGTGCTCGGCCTGCTGAGCACAATGCGTGTTCATTTTCTAATAAAGACTATTAAGCCATTTCCGCTCGTTTCTGCTCTTGGGTCCGGCACCACAAACCAACGTGACAAGAACAGGTCAGTGATGACGTGTTTATTTATGTTCTATGTGTTGTCTCAGGGTTATTCACTTGTCAAAGCTTGGCGTGCAAACAGCATTGGCTGTCCGGATGTACCTGTGTCCTGTGAATGCTGGTAGACCGCCAGGAAGGGTGAAACGGAACACACCTGATCCCAATGGTTATTTGAATGCTGGAGTCGGAGGGCAGTGCGTGTGGATTTGCTCATACCGAACTGTGCAGCGAGCTGTAAGCTACTCACTAGGAAGTGCAGGCATCCAGTCAAACTCACTCCTCCTTCTCTTATCTCTTTTAGATTATGGAACAGATTCAAATAGCTTTGTGTCTAATCCCGTCTTTCCTTTGGCTTTGTGTGCAATCGGCGAACATCTAGAATTCACCTGCTGAAAGCGATTAGTTGTGGATAAGGTTTCACAGCGAAGCTGCTACCACTTCCAGTCGTTATGTTCAGCTCAGGCGAACCCCTCTGAGCGGTATTATTTCTTTTAGACAGAGTACGAGTATTTCCCCGAAAAAATACTCAAACTTGGTAATCAAAAAAAAGCTTGAGGTGAGCAAACACTGTATTTTAAACTGAAAACGTGTCCGATGTGACGAATATCATTGTCTGCCGGCCAGAAAATCAGCTTTTTTCACGCCCACATTTTCTAACCCCTAAAGAATGATGTGTTGAACATTTGGGGAGTTTTTATGTAGTGGAGAATTGCTTTCTGGTAATCCACATGAGATGCAGTGTGCAGGACATCACACACACCGACCACTGATACTAATGGTGGAGCAACAATTCAAAAACACCACCATTTCATCTCTGCTTAAAAAAAAAAGGAAACTGAGGATCACCACTCTAAATTCAGGGGTAAAAAATGTTCAGCAGCTTGGTTGCCAGGTTACAGGCTATTACGATTAAACTGCATTGTGAACACACTGGTCTAGTATTGCTCCAACTGTGTGTACATGAATATTTCAAAGACTATATCTGAAGATGCCTCTTGTATCTGACATGGGTGAGAAGGAAGAGTTCTGTTTGTGCTGGCTTTTGTAAGGAAATTAATACTACACAATCACACACCAAGTCACTTTCCTAACATAAATTATTTCACATAAACGCACCATGGGCTTATTCAAACCAATCTGTACCTTATCATCAAAATATCCTCTTTGCTTCTCTGAGCTGAAGCCTTTCACTACAATCCCGCGCCGTGTGTTTCAGTGCTGATTCACACCTGATCTGCTGATTGGCTTCGCTGCGAATCTTCAGCACCTCTTTGCCCTTGACCTCCAGCTCTTTAGTCAGAGTGCTGATGTTTTCGTTGAGCGTGTGGATCTGGTGGTCCAGCTGAGCGATGTGGTTCTTCCTCCTGGAGACCTCCTCCTGCAGCTCGGTGATCCGGCCCAACAGCTCTCGCTCCTGGGGACGCAAAGAAAACAAATGTGGGTTCGTTTCCATGGTCTAATGAGTTGACTTCCCACACGGTCGTATGCTCCAATGATTTGTAATTACTTTCTGGCTACGAAAGGAAAATCCAATGACACAAGCGTTTACCTTTCTAAATTAGGTAAGTCCAGAGCCGGGTCGTTTTTACATGAACTGAGAGGCGCCGCATGTTTTAATTTAGTAAGAGGTTGGAATGAGTTGCCCACTGTGTTAACATTGGTGTTTAGTCTAAGATATTATTGTACTAAGCGTTTCTTTGATAACCTCGTTTAAAGCAAAACCTTTAAAGCAATTTTATGAGGCGAGAGAGAATAAACCAAAACAGAAGACGGATACAAACAAGATGAATTACAGTTAATAAGGTTTCAGTTTCAGTTTGGTTTCTTGGTAAATGTACCATAATAAGTGAAATGTTTTTATTAATTTAAATGTAGGCGTACAAAAGAGGCTCAACATGACTTACGTACTTTCTAAAAATAGTTTGAACAAAAGTTGGAGTTCAGTGCGAGGTTGATTTTAGTTGGTGAACAGTGATTTTGATTTCTGTCTCTACTTGTATTATGAAACACAACAACCTGAAAGGCTGCCAAGAGAGCAAATTTGACGATGTTCCCCAGAGGTAACGATAATGATAACTGTATCTGCCTTGAGCTTGGATCCGCTTGGAAAGCATAATGGCTCCTTCTTCTGCTCATACTACAACCTTTCACCAAGTTTGGACAACAACAACCAAACCGAACCTAAAACGATCGACCGAGGAAATGAACCACAACTGTCTGAAAAAGTATAAAGGACGTTTAATCAGGGATATGCGCTTTGTAATTGAGAGCACAAACTCGGCTCCTAATTAAATGACGTGATTAATCTACAGTAAGTGAGCCAGACTGACAATAAGTGTTAATTAATGAAGCGACAGTGAATGGAAATAATGATTATCACTCACTGTCCAAGAAGGAATTACAAAGTGAAACACACACCTGAACGGCTTCTCCAGGAATGAAAGTATGAATGGCACCGGACTTCATTACTCATTAAGGGCCTCCTAAGGAAAGGCTGAGAAAGAGCAGCGCTGCCTTCCAACCGTCTAAAGATAAGTTATGTGTAAAGGGGGAGCGTGGCTGTGCAGGCCTGTAATGCACCTCGTAAAACCAGCTCACGTGGAAACCGCTTCTCTGTCACGACATCATTGTTCTCCAAGTCTCTGATGGAACGGATGACCCGAATTAGCAGCTCTGCGGGAGCGCAGAGCTGCTCTTTTCTTCTCAGCTCTACAGTGACACAAGATGTCACGTGTGATACGTGTGACGGGAGAAGAGGAGAGTCTTCTCTGTCAACGGGGTTGACTGGGTTCAATCAAACACGGAACCCGCCCTACAGATAACAATGAATCCATCTTATCTAGGATGTGACTCACTACTTCTCAAAAGCTGGTATGAAATTATAGTTCTTAAAGCGTCTTGAGCTTCTTAAAATATCCGTGCTGGCGGATTTAAGTGCGCTATGGAATCCTCCCCGTGGATCTGGGTTAGACGGCGGCTGCTGCTGGTGGGTTCAGAAGGCCCCCGTCGTTAGTTTGCATGGTCGACCACAGCTGCAGATACAAGGAGATGACCACCGCTGGGTCGAAGCAAAAGGTGGCGTGCAGGTGGTCGAGTGCTGAGAAATAACTGAGCGTTCTTTGAATTGTGAAACCAGATTTATGTGGCTGGTTTTATGAAGATTTGAACTGTTCAGCTCGGGGCCACCGACAAACTTCCCCGAGGCTTTCAGACAACGCATGAAAATGTGATGACGTCACGGAGGTCCAAGGACTTAACTGCTCGGGACCAAGTTGGAGAGTTTGAGCCTTTTCATCTGTAAGTACCATCTTTGCTGTCAGTGGTAATGTATTTGTTAAAACCCCTTCCTGTGACGGAGAGCAGCGGCAGCCTTGTTTCCCAAATTGATCATTATGATTAGAGACTTGAATCAAGAAACAAAGACGTGATCTGAAGGCTTCCAGAAGAGGGCCACTTAACTCCACCAGAATCAGAATGCCATCATGTTATTGCTCACTAATGATTCCCCACTTTTCCATAAAACGTCCCGCTTTATAACAATTTATTCCAAGGGCTGTGTTCACGCGTCCAAAAGCCATAATCTTGTATAATGGCCTCATGGTCACAACCTCCTGCCTCACTATCTGTCTCCATCTGAGTCTCCCTCAACATCGTCATTTAATGTCATTGGCAGATTTTCAATAGATAGTTCAATAAACCTAGCGGCGCAATTAAACATGACTAATTTTAATGACTAATTTACTGATTTGACTCTCCGTCAATCTACCTGCTTCATTCTGGAAAAAGAGGAAGAAAGAGAGAGAGAGAGAGAGAGAGAGAGACAAGAGGCACAAAACCCCAACCCAAAAGATGATGATGGTAACAGAAAGGAAAAAAGAAGATGGAAAATGCATTTAGGTTCATTAAGACTCATTTTCATCATATTACAGCTTCTTCATCGCACACTGTGCCTTTCACTAAAACCTAGTAATCTCTACAAAGAATGGGTACCATCATTTTTTGTCTGCCATCCTCTCTATTTTCTCATTTACAGGTTTTTTAATTATTCATCAGGCGAGAGGACATTAGCCGGCCAAATCTCCTGCATCTCACTGAAAATGGAAAAATGTATCAGAGATGATGGCTGGACATTTCTTGGTCGGTATTATTCATCCAGGCAGATTGTATATTATATAATTAGCTGCTGCTTTTTATAGGATACTGTGAAATGTGAAAGTTGTATTAGGTTTAGATTGTGATTGTTGTTGTTTGTTTTAATGGATTTTTGTTACATGTCAACCAACCGCCAGTGTGTCCTGAACTCTTTTTCTGGGCACCCAATTTTCCAGAGCTTCTTTATTGCAGTTTTTAACAATATCTCCTACGTAAAACAATTGGAAAACAATCACAATGTTGTCCGTCAGACAAACATAATCATCCGAAAAATGCTATAAACCATTCAGGCCTCCCATGCGGCTCAAAAGATGTATCGCAGATATGACTGTTGAATAAAACACAAACACACTTTTAGGCTCGTTTTGTTTCCTTCACCATCAACATTTGCATGTTTCTTTTCCATGTGTTCTTCTCACTGGTTGAGGTGGAAGTGGAGTTTATCAGCCCACTCTCCCTCCCCGATGGAGTTTGTTGAGGCTGAGAGGGAGACAGCAGCGCTACTCAGGACTGACACGAGCGCTGCCGCCTCCTCTGCATTTGTTCAGGTCAATAAATGTTTCAGCCATGTTAACAGTGAATATTCTCATAAAAGGATGGATCAGTTAAGATGCAAAAAAACATAATCTATCATAAAGAATCTCTATTAAGGACAATGAACAGTAGCAGTATGAATTTAAGGGTCTGTGTGTTAAATAAAGGATTATATTTCTACAATACTGTTTGCAACTGGCCTCTGATGACTTATCTTATGTTTATGAGCCATTAGAGCTTGTGCACAGCTAGCATTGAATGAATATAAACACACATTATCTGCATTTTACCGTCAAAGGAGAATTCACCAGGTGGATCACAGTTTGTCTCGTGAAATGTGATGGATTATTTTAAAGCAAAGGGAGGTAACAGATGGCGAAAGGACACATAGGACAAAGCCTCTCTCAAATTAGGGCGGCACACACAGTGATCTTTCCCGCCACAGACACAGAGATAGTTCCCTTGCAGCTCATCCCGTCTCTCTCGCTGCCATCACATTTGATGTCAGATCCTCTGCTGTGCCAACTTAAGCTATTAATGCCCCAAAAAGTTATCTTCCAAAAAAAAAAGAGCCAGAAGCTGGAACCAAAGCTCATTAAGTTTACATACGAACCGTCAGCCGGTTGGAGTCTTGACTAAACAAAGCACATTTATAAAAGGAGCTTGTGTGCTGTTTCCAATGTATTTTC
This sequence comes from Apeltes quadracus, assembly GCA_021346845.1. Classification (NCBI taxonomy): domain Eukaryota; kingdom Metazoa; phylum Chordata; class Actinopteri; order Perciformes; family Gasterosteidae; genus Apeltes; species Apeltes quadracus. The sequence continues at coordinate 5,768,930 of CM037934.1, read as the reverse complement.
CTGCAGACTTATGACTGGCAGGCGGTTCAGACTGTAATCCTCCACTATTAGCTTTCCCTGACCCCGATTGCCTTGGCAACGAGAGATGAGAGGGACTGATGTGTGTGTGTGTGTGTGTGGGAGGGGGTAGGGGGGGGGGGGGTGAATATGACCAGCTGTGCTTCGACGCTGGGACATCTGTATCACATGGCAATGAGAGGGGAACTCGTGGTGTTTGGGGTAATTAGTAAGATTTACAAGGCGATGGTAATAGGATAGCCTGACGGGCGGTGTGTGTATTGGTTTTGTGTGCGTGTGTGAGCATGCGGCAGGTGGCATTTTTAGGCAGGATGGCGAATTGAATTTCCGTGTAGCACCTGGCACACATATTAAAAACCAATAAAGGAACCTGAATAATATCTAAACATCTAAACAATTTGTGATGAACATATTCATCGTTTAGTCTTTAAAATGGCGGAATAATAAAAAAAACTGCCAACCACTTTTGAAATATTTTACATTTTGTCTTTCAGATAACTTGATTGGTCAAGTCTAGTCTACTGGCTTAGTCCATTACCAAAAGAAATAATGGATGTTGATTATTTTTCTATTGATCAACTATTCCCTTCTGCTAAAATGTCGATTTTCGGCTGAAATCGATTTTTATTTTTCATTGCTGCTGGCGGAGTCAGCAATCCCTCCACTGTCTCCAGACTCCAAACTTCATACAGGAAACTATCCAGTTCGGTTTCCTAGACGTCAGCTTCGTCTCTTGCTTTTCACGTAAAAACCGAACATTTGTTGCTTCATTGCTTTTGTTTCTTTTATTCATGTTAAAGTCACCCCAACAGAGGGTTCAACAATGGACCCGTGTCTGACCTGTATCCGGTTGTTCTCCAGGGTTTTCTCCAGCTCCGCCTTGGCAGCAGCTGACTCCTGTTGGTGGTTTTGTCTCAGGTGTTCGATGGCTGACGCGTGGATGTGGTTCAACTCTGATCGCAGAGAGGCTGAGGGGGAAAAGGAGTGGAAAAAAGGACATAGTACAGAGCATATTAAACCCACAGGGACTCAGAGCTCTTTTAAGACCCGATGATTTTAAAGTCTTTTGATAATGCTTCGGTCTGCTTGAAAAGTAAGTGTTCATTCGAGACATAGGCATTTTATTAAAATGAATGAATAGTGCCCTGGATGCCTTTGCCGGAGTGCTCTTTAATCCTCCCTCCAATGAACATCATTCACTGTAAACAGTCTAATGGTTTAGAGACGCATATAGAGACAGAGGACACAGTTATCTACTCGAAGCCTCTACTTGAAGAATAAGACACATTCATATTCCCAGAATAAAGCAACGCAGCAGTGGAAGCTGACCGCTGCAATTCTTTTTGCAATGAACTCATCACATAAACCTACACTCCCAGGAGACACACACATGCAGATACACACACATGCACACGCACAGAGAGGATGGAGGAAATTGGGAGAGGGCGATGGATAAGGAGTAAAAAGAGGGTCATTAAAGGACGTCGGGAGGTGGGAGCTGAAAGACAGATGGGAGCAGCTCTCCCGCTTCAGGACCATCACATGAAGGTTAGCGGAGGGCCGTTTATCACAGCTCAGCACCAGTGTGATCACACTGAAAACTGGACAAGAGAGCTTTTCTACTACTTCCTGCCAATGTCTCAACAGTTGCACATCATATTATTGTATGTAAATAAATACACATGAAAGGGGATGCATATAAAAACTATATAAAAAGTAAATTGTATTTAGTGGATTTACCCATCAGAAGAACAAACTCCCTTTATAGATATATACATGCGGTCTATACATTACTGTATAAATGCAGTCTATATAGATGTAAATAGAGTTGCGCTTCACTGTCCCAGCCTGAAGCAGGAATGTATTAATCAAAGATAGATGAAATAATAGGTTGATTCTTAAGACTTAAAACTATTTAGAATGAATCTGTCACGGTTTGGGTCCATGTCCTGTTTTATTTTGTGAAGACATGTCTCACGTGTCCCTAACGTAACCCCGGCTTTGTCACAGGATCATTCATTGAGTACATTTTACTGCCTTCACCTTTGTACTTTTACTTAATTTCCGAGTATTTTACATGGTTTACTTTTACTTAGTAAATGATCTGAATGCTTCTACTGCTGTTTAATTGAAGGGTTAGTATACTGCCTCTTGTTTTGTAATTTCCAATTGCATTTGGGCAGAGGGATTGTGTCCAACATCTCATACATCTTATATATCTTTATGTTCCCACTGTAAAGTCTGTGCACATTGAACAAAAACAAAACCAATCTGTGCTTTCAAAATTATTTTTGTTGAAAAGGAAACTGGGCCAGAGGGTCATGGGATGGTTAATCTTGTATCTGTACACACACACACACACACACACACACACAGACACACACACACACTCTAAGCCCCTACCCAGCATGGCTTTGCCCTCGTCCTCCAGTTCAAAGCGAAGCGTTTGCAGCTCTTGTTCCGACTGTTGTTTGAGTGTCTCGATGCTCTGCCGGTGAGTCTCTCTGAGAGACTGCAGATCTGCATGGTGATGATGGCGGAGACGCTCCTCCAGCTCCTGATGGAGAGGAGAGAGAGAGGGGGACGGGTGGGACGGGGTCAGGTGAGGTTGATTCAGGATAAAGAGAAACAAAAAGAGGTGCAGGAAAATAGCGCGGGAGTGTCCCGGGGAGAGGAAGAGCCAAGAGGGGGAGAGGTGGGATCACCTGTACCACCTAGGTTTAAGAATAACTTTACAACTGCTTCTGTTTCATTGTTGAAAAAAAGTAGGATCACCCAGACGAATAATGAAAGTATTTGACATAAACATGTTAGTTCATAATTCTACTATATATATAATCCTGATAATATAATCCTGAGTTTTGCCATTCTTCTCACACAAAGATAGTGAAATATTATATATATAGAGATTTACATTTGCAACTGCTGGAGGCAGTATTAAGTTCTTGTGCACTATTATTTGTTGTCCTATTTCTAAGTCTCAGACTTGATTTTTCTTTTTTTCTACCAACTCTTTATTAACTTCAGTGCATCTCAAGGTTGAACTGGTCTTTTAACGTGACCAAAGATTATGTGCGTCATCATCAACACAACACATCTTGTTGCAATATCACGTGTTGTTAAAGATAAATAACATCAGGGGACATTTACATTCAGTTACAGTCATAAAAAAGGATGATAATAATAGTTAAAGTTCCTACGAAGCAAATCTGCATATTTACGATCCAAATGAATCGAATCATGTAAATTGCCCTAAATTTTAATCTAATTCTAAAACAAGTTAAAAATGCCTTTGCAGATTGAGAGTTGGGACCCTCGTTTTCATTATTACACTAAGCCCCAAAGCACACTATCGCAGACAAGAAAACTGCATTCAGTCCATCTCCTTTTGTCTGTAAAATATTAAAATGCCATTTTAAAATTCTAACCCGAACCCATCGAAAAGGAACATCTGAAATTCATAGAAGGTTGACAGCAACATCAGTTGTATTTTAATTCGCCGATATGTAAGGCCCCGGGGGAATGATTCATGGGCCGAATAGAGGCCCTCAATATTCAAATGAACCTCGCGATGGCGGACGGCAGTCACGGGTTCTTAGCGTTTGACGAGGCCCTGGTGCCGTCTTTGTGGTAACACTTGAAACAAAAATGTTACAGGTCATTAATATTTTCGTGAGCGAGTGGATGATGATGTTCAGTATCACAGTATCATAAGTTTTCTCTGTCCTTGTAGAGACAGTTTGTCACTATCTCTCCCTTCCCTCCAATACTCAGTAGTTTATTTTCCCCTGAGCACCTCCTGACCTCCAGTTGCTTACAAACACATTATGATAAGCTTCCTCGATCAGTACCCTCACAATCATTTCCCCACTCCAAACTGTTCTGTCCATTCTTCTAGTTTCAGCATTCGCTTTTTCCTCGGCTTTCCATTACTTTCACCGCCTACAAAGGCAGCGGTGTTGTGTTGCGCGCATTTTTGAAACGCATTGCAACGTCTTGTGGCATATTTTTTTTTGCCGCCACATGGGAAACAAAGAAATGTAGGACCTCGCCTGGAAAAACAGAAACCACGGCGCTGCTCTGGACCTGGGAGACGAGCTTCCTGGAGGCACAGTAATCTACCTGCAGAGCCACAGCACTGGGGTCAGGTGCTCTGTGGGCGGGATCTCCAGGTGGGCATCACATAATACCACATTACCACAGTGGTAACGTCGCTATAAGGGAGGTTTGGCGTGTTTTGCACTGTTAACGTCCAACGTTCGGTTAGTAATACTAGTAGAAGTGTGTAAAACTTCATTTGCATCCATTATTGGTCTTTTGGTACCGTAGGTCAGTAAAAAAAAAACCCTTTTATTCCTCTAGGGAGCACATGAACTACTCCTAATTACAGTGAGTCCTATGAGGACACATTAACTGTAATGTCATCACATTGCACTCTGCTCTCTCTCCTCTCTGCGCTGCTCGTCTATGTGAAGGCCCGGTGGTTCAATCTGCATTCCATTAATGGACGGTCAATATTTTTCACTTTGCTGGTGGGTGAATCCATTTAACTAAGTACAAAAGTACAAGTGAGGCGTAGGGATGAAAACACAAAGACTGAGCCCCTCGGGCACTCTGATCCTTTAGCTTCAACACAGGTCTTAATCCTGACCCCGAGGACAAGCTAAAGACACAGTCGGAGGCAGCAAAGTGTCTAAAAGTATTTAGGTGATTTAATGACCCATAAGAGCAGAATGGTAATGCCTTAACTAACCTGCAGCTGACACACTGACTTTGAAGCAGGTGTAGCATGTTCTATTCTCCTGGTCTTAATCAGCACTCAAGCTGCTGTATTATCCTGAGTTCACTAAATGTTTTCTCTTGTATGCCGGATTGGGGAGATTACACTAGAGGAGCATGCTAGAGATAAATACATTCCTGACCTTTTCCGTATCTGACCGTGAGGAATGACTGCAAACTGGATGGCAGAGGGGCAGTTTCATTGAATTTATTTTCGAAAGCTCACTTCTGGCCCGACATGTAGTGGTCAAGGTGTCAGCAATATTAATGTACAGTTTTTAATTTAACATAAACATCTATATTGTATTAGCTCATAAAGATGTGTTACAGATTAAACTAAACAATAAGCGGCTTTGAGATTAGTCGACTAAGTCAGTGGTTCCCAAACTTTTTCTGTCGAGCCGCCCTTTGATGATTTAGGACCATTTCAAATTGAGGCCAAGTGTCTTTTCAGTCTAGCGAGCTTCATAGCGTCGTAGTGTCGGCCAGTGTTGGGGTGCTGGGGTCTCCTCTTTTGGCAGGCCGTAGTGCCTGAAAGGCCCATCATGGACAGATGTGCCATGTTATTTTTCCATAGTTTTAAAAATGTTTGTGCTGTTGGGAGAATCGGAGAATAACTCTTTCTAGGTGATATAGTCTATCCATTTGATACAAAACATTTGCACAAATAAATCTTAAAACACAGGTGTTGCATTAGTACACAGTGAACAATGAAATAAATACAGATATGTAGAGTCACATAAATAAATAATAAGAACGAGATTCACTAAAGATATTAAAGATATTATTCTTAATTTGTGTTTTTTTTGCTCATCATTATCGGCTTTTTGTGGTTTGATTTGTAGAGTAGCTAAAACAATTCTTCCTCCAACGGCGTGCAGGCAAAAGTAAGTGCGCGAGAGTCTGGATAAGCAAGACAAAAGACGATAAGCAAATCAATCGGCCGCCAATTGCTCCCTGCAGTCACTGATTCTATTTGCAGAATTGTGGAAGCAAGAAGACAGGGAGCTAAATGAAGTTACGAGAATATGTTTGCGATCGCAGCAACTTTATTACTCCCTGGATGTCACTGTGCACGAACAGATAACACAACAGACAACTCGGAAACACTTCCTACATACACACACAAACACACACAGGCTCAAATCATCCATCTAATGCCTCCACTTAAGATAATTGAGTTTTCTCTCCCTGAAATTTGAAATACTCCGCCGACAGAGAAGCCCGTCATCAAGCATTTAACACATTACTCCCCTGCTATTAACCGAGGCAGTGACACAAGAAAAAAGGAGGGTTTGAGAGAAATGGTGGTCAGTTGTTTGGTTGTAAAGAGGAAGTGTACACAAGCTCTTTTGTTTGTTTGCCTCAGAGAGGAATCAAGTGGAGGAGGAGAGGATGTTTATAACAGCGGTCAGTGCTGTCTTATTCACAGGGGATATTCTTTCTCCAAACACACATGACCAGACACACTTTTGTACTCAGGGAGTTGTACAAAAATACATCGTATCGACGCCGTTCGACCGTTAATCGCTCATCCAAATTGACTTTGTGAAATGGACGGATTAGCGTTGAATGTGTTTTTGGCACTTTGAGGTGTGCGTACGTTGTTTGAGGCTGCATTCTGCTTTGACATTAAAGAGAGGAAACACAGAGCTGTCAGCATTGCTATTTGATAGAAGCTGCCTGCTGTCCAACAGGGGGAGTGATGACGGAGATGATTGTGGCAGTTTAACCTCCACTGACGGCTCTCTTGGACAAAATGTCATGCATGGAGGAGGAGCTTCTCTGCCGAGAAGACCACACGAATGCAGTAGCTTTTGACTTTACGGGTTTTAATCCTTCTCCAGTTTTGAAGAGTGCACATAAACTTGGGATGTTGGTGGTTTTCGGTTTTCTGTATTTTGGGGGATACAGGTTTGCTTTTATGGCCTCACATTTCTACGGCCAATATATTTGATCAACACTGGTTTGAGAATGATTTAGTGAGGTAAATGATCGGCACTGATGGAAAAAGGGAGGTTATACATCAGAACTCTCTCCATGGTGCTGAATTAGCCTGTGTCGGAGTCATCCATCCAGTTGCTGTCCATGGTGCTGACTCTGCCGTGTTCTGTGGTTATCTACAGAGGGAGCCCTTCTGCACAGAGTCTGAGCTCTACGCAGCAATGCCCTGCCGCTTGAGGCACGGTACTTGGCTACAAGAAAAGGTATTCCGATGCCCTGCCGTTGAAAACGCAACCACAAATAGTGGGGCAAGTAAAGCGTTGCTCTCTCGCGGTTCGCTTCTGGTGTCAACGTAGTATAATAGCTGAAGTTATTTGTAATGAGTTGGGTCAATTTTTGCGTGAGCTGGCGGTTTTAACTTTGCTGCAGATGACATATGGCGCTGAAAAAACCCTGTGATGGCTGGCAAAAAAACAAAGCGTGTGTTGGCCATCTCCTACCTTTAAGTCCCTCTGCCTGGCGTGCTCCATGTCCTGCATGGAGCAGCAGTGGATCTCCTGCAGGCGCTGCTGTCGTCTCTTGTGCTCCGTCTGCAGCTCGTCCAGCTGCATCCTCAGGTGCTCTCTCTCCTGGCTGAACTGGTGCTGCAGCTGCTGCAGCGACGACTGCGACTGGGACAGCTGCATCTCCAGACTCTGCTTCAACAGGGAGATCTAGAGAGGAAACAGACCGAATTCAAAATGTTAAGACTGGGATGGAGACCCTTACTGGGACGGTTGAAAAAGCTGCTGCTCCCCCACCTCTCCATACACATATATGTACATATATTTTCTTGTTTATTAAAAGGGAAGCAAATTGGAGAGCCAGAAGTTTAAGGAGGTTTAGGCCGTCTCTAAGGAGCAGCATCTTTGAGCAGCAGAATAACGGAGGAAAAGGCAGACAATCACTTGAGCTTAAACAAAGATTTGCCATTTTAGGATTCTTGTAATTCCTTCAAGCCTGGAGCTATAAAGTTCCTTACTTTTTGTGAATAAATTGTGTTCACTGCAGTACATAATGAACTCTGGGTAATGGTGTGGTGCAAAGAACGTGGCAATCAAATTCGTTTTTGGGAAAAGGGGCATGAGTCACCAAATCAGTCCATCTCAACGACTTATGATAATGGGTATTTGGGTAAATCTTGTGGTACAAAAGACTACCCATGTAGAAACCTGCTGTGGCAATGCTGCATTTCAATTTGGTCCCGCATGCCGGACAAAGCTCATTTGATGACGAAGCTCCAAATAACGACATCCATTATTTGGAGGACTTATGATGTGCTGAAAATGTGTGAAGGTCCCAGATTCCCTCCGATGTCCAGAAAAACAGGATGACTTTTTCCACTTTACCAACTGTTAAACCCCGTGGAGCAAACTGACAGGTAAGACCAGCTGGACTCCAAATAATTCATTTATCAACACTCTACGTAGCTGGAATAAACAAATTCATCATGTTTCGAATGTATTCGCGGACCGTCACACATAGGATTACTGCACACAACACAGAAAAATCATCCGTGAGCTAAAAATGCAGCTCAGACTCCAAAGCCGCGTCCTAAATTTGGAAATGATATTATGACTAAGACATGAGTCATACAGTTATAGGGTAGGAGAACTTTATTCAAACAAGAATGTGGTAGCATATGTTTTATTGCGACCCGTTTTACCATGTTAGGGTTCCAAACTAAAAAATGTGTCAGGTTAGTGGGTGTCATGTGATCTGAACCGCCAGTTACGTGTAGGGTCCAAAGAAGAGTTTGTAAGTAACATTAGCATGTCCAGCATCCAGCAGCAAAAGCAGGCTGAAAACGACATGCTGCAGAGACAGAGATCGCCTACTTTATAGTTTGATACAATAAATACAGTCCATAATGCCCTCAAGGGAGGAATCCTCTTTAAATGAGCTAAATGCCTCGCTATGTCCTCCTGCTATTTGCAAGTAACGCAAATACTAATACAATAGTCCTTTGGCCTGATGATAAGCGTCTGCGGGCTTGTCCTCATAGACAGTAACCCTTTTGACATTCCCCAGTGCGTTTCCATAAAAGCATTGCTCGGCGCCGCTGTAACGAGCCGGTGACCCTTACGAAGGTAGTGCGGCTCAAGTCCTTGCTAGAGGTGCGTACTGCACTGCTACCTGTGCACACATCCCCACATGAACTGCAAATAAAGATGACGCTGATATTTGCAAACATAGTTTGTCCCCTCGCCCGTTTGGCATCGGTGTAAATAAACATGGTGCCGCTGACTGCAAAGGCGTGAAGCGGACACATCAATCACTGGATGGGTGCTGATGGACGGCTGGCGGGAAGCGGCAGCGCGGCATGCATGGAAATGTGTGTCTCTGTGAGTACGCCGATGACCACAGGAGGGCTTAGTCACGCTTCATTAATATCAGCGGGCAGCTGCCTGCTTCGGTGAATTCAGAGCAGCATCAAATAAGTGTGAGTGGGTTTGTCCACCGGTGTGAGGGAGATATAAGTCAGCGTAGCCTGATAGGGGACAACTGTTATTGCCTTTAGAATTCTCTCCCTATTGATTTTCTTAGTACTGGTATAATTACACATTCAAGTGCAAGTTGCAGGCATCTGGTATTCACAGCCCAAGTTGTGCATTAAACCATCTCCAACCGATCGATGACTGCACCCTCACTTATTATCTGTGTCAATGAGAACATTACTAGAACAATGCTTAACACAACTTTAAGGTACTTGTGCTCCAGCAAATGTATTTCAATTCTATGCTACTTAATACATCACTACATTTCACAGGTCGATTTGATACCATCTGTTACTTTGAAGACTCAAGTCTGATTATACAAAATCTAAATCTACTCAATCGATGGACGCTTCTTGTTTGTTTTTCCTTCTAGAGAAAGACCGAGAGGGAGGCCGGTCTACAAAACAAACAAACACACACACACACACACACACACACACACACACACACACACACACACACACACACACAGACACACAGTGCAGTGCACAGATCCGTTGGCAGTAGTGGTACCTGTTCCAGGAGGTCCTCCACTTTCCTCTGCCAGCTCTCCCTGGCGCTGCTCATTTCCTGCTCCTTGCTTTGTGCCAGCTGATTCAGCGCGGAGGCCTTGTCCTCCTCGTGGTCTTCTCTCAGCTCCTCGCGGAGCTTCTTACACTCCTGCCTACAACGGAGCAAAACACAAAGATATAGCTGTATTTTTCAGGCGAATGCTGCAATGGAGAGTGACGCCAAGTCAGTGCCTTTGCGTTTAAACAACCAGTACAACCAGTACAACCAACACCAACGTGATAGAGTGTCTGTAAAAGACCAGCGAGAGAGCAGAGAGAGAGGAAGACCGCAGGTTGTCTTCCAACTAGGTTGGTAGATCCCCGTCCCCCCATCGTCCCTGTCCCCCAGTACATATGTCGTGTCCTTGGGCAACCCAAAACCAGAGCACCACTATCTGACATCTTTTGCACGTCAAGTAGTGTTGCCATGCAGGAAATTGTGGAGCGAACGCCGTGGCCATGGATTTGCCGTATTCAGCACATTTTGCTGCAAGCTTGTAAAAGGAGTGAGTATAAAATCCTACACTTCCCTTTAGAACGGTCTGGATTAGTTCATACTGTCACGCCCTAATTGTGTTCACCTGTGTCTACCCTCGTCTCCCCCTTCATCCCTGCGTGTATTTAAACCAGTGTCTTTCCCTGTTCTTGTTGCCAGTTCGTCTGTGTGTCTCACCAGGTCTTACCAGCGTTACTTTGGCTTCCCAGTTTATGTTTAGAGCTTCATGTACCGACCCCCCGCCTGTCCCCGACGAACGATCCCGCCTGCAACCTTCGCCCCGCTGGACCTCTGTGTGCCGAACCCCGCCTGCCTGTAACAACTCTGCCTGCCGCATCTTCGTATTAAAGACTTTGACATTCCTCACGTCTGCGCTTGGGTCTCTGTCTCATTGTGACACATACCAGATTGTGTGGGAAATATCTGAGTCTCCTAAATGCTCCACTACGTTCACCAGATGGTCCCTTGCCGTGTCTGTTTCAACTGTGGTTGTTGCATCAACTGTGGAACCCAAATCCTGCATGATGAATGGAGCGTAAAGCAGTGTAGATGTGAGGTGAACTACACATTGTTCTCTGTGACCTCATTACTAAGTGCAACTCCTAAATTATTAATAGTCATTATTAAAAGAAAAAAGTGAATTATTTGAATTATTTTTGTATATTCAGTTTAAAATACAATTATTTTAAACTTAATTAACTGAAATTTAAAAAATGACCATAGAATTATGGAAAGACTTGGTGGAGGTTTGTGGATGTATTTGTGGATGTATTTGCTTCAAGAAAACAATAAATGGTCCATTATCACACTCAACACTACGTTTACTGAGCGACCAGCTGCTAACAGCTCCCTGCGTGGCTCTCTCTGTGTGTGCTGTCATGTGAGCCTTGTGTGGGAGTTGAAATGGCAGCTTTTAAATTAAGTATAAAGGCTTTTCTGATACTCAGCCACAAAGTGTCAAACTGAAGGCGGGCGCTCTCTCAGAACCAAGCTGACACAAACACACAAACACACCTACACTGACATTTGAGACGCTCACATTCATCATGCAGCGCATGTCATCATTCGTGTCCTCGCTCGAAATAAAGCATACGCTGATGCACACACACACACACACACACACACACACACACACACACACACCTACACGGAACCAAGAGCCAACAGCAAGCTCACAGATATATACACACACACACACATACAGTCATATTCAAGAATGACACATTCATCACGCAGAGCATCTCATCATTCGTGTCCTCGTTCTAAATAAAGCACGCATTGATGCGCACACTCACACACACTCACACACACACACACACACACACACACACACACACACACAGGCCTTCAAAAGAGCTCAGGTCTCTCTGATAAGCACGGATCTAGAGCTCAGCAATAAGAGATGGAAGGAGTTGATGAGCAAACCGTCAAAGATGGAAGAAACATCCTGATAAAATGTGGGATATTTGGCTTGATTCTCCTGCTATGTATATTTACACCAGCTCATTAAATTCCTGTAATGTACGTGTGATTATCCATAGTGGTCGATCGCGTTTATAGGTAGCATTGGAGAAACGTATTAAAAAAAATATCCAATTAAATAACCCGGTACGGTGTTAAAACTACAAAAGAAATTCAACAAATACAACTAAAAATGCCAACAACCATTAATTATTTTAGCCGAGGCTCGGTCATGGAGGCAGCAGGCTAAGCGGCATATCCAAGATGTCTCTCCTCCTCCTTCTCCTCTTCTCTTCCTCCGAACCCGGCCACCTTACAAAGAAATCTCCGTTTGGCCTCTGGTCACAGCGTTGCCATCCTTTCACGTCCCCACACAGAGCACACGACCACATGTATGGCTTGGAATGTAGATGGAAAGGTACGAAAAGAGTTTCGCCTTTTGTTTCTCGTTCTGACAAAGCCTGCATCGTCCGTCCATCTCATGTTTCATTTTACCATCAGCATGATGCAGTTATTTGTTTTCTGGCAGGGAACCGTGGCCTCTCACAGGGTGCTACTGACCCATTGCTGAAGGTCTGCATATAATAATTGTATATATCAGTGACTCTCAAAGTGTGGTACGCGGGGCTCCCTCTAGTGGTACGCCAAAGAATCACTGAAATTTCTTTGGAATTTTTTTGGAAAATTAAATTTTTTTTTTCTTCCTATATTTAAGCACAGTCTTACTGTTGAACATGTGTATAATGTTGCAATGGCTGACATAAATATACTTCTTTAGGAATAAAACCTCTGCCTTGTTTTTGATGAATACTTAGGCCTACTACGCTACTGTATAGTGTTGGTCATCATGGTGGTACTTGGAGAGCCAAGTATTTTCTGAGGTGCTACTTAGGTGTAAAAAGTTTGAGAACCACTAGTGTATATCATTAGCTTCATCACTTCATCTGCAGTGTATAACGTAAGAGATGCTTTCCCCAAGTTACAATTAGTCTACAAATATGAATTAATGTTCACACTTCTCTGTTATATAACTTCTTTCCTTTAACAGAACTCTGTTCATCTGACCTGCTTTCTTTTAACAAAATATAAAATGATTTTCAGAAGTTCTAGTCAGTGCCTGCGGCAAATATGTTGCATCACTTTTATTTCCATTCATGTTCTTAAGCAAATTCTGGTTGTGGCTGAAGATTTGATAGCTGCTGCACAAAAGAAAGACCAGGAAATGATGTATTGCAGCAATGCTGTTCCACTTTAAAGAAGAGTTTAATTGTTAATCAAGTTCAGGGATGGCATTTTTCACTACACAACCACTGATTGGCTAAAGAGTTTCCCCGGTACGCTTGACAAGGTCTCCTGAATGACCGGGACACAAACTAGCGTCCGCTGGCTCCGCCTCAGTCAGCTGATCCTCCCCAAACATCCTCCGTTCATTTGGTAATCCGGAGAGCTCTCCCCATGATTACGCTATCACAGAGACACCGGAGATTAAAGGAAGCCGTCTTAATTCAGACGGCTCACTAACCAGTGTGCTCACCCCAACCAACAAATGGATAAAGGTCCTCCTGAGGATTAAGAGCTAAAAGATTCGGCTCAAATCTACCATTCTCCCATCGCCAGGAGAGCAGAAAGAGGGTTTAGGAAACACTGAAAAGGTTTCTGTTTGTTTTTTTAACCAGACTTGGTGATGGTGAAAAACGTGTTTTTTGATTTATACGTTTTATTTTTGCTTCTGTCAGGTTTGAATAAAGTGTGTTCCAAATAAATTGGCTACGTACAATTTGCTGCTTCCTGGTCGGCTGGATTTGAGGAGAGTATATTAATTCGATTGACTCCTTTTGTAAGTCAATTCATTTGAATTGTTTTGCATTCCATATTGAGGTGAATATAATATATTCACTTCAATAAGCATCGCATAGCACCAAAAAAGTGCACGTCCTTTCCGGTCTCCATCACTAGTGATCCCTGGAATCATTGCAACATTTTCCATTAACGATAAAAGGCAGATGTTTTATTATGACTGAGATTTGTTAGTGGTTTAACTTTGTATTGGCCACAGTCAGTGTGTCAGCAAGGCAGATAGAACATTGCAACAGGCATTCCCTAATCTATCTTTGATGCAGCCATTTTTAGTCATTAATGTCACAACATCATTTTGTCTTTAGCGTCTGGTCTCTTTGTCACTGTCAATTCGTGATACTCCCAAACTGTGAAATAATTGGATGTTTCCTGCTGCTTAAAACGGTGAAAATATTAAGTATACAGCAGGTGAAAGCAGCCAGAAAACCCAGCCAGATTTGGATGATTAGAGAAGTGTGTCTATGGGAGGAGAACTCCCTTCTTCTAGGGAGTTATATAAAAAGAAAACAACCGTCTGGAGAGAGGCTGCTGACAGATTTAGGTTGTGATGATTCCCGAGGTTCTTGACACCCATTGCTCTTCTTTCCTTTGTGTTTTGCATCTGCTTAAACTTGGAAAGGAGATGATCATGAGGCCAGTGTCGATGCATAAAACACAACATGTAGCACATGATGAGAGAAAGCAGCTCATTAATCATCATTTCCATTATTTCTATATCAATAAACAAGAGCTCATAGACTAAGCTAGAATCCGATAATGATATATTGGCCTGTATATGTTTCTTTCAGTTTTGTGATCCGATTAATAATAATACTTTAACTTTATGTAGCAATTTTCTAAAAACCCGAAGGAGCTTCACACAGATGGAACAAAACTAATTCTACAGCGAGTTTCCTTTTGCAGAAAGAGTGGCCCAGTTATTCTGGATTATCCAAGGAGCTCCCTATGAACAGCTTCCACTGGAACTACTTTCAACTCCAAAAAATATCCCTAATGGAATCAGATGACAGTGCGTTCTGTGGATTATCTCGGGGAACTGGGACACATTTTCACGAACAGACCCTGGTGCGTTTCTTTCAAACTGTTTAAGCCGTGCATGTGGCCCCTAAAATGATCGTCTACATCCGAGGTTGATCACCAGCACTGTTTTTGCATGTATAATAATAAAACCTGAGTCGCCTCGATCCATGACTTTGTATTTGAGTCGATGTATCTTCTGCTAGCGGGTATTATATAATACATTTCCGCTTTACTGATCTTACCCCTGTGTGCAGTAATAATTGTTAATGGAGAATTTAAGAGGCTCCAGAGCCCTTAAAGGACACTACTCTTTTCACGATCAATATTGCGAGCTGAATAGGCTGTTAATGTGTGTGTCTGTTTGTGTGTGTGTGTGTGTGTCTGTTTGTGTTCTATGAAGTGTGGGAAACCAAACTAGAAGAAAAGGGAACACTTCCATTTCCATTCTGTTTTAAATGGCATGGTTTTTTTTCATTTTAAAAGACAACCCAAAGGCTGTCAGACACACATGATGCTGTGTTTCTCGTGTGCGGTGTCATTTTTATGGATTGCTGGGTGTGTTTATTATGTTCTTGCATGGACTGCTGCCCCTACAGACCTCCTATTGGGCATAATGACTCTATCGCTTCCACCTGGACCCTTTAACAATTAACCTGCGAGGACCAGGTGCAATGCTGAGTGTGGCTGATTGCTGGAGGTGAGAAAGCCAACGGCCACCTCCATTGGGGAGAACACGAGCGGAGGACGAGTACGGCAGGCGGAAATGGCAGGGATGAGGAGACGTGACAGACAACAACGGACGGGCCTGTAACGGACGACGTAGAGGCGAGCACGCCTTTGTCACCGCAGACATTGAGCGATACAGGACTGGCCGGACAGTATAAATATATATATATATATATATATAATATATGCACACACTCACCTGAGCGTTTCAGTCCATTTGAGCTCCAGCTCCAGAGCCATCTTGTCCATCTTAAGTTTTTCTTCTTCTTTGGTGGTGATGAGTTTGGCTTCATGCTGACGCTTTTGGATCTCTAACTCTCCCTGTGAAATGAACCCAGTCGGACTTCAGTTAGTATGCTGGCGTTGTCACAGGTCTTTCCATCTTGACATTCTGAATACATTTTGGAATAATGCTGCCAACAGTCAACACATGTTACTATTGGAGCATCAATCCAAAAACTAATCAGATAAAGTCCTTTAGAAATCCCGTTCAGTTTAAACGCAATCTATTGTGCAAGACTAAAGGGATTTATAAAATGAATTGAAGCGTTGATAAACAAAACATAAATAAGATCCATTTAAATGCTGTCATTTATCAAACAAAAACACAGATTTCTTTTATTTAGTTGAAAATACAATATTGTGGGTTTCGCACTGCTGGTCAAACTAAACAATTGACTAATTCAATTTGATATTACGAGCAAAAGAAATCACGATAATTGTTTTCATAGCTCAAGTAAGCGCTAAAATAAAGTGAGAAAAATACCAACAAAAGACGCTATGAGTTCTAAGGAGGTTGTTTTGAAGATGGTTAAATCAATCCAAGTACTAAATGTGGGGAAGTGAGGACTTTTGTCTCCTCCTCACTTCTCCATAGGACTGTTTGTCAATCAACACCAGTTTAAAATATTCCTTAGACTCCTCGCGAGTACAGAAAAAACACTGTCAGCATTTGTTGGTGGCGACCTGCAGTGCAGTCAGCAGGTTGCTGGTCTCCCTCAGTCGTGCCCTGGTGGCGTCCAGCTCCTCCAGCAGTTTGTCCTGCGCCTCTTTCAGTGTGGAGATCTGTCCCTCAGCTTTCCCAATGTCCTGCTCCCCCTGCTGTACGCCCTCTTGCAGCCGTAACACCTAAGGGGGGAGGAGGGGGGGCAGAGAGAACAAAAACTGTATTCACAAACCCTACTCGCTCGTGCTTTGTGGATGTGTGGAATTTCTATCAAAAATACATTCAATAACCATTTCTACCACTGATTTTTCAAATCGGCGAGCACTTTCTGCTGACGCGGCAACATAGTTTTGCAATTCATCAAATCTTACTACAGCTCTCGACTTAAAACGATAAACAAGAAGCGGCAGCGGCTTTGAAAACAAAGCTTTCAAAGCCCAGTGACCCGAAATAAATAATTCACTGCAACCACAAAAAAGGAGCAACGCTTAATAAAGTTACTTTAATAAATCATGAAATCGTGTCCAGCCAGAAAAGTAGATTAGAGAGAAAAAACATGTGACACTAGTTCAATGAAAGGACTAATCAACTCTATGGACGAGTAGTGCAGTATACTGACCACCAAATAAAGCAAGAGTAGCTTACTCAAGCAAAGTTACTGAGACTCCTGTTTGCCTGACATTTTACCAGCGTTTCATTATAAACATTTAGAACGATCTTCAAGGACGAAATTTGACGCTTAACTTTTAACCCAACGTAGAGGAGAAGTATTGAATTTATTTTAGAGTAATAAGAACATCATTTTCCAGATTACGGCTGCTGTATTTCCCGGTGTGAAGATAGTAAGTATCTGAGAGGTCACAATGAGAGGTCAAACGTAAGGTCACCCGGTAATCTACCTCTGCGCTGGCTGCGGCCAGTTTGGAGTTCAGCTCCTCGCTCATCTCGTCCAGCTGCTGCCGGAGGGTCGTCTTCTGCTCCTCCAGCGAGAGGCGCTCCGCCTCAAACTGCTGCTCCAGCTCCTGAGGAGGCCAAACAGAAACGCACACCTCCGAGTGAGTTAGCGACAAAAAGCAAAAGAGCCTCAGACAGGAAGTTAAAGCTGGAATGCGAGCCTCTCCATGTAAATGATCATCCGTCACATTCAAAATGAGGTCACGCATCGGAGCTTTCTTATTGAAGTTTCGGTGTGTGTAGAAATGGACTTAGGTGATGGACTTCACGCCAACCAGCCAACCAGCCAGAGGGGACTCGAACGGAGGGGGCCGAACAAGTGTCCGAGAAAAGTTACTGGAGTGGACGCTGAAGAAAATAGAGCCTCTGCATTCAGAGGATGCATCTTGAAAAAGAGAGATCAATAGCTGTGAGGACCAAACATTTTCGTCATTTAAGATCGCAGTAAGAAGAAAGGCATTTGTTGCGTTATTGGCAGAGCTTAATGACGTGGGGAGACAGATATGTCTATATATGGCTAGCATTAAGTAAAAAATCGGTGACTAAATCAGTCATACAGCTTTTACTGGATTTTAATATTACTCCTGGCGATTTGAAGAATCTAGCGTGGCTAAAAGCAGGAGGTGGATGTGCTGCAGGCTCCTGCTGACGCACTGGAAAGAATCATTTCCACAATGAAGATGACGCACAACAGAAATCCTTTACATTTGAATCGTCATCCCTCAGTTGTGCTGCAGACCCGAACCCGTTCTATAAATACGTCCAGCTCTTTCATTGTGCCTGATGGAGACCACGAACCATGATTAAGCTTTACACGCCTTCGGATGAGTGGGAAGCGGTTTCTGTTATAGCGTGCAATGATCGGTGCCATCCAAGGACAGTTAGAGTCCAGGGAAATTGTTGAAATGTCAAAGGAAATGTGCCACCGTTATTTATTACGCAAGAGTTTGTAATAAAAGACAGTCAGCGTATTGCGCCGAATTGAAGAAAGAGTGAAAAATCACAGAAATCCACGTAATGACATCTTGTATTAAATCAGCCGTGGACCGGAGGAAGTTACTGTTACAAATGTGGACACAAATATGCAGCGAAAAACAAATTGCTATATTATACAAAAAATTCACAAAATGATCCATTTTGGAGAAGTCATCTTATTCCAACACTCCGCTCCCTCTTTCCAAACCAGCTCTCTGTTGTGGATGTTAATAGTTTTGACTCTCTTACGCAACTCTAAAAAAACAAGAATGTGGCCAGTACCTGCTCACCTACGATGACGTCTCAAGCTACATCGCGATCTCGCTTTCATTGAGACTACTGCCTGCTTGAAAATCTTGATTAACACGTAAGGTGACCTCCATCAGTGTAACATTGAGGCCATTGGTTGATTCAGAGAAACAGATGGGGATGAATCTAATATGAGGACTGAGGACTCCGGTCACACTCAATATGAAGGGCGACAGCGACTGTTCAAAAGACTGCTCTCATTCAATTTGAAGTGATGAAAAGAATAGAGGTGATGAAAGGAAAGGCGATTAACTGGACATGATGGAACTGGAGTCAAATGGAGAGGTGGGGAGTCACTTCTTTCTCATGAGTCTGCCACACTCGTTTTGCAGAAAACCATATTGAACCGAGGCGAGTGACTGCCCCCTCCTCCCTGCCCCTCATTCAACGGGCACCATTCTGCCGCAACACTGGCGGCAAAATCGCGATCACAAGTGAACGACTGGGAACTAATGTGCACATCAGAACACAGTATGGAAAAATAGAGCATAGGAAATCCCACAGGAAGTGCACAGATGTAATGTAAGATGAGCTGCATAACGCTCTTCACTCGGGTCTGCTGTGGAATAGGGTTTAAAACACGTCCTCACTATGCAACCTTGAAGCAAGAGAATATTTGATCAGCTGCCTCCACATGGCCGTGTGTGACTGGAATACAGGAGCCCATGGAGGTTTTGCCATCATCACTAGGCATATTAGGCATATTTCAGGCCGGTGGCGCTGCAGGTCTGGGCCGTGGTTTGGAACAGGTGGACCTCCGGCTCATTGAACAAGTCCCAGGGGCCCGTTTGCAGTCCTCTGGGGGGAAATCGTACTGTCTCATCAGATACAAGAGCGGGCGGGAAACCAGATAAACTTGGAAATTGAAAGCCTGAGCACAAAAGGGAGATTGTTTTGTTGAAGCCAAAGTGGTCATTTGAATCAGACCTATGAAACGGGCCTGACCCTACATGACCTGACCTTTCCCACAAGGGGCAGATTTGGGCGTTTGTGACAGGATCTGGGCCTTCTCCCCCCCAATGTACATACATATATGTATATATATATATATGTATATATATACATATATATATATATACATATATATATATATATATATCACATTCACGCGTTATAAATAAGTTAACAAAGCAACCCTTTAACTCTGACAATGATACGCGTTTTTCTTTCAGACCATTGGGAGGGCTTTAACACTGCCGAGATCACGGGGAAAGGTCCTGCACCTTTAAATGAGCATATTGATTTGAACTCTCTACCAGACTTCTCCTCATTAGTGAGAGTCAGCTACAGTCAGTTACAGGATCTTCCACCAGCAGACGTGAATGGAGCCAGAAAAAGTTGTATTAAAATGAAGAATTGAATGTGTGTCTGTGTAAAAACGGTTTCTCCAGACTTGGTTGTTTTCTAGGTTAAGTGGTTCATGTTAAAGGTGCTACACACGTATCTTGACATGGCAACGGCTCAGCCGTCAGCTCACAGTGGAAAGTGCTAAGAGCGCTAATACAGTGCAGACAACGTGCTGACACATTACTCCACTTTACCTTCAACAAGCAAATAGAATAGTATTCAATTTATCCCCATTACAAAACATGGTTGAAATGTACAAGCTCAAAATTCAAACATAAAACAGCTGTTTTTTCTGAAGTACCTTGTAGGAACATTTTAAGAAAATGTATGTATGACAATGGCTCCTGAATCTACTTTTGCTGAGCTCCCTTCAGCTGAAGATGGAACAGACCTCACTGGACCCCAACAGAAACTCTGCTGGATAAACTCTTTGGGAAATGTTCTTAACAAAGAGTAAAAATACATACCGTAGAATATGCAGTAGACAAGCAGCATAAAAGCGCCATCTAAGAAGTGGTTGTATACTGTATGAGCGTGTGCCATGTTCGGGTTGTGACACACAGTGCTAAGTAAGTAGCGGTAAAATATTCATGCAGAAAGTTTTAGAAAACAGAAACACACACACACACGCACACACACACACACACTTGTATCAGTTGGCTGCGAAATTCAAATCCCTGAGCTCACAATAATGGCTTTTATCGTTCCATCATTTTGTCCTACTTTTGATCATTTCACCCACTTAATGTTCTCCACTTGCAGTTTTAGATTGCCATAGTATAATAAAGATTTTTAAATCTAATCAGTCATATAGTCATTTTGCCTTTATTAACTTTAAAAAAGGGACAAATTATGGGGTAGAGAAGTGTCCTAAATAGCCCGGAATGGTTCGGTTTGTGCACCCGATTTCTAAGATGAGAAAATGGCCGTGCGTTCGCCACACTGGGTACTGCTTTACTCTAATTAGTGCATTCCTGTTTTCTGCACACCAGAACATCTGTGTGTCTTTGCGCGTGAAAAGGAAGAGTAGCAGATTTACCGACCTCCCCAAAATAGCACATAAGAGCTTCTTATCAGCTGCATGAGTCATCAGGTGAGCAGATTGTTCACATGTGGCTTTTTATTGAGCCTTTTTTAAAAACTCTTTTGTTGTAGCGTAGCACTGACGGACAGAGCCGAGGTTATGACGGCTCGGAGGTGTTTTTTACACGACATTTATGGGTGATAATTATAAATGTGCTCCCACGTCAGCAGGCCGCCTTTCCTCCTTTTACCAGCTTCTTAGTCACTGTTAAAGTCCCTTTTCATGTTTTTAGTCTGTAGATGGAGCCTAATCAGACTGCACATTGTTCCCCAGATATCTGAACTCCTCCACTTGCTATGGCTGCATGTGGTGGTTTTTTTAACGCGGCCCTTCTGTGCAGAGAGGTTACAAATTCAAACCTGTATTCAGTATGATAAAGACAGAACATCTTCTGAAACAATATTTAGACCTTTGGAAAATGCACAATTCTTAAGGCAGAGAGAGTTACAAGCTTTTTTGTTGTTTTTCCTGTAACAGATGGTACAGTCAGTGACCAACGTGAGGAGCACAGAGGTTAGGGAAGCAGGTTTGTGACCAGCATGTCCGTGGGGACGTAAAGGAAAGCTGCCGTGTCCTCTAAGAACACTGAACAGACATAACATTTTGATTGGTTGTGTTTGGAAAAAGGAAAGCAAGTCACTTCCTGATAGATCTTTGTGTTTTAGGTAGAGAAGTGTGTGTAGTGTGTTTTGAAAAAAGTGTTTATGCAATTGAAAACTGAGTCAAGCTGAGAAACAGCTTATGGTTTGGAAGGTTTGCCAGGTAGTTTTGCACTTTGAGTGAGAGGTTTCAAAAATTGTGTGTCATGAAAAGATTTTGTATGTAAGCAGTTGGTAAAAACTGTAAACTAAAACATATGCAGCCACCAGGACCTTCGTCACCCAAAATCACTACTCGTTCCTTTACAAATATTGTGTAACTTCAACAGATTGAAGCTGTGTGACAGGTCCAAATTTTTTGGCGGGCGACAAACCGAAAATGCATCGAGACCGAGACGGAGACAGCTTGTGTTTTGACTGAGTCATTCCTAATTGTCTCACTGTTCAAAATGAATAGGCGAAAGGGTCAGTGATTAGTCCGAACTTATAAAAAGGGTTTAACAACATGTCAGTGCTTGTTTCCATCAAATGCAAAGAGATAGGGGTCTGCAACAATCAGATAACTGAAAGGTGGAGTAAAAAGATAAAGCTTCACACCCTTACCAACAAAAACTCTGCAAAGACGTTTATGAAAAAGATTCCCAATGACATCACCTTTATGGCGTGAGATGAGCTCAGTGATGCAGAATCAATTAAAGCATACAATGTTTTTTTTTTTGCTGATTGAGGAAACAACGCAGCGTTCTGATGATTCATCTGGTGGATCTTAGTTCATCTGATGCATCCCTCTGTCCAACATATTAGCATTTTGACAGCAAGCGTGAGTGTGAATGAGTGGGCTTTGATCAGCGCGCGGACCACGAATCTGTCCAATGGGTGTCAGTCCGGTCTTGGCGTCCGCGAACAGACGCGCAGGCGTGTACTCACGGCCAGCAGGCGGTTCTTTTCCTTCTCCGCGTTGTTGAGAGCGTTCTCCAGGGTCACTCTGTGTTTTTTGGAGACTTCCTCCAGGGCCCGGGTCTGGCTCTCCTTCATCTGGCTGGTCTCCTCTTCGGATCGACATCTCATGGCGTTCACCTCCTTCTCGTGGGACGACTTCTCCTCCCGCAGGGTCTGACGAGGACAAATATGCATGAGCATGTTAAGCAGGTTGAGAGATATCGTCTGTTTAGAGGTGACCAATACGATAGAAGACATACAGAGAGAAAAGGCTTGGGCTGACCACCAGCCAACATGCTGTGTTTTTCAGCCTTATAGTCAGTGCTAACTCAGGGAGGATTCCTTTTCACTTCACATTTATTCCTCAAGCACCAAAGCTGCTGCTGAAAAAGGTTGATGTTCTCTTGTCTTGGACAAGGTGCTGGAGTTTAAACTTCCCCAAAACATTTGATAAGAACAGCAGCGAGCAGCGCATGTCAGCCTAAAATCTCAAATATGTCGGCTCCCACTGAATGAATCGGTTGGTCACCAACTGGGCTCACAAACCAACGCAAATAGCTTATGGTTTGCCAACTCTTAGCCTTGGGAATGACATGCTACTATCGCAGGTGATGGGTACTTGGCTAGGTGTGCCAGTGTTTGCAAATTGTTTGTGACTCAGCAGAGGGAACAGCAAAGCTGGCCCTGTGTAGTGAATGAATGATTAAGAGCCTGCTGATGAGTCGTTTGTGCGTAAGTAAGAGACGTGGTAGTTGAATCAGAAGAGAGCTGCCCCACAGGGCTGAACTTGGAGGAACAACAGAGGATCAGGCTAAAAAGTAGGAATACGTGAAACCCAAGAGATGTGACTCAGACGGCGCCGAAGAGTAAGAATGATGCTGCGCCGATTTGCAACCGGGATCCGTACATAGTGTGAGAGACAGAAAGGCAAGAACAAATGCTCTGTGTACCCGGCAACAATGCACAAGGTTAGACTCTGGGACTGGGGTAAGGTCACAGGAAAGGGTGATGTTCCTGTGAAACCGAAAATAAAAGTATAGTATGCGGCCCATTTACTTTGGGTTCAGGGGAGCAGCGGTTTCTTCATTTGGGTGGGTTTAACGTCACTTTAATAAGCCAAACTGCACCAAAGAATGGGAGCAGTGATTTCCATGCCTTGGGCTGACCTTAGGCCGAGGTAAAAAAAAAAAAAAATTCTGACGTACGATTCCAAAATAGTTGCTAATATCTTTTTTTCCCCAAATCCTCTGCCTGTACACAACAATTCATGTTTGTATGCATTGAGAAGCAACTCCTTGCTTTGAGGGCAGTTCAGGATGTTAATCTGTCGTAACTGTCACATTTTTCAAAGAGGATTCAAGAGAGGATGACCAAATGTCCTGCCGAGTGAACTCGTTAAAATAACAGGCGTAGCCCTCTGGTCTGAGTGTTTTTCACGCTGCTCCAGCAAAGAAGAAAGAGAGGGGAGATGCTACTCTCTGATGCTGGGAAATTCTGCAGGAGAAAAACGCTGCAACACGGGCAGGCCGAGGTGGACAAAGCCAGTGGTAACACCCACAGCGCCATGTACTCTGCTGTTCGACCCACTATAATATCCCCAGAGTGTCCAGTGGATCAACCCTTAGAGATCAGTTTATCAGTTTGGGAAATCTCACTAAAAGCACTAATTGTAGCTAAAATCCACAGAATTATTTAGTAAAACTTTTGTTTGAACACACATTTGACATTCTTCGTGGGCCTGTACCAATCTTTTTTTTTAAATAGTGGCAGATCAGACATTGGCAACAGCATGAAAAAAAAAACTTTAATTCCCCACCAGGGATCGTTTGGGGTTGTACTAATCGTACTCCAACCAGAAGGCTGTTTTGGGAATCTGCAAAGAAATGTCCATTAAGCCGGTCAAACTGAGCAAAAGTGCTGTGTTGTCATATGGCCAAACAAACCTGAGGAGGAAAATAAGAACTACAGGGATGAAGAGCTATTGTGTGGTTAATTTCTTCTTTTACAATGAGAAGAAAAGGAAAGAAAAGGCATGATTGCGGAAGAAAACATGGCTTTTTTTTTATTCATGACTTTTCCGCAACGTTCTTTAATTAAATTCAGACAATTAACATTGCTGAAATGTTTACGGCATGCTAATTTTACCAGATTAGTTTTCATAACTTAACAATGGTCAGTCTAGAAAAGCCTTGTGCGACGGTACTCTGACCAACAACCACACTACAGTGAATTATCCACCTATCGGTGTTTCACTGAGCAATGAGTCAATAGCGCCAAAACAGGAAGGTTCCCCTAAAGTTGTGCTGCCAGACGTTATATTATCCACAACAGAACACTGCGACTTCCCAGAGGATTACACAGGGATAAAGGGAGGGGAAATACACACCAAGCAGCAACACTTGACATTTACTTGTTTGACATTTAATTGTCGTCTGTGGTTGGTCTGCTGACTACACTGTTCCTTGAATGATCTGACCTTTAAAAACCAGGAGATGCTGGGTTTTTTTTCCTGTTGTTGTTCATGGTTCAGAAGTGATCGACAGGCTTCAGGCTTGAGGAGATTGCAAGTCCATCCATTTTTGCTCCCTTTAGCTCATATGCCTCAACATTTTGCTGGTATTTGCTATGTTAGTTATGCTGCAACTAAATAACTGAAAGAAGTTGTTGCAGGGTGCAGAAATGTGAAGAAAGACAGAAAAAGAGTGGGAGTCTTGATGCATTCTATACAGCTATATTTCCCTAAGCTCAGTTTGTGAATACACTGGGAAATGATTCAGCTTTGTTGAACTAAAAGAAAAATTGATATACCAAATCAAAATGAAGCACTAACTAATTTGAATTTCCTCGTAGATCCAACAGATGGTCTTCTACTTTGGGGCTTTTTCTCTCCGTACGACCACAACGAACAGATTGAGGACATAAGCTTCAAAAAATGGCATCTATGCTTTCCTTCTGTAATTCAACACTAATTCTGACATTCACAAATGTGTGGAAACCAACGTTGGCGCTTCTCGTGGTCCCAAATGCTAACATGCATGCTAATAACCTGCTTTGCATTTTCTCTGCGGAACCAATTGACTTGTTTTCTTAAACAAGGAAATATTACCCAATATATGAGCACGGTCTCTATTGCTGACTAACTCTTTGTGAAGGGTGTAACAAACAGGTCTGGAAGAGAGACTACCAGAACGTCAGTCACAGCATCTTGATGGCTCATTGCGCTTTCATCGCGGTGTTACTTCAGTCTGAGGTGAATACAAATCATCCACGCACCTTCTCCAGGGACTGGAGCTGTTGTTTCTGTCGCTCGTCCAGGGCTTGGCTCTGGCTCTGCAGGGACTCCCTCTCCTCTTCCATCCTCAGCACTTTGTCCTTCAGCCGGCTGCGTTCGTTGTCCAGGTCCCGTATGGCCGCTTCCTGGGTCATCTGGGTGGCCTGCAGGCTGCTTATTTGACCTATGACGGGACGGAGCACACAGACATGAGCAGGATACAAAGAGTAAAGCTTTGTCATATGCATATTGACATTCTTGGGGGTCGGTCCTTGTTGACCCAACCAGCAGACCAATGCACTGGTGTCTGCATTTTAAACTTCAACTCCTTACTGGAATTTAGATTTTGTCTTCATTTTGTCCATGTCAGCCCATTTCTTTATTGCTTTGGAGGCGGCGGTATTTTAATTGATGCTAGTAACTATGACGATGATGTCATTTCATAGTAGTTTCTAGGAAATGGTACAATGTTTTTTCAGGTTAGAATGCAATGTTTTATTTCCAATAAATAGTTCATCCCCAAATCATGTTTTTGGTAAGCCTCGGGTGGGGGGCGGCCCTTGACATGACCGTCAGTCATGCCGACTGCAGTGTGCTGTCATAGTTACGCTCTCCACCGCTCGTATTGGGAAGCGAGCAGCTCAGCAGCTCACAATGGGCCGAGAATGTTTCTGCACTTGGTTGCCGCTATCGCTCACGCATTTCAGACGTTTATGCAATGTGGCTGCACAAAGTACTGACGGAGGGACATTACCTGATATTAGATCAGATTCTAACATGCAATCATTTACCCCGACATGCGTGCACACAAGTACACACCTTAAACCGGGCATCATTGATACCGCCGATGACACTATTAGCCCGGGTCTATACAACATCACGCCACTGAAGGGTTCCGTGCCACAGACAACTTGAGAGAAGGCGCTAGTGGGAATGTTTAGGAGGAGGGATCCTGTAGGTGGCGTGGGTGCGAGTATGCATTATGAATCCAAGTCCAGATTGCATATAAGGGAGGAGGGGGGGGGTCTTACTGGCTTTGAGCAGTATTTCAGTCGCTTGCTGCTGAACCCGATCTCTGGCTGCCTCAAGTTCACACTCTGCTTCCTTCTGACGGATCTCCACAATTTCGGAGTTCTGGGTCACTTCATCCAGCTGCTTGGTTAAGTCCTGGAGAGGATTCGAGCCACAGAAGAGAAACAAAGCGTTGTTAACACATGAAGCCAAACAGTCACTGACAACACGGCCATTGTTTGATGGACCTTTTTGGTAACCAAGGGAAAGGAATGAAAGTGGCAGCACATTTTGGCAATGAAAATGAAACTTGGGATTGGAAAAAAAAAAAACTTTGAACTGAAGGAAGGAACATTCACATTAAAATACTTGTTTTTGAAGAAGTTGTAATGGCATTGAAAAATAAAGTATTTCCTGTAAGAATGATTGTAACACACCTGTATTGCTTTTCACCAACCATCTTCCTTCACGTCCAGCTTTTTCCAACGTTTTCTTTTATAAGCTGACCATTTATATATTAAGTCTAACTAAACATCTAATCTTCATTTTAGTTAACTGTCTGCTGCCACTTGTTCTGTAATCAACCATGTTCAACACTTCACAGTGGTGTGTGTGGCAGGGGGACATTTTATATTCCTTTCTTAAATAATATTTTTAAGGACAGTTGGATGTGGGTGGCTATTAGCTGTCTGGTAAAGGACCCTTCGCTGAAATGATATTAAATGACATTTGTAAAACATCCATATTTGATACATTTAAGAGGCTTTGAGAGAGAGATTAATTGAAATGAAAATATCCACTGATATGGAGGAAACATCCACATACTCATGCTAGAGAAATCATAATAACAAAAAGATATATTATATAATAGTTATGTTGCATCCGTTTTTTATATACAGCTGAAGCCGGAAGCAAGATATTGGATTTCAATAGCTTGTTGGCAAAGAATGAAGCATATTTGTAGCTTATTACTAATACTGAGGATCAAAAATGTAAATACTGACTGCATCTGAATGAATAAGCACGAGATATCAGGGAGGTTTTTGAAGTGCTTACATACCAGGACAAAAAACACACACACACACACACACACACACACACACACACACACACACACACACACACACACACACACACACACACACACACACACACACACACACACACACACACACACACACACACTGGCGGGGTGATTTAGCTCATGAGGGGCAATTTCACATCTTTGAATCCCATCAAACGGCCTCCTTCAAACTTAATTACTGCTGCCTTTTGTGGGACGAAGGAACCTCAGTGTGATAATAACCACTGAGAACTAACACACAGACAAGACAGGATTGTGTGTGTATGTGCGTGTGTGTGTCCTGTCCATCTTGGACTGCTGTGTAAGCCCTAATCAGCGTTTTAGGCCTTACAATTTTTTTTTTTTTAAGTTAGGAACATTTTCTTCAGTCCTCCCTTTTTTCATTGGACTGTTTGAGGGTGAGGACTTCATCTGAAGGTTCAGGGTTTTCTGGCTTATACTGTATTTCCAGCAATGGCTGGGGAAGAAATCCTCTTCCTAAAAGTACAGTGAATAAACCTGTATTTTTATGATGCTGAGGGAGGTCAAACGTATTCCTGAAAAAAAATCCCATTGTTGCTGACATTAAGTCCCTACCTCGGATTCCCCCCATATCATATTAATTATGCAGCCAAATAAATCACACAGAAATGCTCACACGCAGACTCACTTGTGTCAGTCATCCCTATTGGACTTGGCGGAATAAAACAAGCGTTTAAATAAAAAAAGGCCCTGAAAACCATCCTTTTAATTATTTATTGTTTCATCCCCGTAAATAGCTTCTACCTGACAGTGAAGTATTTTGTCCACATCAATTTAGCACGGCTTTAGATGGCTATTCCACTCAGGGGACCATTTGTCATTTTCACCCTGCATATTCCTGCTTGTGAACAGTCCGCAATCAATTATGTCAGTCTCAGTTACTCCAAGCGATCATTTGCTGCTATTTCTCCCAGTAAATCATAAGCTAAAGGAGGATGACAGAGAACACAGAAGCAATAAGTCCGACGCGTCCTGACGCCGTCTGCAAATGCCTCTGCCTGTGTTTATTCAGGTTTTATGCAACTATTTCCACCCATGAAACATATCCTAAGACAGGGGAACATTTCAATTTTCTACAGTATAAATACATTTAGCGAGTAGAGATAAAAACGTCCCTCAGCGGGAGCAAAGTGCTACCTTTTGTGAACCAAATGAGCAAGAGGATTG
Organism: Apeltes quadracus; assembly: GCA_021346845.1. Taxonomy (NCBI): domain Eukaryota; kingdom Metazoa; phylum Chordata; class Actinopteri; order Perciformes; family Gasterosteidae; genus Apeltes; species Apeltes quadracus. The sequence goes on along the minus strand of CM037934.1, from coordinate 5,739,834 downwards.
GTGAGGTACGGGAAAGTGTATTTTCGCGATCAAAACAACGATCTCAACCTCTGCTCTGAGCTCGTTCATTTAAAATCAGGAGATGAGAGATCAGGAGCTCTGTTACGGTGAAATCACCTTAGTATATTAGCCATGTGATGTACGAAAGAGAAAGACAAGATTAAATTGTTTCTACGCTAGTATGAATCATATGAGAGAATCGAGAAGAGCTGTCAAGTGAAGTTGGTTTCAAGTTCTCTGCTCTGTTGCCGTTTTTTATCTGGGTTACAGTTAATTGTTCTGGAAACGAATCAGATTATTAACCCCAGGTACAGCAAACACAGCTAACCTTGATAACATTCTCAGTGACGCTGAGAAGAGGAGCTCCCCCCGCCATCCCCCTCCCCCGTCTCTGTGCAATCAGTAATCATTTCACGCAAAATTCAAGGAATATCACAACAACCCAAAAAAAATGTCAGCAATTCCCATTTGTTGTAATGCTGAAACATTTCCCAATTCTCATTGGATAAGAGCGCAGCGTTGTTTCCCTCTTGCATGCATTGAAACCTGCACTATCCATGAAAACGATTTTCCATTTCATCTCATTTTCATCCCATATAAACGTTTTATTTTATTGTTCCAATTAAGTATCCGTTACAGGGATACATTTTGTAGGTTTTCCATAAAATCTATCAAAAACCAGTCGTTTCCATTACAGGATGTTCTGGTACTGTTTCACCCTCCCTGTCCCCTCCAGTCTTATGTATTCCACCTGAATGAAAAGCATGCAAGTTGGAATCAGACTCACCTTGACGGTGCTCTCGGCCGTGGTGAGGGACCCCTGAAGTCTGTGGGACTTCTCCCGGTTTTCCCGAGCTTCATCCGTCACCCTGGCCAGCTCGGCCCTCAGCTTTCCCAGGGTTTTCTGGAGCGCCGCCTCCTGAGTCTGAAATTCCCGCCGCAGTTCGGACTCGGTGCGTTTCCACGCCAGCAGGTTGTCGGCAGTCAGCTGCTGAGTCCTCTTCATTGCCTCCAGCTCACGCTCGTAAAAAGCCTGAGCCTGAGACAGGACAGAAAAAAAAGTTCTCTACTTTACTACTTTTCTTTAGGAATAATGTTATTGGAAATGTTTTTAGGCAGGTGCAGCAGCTGTCTCATCAAAATGCACAATCATGTGAGAATAATCAACAGAAGTGAATGTGTCAGCCAAGATGTCTTGGCCAAGATGTCTTGGCTGACACATTCAGTGCGTTAGGTTCATTAATGAATTGAAATTAATAGCTTTTTAGATGCAATAATTCAATCGTGGCTGTTCAAGCCTGCGGCTCTCAGCCTTCACGCTGAGCAAGGCCAACAGAATAATGCCAATAAATGTAAATGGAGTTCGCTTTGAACCATTGCTCACAGATATTCGGACATTAATATATTGGAATATATTAGAATATAATTAGAAAAGCTAAATTTCCAATATTTAGGTTGAGGAATGATTAGAATCCACAAAGCGGGAACATCATGTGAAGTCTAGTGCTTCTTGCCTACAAAGTGAATAGGCCTTTTCCATATTTTAGAAGACACATTTGCGAATTTGCCAATGATCTTACTGACGTCAATCGTCTGATTACGAACAGGACATGACTGTATTCATAGGCTGACACTCTGAAAATGTCCTTCTCCTCAGTGGCTTAAGCACCTTGCTGAGTTTGGCTTCGTACTCCTCCACCAGTCTTTTTTTGTCCTGTTTGAGTTCCTCCACCCGCTCCGCCAGAGAATCCACCTGCAGCCGCACGAAAAGAGAAGCACAGAGATAAAACGGCTTTCGCCCGATGCCTCCGATGCCCCCTTTTAGAATAATCGCAGACTATTACGCATGATAAAAGAGTTTGAGCCGACAAAGTGATACAGCCATCCCAGCTGCCCCTCCTGTGATTTAGTTTGCTGCTGCTTTGGGTTACCTCGGCTTTGTGGAGCTGCCCCAGTTTCTCCTGGTCTTTACTGTAGTTTGCGTTGTGACTCTGGTGGCTGCGGAGGAGCTCCTGCACCTCCTGCCTGTGCTGGCTCTTCAGCTCCTCCAGAGCGGCCTTCTTCTCCTGCTCAAACTGGTTCTGGGCCTGGCTGAAGGTGCGCAGCTTCTCCTCGAAGGACCGCCGCATCTCCTCCACCTCCCGCGACATGGACACCACCCGCTGCGTGTGCTGCCAAAGAAGACAGGGGATAACAAATTCAAGCGAGAGACGTATTTAATACCCGTGACTTAAAGGGGGGTCTCTGCATTAACAGTTTAACGGAGCAGGCGAGGAGCAAACGATGAACGTCTCTCCGAGCCAAATATACATTTAAATAGCAGATTCACGCCTTTTCTTTCATTTGCACTCACAGCAGGTAATTAGCATTCCACTTATGAAGGCAGCCGATAACGACACAATCAGCGACACACGCACACTGCTATGGGCAACGCGACCTGAGAGCGCACAAGCTCCAAATGTTCACTCCGGTCGGGAATGATGTGCAAAACCCAAATTATAATAGAATTTCATCTGATGCGGAAATTGAACAACTGATATACTAATTCACGGCGGCTTGTAATTTTCCAGTTGCTATTCATCAGCAACCCCTCCTCTGATACACAAGCACAAACACAGCATAGCGTGTTCTGTCTTTGAGCGTCACTGGTGTCATTCATCCAGTCGTTTTATTCCGTCTCTTGTTCCTCAACACAGACGTAGACACAGAGGAGTCTAACACGTTAGTGGACATGTCGCTTTTAAGTGCGGACATAATAGTCGTGTTTCCATTAATCAGTCATGCAAATTTCAAGCAAACTTTTGAAATGTTGCAAAAAATGTGGTTTGTCTAAAGACGACGGTTCGGGCAACGCCTAAACAGGAGGGAGAAAAAAGCAGAGGCTGTATATCGGGGAAAAAAGCTTTCCATATTACGTTTTAATTCTTCCATCATAAACTTCTATCCGGACCCCATTGCTGCCTCCTACCGTGGCCCCGCTGACAACTGCTGCTGCTATCATCATCATCATCATCATCGTTATTTTAAATATTAATCACATTATTATTAATGTCATCATAATCCAACATCACCCACTTTCCCTCCCCAGAGGCTTCTGTAGGTGGTGTTTGTCCCTGCAGTGGTCCTGCCGTTCACTTACGTACTCGGCTTACTGCTCGCAGTATTTGAATCCTTTCTGTCGTAGGAATGCATTGTACATTTTGTACACATGACGTCCATGTAGTCTGTCCACCCCGGGGGACGTTCTCCCTCAGGTTGCATTTTTCCCCAACAAAGGGTTTGTATTTTGCAGTTTTGGGCTATACAAAATGAAATGAATTGAATTGACTTGAATATAAGCATACAGCTGAAACAGCTGATCAGTTGGGGGAGTTTACGGTTCAGTACGTCAGAATCTATTACGCAAAGACCTTTTCTCGTCTCACAGGGCCAAAAAAAACTTAAATAAAAGCCACCTTTAAATGAGACGTATTACATCTCATCTGGATTTCATCCACATACAAGACACTGAATCAAATAATAAATAAATAAATACAAATATGAGAAGCAGCTCAGATCCCTGTGACTACAAGTCAAAAATCCAGGCAGACAGTTAATGCTGACAGACAAACTCCTCAGCCTCACAACAAACTATTGGTATCAATTAGCATCAACACCTGCAGCATCAGGCCAGACACGTTGACACCCCCCCACCCACGCTGCACCGTCCTCCTGTCTACCTGAGCCTCAGTGCAAAGCTGCATGTCCTCCACCCTCTGACGGTAGCTCTCAAACTCGGCCAGCGCCTGTCTCTTCATCCGCTCGTGGAGCTCCATGGACTCCTCCATGGACTGGATCCGCCGCTTCAGGTCCATCTCATCGCTGATCTTGCTCTTGTACTGTTGATTAAACAATGGAAAGTATTTGAAATCCTCATGTGAGCAAAACACACATAGGAAAATAGAATTTCATGTTATCTGCTCACACATGAGCATCAGTAACAAATGTGACAGAAGATGTATATGAAAATGAAACTAAAGGTCTGGCTTTGATTTAGCTCACCATGGTATACTAATAAATGTACAGCATGTCACTGTCCATAAATGTGCGCTTTATGTGAAGGTTGCTCACATAAAAAAAAAACTCCCCCCAGGAGAGATGACATTTTAAATATTGAGGGCTTCGTTTTGGACGGAAGGTCAGCTCACCAGCTGCCGTGGGACGGACAGTGTTCAATAAACACAGCGACATCGTCCCGTCGGCACTGACTGACCTGAAGGTGCTGCTGTTTTAATACTTGATTCGATAGTCAAAAATAATAATAATGCTCTCTCAACAATCCATTCCTCAGAAACAGCTGATCAATAACTAGTGAGTTGTACTTCTACTCCACAACCTTTCAGAGGGAAATATTGTACTTTTTACATCATTATTATTCTAATTAATAATGAAGTCATTATGATTAATTGTGATACACATTTTAGAAAGGGAACATTTTGAGTTTGCATATTATGTATTACATACAGTTAAGTATTAATAACATAGCCCGGGTCGGTTCAAAGCAATCAACTTCATTCAAAAGTAAGACGTCAGGGTCTCGTTAATTACATCAAACGTAAAGACCTGTAGTATCTTCTCTCTGGTCTCCGACAGAATCTGCTGCACCTCCTCCTCGTGGGCCTCCTTCAGCGTGGCGATGGCCGCCTCGTGCTCGTCGTTTTTCGTGTTCAGTGCGTAGATGACCTGCAAACAGAGAGGAGAGAAGCCCATTAGCTGTTAACATATTCCTACTCGGGAGTTACGCGGCGGCGAAACCGCTGGGAGACAAAGTGCGCCGTGTTGAGACCGCTGCGTGAGAGACGCGGTGTTTAACAACGAAAGCCGGGGACGACACATGAAACCGCAGAACAGCCCGGCATGGGATGGAGACGGGAAACATGAAGATGATCGGAAGGTTGATATCGATGCCGACAGTCAAGGTTTTCTGCGATGCATGCAAAAAGACGGCCGTCATAACGAGTGCTGAGGCTTGCGATTTCCAAATAAGCCCAGTAATACCGTCTCAAGACGTATATTATTTCAACCCGCCCTCACTTTCACTGTGTCAAACAGAGAATGTGTTAATTGTGTCATTGTTGTTGTTCCCCCGTGGGTATCTCATGATGCAGACCATAAAAAGCCACGAGTCACAGCAATCGCTTATTACAATTATGGATATCAGATCAGCGCAGATTAGCTAATCAGCTGAGAAATGCAAATCAACCGCTGCATGAAGAGTAAATGAGCCGTACGGTACGCGGGCCGCAAAGATGCTGCAGAGGCCGGGGTGTTCCCACAGTTACAAATTAGGGACGCCTCGTATCGCTGGGGATAAAAATAACACAAGCAAAATGCTAGGCGTGAGATCGACCTTTGAACCCGTCCCAAAAAAATACATTCGGCCATCCGAGGAGGGGAAATCAGACAGTTCAGTGGCGCCCTGCTCACGGGGAGCAAGCAGCGTGAGAGAGCAACGGATTTTACATTTCCACGTTACAGACACACGACGAGTGAACAACAATTCAGCACCAACTGAGGGAACGCCTCCGTCTGCAAGTCCATCAACAGAATGAGAAAGAGGAGGGAGAAGCTTTCTGTGAAACAATGACACGAGCCTTTTATGCCTCGCCTCCTATTTATTAATAAAAATACTTAAGACAGCTTATAATCAGGAAGAACTCAGCCATGGCAGTAATTCACTGTGTTTTGGGTTTTCACTGATCCGATGTGAATATAATCATAGTCTTTTCAGCCTGAACCATGAATATGAAATGTAGAAAAGAGTTAGAAAATACATTTGCTTCCTTTCTAAGGGCAAAAATAATTACCATTGTATATTTTCAATCCCAAATGATTATGAAACGAACAGATCATTGCTGTTCAGAACAGCTTTGTTTGTTTAATGCTAACTTGAGCATGCTAACATGCTCGCAATGATAACTATACCGCGCTTATGTTTTTCGTTTTTTTAATGATTAGCAGATCTAATATTCACCATGTACACCATGCCTTTTGCATTTAACAAAAAGTACTCCTTATTTTAACATCAGGTTTTTGCAAAAACAGGTCAATATTTGGGTTTAAATTTAATGACAGCCAGTGAGACATTTCACTCAAAACCACAAACATTTACTTTGAGCTGGCGCTCGAGAGAAGGCCAGAAAATCACCAAAGTAATTGGAATTCATACTCCTACGAACCTGAATGTAAAATCGGCCTGTTGATCTATCCAATTATTATCATTAAAATGCACGTACGGGCAGACTGGCCTTTCTTGCCGCTTCATGTCGGGAGATGAATTGGAAGCAGTTTGTTCCTCTGGCTTTCGCAATCTGCTCCATCATTCAAACCTCTTATGTCAAGTCTCATCGTCTAGTTTTTAACAAGACGAATGAAGCGTCCGAAAGCTGAGGCAAACTGCAAAGAGCCAGTTAAAAGCCGGGAAATTCAGTTCACTCCAAAATGAAACATTGTTTCCTCTGAGCGTCTAAATCCTTCAGCCCTCAGTCTCTCATCAGTTTACGGAGGCAATGGAGTCTCCCTGACATCCCGGGAGTCATCGGCACACTCCTGCAGACGACGCACACTAATCACAATGCTGTGGGGTCTGCCGGAAAACCACAACACAATAACAAACACGTCACTTAATGAACTTACATGCGACAAAGTAAACACGCACACCAGCAGAGACAGTCGAGCTCCTCGTGAAGCGACACACCAGCTAGACACACAGGCAGTGTGCGAGTCCCTGTGATGGTTTAGCATATGTTGGATCTCGATAAAGCAGATATCGTTATCTAGCGGGACTGCAGACATCAGACAATATTCTAATTGAACCGTATTAATGGATTCACTGTGGATGACTAGTTTCAATGATACGGAACAAAAATCCTGGACACACAAGCCCGGCAATACAGTGTATAGTGTGTTTAATACTAAACCCTCCTGACTTTGGGGGCTTTGTACGTAGTACAATGCACAATATTTAGGGGACTTTCTTGGCCTTGACTGATTCTCTCAGGTGCTTGTTGACATAACATCACATGATAACCAACATCTAATATTCACTCCCCTTTAACTCGGCCTCGACCGACTTGCAAGGTGCACATACATATTTATGTGTAACCTACATAGATATATGCAGAAGCAATATGAATGGTTACATGTACTTTAAGCAGCCTGAGTACTGTCGCCTGTATTACAATAGTTTTCCTGCTGCACCGTACATTTTATTTTTGACGTTTGGTAAAAGATCACGTGATTCAGAATAAAATTAATGATTTATTATTTAATAAGAACAGCAAAGCCATCTTTAAACAGCAAACGTTTACCATCTTTTAGTGTGGTTGTGTGTGTGTGTGGATCGGGTGGATCGAGTTCACGTCCTTGGAGGAGATGCTATGAATGACAGCGTTACCAGGCGGATCGATAAGGGGACAGCGATGTGCCACAAATTCCATCGGCCAGCTGAAAGAAAGTCCCAGCTGACAAACTGACGGAGACTTTCACAAGGCACACGTCCCTGCTAGCTGCTCCATGTAATGTTACCCTGCTGTCAAACAAAGGGAAGAACAGTCAATACTTTCTTCTTTTTTTCTGACTTCCTTCTGCTCATTTGTATGGTTTAAAGTGATTCTCTCGGTACTAAACAGCCCTCTAACCTTTATGAATACTGTATCTTCCAGAGATGTCAACTTTCTTTTAGCTAAATATCACGCGTTGCACTCTAGACATTTGATTGAGAAAATAAACCCCAGTAGACAGGTTCAATGAACAAAAGGTTACTGTAATGACATAAAAACTCCGATCCTTTGTGATGTCAGGGAATATATCTACAAGCACAGCCACATACGTTATCTACACAGAAATAGAAATAAAAAATGCGAAACACAGACGGATGGAGTCAGCCTTTCATATCTCACTGCAAACTTGTTTTCTGATGCCAGGTTAGAAAAACTAAATCAACTTGTTTGCAAAAAGAATACTGAGCAAAATCACAGCTCTTCCATGGAACTGAAATGCCTCTGACACAATCTGAACTAGTAAACTTCCCTCAGGAACCTGTAAGTCACTAAGTGGTTCGGCCCTCCATCTGCCGCGTGCTGCACAAACTCAAGATGGGACCCCGGGCCGCTGCTGGCACTCAAACCAATGAGGCTCCTCTGTGTTTTATGAACCCACTTTTTTGCTTATGAGCGCCCACATTCCTGTGGACACAGATGCATCAGCAAACAACTCCAACGACAGTTTATTTCTAGTAAGTAGGGATCGACCGATATGGATTTTTTAGTGCCGATACCGATTTTTCTTCATCAGCATTAGCCGATGACCGATATGGGCTGCTGATTTTATTAAGCCGATATTTGGAGCCGATACTTTTGCTCCCTCAATTTAAATCATAAAAATGACACAATGATGATAACAAATGTTACAAGTCCCTATACCCAGGTTGGACGACCGATTTGCACGTCAGGATCGCTGCGGGCCTCCACCAGAGTTTCCTCTGGCTTCGCCCTGCCCAGGCATAGTTCACCATCTTTCGGGTCCTATCGCATGCGCTCGCGCTTCACCTCCAACGTAGTATTGTCACGTTTTGCCCCCACCCGAAATTGTGACACATTGTGACAACACCATAGATTGTCTAATATGACTAGATGGGGCACTCCCTATTCAGGCCCATTGTATCGATCTTGGTTGCAGTTCCGTTAAATTCCACTGGAGGTGATCGCAGGCGAGTGCAGATCGTATTGGACTCTATGGAGCTAGACGGCTAAATGTAGCTCTTTCTCCTGCTTGTCGCTGAATTAACTTAGATTTTCTTGTTGATTCCGCAAGTTCAATATGGCTTATAGGCCAAAAGTCGAATGAATGAGTGCTTATGTCCTTTCAATTTCTTACAGGTTGGGCCGTTGTTGGCCGGAACACGACGGATTGCGACCGATTACGACCAGAGACCCCATCTGATGGCAGCTGAAGCTAAAGCAGAATCAGAAATATAAAGTTTAGGAGGACTTTCTGTCGAAGTTTACCTCAAATAGCAGCTTGGGTTATCGTTGTCGATCATGTTGCTGATGCCATGAGAAAGGAAGCCATGATTCTGAAGTGCTGAAGAGATCGCCGAGAAAATGGCCGTAAAGCAGCACCTCCGGCAGTATGCAAATATGTGACGTCATCACATTTTTTGAACGGATTTTTAGAACAGATAAGTGAGCTTAAATATTCAATTTTCAGCTGAGTGTATTATTCTAGCCCCCCCCCCCCCCCTCCCCTTTGAATGCAAGTTTCAAATTGCTTGACAAAAAATGTATATCCTGAGAAAAGTGGACTTTAGGGGATGAAGCCTCATAGGGTCCCATGCCTTCTGCACTCGCCTACGGGCGCCCCGTGTGGACAGAGACGTCCAGAACCCGGAAGTAACGAGAGAGTGCCACATCTAGTCATATTAGACAATCTATGACAATACTACGTTTGCCTTGCAACTACGTCACGTGACTATGAAGTTTCCCTCAGCTAAAAAAAACAACATGGCAGACTGTCGACGTATTATCTGTGAAAAACACAATATTTTAAGAAAGCGTCAGCATTTGTATGCATTTCGATGGCATTTCTAGTGAGAAGTATGCGTTATATTTTCATAATCTTCTATCAGAGAATGTAGAAGACCTTCCGTTTATTAGTTTCTATGTTGCAGCCGGCGCTCGGTCGGCCCCCGGAAGCGGCGAGCTGCCTGCGTGCGTGCGTGCGCGCGGGGGAGCGCTGTAAAGCAAGTGAATTTGCCACGGCACAAGCCAGCACCGGAGGCGGGGGAGCCCGAGGACCCCCTACCGCCTCGGCGAACTCAGCAGCCGCGTATCGGCCGATACCGATCCGCGTAATAAGTGCAAATATCGGCCCGATCTATATATGGCTGAAAAAAATCTCACATTTATAGTATAGAAGAATAAAAAATAGATACTGCTACAAAGGGTGAGTGATAAGACGACTTGGCATGCTGCTGAGAGAGTTCTTATGTCATCATATGTTTTTGGTTATCCTGCACTCTATTCTGTTTAGTTATGTAAAGCTTTATTAGTATAATAAAGGTTTCAAAATAACTCCTCATTCAATTTGTGTGTAAATAAGATAATATGTCCCCTTTAAAACATGAGTGTATCATAAATCAATGTTGAATTATGATTTATTAAATCTGCTACCAGCAACAACACTACACTTTGGTTTTCAAATAATGGTTCAGGCTTAAAAATTCAAGTGTCATCCTGTTCAAAGGGAAATGTGTAATAGTTGGTTTGCAGTTTGACTGAAATACAATGCCACATACAGCAAACTGCAACTTAAAACCCCAGCCTTTCTGAAGTTATTGACTTTCGATATCCTGCTGAGCTTAATTGCTTGAGAAACTAACGGCACCATGGGATTAAAGCGAACCAAATGATTTCATGAGTAGGTAATATGAACACCAACAGAGAAAGTAAATAGCATAAATCCATTCCTCTTTGCTGAAAGTTTCCCTAAATTAATTACAAATACGATGTGCTGCCTATGGCTTTGAACAGGTGAGATGAAAGCTACCAAAATTAGGTTCATTTAAAAAAGGGCAATACTTTGCAACAAAGAGCCGAGGTGTAGTTGGATTTAAAGACAAAAAAAACCATGCTGGTTCTCTGAGGTTGTTCCGCCTTGTTTCTGTGAAGGATCTAATGACTCCTAACAACCTCTGACGAGCAGCTTTCTCCTTTAATTTCACTCTCCCCGGCCTGACCAGATATACACACACACACACACACACACACACACACATTGTCCTCCCTCATCACTCCGTCCACGGATGGGACTTTGAGGATAATGTCGATGTGTAATGATAACCATTATGCCACCTTAGACTAGCCGGTGGTCATTTTCCACCCTGCAGCGGTGGAGCTTTGTCTTGTGAGTGCAGTGGGAGTGATGAAGGGTGTACTGACTGGAGAGAATACTGGCTTCCATTGCTCTGTCTCAAAGTAAAAAGAAACTCTACCAGCCAGAACCTCAATAGATAACACGTTATATGTTATATGTATATATATCTGCACAAAATATAAAGTATTGAAATGAGGGCCTTGCCTCTGAGCAGCTACCAGGCTAGCAGCAGAGACTCCAGGAAATATCTGATTCCAGCCAAGAAATAGTCTAGATTAAAACCAAATGTAAAATGTGAAATGACATCGCACTTTTTGAATTGTAGGGATTGATTCAACAAGGTAAAATCATCACTGAGAATTGTTGCTTATCTTTAGTCATTTTTAGTAACTCCTTTCATCCCAGAAAAGATACTGTATGTGTATTCCCCAAAATGTGAATAACAAGATATACTATTCAAATAAAATACATTAAAATCACAATACAAACTGTATCTGATTTACATATTCCTTAAGTCGGTCTGCATAAACACTGACATGCAGCACATTTTCAAAGCAAGTTGCAAAGAATAGCCGGCCGATTTCAAGAGCAAAGCCTTGATGTGGCCGTTGGCGTTTTGCTCGCAGTGTATGGATTCGTGGCCTCTTGGGGAGGAAACTGTTAACCCTGGAAGAGGGCAGCGTGGGGGAGGCAGCCCGTAATTGCTGCAATGATTGACGTGTCATTTTGTGTCCTGTTGGGGAGTCAGTGGGAAAACTGGCTGAGCGATCAATTAGCCTCATCATTGCTGCTGTGTACCAAGTTATTGTTCTGTTGATGGGAAGCCATCTCGCCTGAGCCTTAACCCTTCATTCACCTACTGGGTTCAAAGCTACAGTCCTGACTAAATAAATCCATGCCTCATTATTAATTATTCTACTTGTTTATTTATTGAGTTCAGTTTGCAGGACAAAACATGAACTCATATGAACACTAGACTCATCTCACGGTCTTCATGAGCAAATTGATATGATATCATCTTATCGGACGTCACCTGCCTCAGTTTCTTTTGCTGGTGGAGATGGTGAAGTGCAGTTAAAAGCTCTTCATAGCTGATCAGTGCACCTCGTGTTGAGATGTACTGTCACAGTCCAACAGGGATGAATGTTGTCTCTTAAAGTTAAGAGCGAATTAAAGAAAAAAAACATTCAGGTTCAAAACAAAGGCCAAAGATGTGATTACTATTTGAAAGTCACATTAATCAGGTCTGCTCTTCACTACACATCCAATGGTACAATGTAGACAGCAACTATTTGCAGCTTTTCTGATCCAGCGTCATCCTGCACACGTGGAAATGACAAGTTGTAGTGTGAATTATTACTTTACAGACAACACATCGCTAACATTATGAGAAGTAATCCTAAGTAAAAAAATGCAACATAGACGGAGGTCTCATTTCCGCAGCCTCAATATTCTGCGTTTACCAGGAGTGAAGTTAACAAAGCGCAGGGCAAATAGTAGGGCTAATTACTTTCATTATAATTTGTGGCTGCGATGTGCTAAACTGTGAGGTGCACCTAAATCCGTCAGCTAATTACGGTTTGTTCCGTGGCGCTGTAAGTGGTGATGCTGTTGAGCCAATGTAAAAGTTTGGCAGTAATTAAATCCAGGATCTGTAATCAGTGGATCAGCTCTTTCAGCATCATACCAAACAACCGCATTAGCGTCCAATTTTAAATGAAGAACAAAGGGAAAACAAAGCCGTAACTTGGGAGAAGACAAAGACATACTTGCCCCAGAAAGGACAAGGGCCTCAGGAACAGAAAGGCCACTCACACTATTCCAAGTAAAAGATACACAGGACATTTCCTTTTGGGGATGAAGATGTTCCCTTTCCAAATAAACCAATTAAAATGGGGCGAAAGTGAGAAAAAAACACTAGTGTTTCTGACCTACCGGATGGTGTAGATTAGCCCACAACAATCAGACATTGTGACCTTAACATTTAGCACTTTAAAGTCTTGTGTTACCATGAGATAGAGACTGATAAATTAAAATAATTCCGCACAAAGGCAGCTTGTAGAGTTATTAATAAAATACATAGCAGAGAAAAACGTTTTTGTCACACAATTTAGCGAGCGCAGAGGCGATGTAAAGACCAGTCACGGATCAGGCAGAATATCAGATCATACGAACACAGAGTCCTATTTAAACGATGTAAATCACTGTTAAATATTACATTGTTGTAGATAATGTACAGTTTATGTACTCTGTGCCTTGTGTTTTTGCATGCAATGGTTTTTCAAATTCCTAATGCACCGGCTTCATTTAGAGGTGACTGAATGAATGTGAGGTGTTCAGGTTAGCGTACGGGCGGAGCAATGTGCATCTACTTTATGCACTGGCTGGGGATGCGGGAGAAGACATCACCCTACGAGACAAATCCTTTCTGAGTTCTCAGGTGGAAAATCCACCACTTCCCAAAAAGAACCCCGCTTAGATTTATTAAAAGCATCTATTGCAGGAAATCTGGGCCACAGCGCATGAACACAGGTGGCATAACATATGTTAAGCAAAGTCTGTTTAGCCAGTGAAGTATTTTTGGTTTTCCAACACGTTGGAAATAAAGTCCCAGTCCTTCACCATGGTTAGGATATTTTAACTAGTTATTTTGCCCAGTACATGTGTTTGTGTCATCTAAAGAAACGTTTATGATTTAACAATATGAAGCTTTGGCCATTACTTGTCTACTTCTGACTGCATTGTTCCATCGGCCTCTTTAACACACCCACACAATAACACACACAGGCACACCGCGGGGACCAGGGACTGGAAGCAGAAGCCTGGTGGGACCCACCCGGCCTAAAGGCTCTAGAGACCTGTTCAGTTCAACAGGTCTGCCATTACATTAAAATGGTATGCGTGTGATTCAAGTAAGCATTTCTTTGGTCGTGAACAGAACTGTTCTGCTGCTAGTAGACAAAAACAGAGAATAAATAGCACCAGGACAAAAAGCCCGAAAGATTATATTTACATGAAACTCCTGCTGCGAGTAAAGACCTTACGATACAATAACACGATACAAATCATTTAGCTTGTATCGTTTAGTGACTTACATTTCATTTTTAACCCATGGGGAGCAATTAGGGGTTAGGTAACTTGCTCAAGGACACTTCGACAATGCACATGGGGCAGCTGGGATTCGAACCACCAACCTTGCGGTTGGTGCGTTATCTCAACTCAGATTCACACAGATGTGCCATGTAAACACATTAACACACACACACACACACACACACACACACACACACACACACACACACACACACACACACACACACACACACACACACACACACACACACACACACACACACACACACACACACACACACACACACACACACACACACACACACACACACACACACACACACACACACACACACACACACACACCAATTTCCATTGGTTGTTTGCATACACAAACTGAATGTAGATCCACACATATGAGGACAGTGGTAGTCACAGTTTTTTGGTAGTAGTGTTTTAACCTAATTACCAGGAAAATTAGTATGCATGAACGCTTTTCTGACCATTGAATTGAAAAAGGAAAATCCACTATACTTGCTGGGACAAGTCGAGAGCCATAAACACGTTTCACCCCTGGAGGGTTTACGCGGGACATTTTAATTGCGTGTAGATTGTCGGTTTGTTTTTTATATCTACTCCTCAGAAGAGCATCTTGCTCCACTGTGAGTTCACCGCATCCAGAATTGGATCAATTAGTGCAGCAAAGCGACCAGATTCATAACATAGTGAAAAAGAGTCACTGTCGTCCAACGCAGGAAAGATAAGATTAGATGTCAAAAGAGAGCCAGGACGAACAAAGTCTGCATCGTTTCTGGCTTTCCAATCTCGATGATACAATTGGGATACAAACCTGGTGCAGTCAGTGGGCCCTGTGTGTGTGTGTATGTGTGTGTTGTTGTAGTGAGCCTGAGTTTATGTTCTTTCTACTTTCATCTCTCCAGAGGTCTTGGAGGTGTCAGGCTCTTTGCTCAGGCTTTATTAAGGTGGAATGAGAGGTTCGTACCCCTTCCTCTCCAAGGGTTTAGGTTAACTGTTGAAGGTAGCCGATAAAAATCTGCTTTACTTCTCACATCTTTATTCAGCCTTTGTTGTCAGAGACAGCCCTTAAAGAAAATATGCAATTGTTTAAAACCCACCTTCACTGGGTGTGGAGGTTTCAGTTGCTCGGAGCGTGCGGAACAACTAAAACAAAGAGCACAATCAGCTTTCCTGTCCAAATAATGCTGCGATGGGATGAATGTGCTAATGTAATAAGAGTTAAAGCTGTGAAATGCTTTGATGCACATGACAAACGAGCAGAATATTAGTGTCTGTATTTCACTGTCTTTGAAGGAGAATAACCTATCAATCCTAGCATGACCTTGAACATGTGACAGCATTTGGGTGTAAATCCTCATAGAACAACATTTAGCACATCAGTCGTTGTGCATTATGGGAGCCCGAATGACCTTTTGAAGTTTGGCTAATCGGAAATTAGTTTCAATATGGGGGTTACAAGCGTGTTTTGTGAAGGTTAACGGCGCAAGTTGAACATAAAATGGCGCAACCGGATCCCTCTGTGCTCTCTGTCTTCATATCTGGCTCCCCTCAACATTTAGCAACGTGTGAAAGGTTACATCTGACAATATTAAGACTCGCAGACAAAAGTTCTCGAGTAAAAAAGCTGGGCAACAATAATGGGAGAAGGAGACAGGAAAGAAGGCCCAGTTGCTCCCTCACAGAATCAAGGACTATAAAATGTATGCAAACAAAACATTTTGAGCCAAACTCTACTGATGTTAGAATTAGATCAGGTCTGCTGTTGTATTTAGTTTGTGTCTGAATGAGTTACTATCTTAAAACCCAGTAATTTGTCTTCCAGAGCATATTAGCCTCGAACTCGAACGTGCACACGCCAGATCCACAACAGTTTGCTTTGTCAGAGCTGAGCTGAGTGACGGTGCAGCAGCAGAGTCAGTGCAGATTACTGACTGCCGGCTGGGGCTCTAAAGTATACTATATATTATATATACCATATATTATACTTTTAAAGTATAAAAGTATAATATAAAAAAGTATAATATAAAACAATATATTATAGTATTAAGTATAAAAGTATAAAATAAAAGTTTAAAAAACGTTTTATAAAATAAAAGTATATATATATATATATATACTTTTTTTTATACTTAATATATATATATTAAGTATAAAAGTATAAAATAAAAGTATATATATTAAGTATAAAAGTATAAAATAAAAGTAAAGTACACTTGTGTTTTCAATAGGGGTCGACCGATATGGATTTTTTAGTGCCGATACCGATCAGCCTTATCCTATGACCGATATAGACTGCCGATTTTCTTAAGCCGATATTTGGAGCCGATACTGCTTTTGCTCCCTCAATTTACATGTGTGCAAGTGCAAATATCGATCTATCGGTCGATCCCTAGTTTTCAATGCCACTATTGTGATCGACCCCTCCAGATCGTAACGCTTGCCAGTTCTCACATAAACCTTCAATGCAACTCAAGTGACGGGATTATCATATGTTGTGTATTTCAAAGGAGCGGCTGTAAAATGCTGAATAAACACATTTAATTTCCTCTCTCCTCTTCAAAAGATCATCAGCAGTAACTCAACGCGTCCCATACAGCTGGTCCCTGCATAAGACACCAAGGCAAACAGTCACATCCTGGCACTGAGCAGAGGTGAAATAGCTGATTTTATTTAAATACAACCAAACTGCATCCTGTAAACCAGGGCACCGATGCAAGAGCTGACAAGCGTTAACCCACATTATACTGCAGCACAGCAGGAAGCTGGCAGGACGCATCTGCTCTGATTAATGTGTGATGAATGTAGAGACCAATGTCCTCCTGCATTGACCCTGCTGGTGCTTTACTGCTGGAGATTTCACAACTCACTCTTGGTGTGCACGTCGGTCCATATGAGAGGGAAGTAGGATGGGGAAGGGCACAGAGGATTAAATAAAAAGGAGAGATTTTATTCTCTCTCTCTCTCTCCCTCTATCTCTCTCTCCCTGTCACTCCAAGCCATTGGAGAAGAAAACGCCCTGATTGGATTTGTGAATGTGTGTGCATGTTTCAGAAAGAGAGAGAGAGGATGTGCATTTGAATTATCGGCAACACAACTCTGCACTGGACAAGCAGAATGTAGTGTAAGCTTAAAGGACTCCCAGACGGCAGCGGGATTGACTGCTGAAACGGGGCTTTTTGGAGCTGCACTGTGGTTGTGGCTTAATCGACATAGAACCGGTGGCTGTGCAATGATTTCGTTTTTATTTTAGTGGCACATGCAGTGGATCGCTCTGTGCTTGTGACATGGATGCAGGGACGTTCGCCAGACAGAGCCACAGTTAAATGAACTGCAACAGCAAGTGACATGCCTGTGACTGTAATTGCAATTTAATACATCTATACTAAATTTGAGCGCTGTACAGTAACTGTACTAATAATGCTATGATATCATTGGTTGAAACTAGCTTAAATAAGTGAATATCTCATTTGCTTTGACAGGAGAAAATATGATTTTTGAATGAATTTTGGTCAAAGAATAAGTTGGCATTCTTGTTAAACAGATGCACAGTTTGATGCGATTTTTTCATTTAGATTCAGCGGACAGACTTGAATTTCGTTATTTTTTCCAGGAAGGAAACAGTAAGCGCAGGAATAGAGAGCCCCAAGAACACTCACAAAAAGCAAGCAGGCAGGTTATTCACCCGGAGCCATTCCTTCTCGGTCATCAGTTTCACCTCTAATGCACACTCAACTTGGAGAAGATGAATGAATCTGGACCACTTTTGCTGGATATATGGCATCAGGGCCGCGCTGCCCTCCATCCACCATCCCATCAAAGCTCTGTAACGGCGATACTTCCACGCCTCCGTGTTTTCTTGAGTAGGCTAAAGCCGCCTGAACACCTCAAATGGATTTTCCTGCGGAATCCGAGGTGCCTGGAAGCAGACGGTGGGGGTCTTACCCCTGCCTCTCTGTGCAATTGCGCAGTGTTGCCAAGACGTCGTGTACCGCTTCATATTCAGCCCAAAGATCAACAGCAGAAAATAATCCCCAGGATTTAGGGATCTTCTGCCCAAAGTCTCACCATCTTTGGGCATCTATTGAATGAAACAGCGTAAAGTTGTAATGTGTCGTGTAACATTACCTCTTTCAGAGGGAAGAATAAGTAACAGGAAAAAGGCAACACCCAGAAAGAGCTTCTTTGATCTTGCACACATCAATGTGATATTTATTCACTTGTAGTTGCTGTAAAGAGATTTCTGTACATTTATTCTCGGGTAGAACATCTACATCTTCTAACGTATGGCTGACATAACACAGCAGTCTACTTAAAGCAAAGCCATGAATGCTTCTAGGCATTAGACATTGGCAGCTGGAGGTCAGGCTGATCAGCACACTGTTCTCTTTGCTTTAAATACGTATAACAGAGAGCAGTGAAAACATGTCTTCCGAAAATGTAATTTAGTCCGCAGAACATCTGATGACAGTGATTCAGAGCCAAACGTTGCATATTTTCCTCGACACGTATTTTACTCGTACACATCCTGTGAAGTTAAAACTACGTGTCGTAGTGGTACTTAAGTAGGGTATTACTTCCACAGTGTCCGTACTTTCCCTTACGAAGTGCCCGGTCAGAAGAGAGTGATGAGCAATTGTCAGCACACTCAGAGACTGTTACCCCTTTTCCGCCAACAAGAACCAGGTGCTGGTTCGGAGCCAGAGCTAGTGCCGGTTCAGAGTTGGTTCAACTGAGGAGCTTCCAAAGAACCGGTTGCTTTTCCACAGGCTAAAGAGCCAGCGCGGACCCAGGTCCTACGTACCGGACAGTACCGGCTTACTTTCACCGCTGCTGTTACGTCTCATCTTTCGCCGAAACGTTAGCGCGGCGGCGCCAAACACAAACACATCATCAACAACGGCAGACGTTGCTTTGCTAGTGATGTTCGTGGCTTTGCGGACCTACATCGGCATCCAAACACGGCGGATCCAACGGGTTTGCGCGGCTCGTCTTTATTCGTAGACGGAGATTCTTAAAAATGGCGGTCACAAGTTTCTCTCGTCTCACGGTAACCCCGCTCCCAGCCGCTGACGTAAGCGGTTCTTACTTCTAGCCCAGCAATGATATGGTGCTACTTAAGAACCACTTAAGCACCACTTAAGAACCACAAAGCTGGTGCTTTGCCGGTGGAAAACCAAAGAACCGATTTGGAACTAGGCTCTGGCTCCGAACCAGCACCGGCTCTGCTTTGGTGGAAAAGGGGTAAAAGAGAGCAGTGAGCAGTTCTCTGCCGACAAGGCGATGAATCCGAAAAAGAGCAATCCTCACCACAGTAACAAAGTCATAACAATGTGCACTACATGGAAAAAGCCACACAATACACAAATGAATACCGAAGGGTGCAGAGGTCGATTCCTGCTCTTTCCTTTGAGTCAGTCGGTCAGGACAAACCGCTGCGTGCCGCCTAACAGCGGCGCTGTAGGTCCCCATAGATCACATTGACATTTCATCTGTGAGGTCAGAGCGGCGGTAAAGGTGATCCTCGGTGGGCAGAGAGAACAGAAGCCATAACGTGTATACTGAATATGCATACTGATGAAATGGAGGCTATGTCAGCCTTTTTCAAGATTTAAAAACCTTTTACAGAGACACAGTGTGGAGCTGAGCGACATTGACATATGGCCTGCTGTTTGCCAGTAGACATTTTGTAGTTTTACAGCTTTAATATTGAGTCCAAGAGTAAGTGCGAGAGTCAAGTGAGGTTCGCGTACACCCTTGTGCCAGACAATTAGCACGTTTTTTTCAGCACCGTGAGGTACGATGTGGGCCAACCTGGCGCACCAATCTGAAGCTTCAGAATGCAAAGCCTTTAAAGGGCTCCTTCATTATGTGTGGACCACCCTGTATTTTGTGCCACTCAAAACACACACACACACACAACATAGCGTCTCATTTCCCTGAAGTATTTCAGATAACACCAGCTGAGAATAACTCAAAAGTAATTTCTTCTCCCGCTCTCATCCCCTCCCACCATTCCTCCTGTCTCAGCAGATATGGGGAAGGCAGCTTTTTGAAGAGAAAAAGTGACGCTCTAGGGAGGTAAACGGAGCAGCCGCCGGGGTAGCAACGCAGTGGAGGGGGAGGAGGAGGAGGACGAGGAGGACGAGGAAGGAGAAAGGGAGGAGGCGAGTGGAGAGTTGTGCTGACATATCTCACTTTCTTCCTAGCCCAGTTTTTCCAACGTCTCCGTATGGGATTCCGCTCACGGAGGCCTACCCCCCTACACACACACACACACACACACACACACACACACACACACACACACACACACATGCATAGATAGCCTGTAATCAAATTGGTCTGCGAGTCCACAGCGCGTGCTGCTTCCGAGAGGATTGGAAGAATCCTGTGGGCTCATTTTGTCTCATTTCCGTTCAAGGTGAAGTTCATTCACATGAATTCGGCTTCACTCGACAACTTATATAATCAAGTACCAATGAAACAAAGTATTAAAAACAAAATACTAGTATTCATCCTGACTTAATACTGCATTTATTGTGTTTTTAAGGGTAAATGGTAAGTAATGCTTATCTTTAACAAAGATTTGTCTTTGCAATAACTCTATATGGCAATAAAATGTCATGTATATGTATTGCCCTAGTTGTTTTGGCCCTCGGGGCACCGAGCAGATCAATTATAGCAACTTTGAATAAAAGATACAGGCCGAACTGACAGGCTGCGAGCTCCAAATATCAACAACCTCGACATCTGACAGGCCCAGTTCGCTCTGCACCATCAGTCAGCTCCTGGAGCCTCACAGGGGCCTAATTAGGCGGCCTAAAGAATCAGAAGTGTTTTGTCCTTGCATGCCTATTCTGCTGCAGTCAAAGATATCAGCGCGAGATCGCTGAGACCAAACAGCTCGGTGCTGCGCATAACTCCCCACTTTAATAAGCTGCACAGCAAATGATCTCTGCTGCAGCCTTTATTTATTTGCCCATAAATTTTATGGGATTTTTCTCTGCTAATTGCGGAAGCGTCACTGCTCACGCAGAAGCTGGGAACGCTTGACTTGGAAGACAGCAGCACACAAACCGAGTCGTGCGCGTGGATTCGGTAGAGCGCGTCTTCCCGCGCCACAGTAACATCTAATGATGTTTCCACTGCTGTCTGGCTTTGAAGCAGACGGAGCGAGATAGACGATGGAAAAGCAGACAGATTATGAAGTGAAAGTCCTGATTTTGCAAATTATTCCTCTTCTTGTAATGTTATAGGGGTATAAATTTGAATATAATTAGGAATCAATGAATCAATTAATTCTCTCCTTAAAGTTGAAAGACCTTGAAAAGTGACCATCCCATCTCATACATTTTTAATTATACAAAATGTCAACAGACATCCATGCAGAAGCATAAACCAAATATCAATCAAAAAGTATTCAATTCATATTCTGCTAATAGTAATAGCATTGTAAGCATGATTCCAATTGTTCAACAGCATTATGAGAAGCTGGGGACTGTAGTTTTCACAAAGCATTACTCCAACGGGAGTAAACTGCGCTTTTAATGGGGACTATTTTTAGCTGCGGATGAATCACATTTGGTGCCTTGGTGGATATTTTCAGCAGCCAGATTACATCCGGCTGTCACACTGGCCATTTAAAAAAGAAACGTGATGGCCAGCATAATAAAGTGGCTAATTAAAATGTACATTTCATGACAGCTTTGCACTAAAGCAGACGTCTGCAGGGGAGAGGAACACTCTTAGGCGTCGGCTTAGCAGACTGCATTGGCCCAACAGTGCGATGCAAAACACTACACATGTTCCTGTTTCACAGCATTACAAAGACAACAGGTGCTTAATTAAAGCTGCATGAGGACGAGCCCTGGAAGGATGCATTACCCATTTAGTTTTTATTGTAATGCTCCGAAAAAAAAAGAAAGACTACTGGTATGTAATCGCAGCACTGATCACTGCCCAAATGCTGAACATTCATTCATCTCGGACCACTGTGGCTAAGAATTCAGCTGGCTCCTAATCTCTGAGTTTTTTTCCTCCATCCTCCTCTACAGGCTGGCAGATGAGAAATGCCACGGCTCCCGGAAAGAGGCGACAGGTGCCACAGCCGAGCTCAGATAAAGCTGATGAGAAGCCATTATCTTTCTTCCACTGAGCAGAACGTACCTTTCCTTTTCTCCTTGCCGTGTTGGACAGGGACGTCGCCTTACTGAGGAGAACCAAATCTGGACAAAAGGTGAAAGGATCTCAGAGAAAAACACTAAATTATTGTGTGGTGTCTGTGGGGAAACGGAACAAACCTCAGCTCTTTGTGGTTGGAAAAATAAATAATGAGGTTAATTGAATCTGAAGATGAAAGTTGCCCCCTGTGAGTTCAACCATCAAGAGAAAATAATGCTGCAATAGTTACACTGATAACAAGCCTCCTTTGTTTCGTTGACACTGTGACCCCATTAATTCTAAACCCCACATGTGGCCTTTGGCACATTAAACAAACAACTGGCATTTGCATTTTGATGCTGCGTTATGACTGCCCATTGCCTCAATAACGGGTTTCTGTGGATAAGAGAACTGACTATTATTGGATGAACCCATGTTTGGAGTTGAAATAGTGTGCGCGGTGTTCACCGGGCCGTCCCCACGGAGGGGTTCAGAAGCAGGAGGGTGTGTGTGTGTGGGTGTGTGTGTGAATAATCCTATGAATAACAGACAGACCCAGCTGAGCGGTCGCCCCAGAGAGTGGACCCTGTTCGACCATCTCCTCACCGGTCGGCACGCTCTCTGAATTCTCGTTTTCACTTGAGCCATGGCTGGAAGGAGGACGAAATAACCAAATGCATGCAGGCTCATGTTGTCTTCCAGGGCGAGATGCAATATCTCGAGAACTTTGATTATGAGCAGCAGTGGCAGGGCATGCTATTCAAATATAGGAGTGCACTGTTCTGTGGTAGCTTGAGGGTGAGAGGCGCGTCCCCGCTAGCAAGTACAATGGCGTACAAGACGTAATGTTAACGCTGGAGCAACACGAGCTGCCTCAGCATAGGAATTTGTTTATTCAAACAGAAATATTAGGATGGGTTAAGCTTAAGGTTACAATTTTTTTTCTCAGCACTAGCACTATTATTTATTGTTTAAAAAGGAGAAAAAACAATGTGTTTTTTTCCTGAATGGTTTGCATTGGATCAACAAGCAAAATACCAGCCATTCACAGGTATTTACGTAGAAACTTGTATCTGACCGTAGCACCATCACATAACATTTAACCACGACTAGCTTATGTCCCCAAATGAACACAAAGGGGCGGGGTTAAGCAAAGGGTCCTTCAACGATCGTATCAGACCTAAAGCTTATCTGATCCGAACCTTTTCAATCACTGATGCAGTAGAAAGTTAGCGGTACAGCGGTCATGGTATTATTCCGGCTCTTTTAGCAGAGCATGTAAAATGGACTGAATTATGGAATTGCGTCAAGTTGATCCTGCAGCGCGAGAAATAATAATAATAATAACAATAATAATAGCAATTTTGCTGTTGGTTTTTTTTTAAGATAAATGCGTCTTGGCATCAAATCACACTAAATCATAGCAGAACTGTGCAGACAGCAATGCCCAGAAAGAGATGAGCAGCGGGGAAGCAGCAGGCGCTCGTTGCGGCTCCGTGTCAGCTCTGCTTTTGTGTTGTGGCAGCTGGACAGTTGTTGCGGGTGTTTGTGGTATGATTTTGCTTTTCTTTTCGGGGCATTCAAAGTCAGCCCAGGTCTGTTTCCTCGCGCAACCAGTCGGGGAAGTGAGGAGACATTTGGAGTGGCCCCCGGCTTTGCCATGGAAGAAGTCTGCAACGTAATACTTTGTCCTAAAACTACTACTGCTTAAGATTCCACAGGTGCCTGTTGAGGATTGAAGTATATTTAGAGGTGAGTGGGTAGACTCTAATTACATGCTGCAGCGACAAGGTGAAGAAGGGGGACGGAGAGGTTTTAAACACTTAAAAACCCTCTTTCATCCTCAGATCCTATGCACACGTATGGGTCTGATTGACAAGGCTTATAGCAAAGGTTTCCATGGTAACTAGACACAGCTGCATCTATAAAAAGGGAGGAGGTGGAAAAAGGTGAGGGGGAGACTATGTGCGTTTGGTGTGCAAATGAAGGATTGACAGTCGAAAGAAAAAGAAAGAAAACATTTTTAATCCAAACCCTGGCGGCTCCCTGCTGACGCCTGTACTGGATGCGGTGATGGAGTCAAGGAAGCCAGGTGGGCAGGCTGCCAGTCAGGTGCAATGTATCTAGCTGCGTGACTCACGGTATGAATGATCCGAAGGGAGTGATTATAACAATTAACACTCCTACTGATTAAAAATAATGTCTCATCAAATTCTCTGTCTGTCTTGTCCTGAGGGCCGTTATGAAGAAGTTATACACTGCAGGTCAAAATGAACACATGTGTATGTATTTTCAAAGTTATTGTCAATTAAATAAGGCCTGAACCACAAACACAATGCATTACGTCCATAGAAGAGTCTGTACTCTTGCATAATAACCTAATTTGCAGGTCATTAGTTGTTTCCCCCTGCATGTACACCACCAGCCTCCCCGCTGCAGCCTTTGTGCTTATATGCACGGCTGTGCTAAACGCCAAAACAGACTTTACACTGTGAGGTTAGTGTTGGTTGACAGAAATGAAGCAAAATCCAATAGCGTACAAAGTAAAAGTGACTGAGGCAAAACAACTGCCAAATAAAACACTTCACTGTACTATGTAATATATATGGTGAGCGCTCTTAAGATGGACTCAGATTCATCAGATTTTGCTTTGCTGCTACTCACTTTGCTTGAGACTGTAACACAGTTCAAGTGCAGCTATAGGATCCAAGGTTTTGTTACAGAGGTGAACGCCAGCCTGTTGTTTCATCCTTCTATCCGAAATGCTTGGTAGATTGCAGTCCTTTTGTGCCTGCCGTTACCAAGTGACCAAAACGTGCGCAGTGTGATGAGGACGTTCAGGTAATTTAGCAGAAGACAAACCCAAACCAAGTCAAAACAAAGAGAAATGGATTTCCAGCTCTGTAAATCCCTCACAGCCGGTGCGCTGATGGATGTTTTATTTTCTGTATTCTTATACAAACTCTGGTATATTTTGCCTTATCTTTAACTTTCTGTGTACCTGTGCTCATTTCTTCCCCAGAGGACCAGGGGGATCCAATCTTAGATTACATGCACGTACAGTATATGTAGTAGCTTTGAACACCTTGTAGTTTGGTCTGATTTGAACTTTTATTTGATGACATCTGGTCATTAAAACTAATCCGCTAGCATCTATCTCTGAAATACCCCCAATCCAACGGCACCCGTATAAATTGTTTTACTTTCGTTAATGCATTCTCAGTGTCCTTGGGTAGGATTCAGTGCTTTCATACGGTACGCCTACACTGTTTCCCGTGCAAACATGGCAGCAGACGAATCGCCGCAATACCTGGCAGCAGCGGCAAGGACAGAGAGAGCCAACGCCGACCCGCGGCCATGGCTCCCGGAGAAAATACACCGAAACAAACACCAACACAATGCAGGGGAGCTGAATGCTGGTGTTGGAATTACCTGAATTACACACCAGATCACCATCAGTACAGATATCTGTTGGTAAAGATGGTTCAAATACACTTAATGAAAATGCAAAATACTCACCTGTGAATAATTTTATGTCAAAACGTATCAAACTGGTTGCAATGCAGACAAATAGCAGAAGCGACTGAGCTTCCCGATAATTTCTGTTATGCAAACAAAAAGAAGAAAAGGGTTTAATATAATCGCTGCTAACAAAGCAGAGCATATGTGAAACAACAGCATCCCACGTATGGTGACAACCAGGCCGGGGACAGATGCACGTCTCATTGAAAATCTCAGCCTCTGCTGTTCAGAATCAGGTCAGATGAGTCACCAGCAGCACAGACCCAGAGCGACGATCTCTCGGCTGCTTAATCCACTCTCAGCTCGATGTGATAATGTGAATGTATTCAGCCTGTCTCACACACGGCGCACGGCTTATGCCTGATGCATGGCGGTTTGTTCGCGAAGGTTTCCCCCACTGTGGGATCGAAGATGGCTGCAGACGGTATTCAACGTGACTGGCCTTGACCAGCTTCCTGCCAAAAACAAATAAGAGAGAAGCTTCTGGAATAGGAAGGTACAGAAACTGTCTGGGCAAATTAAGAGGATTCTGAGCCTTTTGCAGATGGACTTATAAGCTATATTTTCTGTTCTATGGTACATTTCAGTATTTGAAAAATCTACATTCATAACCATCACGGTTCAAACAAATCTAGACATGCTGATTATTTTGCTGTCAAACTGTAACGGTGAACGCAAGTAGAGCTCAAGCAAAATAATCAGAAACTTGAGAATTCATCTTTTAAGCCATTTCAAGATTTTTTGGGGGGACTGTGGTTCAGACAAGCCATTTCATAGATAGATTGAATATACAAACTGGAAACAAATGTTAATTGCATCCCCCAAAGGAGGTGAAAGGTCATGTGATAAACACAACATAAATAGTGTTCTGCTGTGGATGGATAGAAATGACCCATTTATGAGGATGTTCATGATTATATTTGGGATGTAACTTGTACATGAGCACAAACAAATTGGGTTATTCATAGTTACTGTAAACAAATACACCTACTGATTACTGCGCTCTCGCCGCGCAGGCACTGCAATCTTTACCAAAACAAACAAGAGATAAGACGACAGCACATATTCAACCCACTTGACATCCTGTTTCTCTAGCACTCCGATCGCACACTGGTGTCTGTGTATCATCATCCCTAACCGCTCGATTGACCCGTGCTGTCCACCAATGCTCCAGTTACGCTTCCTTTCTCTTTCTCCCTAGCTCTTTTGAGAGACTACCGTCCTAAAACACATAAATGTGTGACGCTGTTCGTGCTGATCCACCTCCCAACCTCCACACTCCTTCTGGAACTGCAAACACTGGCATCATATGTGTTACCGACCAGGCACACAAAGCGGCCTGCGGCAATTGTTTGCAATAATATAATTTGCCTTGCCAATTCCCAGTACTTTAGAACTTATCTGATCTCATCCCAAGATGAATCCTCACATTGTTCAGCTCCTCACCTCCTACCATCCACATTAACATTTAAATTTGAGATGAACAACACCATCGTCTGGTGTTGGCAAAACTCTCTGCGACGCTTTTACCATTGTTTCTTTTTCTGTGCGTTTGTCTCATTGTGTCCAGGCGGAGGCCGGCTCGTCCACTCGGCCGTCCCTCTCGGCTAAACACACAGCGGCCGTTTCAAATGCATCCAACACTGCTCACACAAACACTACGTCTCACACACGAGGGCGTAGACAGCGTGAGCTCATCTGACCTCAGCCTTAGAGTTTGTGTGTGTGTGTGTGTGTGTGTGGATGGAAGTCCACAGCTGTTGAACGATAAGGCGTATTGCATCACCTGCTGCCCATCAGTCTCCTGTGAAGACACACACACACACACACACACACACACACACACAAACACACCCATACCGATGCTTGCGTTGCGATGCTTACTCGAGCCTAGGTGCATTGTATCTGTAGCCGGTGTTCATCGTTCTGTCCCTGTCCCTCTCTGACGTCTCCTTCTTGCCTGAGAAGTGTCTGCAGGGTTTCAGTAGAATCACATTTAACTCTGCACTGAAAGTATTTTCTTCACACATGCTCCATCTTGCAGGGGGAGACATGAGAAGCTCCAGTGGATGTGTTTTACTTTAATGCATATTAAATGAAATCACTGCTAAATGATTGTTGTTGAAGTGGACTGCCAGCATCATTCTAAATACACAACATTGACAACATTCTCAGGTTAAAATTCTGAAGGTTATTTGGAGCCTTTTAACATACTTCCAAGAAAAAGACAATAGAAAGAAATACATTTTATATACCTAACCCCCTAATTGCTCCCAGGGCAAAATGTATAAGCCATGGGTTAAAAATTCAATGTATGTCAGCTAAATGACATGTAATGTAATATTTGCTAATGATTATTAGTTAAATCCTTCTTTTGTTTGGAATACAAATTTGGGGCTCCGTGGATGCTTTAACGATTTAAACAAAGAAACACCTCTTTTTTGGATACATTTGACAGTCAATAGTCATATATAGCTCCAAGTCGCCATGGTAATCATTTGCATATTCAGTGATTGAGATTTACACACTAAGAGATATCAAACACTTCCATAGCGAATACAGAACAGAGAACCCCACCACCACGGGGGAGGAGAGACGGGGCAGAAGCCACAATTAACCGCTTCAGTAGGGGGATCTCTTGCATACTGCACTTTTGGATTTACAGCCGTTCCCCCGTCGCCTGCCGGGCACCGAGGTGCGATCGCTTTCTGCCGAGTCACCCTGTACCGCTCAGCTACCGACGTAGAGGTCACTCTCTACAAACTACCGTCTCGTATGTCATCAATTATAACACAGGTATCACACCCCAGGTACGTAATGACGACTCCGATCTGGTCTAATGGAGGTAATGGTTTACAGCGATCCACATGACGGAGAACACAGTCGCGGGTCTGCATATGAAGAGATGAATGAATGGGACGATCGTTATGGAGAAGGTGGTAGGAATAGAACAGGGTCCCTGTGGGAACAGCATAGCGCTCTCTCGCTCTCTCTCCCCGTCGTTTCCTCTCGGTTTGGCCCACACTCACAGCACACTGAATCCCATTAGTGGTGGCATCAGTTTCTGTAGCACTTGTAGCCCGCAGCCTCATGTTTTTTTGGCGTGCGTGTGTGCGCAGGCGTGCGTGTGACCTCATCATTTGTTGTGTTTTCGACGTAATGGGAATGAGTGAACCCTACTTAAGCACTGCATAGAAACATCAGGCCCAATAGGGAACCGGTCCACTTTCCGGGTGCGTGTGCTAGTAATCGTTCCATTGAGAAAAAAAGACAATTAATTTCATAATTATTAAAAAAAAAACATCACGTGTCCACAGCATGAAGGCCGAGGCGCTGAGCATGAGCTTCTGTTTAATGGGCTCATTGAAAAGATGAGGGCAGAATGTGACGGCTCACCTGTCATGCATTATACGTACACAGCAAAACGTGCAAAAAAGAATGAAATTATTTAAGTGATAGAGGAAAATCCAAATATTAGGCAGCAGTAACACAAAGAAGGCCCCCGTGTCACAGGCGGCTATCAAAGTGGCGGCTGGCATATTGGCTGAACCCTGTTGGATTCGGATGGCTTTAATCAAATGCGGAAAGGCAAAATAAAAAGGGTAAATGTTTAGATATCAAACTCTGAAGGCTGAAAACGTGTCACACAACTACCCGACTGCTGATGAATTCTCAAATTAACCATTGTAATATTCTGCTTGCAAGTAGTATGAAGGTACCTAGAAAGCCCTATTTAACAGCTAATGATGAGCTCACTGGCTCACTCGCGAGTTTAGGGTTATATAATTTAGGGTTGGGGTTAAACAATTTAACGTTATAAATAGAACGGGGTGACCTCATTCTTCGTAGCTCCGAGGGGCAAACGTCATTGTTACAAAGGACTGTTTACAAAGGATGGCCGCTAACGGAGGGTTAGCAGATTGGCTTACCAAGCCAGGTTAGCAAGCCAGCCAATGGTTTCATGGTGCGGCATATCGGGCCCACGTTAGGCTAATTGATGTTAGCATTATAGTAGTAACCTTCGTAACACACCCCTCTGTGTGAGCTCGGTGCTGCCTTACAGGTTTGTAGAAAGCGGCCTCTTTGTCCAGCCGTCACACTGCTGGGAAGCCGGGAAGCGTGTAAACCTTCCTCCCCCTGCTTTAAAATCTAACTAAGCACTGATAGAATGGCTTTTTGCAAAGAACAAGAGCTTTTCCACTGTGATGCCTGCTTGTAATTAAATTGAACTTCCAGTCAGAAGCTGCTGTGAGCGCACTGTTTAATAACGGCTCGCTGCAATGATTTCAGTATGGGGAATGCAATTTTAAAAAGCTATACTCAGCGACGGCTGTGTGATGCAGATAGTTTGCTTTTGGATTTAACATGATTGAACATTCATTAAATTCATTTATTGAATTTGGAGGATGTGTGAAGGTGTTTATCTTTCATTTCCCAGGATCCACTTTCGGTAATAAGCAGAACTCTGCTGAACTTTCACTTTTTCGAATACAAACTTTGTGCTCAGCTTGGAGGAAACTTACAAAGTCATTGGTTTCATTGTGGTCATTATGTGTATATAATGACAGACCTTTGATTATGAAAAGAAATTGTGACAAAACTGTGCAGTTTTCTGTTGGAAAGGATTGGAAAAATAACAGCTAACATACTAGCAGTAGAAACGGGTTCCTGTGTCTTCGTCATCCCAGATTGCAGCACCGCTCTCCTGTCAGCACCAGTCTTTGCTGTCGCTATCAACGCTTCCTCTGGAGACAGCAGCTCTTTGAGCCATCCTTAATGACTTTGGCACAAATCGTTTTTCTTAAAGCAGTCCAGGAAGCCAGACAGACAGAAAGACAAAAATGTATGTTCCATCAGTTGACATCAGGATAATCAACGCATGGCACATCTGGCTGCAGCTGCATTACTGATAGGGTTTATGTGGGCAGAAGCTGCTCAAGTGATCTGCAAACACACAGTTTTCTACCCTGTGCGATCCAGGTTTGGGTTCGTCAGCCACAGCCTCCCGGCTAGCAGGGACATCCCTGCTATTTGATTAGGCCGATTAGAAGAGGCAGGTTTTAACATGAAACTAGAGCCTGGCCTTGACAATTGACAATATTATATATTGTTATGTTCTATTTTTTTAAGCTGTGGGCAATGATATTCACTTGTGAGACACGACGGCAGATCTATTGGTTTTACAGATCCTGCTAGAAACCCCCTGGAGCAAAAATGATTCAATGGATCAACTAACTTACTGTAAGGCACATAAAGGCACAGCAAAAGCAAGGCAGGCATTTGTGGAGAATGAGGCCCATTGATTAGACATAAACCACCTCTCAGAGAACCCATTGGTTTAAAAAAGGAGGAATGCTGAGTTTGGCGTCGTCCAGCAGTCAGCCGCTCAGGACGCAGACAGATCACAGAGCTGTGTGGATGAATAGATATTTTTGGTCATGGTCTGCAATATCCCAGTGAGTTATAATGATTCTGTTTAGGAAGTAGCCGTTTCTATTATCATCCATATCTCAAATCCGGTTAGGGATTTCCCATGGGATTTAAAACAGTGCAATTTTGTTTTTCATATCCGACAGTTATTGACCAATATTTAAGATAAAAGAACACCAACTTCTACAGTGTTACACTGTTTCTAGTTGAATACCTCTGGTTATTCGTATATGGCACGCTATGGACGTAGTGCTGAGGTCCGTCCACAATGAGACTACTCATTATTTAGTACTATTGTAAGTAGCTGATAAGCTTGCTAACTGCTCGCTCCCCATTATTCTGCAGATCATTACATTATGTTTTATTTAGCTGACGCTTTTTATCCAAAGCGACTTACAAAAAATCATTACATGGCTGAAGTAATGATTTGCAGAAACCGTTGTGTCTCCATGGTAACGGGAGATAAAGTAGAAAGGGTACGGCTCTTCCATTGCCGTTTTTAATTTCAGCAGAATATATTCAATTCACATAAAATGTTTATATTTTAAAAAACAAGTGTCCCGTTATTCTCCTATTTATAGTTTGTCTTTGTTGCGTCCTGTCACTGCTGTTATAATGGCCCAAATATCCCCTTAGGGATTCGTTTCATCTTAATGGAGAGACAAACCGGAGGTGAGGTCTTAGCGAGCAGACGTCCTTTGCTTGAAGGAAGGACAGACAAACCGATATGGACAGAGGACGTGAAGGACAGAGTGGTGAGCTTCATTTTGCTCGGGTGTAATAATCATTATGTTGAATTCAAATAACTAGTTTTGGAAATAAATGAAAATCTGATTTGAACAATTCGCAATTCTAATTCATCATTCATTCAGAAATGTATCAACCCTAACTTAACCTGATTAAGCCATATTTTATCACTTTTATCGAACAATGTTGTTGTAAAAAGATACAAGATCATTATTGCCCAGAAATTAAAAATGCAACAAACTAATTTCCACTATTCTTTTCATAATCAGGACATTTAAGGGCTACTGCTTGTTTTTCCTTAATTGTTTTTAAATTCCCTTTTATTGTCCCTAAAGTTTTGATGGTTTTATGTGAAGCACGTTGAATTTCCTTGTTGTTTAAATGTGCTGTCAAAATAAATGTCCCTTGCCATGCCTAAACCTGCATGAATTAGATGAAATGGTGCAAGTGACCTCTCTCTGCGATACCAGGCAAACAGCGCCTCATACCTCCTATGCTATTTGCACGTATACAAGTTACGGAATAGGTAAACCTTTTATTGCAACAGATCAGCACAAACGACCAGAATGCAGTTACACCGAAATTACTATCAAATATTAGCATCAGCGGCCACAATCGATTCATCCCTATATAATGCAATACATTTGAATGGTCAATTGTTGATCCCAACTTCCCAACTAACAGCTGAAGGCAAAGAAAGTGATGTCGGAAACACTGCCTCTAGCTACGGTTGTTCCTCAGGCCTTTTGAAACCATCTGAAGGAGGCTCTTGGTGATGGTAAAAAAATAGGAGGGTTAACTGTTTGTATCTCTTCCATCACGAGAGAGAAATAGAGCCCAGTGAATAGACGGGTCCCAGGTGGCCTAGGAGACTCTGACTGCTGCCAAGTTAAGGAGGGAAAGTCGAAGCAGACATCCTGATGTGCGCCCCTGACAACGTCTGCCAAAAAAAAAACAGTCCAACGTGTGGGCTGGTGTCAAGTGAGGAGGTCTAGAATTTGCCAGATTTTCGGGCTGGATTGTTCCTCGACGGCTGATTCACACGTTTATCCTTCTGAAAGGAATTGCCTGTTAAACCATGGAGTCTACTCAGCAACCAATATGGCACCATTATGTGATAATATGAGCCATACTGTACTTGATGACGTGGCTGAAGGCCCTTGCAGGCTTGTTCTTTCTATTGAAATAAACAAGAATGAAGTTGTGAGTATAGGGGAAAGGGTTGGGGAAATGTGGCCATTACCGTTGTCATCATTACCAGCTGACTAAATGCACCGGCGTGAACAATTGCATTCCTTTCTCTACATTAAAGCCGCTGCTTGATTCTCTTGATTTTATTCATTTCCGAATGCAGGAATGTCTTGTGTCAAAGTGAATGAATGGACAACATGTCTTAGAAGAGGCTTTTTTTGTATGATTTAGAGTGCAATATTTTTAAAATGGCATTGCAGATACATCAGAAATATGGCAGCAGGATATGAGAAAATAACACAGCACACGCTTATTAGAAAGAAAATGGCTTTGTACCAGTAATATTTATGCTTGGGATTTCCTTCTCAAACCCTGGTCACGTTGCATTGATACAATGTGCCCACACCGATTTTAGCACAACGCCTGTTGCCTCATGCAGGAAGCAAAAGTGTTCCAACACTCTCCTGTCTCCGCTCCGACCGTGATGACCTGTACTGGCACGTCTAGCAACGCAGCGCTGCACAGCTGCCTTCCAACATGGCCACCAGGACAGACACGTCTCCTGAGAGCCCTTCGCCGTTAAAACACTCACACTGTGGGGAGCCCAGCTTGTTGCAGGCAATTCGTGTCACGCTCTGCTGGTCCACGACCGGCTCCCGTGAGCGAGGTCGATCCGGTGTTTTTGGTGCCTTCGTTTCTTTAGCGTGGGGCAGAAAGAAGAGCAGCGAGGCGTCTCTTCCTCCTGTGACTGACGTTATGTAAACCTGCTCGTTCTCTCCAGTGACCGGAGGGTTGTTGATCAGGGAACGCTTCTGCACTCCTATCTTTGATTGAATGCACTCAAACAGATGAGGCACGTCGAGAAGC
The DNA here is from genome assembly GCA_021346845.1 of Apeltes quadracus. NCBI lineage: Eukaryota > Metazoa > Chordata > Actinopteri > Perciformes > Gasterosteidae > Apeltes > Apeltes quadracus. The sequence continues at coordinate 5,705,892 of CM037934.1, read as the reverse complement.
TACGTCTGCCAAATGAATACATTACTCAGTGAACATTAAGGTCACGGTCTTTCTAGCAAAAAACAACAATATATTTGTGTATTTTTGTTGCTTTAGATTAAAGTGTTCCATATTAGGATACAGCAAATGTGACGTCAAAGAAAAGCCGACACCTCCCACGGCAGCTTCTTCGCTGCCTTTCGAGTACAACCTCAGCAGACGGCGCTGGAGTGACTTCTCTAGTCACATCTCATAAAGGCCATAATAAAAAAAAACGACAACCCTCCATTATACTGGGGGCTGGTGACACTGACCGCCTCGAGTGAGTGATTTCCCCAAAAGACCACAGAATATTTGTCCCATAAAAAACGCCTGAGTGAACGGGCTTCGCTGCCTGTGGCTCGCCCTGTTGCTGCAGCGCACGTTTGCATCAGCATCATCAATGTGGCTTCTGAGGGGGACATTCAAGGTCAAACGTTGAGAGTGACGTATCAGATAATCCTGCGTGCGCAACCTCACGAGTCTGCGAGCAACACATGTGTGTTTGTGTGTTTCCAAGTCAACCGGCATGTCGGCAGGGTTTTACTTGTACTGTAGGGTGCTTCATCGCTCCTCCTGTTTGGGGGTTTCAGTGTGAGAGAGCGAGGGCGTATCTTAATGAAATCTGACGTGGATTGTGACAATCAGCAGAGGAGCATCCTGCAGAGGTTAATACGCTGTACTCCTCACAGCGGCATTCACACACACACACACACACACACAAATTCTGCAGCTTTTAAAGAGATGCCAATCACCAGGATTCGTCTCCTAGCTCACACCCTGCACCTCTTGCACCATTCGCAGACAGCAAACGCCGTTACAAACTGGGCGTTTAATAAATCAGTTGCTCGCTTTGCAGAGGAAGCAACATCTGCACAGCTAATTTACAGTAACGGCTTCTAATCGGCGCCTTGGGAGTGTGCTTGCAATTTTTGTTTAATTAAGAGGATATTATCAAGGTTTTAATAACCCAGGCTCCCCTCTGTTGGCCAAATTTAGACTAGCGTTGTGGTATCAACTGTAGCAGATGGGGACGTGATAGCAGCAGTGACATTGGCTGTGGCACCACTTATTACTTGGATTAATAATAATAAAGGTCATAATAATAGTCACAGTTAAGACTATAGTAGTTTTCACTCGGGAGTACCGCTCACATCCCAGGTTGGGGAAATTCAAATATTATATATTTGTTTTAAAAAATGAATAATGGTGAATCAATCTAAAGGTTTGGTTGTGAATTAGAAGCATCAGCATTTAAAATCCCCACTGAATCCGCCTCTCTCTACTCCCAAGACCAGGGTCATGTTGCTCAGACCATCTGCTGTCTAACCCGACACAGATCTCTGCACTACCACCCCTGGATTATGGCATTAAAAGGACACACACACGCATCTCGGCTTTAATGTTGCTGCCAAGAGACATTTGTGAGTGTTTTCAGCAGTATTTTCAGTCTTTGCTCAGAGTGGCTTGATGTATGGACACACATTTCTTCAAGAAAAGGTTTTTTCCAATTAACCTTAACTCGAAAAAATACAAAACTATGGCATCCTCTAAATACACTTTAAATACACTTTCATTAGATTGTGGTTCAAAAAAAGGACATTTTCAAATATGTCAGTTTTGTAAATTTGTAAGGTCCTTGATGTATGATGCTGTGGTCCTGCAGCACATGACCTGCACACATTGTGTGTGAGCACAGTTTCACTATCTGTGTCTCATCCAATCCCTTTGTGCAGGAATACACGCAAGCTCAGAGGTCCATTTCAGACTCACTTTGACACTGAAGTCAGTCAGGCATCGCTGATGACATGCCTGCGCCCAGACACACACACACACACACACGCACACACCCAAGGCTAAGTGATACATTTGTTTGAAGGCATTCTCCTGACTTTGCAAAATGACATGCTGGCCGCTCGGTTTCCCAGCGCTCCCTCTGACAACCACCAGAAGCTCTGCCTGTGAACAAGCTACAAAGTCAGGCTTATTCCTGTACAATAAATCCTTCACCAACTCTTTGCGTGCCATCGCCCTGACTTGTTGCCATAGCAGCACTAAAACCTACATTGCCTTCTTTTTGACGGAGGCGCTACAATAAAAGGCCAAAACCATCAAAGGTTATAACTTCTGAAATATGGCTTTTCAGGTTTTCTGCTTCATGAAAGCAGAAAACCTTGCAGAGCGAAAACCTCACAAGGCGACGGAAAGCCGCTGTGTGGGATTAAAAACGACTGCAAGAGGTCTTGAATGACAGCGGCAGCACACGAGTCTTGCGTCACAAATGACGAAACGTAGAATAGCGATCAATGATTTACTGACGGAGCAATCGGGTCGAGCCAGTGTTTGAGTCCAAGCTGAAACGACAGCGAGGCAGCCCCACTCACTTTGTGTCAGTGCATTGCTATAGGACACATCAGTGTCAGCAATTACAATACTCAAAGAAATCAGCCGTCAGGGCCAGGTAAGCCTTTACAGAATCCAAAACGTTACACCCATTTTATCATTTCATGTGCTTTAATTTCCTCCCTTTGCTTCTAGTGCAGCTTGTTGTAGAGACAGCTTTTAGCCAATCAGATTCCGCCTGTGTCTCTATGTGAGACAGGCCCGAGGTCCTCTAGGTAGACTACGCACATTAAAGTATCGATTGCGTCTTCAACCAATCAGATGTGTAGTTTGACAAGTTGGGCGTATTCTTTGACCTGCCAGCAGTACCCAGGTAGCCTCGTACGTACGCCTGCATGAACGCATGGGGCAGCATTAACGTGCGCTGGGATTGGTCAGCGGGCCAGTATCAACTTTGTCTGTAAATAGTGAGCTGCGTTTGGTAAGTGAAATCCTTTTTGTGTTCGTACATCTTTAGCAGAGTGTTAGTTTGCTTTTATTAATATCATATTAATATCATTCCCTCTAGTGACGCATGTCTGATGGGTTGATTTGTCATGCTGTGTTGTAAATAAATGTGGCTGGTTCTTGTGAGTTTGCCCTCGTTATTGAGTAATTATTTGACTAGATGCATTGTTAAACCGTTAAACGCAGCGTCCGGGCATGCGTGTATTCATTTTCATTCAATTTTCTTGCATAGGATTTATTTCTGCTGAAGAACCACTTTTCTGAGTGTACACACATACAGTATATACATTACACATACCTAACACATACCTCTTTAACTTCTTTGAATGTGCATGTGACACCCCTCATATTAGTGATACATGAATGACTTTTGACGAATTCATAACCCTTGAACTGATTAGCTTGCGTGTGTCTCCGCCACATTTCTGCTAACGTTCACAACATTAGCAAACACATTCCTAGCGTTACTCTCTTACCGGTGTTCCCTAGATGTCGCATCATTTGAAGAGCACAGTGATAATGTTTCCAGAAAAGTTCTACACACAAAACCGACAGAAAAGACGTTCAGAACGAAGTGTTCTTCATCAATTACAACACTGAAAGTAAAAAACACTCGGGATTAAAGTAGTGGCCGGTCAAAACACGAGATCAATCATTTCGACGTGCCGATGGCTCCCGAATACTACTCAGAGCTGGAAGCGAGTCGGCCCCGTAATACGTCAGCTCGGAGAGGTCTCGATGTTGCTATTTGTTTCGGAATCGAGCTTCCTTCCCCCATGGAAATCAGCGTTCAGCAGGAGCAGATGGCCGGCGCCATCGGCTCATTCGGCCCGGCTGTGGCTTAATGGGACATACGGGCACTGAAGGTACGGCGCTCAATGTGACTCGCCACGTGAAAACACAGCTCACTGCTGATTCGGTTGGTTGGCTTTTACCTGGTAACATTCTGATGCCGTCATTGGATGAGCTGTAGGAAATATCCAGGGTAAGTAGGTTTGATAATTTATTGCTATTTTCAGTAAAGCTGAGAAAATCAGACTTTATCAGCAATTTGATGCTTTAATACTTATTTTCCGTTCAATGGATTATTCGAGATTTAAAAACACAGGTAAATATAACACACTGTGCGGAACTGCACTGAACAGACAGATCACACGTCATGCATCACGACGCATTCAACGTTAATATTTTATCATTCACTCGGTCATCCTGGTTTCCCTCAGCATAGTTTTACTAAATTTGGACTCAAAGAAAAAAGACAAAGAAAAAGAGGGATGGTGCATTCCTTATGCTTATTCAGCAGTTGATGAGACAATGAGCATAATCCCTCCAACAATTTGTCAACATGTTATTTTTGGTACACGTATTTTCAGGTGTTGTTGTTCGACATTGTTCTGTGCCCTTTTGGTAGCGTGCAGGTCAAACTATTTCTACATAACAAATCTGTCTGGAACAAAAGTATTTTTTTTCCAAAAGGAAAAGTAATTTAAAACTGTTGAACCAACGGAAAAGCGGTACTGTGATCTTCGTATTTTTCACTTTTCAAACAAATATTTGAAGTCAGTGTTCATTCCTACTGGATTTCTGTTGGCCGCGCAGAACATTTTTTTCGTTCCGCCATGCAGCGCAAAAGTTATTAAAAGTTTAAATGGGTTTTAAATACTATTCTATTTTGTGTCAACCTGCCACTCGGAGACCTGAGAGCTTGTATTTTACAAATTTGATTCCAGTCAAAGTAGCGTGAACCCAATTAGGTGACACAAACGTTTCTAGAAATAATGGGAAGAGTCCAAGGCTTTTGCACATCACTGCATAATAATCATCCATTGGTATAAATTGTGTATCATCTAGGTTAAAAGGCCTTTTTTTCATTTAATTGTAAACACATAATAAATATTCATCCTATGTCAGTGGCGAACGCTTGTGAGAGGTGTCGAAGCCCTCATAGGGGAGGCCAGCAGGAAACCAGTGTGAGGCCCCCGGGAGACCTGCAGCGTCACGATAATGACATTCCAGAGCCACGGCCGTGAACGTGGTGGAAAGGTGCTGCTCTGTGTTAGAGATTTCTACATTTGGGCGGGTGAGAGATCAAAGCAATGCTCCTCTGGGGCAATTCTTGCACTTTTGAAATACCCCGAAATCCCAGCCGGTGTGGATATGCAACATCCTATAGCCAGCTGGGTGAAATAAAGAGTTTAACTAAAATAATTCCTGTAAAAGAGCTTCTGAATATAACGAGTGAACATTGCACATTTCCTATAGTGCTGCATGCAGTATGGATACGTAATGTACAAAAGGCACACACATTGTTATTCAACACACATGCGGTACTGTTCAGGCATTCAATACATGTGTTCTAAATAAGCACATGAGGAGAAAGTCACAGCAACAATCCCATAAGCACCTATAGGCCTGTCTCATTTCCACTATCTGCTCCTCCAGATCAAAGTTAGGAGGGAAGTGTCCTAGCTGCAGATGCATTTCAAAAGCTCCACCAAGAAAAACAGTAACACACAACGCAAGACGCAACGCCGGCCACAGGTGATCGGTTGTCCGTGGCTGATGAGCCGACGCGACGGACGCAGCATCCGAGCTCCTATTCCTCCGCCGAGAGACCGCACAGTTTGGAGCTTCTTCTAAATCACGTGTATGACGATATTTAGCGCTGTGAAATCACATGGGGCGTGCGTGTGCATGAAAAGCCACGAGTAACCTCTTAACCCCCCACCACACACACACAGTAAAAGGGGTTATCAGTGTGAATCAATAGGAAAGGTGTCATCCAGAGTGTGCAATGCATGTTTTATGAACGCCGAAAGTAACACAACGTTTTCGAAAATGTAGACATGACTGAAAACATCGGTGTGCCCGTTAGAAAGGTGCATCGCAAGGCGACTCGCTTCTAAATGGGTGAAATCTCAAACGGAGTCTGGCGCCCGGTTCTCACGTCGCCGGGGTCCAACCCGAGCGGTGTAACGTCGATACGTCGGGTATACCCGGCTCGGGGAAGAGGGAAGGTACAGGCCTCGCGTTCACACCCCTTACCTTCGTCAGCTGGGCTATTTTCTTGCTCATCTTCAGGTGCAGGTCCTGGGTATATTCCATGGTGATGCCGGTCTGGAAGGACATGCTGGTCGCCGTGGACGTGCTGAATTTCCCCTGACCGGCAGGGCAGTAATACTGCTGCCAACTCGACCCAGACGCCATCTTCACGACGATGCTCCAGATGCTGAAGAGAGATACGGGCTGTGTAACGGGGGAGTTGGGAGGGTGGGAGGGGAGGGTGCGTGGGGGTGGGAGGGGGGGGGGGTGACGACCGGTGGAGTGGACCCGGGACAGTGGCGGATTTTCGGCCGCGCGGCACAACAGAATTAATTAGACATGTGTAGCCTTTTTAGCCCGAAGACTTAAAAAATGACATTTTTTCCTCGGGTCCGGATACTTGTTCACCAAAGGATGATTTGGTGGTGAGGTTTAAGCTCCAGAAACCTTTGCATCAACCTCTGGTCCGTTGAAACGCCGTTTTCGGGCACTCCGAGGTGCGGGTCCGGCCGGCTGGTGCTGCGCGGCGGCTCGCGGGCTCCCAGTCGGTCACCTTGATGCCGAAACGTCTCAACGGGAGCCGCTGAGAGTGCTTCTTCTTCGGTGCATTCCGGCTACATTGACAGAGAGTGTAGGGAATGAAGGTACGCGCGTGTGCGTGTGTGTGTGTGCGTGCGTGTGTGTGTGTGTGTGTGTGTAGGACAGGCTCAGCGGTTGGTTGCTGCTCCTCTGTTGCCATGGATCACCTCAACAGTTTGTGCTGCATTCACGTAGGGTGGGAACGGCGCTGCGTTCAGGGAACGTCGGAAAACTCACCAAGAAAAAAATTGGACGTGCGAGCACACATGAAAGCTCCGGTAGACAGCCAGACGCGACGTTCAAGGGGAGGGGTGACGTTGCTGTATGACAATGCTGTGCCGTGATTTAAATGAGATTTTTTTGGATGCATTTAACTTGTGCGAGTAGTACTACATGACCTCGATGCAAACAAAAACAGGGATCTATTAAATACAGTAGGATCAAGGCGATCAGCTGAACTCAATCAGCCTAATTGGCTGAACTAATCACTGCTGGCGTTTATTGTTTCATCATCTTAATCATTCTTCAGGGGCCTGTACCATGAAGCTGGTTCAACAAACTCAGGGTTCCAGAATTGGTTCAGAATCGACAAAACCAAACCGAAGCAATCAGGCTTTATTGGTACCATGACGCCGCTTATCAACTGAGTTTGTCAACCCAGGCTTTGATCCTTCAACTCTGATTACTCCGCGTGCACATAAAAGAGTGACGTCGGCACCGAACAACCAATCACGTTCGATATATATATATATATATATATATATATATATATATATATATATATATATATAGAGAGAGAGAGAGAGAGAGAGAGAGAGAGAGAGAGAGAGAGAGAGAGAGAGAGAGAGAGATCGTTAATGCGTTAAATACATACCAATATAATTCAAACCATTTGAAGTACAGTAAGTGCGGCTCCGAGTCACATTTGTTATTTGCTGCTCAACAAGTTCGCAAATATAAGTTATTCCTTCCGCGGAATATCTGCATCTTTCATACACGGAAGTATCAGGAAAGTCAAGGGGATTTTGTCCCTAAAAACTCTACGAAGTGCTCTTCTAACAATCTTCGCTGAGATGTCCACAGGATTTGGAAGAAAAGGTGAAGCCGCAATGATCGCAACAGAGACCAGAAGCTAGGAATTAACTACGTCAGCTGTTTCTTTGCTCACCGCTGATTGGTCAAACTTCTGACTAAGAGCTCGGATCCAGAACATAACCTGCCCCTGAGCAGGTTAGCCGTGCAGCGTAAGTTACCATGGCAACGAATACCGATTGAAGCCGAGCCACTTTCATGGTACCGAAAACCCGGGGTTGGTGGAAAGTAAGCTGAAACTTAGCTGGCTAGCCACCTAAACCAGCTTCATGGTACAGTCCCAGGGTGTTGTGACAACAATACACACAAAAGTGAAGTGAAGATAATGCGTTAAATGTCGCTCTACAACAACTTAAACCGTCTCTTACTATTCCAAGTGTAGGTTCATATGAATCACTGAATAATAAAGTAAAAAATAGTTAAAACAATTAAGGATAACCTATTGAAAAAACGTTATGCTACATTTTAGAATCAAGACAATATTTACATGATGTATTTTCTCCTATCCCTTTCTTTCTAGAGATGTCATGGATGTCACAGCTGTCATGTCAAAAATAAACCAGAGGAAGTTTGATTTTAAAACCTAATCGTACTGCATGTTAACACGATGCTTTTGTCCACAAACAAATAAAATACTTTAGTTGACTGGCTATTTTTTAGCTGCCGTCCAACACCCGTGTCCTTCTGGCTGTTGCATAACTACGTAGCAATCTTTCAAAAATCAAAAATGTAAAAAATCCTTTCTTTAATAACAAATCAGCTACCTTTCATGTTGCATGTTAAGGATACTCTATAAGAATCCAGTCTGGTGTTATTATACTCGGCCTTACACGGCATTGCATGTTTTCAAAACCTTGCCGACCATCTAATGCTCAAATAAATGTTGACGTGCACCATGCTGCTTCCTGTTTAGAGATCATAAAACATAAAAGCCAAAGGTTCAATTGGTCTTCATCAAAATATAAAATAATTCCATAAAACGAATAGGTTAAATCCATGTGTTTATTTGTGTTTTCAACATAAAAAATTGCAAAATAGAAAAACAAATAGAAACAAAAAGGAGGTTGTGTGAAATAAACAGTTCTTCGATGGAACATGAACGCACCATGTTGGATCTTCACTTTTGTCATCAAAGCTTCACTGAAGTAAAATCAAACATTTAAACTGACTGGAAGGACAGCTGCAGGCAGTACAACACACATTATCACAAGGGTGACGCAAATAGTTTTGTGTATATAGTTTCTATTTCTGTTTCCACGGGATCTCTGCAGCACTGGGTGTTCACTCTGTGTCTATGTACAGACGTATTACAATTTCCCCAATGAAGGTTTACAAATTCACAAGTGTTGGCATGGATATTTTGGGATTGAGTCATAATGTAGAAAATACATCACAGACAATCTGTCAATGTCATCACGATCAGATTAAAAATGGACTGTAATGTTTGTGTCAAAAGATGTGAAAAAGCTGATTAAACACACTTGATTGTTTAATTTAATTGTCGCTAATCAAAATATCAACACATGTATAGTATTCTATCTATTAAGTTTGAGCATTCTAGTTTTATAGAAAAAGAAGGACACAAAGAATGTGTTTCTCTAATGCAAGCTGTAAATGTTAGCACGTGTGGCTAACAGATTCATTCCTACTAGTCATTAATAACTCAACCCTGCAGACACACTGACTTAATTTCCTTAAGCAAAGGACAGGAGATTGTTTGATTCTTTCGATTCTGACTTTATTTTCGGAAGCAAAGCGTTTACTAAATATACAAATAATAAATTCTGTCACACGGTAGAAAAACTATGCTCTCGCTCCTAATGCAGTGTCAGTCCGACATAAATGCTTTTCAGTGTATATGTGACATATCTTGAGTTCCTGACAATACGCATGAATCAAAAATCCAATTAACTTATATATTCACTTCTGGCTCTTCCGATTAGCTTTTGACAGGTTTAATCGTTGAAAATAATATCAACTATATAGCTCTCAGGAGCATAAAAATTCTGCGTGATATTTTCAGCAGATTTAAGGAGCTGACATTGATTTAATTAACTAGCAAAAAGTAGCAACAGTAGCTAAAAAGGGCAAAGCAAAAAATCTGTTTTTCAAAGTTTCTCAATGTGAGGAGAAGGGCATGTACTTTCACACACATGCTCTATACACACTTTTAATAATCATTGTTGTTCACTGAAGAACATTCATGTAGATGCATGCTTGTGTAGCCTCTCGCCCTCGACTCCCCAAAACAGAGGGCTCCCTCGAAAGCCGGCGTCTGTGATCCGAAAACTGGCCGTAACTATTTCTTCTTAGTGTGTCGACCGTCTTGTCTGACTTTTGGCAAGAAATCATCCTTCACCAGAATGTCCCACAGATAGGGCCTCCAAGGAAGCTAAATTGGCTTTATTTTTGTTTTTCACTTTGTGGTAGCCATCAGAGTCCAGTTAATCGATGAAGACTTGGCTTTGATCTGGCAACAAGAGACCACATGGGACCTGAGTCTGGCTCACACTGTACATGGCTGACAGATTGGGTTTGATTTCAGGGGGATTCTGTAAACTCTGTAAAACCGGGCTCCGGCTAGCTGAGCAGGTGCCAGCCTTTGGCCAGTGTCCACTCGTGGCAACGGCCAATCAGATCAGGCGAAAATTCTTGTGCATCGTTAGATGAAAGAGGCTGACCCATTGTGGCGCCAAAAAAACCCACAATTGGCCACTCATGCTTAATTATTAGGAGACATAATTGCGTGTCACACATATTTTCATTCCCAATAACACTCTAACGGTGAATGGGCTGGGATATAAACTCCAACAACATGTGTTAACAATGTTAGAATCTAATGGACTGAGGTTATTACAGTGAGAAGAACCATTGTTTAGTGAGCTCAGGCCCCCTCTGAAGGCCACTTTCCTTTGGCTGATGTCTGTGTCATTGAGGTGGGGAGCCAAGAGACTTTTGTTCCTCTACTCATATCAGTAAATCAATGAAACTTAAGTAGCCTCAGAGGGAGCAGTAGGCTACTTGGCTCTCTCTCTGCTTCTCAAATAAATTTGGTCATCTTGCAGAGACAGGAACAGAATACAAGACTTATGTCCTCTTGTTTATTAAATGACAGAAAATCATAATACAGCAACGGACCGTGTACATCAAGTCTGGACTGTCACAGATAGTTACTGTCATGCGCGGAAATGAGGAATGAAAAAACCTGATTTAATTGCAAATTCTAAGTAAACATCTCATTACAAGGCGACTTCACCGGTTGTATTAGGTTTATCTTGTAAGTATAAATGTTCTAAAAGGCCTCACTGACCACTCAATGCATGAAAATTACGCTTGGATTCACCTTACTTTCCTTTTAAATTGACAGATTTCAAGATCTTTGTCATTGTCAACTAATACATTTAATTAGATGGATAGATATCTCTACCTATCCATACCGAGTGATGGAGAGAAATTTATAAATTCTTGCACTTGAGATATAATTTGTGGCCTAAATGAAATGAAAACGTTACCGCATTTTGCTGAATGCGTGCATATGAAGCGTATAAAGAGGAAGCCTGGTTATTTTATGTGCAACCAGCGTCACTGTTGTAAAATAACCCTTGTATGTATCAAAAGTGTCCTTTGATTCAGGATTCTACAAAGATCCTGCAGGTGAAAAACATCACGCTCTGCTCACATCTCTGTCAGTCCTTCACCGGCGGGCCTTCTCCAACAGCGGGCGGAGACATCTGAGGATGCTCAGGAGTCAGCGGTGCACCCGAACGAGGGTGACGTCCAGCAGGCCTCCACACCAACAGAAGATGCTCCACATGAGGTGGCTCTGCAGCCGGCTTCTCTACCTGCTACAAGCGGTTCCAGGTGCTGCACAGCAGGCCGACTGTGAGGCCATCCAGCTGACAGGATGGTTGCTTCCCACTCAGGCGGTTATTGATCGGAAGCTGCGGCTGTCTCGAGTGATACAGCTCGACGTGCCAGGAGTTTCACACCAGGGAGAAGACGGATGACATGTTTCCATTCTGGGTCACCATCTAGTTGAAAATACACATTAAAGGAAGAGATAAATGTTGGAGACGCTGTTCTGGCAGTGATGAGAAATGTGTGACTCTATTAGTAGCAGAACAGTGGTTGAAGCCCAGCTGTTCCAGCTGCGATCAGCTGTTCGCCGCCATCACAAACAGACGTCACTTCACGGGACGATTTCCTTCCGGCACGTTTTCCTTCTTATCGCCATGCATCCCCTGGTGGGAAGGAGGGAGACGCGAGTAAGCGACCAAAGTGAGGGAAAACACGGATGCAATTCAAGGGATGCGGGATGAGTAGATGACTCGTTGTTCCCTGTGAAGTGTTCCACACCTTCGAGAGATACATTTGACTGATCTTAAATCAGCATCCGTCTGGGGTTTGAGATTTAAACTTCTCAAAGACAAAACCTATTTTTTATGTGTGTGCACAGTGCAAAGAATGCAACTTGTAGCCAGGTTTTACAGTTATACCTTGAATCGTCTGAGCTTCGTAGCTGTTCTAGTTAAGGTGTTTGTGACAAATGCAGATGAGCTCGTGCTCAATTTAAACCCTCAGCTGCAGCGAATCAAAATACAGACTTTGTCGACTTTGTTTGATTGTCGCTCTCCCCAGCATGAGGGTTATATTTGGAAGTACAAACACGGTTATGGATGTTGATGTGTTATTATTTTGTGTTGACAGGTTTGACTATAGCAAACTGTGGCTTTCTCACCAAAATTGTTTCATATTACAAGAACCTTAAACAAGTAGATGTTTTAAACTTTGCAGCATTGCTGGAAGCGCCTCACTACCCAAATTGAGGTGAAATAACTGTTTATTAACGGTGTGCGGGTGTATTCTCACCGACATACAGATGTATAAGAGCACAGCCATGTGTCCCCATTCATGATATTTGGTAGTAAATGGAGTTTTTTTCAGTCACAATAATTGAAAACAAACAAATCAACGTATCACATCCTTTTGATATTTTAGATAGACTGTGAAGTTGAGTTCATCTCCATCACTGCAGGCGACTGTATATTTTTGGCAATCAGTTATGTTGTGATGATGTGTGACTTGCCCTTAATTAATAATGAACAGGAACAGGTGATTCTAGCGATCGGCTGAAGACGTACGTTGCGTGCGTACTCCAAACACTGTGTTAATATTTCTAACGCACATTCAGGATGCCGGCACTGTTGTTCTAGTGAAGCATTAAAATGGCCATGGAGCCGTGGGAATATGGATTGCATCTGTTGCAACTAAATGATGGTCTTCTTTTTATTGTTTTCCATCAGATACTGGGGATTGATTCGGTTACAACAAACACGCAGTCGTTAGCCATCCATCTTTGTTTCTATTTATAGCGGATACAACATTCCGCTATGCTTCTTCATTCTTAATTTTGAGTTTTGTCTTGCAGAGGGACTACAGACTATCACAATCCAATTAGGTGTGCCCGGCGGCTCACCCGAAAAGTAATAAAGTTGACAACATAATAACTACAACAATCTAATCTCTCTTTGCTCGCTGAAAGACTCGGAGTGCGGCGTTAACACCGAAGGGAAACCGATCCGACTGAAACCTCGTTTAAAAACTTTGCCGAGGGTTATCGAGGAAGTTTTACAGAGATAACACAATATCAGACTCAAAACAAAATCAGGCGGCAGCAGCAGTTCCAGTAAAACGTAACGTCTTACATCACAAACTGACCTGTTACACCTTTCTTGTCTTATCAACTTTTGGATGTAACCAAAGAAGGTAACTGGGTTCAATATGTATAAACACTGGACGGTTATTGGACTAAAAACACATTAAGGGGCCTCCATGTAAACTGCGAGACTGATTAGGTAACAGTTGATCTGGTGTGTGAGGCAGAGACTGTCTGCAAATGACAGGACAATTTTGCAAATTTAGTTAAAACACGAGACTTGCTAAACGAAATAAGTGATGAGTGACATTTGTTGTATTTCTTTTGATTACTTTTGATTGAGAGCAATGATGCATGTATCCTAGCAATAAATGATTTTATTCTAGTTAGCACTGTCGCCTCACAGCAACAAGGTCATGTGTTGGATTCCGTGTGCAGTCTGCGTGTTCTGACAATAGCTGAAAATATGTGCATTTAATCAGTTCAATAATTACATGTGTCCAATGGCTGTAATTACATTTAATGAAGCACAATTATACAATTTGTTATTGCACAATAACTACATTTAATGCAATAGCTCATCCCGGTGTAAACAGCACTGTATCCATCCAGTCATTCATTTGCAGTCTGTAGATTTATATCGGTTGCAAAAGTTGTTTTTCTTTACATTGTAATAAAACACTAATGACGAGTCACGGTAAGGCTTTTTAAATCAAAACGCTGAGCAATATGTCACCGATTGGATACAGGTGCTACAGAAAGCTACGTGCTCCACTCATCACCTTTCTTTCTTCCTTCTATAACACACAACGGCAATCAGGCATGCATGTGTGATGTAATGCAATGTGTCCAGAAGGTCTGTGTTGGCACTGTGTCACTGCCGTCACCCCTCTGCTCTCCTGCCAGCTTACTTCTGAAGAACGCTTCAGAATGAATCCACATGTAGTCTCCTTTTTTACCTCTTCATCCTCACTTTTGGCAAAGTGCAGGAGACTGCCGGGTTCATCTATTATTCACCTCTTGGAAGTGTTGCCTGCTCTAATCAAAGATGCAATTAAAAGGCAGGGGCAAACCTACGCTGATTGGTTGGTTGTTATTTATGTCTGGCACAGATAGAGCTTGTTTAGGACTTCTTTTTCCTATATTTTGTAGCCAAATGGGAAGTATTCTTACAACTTGATGCATTCTTGTGCGCTGGTTTGCCCCCATATGGATGATGGGAAATGACCGCCTGACAAAAACAAAACTGTCTGCAAATGAAGTGCGATACACGTTCTTCTTTCAGACTTTGGATGGAGAAATGCTTTAGGCTGAGCAAAGACTGTGGGCCAACTAGCATGAGAAGGAGAATGAATTACGCAAAACTCTGTGAACCTCATCTGTTGGACTCAAAAATACACAATGGCTTCACTTAACTGGGACGAGGCACCACAGAGATGATATTCGATTGAGAGCGAACAGCCAGGCGACGGTACGTTTAACGACGGCTCTTCTATTATTGAGGAACCTGCATCGAGTACTTGGACTGCCGGGACATGAGAGGAGACAATGGGGAGGATTAAAGATGTCTTACATCTGCTGACATGGTTGACAAAAACGACATGTAGCGAGATGGGGTCCAATGAATTCAGTAAATTATGCAGTGAATTACTGATAATGAAAACCCTTTTTTAAGAAGAAACATGCTGACTTTGTAAATTCGCAGGAAAAGCTGCGGCGGTGAAATAAAAACCGGAGAACCTTTCATGTTTTTCATCCAACATGTCATTTTCATTCACTGACACAAAAGCACTGAATTCAATTTGAATTTTGGGAATAAACATGAACTTGGATAAAGTGGTCTGGGGTTGCACCAACATCTGGTGCTCTGTGAAAATCCCCTTGGAAACAAATTATTCTGCACATACTTTCAACTTTCAAATATATCCACTACAAAGCGAGCCCCTTTTATATATTTCTGCAGACACAGTTTTCCAGAAGGAGAATTATGTCTCCGAAGGGCACGGTAAACATGCCAAAGGACTCATGAAGAGAAGCTCCAGAAGCCCCCCCCTCCCTCTGCCCCCCCCGGATGTGATTGAAACCCGACAGCTCGATATCCAGTAGGAAGAGGAGAACATCATCGATAGTTTCCAGACGAGGATTTCTGGTGGGATTGGAAGATGCATAACCACATTATTGACTATTGCTGTCAGGCTGCATCCGATTGAAGTAGATATTTTTGCTTTTTTTTTAACAAGAGAAAAAAAAACTGACCATGCACCAGAAAAGAAACCGTTCTTTTTTTATGGACAGAACTGGTTGGGGAGTAGGAACCATCCGTTTTAAAACTTGTTAGTATTAAATGTGAAAGAGGGAATTTGATAGCAGGAATGAAATATAATATTTATGCCTGCGTCAAGCCTCTTTTATTCCTAAGTAGGTGCCAAAAATACTTTGTGAATAGGATACACGGGTGTTTCTTTTGCTCCTTGGCCTTTCCCGCTCAAGGTGTCTTGTAGGAACACGGACGTCCTTCTAAATGAGGCGTTCAAGTCATTTTTTCGAGTCCCATAACATCCAGGAGAAGAGGAAGCACAAATGGAAAGATGAAAGAGGCCCTCGATGGTACATACAAAACACTCTCATGTTTGCATGCTACATGTGAAGCTGTAGGCCATCAGCTGATTAGGCCATCAGCTGTAGGCCATCAGCTGATTAGGCCATCAGCTGTAGGCCATCAGCTGATTAGGCCATCAGCTGTAGGCCATCAGCTGATTAGCTTAGCATAGAGACTGGCTAGCCTGGCTCTGTTGTTTACTGCTGTCTGAGGAACAGCAGGAGGGAAATGGGAGGAGAGCCAGAGTGAGTGATTATTATTTCATCAAGAAGTGATTAGTTGGTTGCATGAATGAAAACGCTTTTTGATTTACACTCCCGTGACTCTTACAGCTGTTTTTAACTTTATGGACATATTTATTTCAAATATATATAATTTGGTCAAGTACATGCATGTTAATTTACTGATGCACTCGTACCGAAATGCAGACACACTTAACCGGCCGGACAATATAATCTCCTTGTGTCCCTACTAGTGCAGGGCAGTAGAGACAATAATGACAGTTATGTAAGGAATAAGCTCTGACATGGATCGTGATCTGGGGAAAAGATGGAGTCATACATAACACAAGCACACAGTAAGACTGATGAAGACCACTGCGGATTATTTGAGGGTGTGAAATCAGAATCTAAAAGTACTCAATTGCAAATATGGCAATTTCCAACATGTTTTATCTGTGGGATAAATACAAGCTGTGTAGCTGAAGCAAAGTCCCTTATGCGCTTTCATTTCCCCCCTTTTCTCTTCGTACGTATCTGCAACCTGAGCGTTGACTTTACTGACTCCCTCTCGGATCCTTTGCACTTCAATTATTCAGAGATCATAATGTTTTTTTTGGATAGTTTTTCCACACGTCCACTGAAGTTTGTTGCTGTGTGTTCTTGTGCTTGGGAAACTTTGTTTTCTCGTTAACATCTCAACCCAACTGGTATTTGCGGGACCTGAAGTGTTGATTTTTTTTTTTGTATTCACTATATTTCTATAGCCTGGGTGCCATTCCGAAGATAGTCCCGCCCACAACGTTGTTTTGGTCGGGAAGTTCGGTCTAGCATTGCTCCATACTGGCGCGAGTACAATCAAATTGTCAGGGCGGGCTTTATACGATGATGGACAGATGATCAACATTAACGTAATCAAGCACGTCATCAAAGAGCGGTTGGGTTGAATTCTTTTACAACGACGATGGCTGCCGCTGGAGAATTGAGGTGTGTAGATTCTGCTATCAGGTCTGTTCTGAAAGATATCGACAGTGAATTAATTTTAAAAGAGGAACAGAGAAACGCGATCAAGGCATTTGTTGATAAGAACGATGTTTTTGGCGTCCTTCCTACTATGCGTTGCTTAACATACGTCACACACTCTTATTGGTTGTAGGTCTATCTAATTGAGTGCAAGGGCATTTTTTTTCCTGGTTTGTTTGAAACACGCCCCATAATCAAAGCTCAATGGAGCAGTATCAGACTCAAATTCTGACTAGAATTGAGATATTTCTATCCTTTGTCCTTCTTTCTGTCTTTTGCATATCCGTCTTCTGTCTCTCTCCTCCAAAATACTTAAGATGCTATTTGCAAAAACCAGCTTTGAACGCTGAATGGACGGGAAGATGTCAGAGAATATAGCTTAAAAGGAAATAGATCCAACAGAGTAATGAGACCGTGGAAGGAGGCCAGCGCAATCGAATAAAAACAATTTTTTATGATGATATATCACAGGTAGTGCAATCATACAATGTGTCACAATACCCCGCTATGTGTTGTAATCCGGGTCATGTGATGATTTAGTTTAGACATAAATGCATATTGTCCACATACACTGCGCAGTGTTATGATAGAAAACATCCATCAAATTGTTTACAAGAAAGAACTTTTCCAGTGAGATTATTAAAATGAGGCAGTAAAAAGCCTCGTCTCTGTTGTTCAATACAAGATGAGCATAAGGGAATATATAATAAAGAGACATAAAGTTCCTCCTACAGGGTTGTTGTGGCTCAGCACATTCACTCTCTCGCACGCACACACACACACACACGCACACACACACACACACCCTTTCGGGAGAGCAAAGAGGTTGTGTCCTGTTCTGTAATGGGCTGCTGCTGCTGACTTGAAAGTTGTTCACTAATTCACTCTATTCTTCTTGTTTAAACAGAGAATATCAGAGTCCTCTGTTGTTCTGCGGGTGGATGAAAGGACGAGAGGAGAGCGCAGCTAAAATGGGAAAAATGGGAGGAAAAGAGAATCAAGAAATAAATGAGGCGTGGAAATAAGAGAGGAAGGAGACCATGAAGGGAAAGTTCAAAGAGACTTAAGGGAGGAATCATACTTCGACCAGCGGGTGTGTCTAATAACGTGGCTGCTGAGTGTAGCTGTGGACACGAGGGGTTTCCATCAGCCTTCACGCTTTGACTTGAAGATACCGTGAGGACAAGTGGTTATGAAACAGACCAAATCAGTTAATAACATAACAGACTTTTATGTACATCATCAGAAATAAGACTGTATATTTCTTCTTAGTCACCTCAATACTTGTTTTTTAAGCCACGGCAGCGTGTTGGAGACTCTCCAGCTTCCCAGTGAAAGGACTTCTGGAGGGACTCTGGGACTCTGTGGAGTAAAAAAAAAACGTCAGATGAAGTAGAGCATTGCTGCATATGGACATACTCCAAGTACCACAAATACACTTACGCGTACTTTGATTCCACCGCTGGCTCGGCGAGGGATTCCTCGCTGCTGAGCAGCCGCTCATGTTCTCAATCACGCTCAATTTCAGCTCTTCGCTGCTTTGTTTATGCATGGATGCATCTAATCGTCTCCCGTGTGTCACATGTCAGCTCTGCAGCCAGCAGATCCTTCATCTCGTTGGATCATGAGAGAAATGAGAAAAAACAGGCTCTCCACTGTTGTGCTGACTCATAACTTTGTCATATTAAGTGCTATTGACACTGCTGTCTGGCTCGATGACATGTCTCCCTCAGCCATAATGCAGCTAACTGAACGAATCCGAGACACTGAATCAACTTGTCAGTGGGAGATGGCAGAATCAAAGTCGGCCTCTCTCCGTGGTGCTGAAACCTTCAAACTAATGAGCAACACGAGGGCCCACGGTTTGAGTAACGGCGGTGAAATGAGGAGCAATGCAAAGCTGTGCATATGCAGAAAGCTTACTTGTGGTACATTTCGGAATTCAGACAAGTAAAACCAAGCAAAGGCATTTGTTGTGCAACAGATTTCTATCACAGTTTGATTTTCTCTCAATCCCAAACCACACTCGGCCAGAACAATGGTTTCATTTAAAGGTTAACTTTCGTCCCTTTTGACAGGAAACACAATAACAAAGTATGCCTCATAGAATTTGATCAATTCTGTTTGTACTGCAGCTCAGATCTGTGTGTTGAGGTTCAGAGGTGAGGGGAACATGTATAATACAAAGGATACGGAGCAAATACCGTCTGCAAACATGATCCTTCCAAAGAAGAGCCATTCCTTTGTTTACTACTGGCGTGCTCGTCCCACTGGGGTTACCTCTCACCTCTTTTACTGGCTGAGGGCGAAGCACCTTCGTGCTGGGAGCAATGGGACGCTGAGCTGCACAGGGGGCTTCAGGTCGACGTCTAGACATCGAGCTTGTGGTTAGGAACCTTAAATAGAACAAGGAAACACTTTTTATTTTTATTTTATTATAAATATAAACTATATATCAGGGATAATTTAGATTTTAAGTGGAAACACTTAAACATTACACATTTTCTAAGTGGAGAAAAACTAATATTCTGCTATTCTTGTGGTCCTCTAGCTACCCTCTGGTGGTAATCAATAGTCCTTTGTGTTACAACATGACAATTAAATGTAATGTTAGTTAACTAAAAAAGAATGTGCACCAGGAGGTCCAACAGTGTTGCATATTATGTCATCTAGAACATTCCGGTTCTTCTGTGCTTTTTTGTTTTGCAGATTGAAAAATAGGTATCACTGCATGAAAAGTGGGATTTTCGGCAGTATGTGGCACTGTAGATTGTCGTGGAATTTCAGGTTTACGGCTGTTCACGTCAGAACCAACACAAAGCGATATCCGCGTGCGCTCCGGTGAAATGGACCGATGAGGTCCATGCCGATGTGCTCAAATGGGACCTCCATCAAGGGCAGAGGTCACAACAGGGCCCTCGGGATGGCTGGCGCATTAACTAACTGACACTCTGGGCAGGCCGCACACCAGCGGCGCGCGTCTCCCCAGGATGCCTGGCCAATAAAATCGGGCCATTATCCGGTCCAGTGTTTTCGTGTACCCCATGTGACCCGCCATCGGATCATAGTGAGCTTTTCGGCACCAGCAACTGGGTGTGTTCTTGTCCCGTCCGAGCATCACGACTCACTCTATATAGCCTGTCCCTGATCACTGAAAAATGAGGGTCAGGGCGCACCGGCTGACCATCACTTCGCATCACTTGGTCGAATACCCTCCTGGATGCTTACCGGAACGCGGTACGTCGCTCCCGGGCCAGGGGAGGGTGCTGGAGCGACGTACCGCCCCGGCTCCGGGTCGACGGAGGTGTTTATTTCCAACTCTACGGCTGGGAAGTAGCACGGCACTGCGTCTGGGGAAAAGGCAGTTTCCGACGTCCTCGATTGCATTTGTAGCTTTGGAATCCTATCAGCATCAGAATGTTCTGGTTATCACCGAATGACACCTTGGGGATGTGTACTCTCTGCCTGAAGTGGAATGATCAGGTTAATTCTAACTTAAAAATGACCAGGAGTTGGCTGGTGATAGAAGTGGGTTCCCGCAATAATAGACTTGGGAGACGGACTCTGGAGTCCTGACTCACAGGTACAAGAGAACATTTCTGCAATTGGAACAGCAGCTGACTTGATGACGTAACTTCTGGTGTCTGTGGTTGGCGGTGGTCTTTGGAACACTAAAACAAACATGACCTTTACCCGCTGTGTTTCTTTCAGTATCTTAGCTTTGGTGCTTCACTCACAGCCGACCGGCCCATAGTGAGCGCACTGTGACTCATACGGGCATCTATTCAAAATTAATCTGCTGTTTCTGCACAATATTCTGTGTGGAAAAGGGTTTTCTTTTGAAGGGCAATGAGTCCTTCAGGTGTTTCGAGCAAACATGTTAAAGCTCTCAAGAATTAATCAGTCAATCAGCACCAATTGCATGAATATCTTTAGCTTAGGATTGTTTATTAACTTCAGAACATGTTATTGACGGGCCGAAAAACATTAAAGTAAAAAAATGTGTGAATGTGTTCAGATAAGCTGAAACGTTAAGGTCGTATCATAAATTAAGAGCTCTGCAGGTGGAAAAGAACAAAATCTCAAACCAACACTTATTAAAAGATTGTTTTATTCACAATAGAAGTGTAACAAATATAGTTTATTAAAAAGTCTGCTGCTTATTAATATCATTTTATTCCATAAACTCCGAAGATTTTTTTTTATATAAATGTAGAACGGCCCATTTGCCGGAACGGAATATTTACATTTTTCAATAATATTAACACAATAAAACAGATTTCCCCACAAAATTAAGATTTTGCATTACAACGCAAAGTAAACTATGTGCAATGGAATGATTATCAGCAATATTTTATACAGAAACATTTCTGAGGTTGATTTCACATAAGTAAACCTTTAAAGGAAACGCCAACCGTTTCACAGATTCTGTTTTTTCTATTTTGTGAAGCGATCAAACACCACTCGGGATGAAGATGAATGATTTCAGTGTTCATAAATTAGAAGTTTCCCAAGTGGTGCCTGTTCGCTGGGACCAACTCCTGGTAGAATTCAGATTCAAAAAGTTGGCATTCCCATTTAGTATTCACCAATAAACAGTCATCGGAACGCAACAGATCATCAGCACAATATCCAGAAAATCACCAAAAAGACACTTCAACCTTGCTGGAACAAATAAAAGAAAATCAAAATGAATTCTGCGTATATGGAAATGCGTGGAAGCGAATGCCTGCGGTCACTCCGTGGGGCCGAAGCTGGTCTCACACCGACGGCGCAGACGGAAAACCTTTGTCATTTAAGGTTTTTCTATTTGAGTTCACGAAGGTCCCAGCTAACAGACGCTGAGCTGCGTTGTAGCGGTGCCCTCCCTCACTGCGAGCCCCCGCCGGGCCGTCGAGGTGACTCAGCGTCTCCATGTCAACCAAAACCCAGATGAAGCTCAGTGACAGCTTCTCCTCTGTGTTGCTATAAAGCAGCTTTGGTGTCTCTTCACTATATTGTACAGCGAAGGATTCAACAGATCTGGCTTGTACTTTGTTGCTGAATAATTCCTGTATCTCCATGGTTACATGTGTCTGACCGGGAAGCGGTGTAACGTGCAGCGATTGGCCTCAGGGGGGCGACGTGCATCACTTCCAAATGGACGGCACGTCGTCGCTGCTTCTCCTCGGCCTTGCTCATTCATTCCACTTTTTGTGCTTTCCGAGATGACACAAAGCAAAAAAACAAACCCAAAAGCACAGACACGTGAGCATAAGAAGACAACCAAAAAAAAGCACATAACATTTTTTTCACTTCACATTGGATGGTACATTCATACGATTTCTATCCTCCTGTAAAGTTGCTTGATTGATCCAAGGTCCGTCTCACCAGAATTCACCAGGTGATGCTGTTAACATCAATTTAAAAGGTTGCAAGGATATCAATTTTCTACCCCAACAATTCCTTGCCGATGGCATTAGTATGCATCTCTATGTCTCTATACATGTATATATGTAATCATCTTGAGACCGTCATGTAATGTACATCGTTGAATCGTTGTTGTTAACAAGTGAAATACCCACAGGACCTTTTAATAATGTTCGGACGTCTTTTTTTTTTTTAGGTGGACAAATATGCATTTGCCCACATAAGGTTTAAGGTATGAACTCACAGCGCCACCTGGGGGTCAGCTCCAAAACCCTCCAAGTCATCTGTTCACCTCTACAGAATAAATTAACACAATCAGCAAAAAATCAACCGTTACAAGACGACACCACACTGGTAAAAAGAAAAGGCCCCCGAATCAACTGGAACCAAAACAAAAAGCAGGGATTAAATACGAGGACCGACCGTCTGAACAGTGACGGGAAGAACACACACCGTTGACCTCCAACGGTGGGGGGGGGGCTTTCCATCAACATTTGCGGCTCAAACACCTTGGAGTTGAACATTTCCTTATGAAGCTGAATCAGGTGGCTCAATAAAGTGTAAACTACTCATCACAACAGATTTGGATATATGGGACTTTCTACTTGTGTTGTTACAAATGACTCCATCACAGCATTGGTTGGTTTAAATTTGATTAAACGCTAAAACGATGAGCTAAAATCATGAGGCATTTGGTTGCATCATTTTTTGGGGACACTTGCTAGTTCCAAATAGAAACGCTTAAAGATGCAGATGTACTTTCAAATTGAGGGATTTAAGATGTTCTCCAACAGTTTGGAAAATCAACAACATTATATTTAATAGTCCCTGATATACATGTGATTCCCACTAAAATGTTTGACTCCAGACTCCTGTTACTCAATCCAGGTCTCGTGTAGACTGCAACAAGAAGATCCCACCACTAGATGTCAGTGTGGGCCAGGGAATCAATTACACCTTACGATCACAGGTCCTGGCCTCTGGAGCCATGAAAGAATCACTTTTTGATCCTCAGAGGGACCTTTGGACTTTGGGCTACTTTCAAACCTAAGCTACAACACATATCAAATCCTAAAAAGGCAGAAATTATACACAATCCTGATCTGAGGCATGAGGACTTTTACTGTGTTTGTGTGAGCTGCTGCTGCCTCTGACTCCCCGTTCTAAATAGTGAAGGCACTAGATCGAAAACTAAACCGCATTTGAATCCGGCTGCAGTTGTGTCTGCGGCAGGAAGAAATCTTTCCCATAAAATCCGACTAAATAACCCACTTGGATGAATTTGTAGTTTGATGAAATATGTACAACGGCAAGAACACAATTGTTTTCACAGGCCAACATCTGGGAAAGCTGCTGGGATTCAGCGTAGCTCACAGACTGTGACGGCGTCTCCTCACAGAGGAGGGAAGGTCCTGCAGGCCGGAGGACGCAGACAGGAAGCAGGAGCGATACGAGAGAGCAGCTCTGGGTTCTTACAAGATTCTAGGTATTAACATCTGCAGAGGGTGTTTGTGGGATATTAATATCAAACATATTCCTTTCAATGTCTGCAGGGCATCTCGACTTAGCACATAGTAGTTTGCTAAAAAACAAACCAAAAAACATACACTCACAGTTGAACGCATCTTCATGCTTTTTACTGTCAGAACCCTTTAATCACTAACGGGGTTGATGCAAACAAAAGCCCCGTATTGGTAAATGCCCTGAATTATGTGAGGAGGGTCCAGAAAGCCAGACGAAGACCAGGTGAGAGCTAAAGGTTGGTGGCAGTCGCTCGGCGCCGGCTTGAGCGCAGGGGGAGCCGGTGCTCGTCCAGATGTTGAAGCGGTGAGAGGGGTGTCCTCCTGCTCGCCACGCCGGCCTCCAGTGAGGCTGTCCAAAGAGGGTCCAAAGTATCCACGTGAGGGAGATGACGGATAATCGCATCCGTCAGTGTCTTGCTTCACAAAAAAAACTTGAGCTACTAAAGACAAAGTCACAGAGGAATAATGCGACAACGGGTCAGATTGGCCCCTCTGAAGGAGATCCAAACAATGAGGGGAAAACAAAAAACGCCACGTAAGCAAAAACAAACTGGATTCTACGGCAAGAACACGGCCTTGATTTTCGCAAAAAAAAAAACAGAAGGTGAAACCCCAATCAAAAGCAACCTGTAGCGTTTGGAGAACCAAATGGCTAAAGTGTTGTCACCCGGACGGCTGGAGGCTCAGGCGTACCGGATCAGCTTCAGGGCCAGTCGGCTACTCCACCTCGTTGGGGATGTCCGCCTTGTCCTTGGTGATGACGGGCAGAGGGTGAGCCTCCGTGTTAAACACCCAGTGGTCGAATGGCAGGTGGTCGTCGTCGGAGAAGAGCAGGTAGAGATACCTTGAGGAGACAGGGAGGGCGGGTGGGTGGGGGGGGGTTATGATGAGGAGATGTGTCTGTTTGAATGCACACGATTTAACACCTGACACTGTAGGAAGCAAAGTAGCACTCAGGCCAGTCACGTGTCCAAAATAACATCCCTTCATCCAACTCGCCATTCATGTGAAATTCTTATGTCCAAAAAAAGTGCTTTGTGAGGTCACACCGACCTTTGACCACCACATTCTGAATCAGCTCACGTCCCGCTGGACGGTTGTGCCACATTCGAAGAGACTCCCTCCAGGTGTTCAGACGCAAGGTGACCTCGATATTTAGAACACTTCAGCCCGGCGGCGTGGCGCCGCAAGCGGCAGACTAATTATGTGGGAGTGTGTCAGAGAGCGCCGAAGAGCCACGTGTGCGGTGGGAAGTGGTGAGAATTGGCCACGGAGACTTGGATCCGACCCCAGCAGCTGTGTGAGAGCTCGTAAACGGATGCTTGGCCATCGTTTTGCTGTTGTTAAACCCCTGAGTACAGAAAAATTAATCTGCACTTTCCTGGTTTCTTTTCTCCGCACAGCATAGAGTGTAGCGTCTCGCTGTATATTTTGTTCAAGACTTCAACGTAACATGATTGATGTAGCAGATGATCAACTTGAGGGGGAAGTATTCCCTTAAGTGTCTGAATTGTGCAGATAAAGCATCACTTTCTTCCCTCCACGAGCTGCTAAATGGCAGGCTTACTGAAGGTTCCCCACCGAATGAAGACTACTTTAATGTTACTATAATACTCACGCAAAGAAAAAGAAAAGAAAAGCTCTGGAGAAAATGTGTTTGTACATGTGAAAAGAGTATTTCTCTTTGTCAAATGATACTGTTAAATAAACATGCCGAAGACGACCCGTTCACTGCTGTGAAAGTGTTTTGTTTTCCGTGTTTGGCTTTTGCAGTATTTAAAGGAAGTCCTGCCAAAGGAAATATGGAACAGCTGTGATAGTGAGGGGCGGGGGGGGGGGCAGGCTCAGGCCAAGGCTAGTTTATGAAGTCAAATGTCATCAAAGCTTAACAAGGACGGCCCACGAGCGTGAGGCGATAGTGGTTCCTCTTCAGAGCGCCGGCCACCTCTTCCTCGCCGGTAGGATGCTTAAAAAGAAACGTGTTCCCCCGAGAGCTCAGACCAAAGACCGGGGGACAGACACCTGACCGAGGAGAAGCTCCGCGAGCTGCTTCCTGCCGACGAGCCGGTGGGGGAGCGGTGACGGATTGAGGGGGGCGACGGCGGCGTGAAGTATGGTCCGTGTCCTTGGCGGCGCCGCCAAAGACGGATCCTGGAAGTGGCTCCGAGTGATGCCAAGATCCCAGAGTGCCATCAGGAGGATTGGATTTATGGCCCTGCTGCTAAACGGGACGGATATTTCCACGCCGTGACCGATGAGGCAATCGCCGCGTCGCTGTCCACGCCGGTGGTCAATTGCCCTTCGGATGGTCGACTTTTTATCACAGCGATAACGGGTATCCATGGTCTTTGCTTTTTCAAGCGTAGGGATTTCTTCTTCAGCAAAGGAATCCCTGCATCTTCCTTTGATGGAGGCTCCAGGGCCCGCTTGTTAAAACGCACTGCCTGTGAGTAGAGAGCTGGATTGGACGGCGCTTTGCCCCCTGTAGAGCTCTGCTGGGCCTCCGTCGACCCGACTACATGGCAACAGCTGTCTAGTGTGGGCGAGCGGGGGGGCGGAGGGAGAGGTTGGGTATGGGAGATTGAAGAAGATGAGAACGGGAGGTGAACGGGGGAAGGGAGAGACCGGGGCCCAACATGTTTCGGTGGAAGTGGAGGAAACCGGGATTACTGCATCACAAACGATACGATGTGATCTACAGGATCAGAAGCAGGATTGTTTGTTTGATGGGGACGGCTAGTTGGCCAATTAATAATCAAATGGCAATATCAAACAGATGAATATCTGTTCTGGTTCAGTAAGCTAGCACGACCTCCTGATGAATCCTGCACTGCTGTCTTCATCATGTTTACCTGGAGTAGCTTGAAAGGTGTCCCACGGTGTGTTAGTGTAAGATGCTGTGTGAAGAAGAAACCTCGCCGGGCACCTTCGGAATGAATGACGACGTCATCATACTTTGTGTGTCGGTTTGGGGATCCAGAGAGCTTGTCCCTCCACAAAGTGCAATGACAGCACGATCATGCGAGGACAGAAGTGGAGGGAGCGCGCATGTGTGTGTGTGTGCGTGTCTTACTTGAGTGTCTCGGCCAAGTAGAAGCTCTGCTGCACGTCGTCGTGGTTGGGGGTGGAAGCGTAGACGTCTCTGACGCCGCTGTAGCCTCCTTCCACTCTGCAGTGCTGCTCTAAAGCCTGAGAAGAGACGGAGACATCAGTGACTTTCCACATCAATAAAACTCTTCTTGTACTCAAAATACCGCTAAACCTCACTGCAGATTTCGCTAAATATAACAGTGGGTTAAACAAATTGACCTCCTGTAAGCTTCCTTCATGACTTCTACTGAAATAATCATAACAGTTATCAAATAGTACTTAATTTACTTTACTGACATAATATTTTCTGAATGCGATGCGCAGTGTTTTTCTCTTGCTAGATACAAGATGACAAAAAGGCAAATGTTTTACCTGAACAGCCTCCCAGCCCCACTCCCTGTATTTGGGGTCGTGGGTGAACCTCCACATGTACATGTAGGTCTCGATGACCTCCGGACGGAGGATGAAGTATTTCTCATTCTGGCGCGTGGCGATGGCCTCGACTCCGCCGTCGAAGCGGAAGGCTTCGGGTCCCAGCTTCAACGCTAGAGAGGAGAACGTACAGCAGCAGAGTCAGACGTCATCCTCCGCACAGACCCACAAGGTTACAGAACACTCTCTTTGTAAGACTCATGCTGCTAAATAATCCACATCAAGAATATCCTCTACTTCTTGACATTCTTTCCCCCTGCAAATTCAGAGGATTCAATTACAACGGGTTATGGTGAAATTCCAGCTCAGAGTAATGTTATGCTTTACCCAATGTTCCCTTGAAAAATAAACTTGTTGATACGTCTCAAGGGCTGCCATTGAAAAACCGTGACGTGAGAAAAATAAAGATGAAAAATAAACAACAAGATTTGGTATTTGGCAGTGGATTCAAATATGATTTGACATCCCTTATTTTGAAAGTCAAGATGTGGTGACTCTAAGACCAGTATTAATAATGATGGATCGGAGAAAACACAAATCTCAAACCAGAGGACAACGTGACCAAACGTCTAAAATCCAAACAGGCTGCCAAACTTCAAAGCAGACGTTCCGATCCCGATGCCGAGCTCGCTTACCGGTTCTGGCGTAGGACTCGTGACAGGTCCGGGCGATCTCGGCGGCCTGCTCCATCTGGTGGCCCGTCTTGTCGCCGGGCGCCCCGTCGGCACCCAGTGCGATCATGCCCCCCGCGAAGCAGGTCAGGTGGCCCATCTTGTGCTCCAGCAGCCCCCCCTTCCACTCGGCTATGTAGGTCAGCCCGCTGGTCGACTTCCTCATCAGGTTGGTTTCTATGGCCTGGGAGAGACGCGGCGGAACAGAGGGCTTCGTCAGAGGTCACGCCTCCTTTACTCGGGTTTCCTCCAACTCAGGGACTCGAAGTTTAAAGTTAAATGGCAATTGTTCTTTCCAAAACAAACCACGTGGTTTGATGTTTTAGCAGATTAACAATTAAGAAAGAATTGCGGTAATCTATCAGAGAATGAAGTATCTTAGTGTCTGGTGCACAGGGGATGTGCATAAAGGCTACAGTGCTTCCACTAGCACAGCCTCCTCTTTATGCCAAAACCCAGGTCCTAAGGACACTTTGACAACAAGGTCTTCTCATAGGAATGTAGTTATGGACGTTAAAGACGTAGCCTGTTGTCTCATCATTTCATCAGCCATGACAATCCGCTCACTCAAAAAAAAGAAATCAAGGAGGCCTGAAATACTGGGAGATCAGGAGGGATTATGGGTAAAGAATCCCTGCGTGGTTAATGCTGCATTTTAGTTGCCATGGGATATATTTGCTGCCACAGTGTTACAGAGAAACAATCTGGAGAGCCAGCTCTCTCCAGCTGAGACCTGTCCCCACAACTTAGGTTGACAATTTGTTTTGAACAGAGAAAAGCTGTCTGCACGTCTGCGAGTCGTCTGCGTATTCACTTCAGGGGGCTGTTGATTCATCTGCTACTCGCCTCCCTCCGTTCGTGCCATCGTCTTTCATCTGCTGAACCTCGCCGTGTGGCTCCCACAGACAGAACATAAGGCCGATATAACGTGAAATATCTGTCGGCATGGCGGTGGTTGCAGGGATGGATAGTAATCACAATATGCAACTGGAAGCCAAATAAAACTCCATACGGGTCAAAACTCACTTAATTTGGCAAAACGACCGTTTATGATTATGTTGATTACATGTCATCATGTAAATTAATGCTTTTATTACCTCATAAGCAACTATTTCAAGGTTGTTTCGGTGACTGGATCCTTTTAATATCTGCCCTGCAGGAATAAACAGAGCGCACCAGCCTGCGCTCTCTGAAGCTGACCTGGTGTTTGTTGTCCGTTATTATCCTTATCAAGTGGCTTTTTGTCATCCGTGCAGCAGCTCCTGGTCCGTAAACACCTCGATCGAACCCTCACTTACATCAAATATCCTCAATCCTGACTGCCCACGGAGCCCGTCGGCGCTTTAACGTCAGCCGGTGGTTTGAGATAGAAAAGGTGCTCAACACCGTTCACAGATGGTGCGTTCAGGGACCTGGAGACAGGTGATAAACGATGACTTCTGTTTTCAGTCAGGAGAGTAACTAACAACTGCAACTTACAGTCAACCAAATCTAAATAAAAAGTAACTTTTGGCTGCTGTATCATCAGTATTCCAAATGGTCTCTTGATGATATCTCGCCTGTAGCTGGAAGGTTTACCGCTGATTGACATTGTAATCAATGTTTGTAACAAAACCCTGATATCCTATTTGAAGAGAAGGAGAAGCTGCCTCCAATAATAAGAAGAAGAAAAGTGCAATATGCATTGAATTATATAAGCACTTCCTTATTTCAGGGAGCTCGATGCTGTCACTAAATTATTTAGATAATATCCATTATACGCTCCGGGGAAACCTTCGACCGAAAGCGACAAATAGTTGTGCCTTCATCAAGTCGGCCCAACCCTGAATGAAGAGATTTCTGGTGTATGTGTGTGTGTGTGTGTGCGTTTGTGTTACCTGCAGGGCATCATAATACATCTTCTTCCCCTCTTCGTCAGCCTTGTCAGACATCAGCCAGGCCTTGAGCAGGTACTCATAGAAACTATCCCCCAGGCCCCCCACGGACACGTGATCTGCAACACACCGACAAAACAATGAATATATCACACACACACACACACAAGCAGGGCTCCTACATGTATGCTGCTGATTAAAACAATTGGACCGTGCATGACACAGGGCCATGTATATGTGTACCGTCCCTGGTGTACTGCCGTGCTATTGTGCGCACACTCTACCAGAGGAGCCCTTCTGACTGTCGGTGAAGGCTCATCCATATGGATGCGTCATTAAAGGAGTCCGGCCCTGTTTGCGCAGCGCAGAGATTAGATGTCAGCAGTGATCATCTTGAAGAGGAAGAGGAAGCAGGCTGGCGCTGGAGACGGGCCGCTGCGCGCCCCGTAAGAGGATCTGACCTTCTGGGAGTTTAATATTACAACAATTGCTGCGCAGAGACGACGCACGCTCAGAATAGAGCCGTGTGACTTCAGGGAAGATTCACAAGTAAACACATTTCTGATCCAAACTCGGAAGCGCAGAGAGGGTGGATACGATGACTCAGCAGGTCTTAAGCACACACAACAACACACATACACACACACACAAAACAGCTGTTTGGAGAAAAAGTGGAGAAAAAGCTGAAGCGTGGTTCTCTGTGTATGTTGAGCACATGGAAGCAGCGCTGCGGTGGAGAGATATTAGACAACGTTTGGCTGCAAACATCTTTGGGTCATAATTTATTTAAGAAATGCATTCCCATTGCTATTGCATAATGTCTTTGTAGATGAAAAAAAACCTTTCTGTCTGTGATTGAGGATTTGTTTTTCATTCTCGGTTTAAACTCGGTGTTTCTACTTAACAACTCTAACCGGATATGTGATCATTTGCATAAGCACTGGCTCTGGTTAGGAGTGTCTGCTAAATACCAACAATTAGAACTCAGTAACTTTATTCACCGTTTCATGCATTGGATATTGGAAGTGAGTGGACCAGGGCTGCAGGTCCATATTTAACCACCACACAGCCCTCAAATGGCTTTTGGATCAACAGAAATTTAAAACAGGACTCTGAAACATCTCAATGGGAATAACAAATGTATTAAAAACTCAAACTTAAACTTAACAAAAGTGTAAAACTGGATCAAAAAAATGTATAATTTATTTTTGGTGGAATTGGAAATGTGCCCTGTTTCTGGTGGATTAGTGACTAGTCTGAACAAACGCGATGCCTCCACAAGGTGAAACGGCTATTAAAGCAAACTGCGTATGAAAAGTTCTGAAGTGTCATTTCATACGACAATTTCGGCTGTTTTCCTTTTTCCGCCTCAGCGTGTGCCTTTTCCTCCCGATTCAAACACCACATTCTGACAGCAGTAGATTACAAAGAAATATGTTTCTGTACCACTTTGTATGCAAAATTCTGCCTCAAACAGAGTCAGTTTTTTAAATTCAGTATTGGTCTAATTTGCCTAATCGCTGCAGTTATTGGCAGGTGGCAGAAATAAAACCCCAGCAGCACTAATTGTTTTTCTGATCCTTTTCCTGATGTTGTGTTTGTTTCCCAACCCGACCGGTCGAGGCACAGAAAATGGATTTTGATCCGCATCCCTTCTCAGTGTCACTTTAATTACATCTACTCAGTATGACTCGTGGCATTAGGGGAGGCTTTTACCGGCGGGTTGTTTCTCACAAAGGGAACCGTCCATTATTCCTCTCGTTTTTCCTGCACACCGGTTCCTCCAAGCCTCACCTCATTACTAGAGAGTCTGGTAATCGATTTAGAGAATACAAGACTGTAATTCGGGTGAGGAAGTGGGTGGCAGAAATAAAAATACATCAGAGCGTGAGAGAGAGAGAGAGAGAGAGAGGCAGGGAGGCAGGGAGAGATTTTTCAGCATCTGGAACGATGTGAAATGACTCAGTCGGTCATTATATAGGACATCAATATCAAAAACAAAACTTAAATTACGGCAGTTGTATGTTAAAACCCTTCTTAATGCCCTTTAAATGAATGAATGTTAACTTATTGGCTATAATATAGGCCCCTCAGAACAAATGTATTCTTGTGGACACAGTAAATGAAAAAGGAAGAATAATGACTGATGTATAAACTGTAACACAGTGAGAGGGTTAAAAGCAAGTTGAACTAAATATTCTAATACAGAATAACATAATTTAACAGTAATTATTTATTGTTTGGTCCATTAAAAGTGATGATAACAGGGAAAACCCAGTTCTCCAAACCCTAAACACATGTATTCAAATTGTTTGTTTAGTTAGAAGACATCCAGCTTTTCAGGATAGAATTTGAAAGCAGTTTAATATTCACAATTTAAAAGCTATAGATAAAAAGTAGAGGGTTACAAATAGACCGGAGGATAGATTGATCATCAGAGCGGCACTGACCAAATTTGTATTTATCGACAATTATCAATTGATCAACTCCTCCGCTCAGCTCTACTCACCATGGACAGCGATCATACAAAGCAGATGGATCAGAGGGATCTAACGAGACGCTCTAGGAGATTATTTATGTACATAATTGGTTTCAAGTTCATCACCTTCCAAACATGTAATAGATGATCTGGAGCCAGTGTAATAGCAGAAGGATATTTGCATTCCTGCTTTTTGTCAGTACATAATTATTGGTGTGGAACGGTTTCCTTTGATGGAAGAACATGAAGTGCATTACAGCAATCCAGACAAGTGGTAATTTGCAGGCATTAGCGTTTCGGCGTCATCTAAAGGAGGAGAAAGGTCAAACCCTAGTGGGATTCTTGACAAGTGACAAGTGCTCCTTTTTATAAATGTTTCTGTTATCAGCCTTCACAGTCCAGGTTATGATTAACCCAAGGACAACTCTCTCTGTTTCACCATGAGCCAGTCTTGCATCTGTGTGGCAACAGGGCGCTAAGTCATTAGACCACCATGAGGTCTGTAGGAGTTGGGAGGGAATAATAAGCCTAACCCATCTTACTTCTGGCTTTGAAAGGAATTGAGTTTGGGTGTGATATGAAGGGCAAGGAGGACTTACGTTGGCCCCACTGGCCGCTATTGGGGTTCAGGTAATTGGGGTAAAGCCCCTGTGGTTTGTCCAGGCGATTCAGTACCTTCCGGATGTTCATCACCTATCGATTGAAGGGAGAAAGCACAAAAGGCAACAGGTAACTTTACTTATCTCTGCTCATGCAGAACACATTGCAAAGTGTAGGAAAAACACTTGTATGTATTATATTTTAAACAATCATTATATCTATGGAGAAATAATGTAAAGGGGGGACGAGTCTGGTTTGCACTGCAGTTATTTTTTGCCTGAGGAAATCCTGCGGCAACGTGAGGAAGAGTCACACCGGCTCTCCTCATGCATGACTGTTACCTTCTGTGCGAAGTCAGGATTCCCTGAGAGTTTGCTTAGGTGCATGAACTCCAGATGCAGCGTGCCGTACTCTGCCAGGATGCTGCTGCCGCCCGAAGCCCAGGGCCAGTTTCTGCCAATGCCACTGGAACAAAGAGGTTTGTGTTTAAAGACGCGGCCAAATGCTTCAGAGTCTCTGCAGGTTAGTACATTAAATGACATCTGTAATGTGCTCAGCCTCAAACACCTAAGCTTCTTTTCACAAACGTTTGTTCTGTTATAAGTCGAACCAGTTTATGCAAGTGCATTGCAAAGACTAAAGGTTATAGGTTATAGGTTATAGGTTGCTGTCCTTGCTCCGAAATGGTGGAACGAACTCTCTGGTGACATCCGGACCGCAGAGAGCCTGTACATCTTTCGCTGCAGACTAAAGACACACCTCTTCAGACTGTACCTTGACTAAACACTAACACATTGCAGCGCTTAAATTGTATTGGCTCTTTAATTGTACTTATAATGGCTCTTCTGTATAACAAGTTGTAAATCGGCTTTTTTGTTTTGTTGAAGTACTTTCTTGTTCTTTGAGTTTGTATTCTTATGATTGAAATGCACTTATTTGGACGCTTTGGATCAAAGCGTCAGCTACAGGAACTGTAATGTAATGAAAAAGCTAAATGCAGAAAACCTGCTCATTTGGATATGAAACCGACAGCTGAAGAGAGGCGGTAAATCCTCAACAAGTCGAACTCAGCGGTCCTACTGTTAATTCTGAGGACTAATTAAATGTTCCTTTGATTTACTCAGTATTTTAAAGAGCCGTCTTTTCTGACAGCGACATTTATTCTTAAAATGGATATATGCCGACTTACATTAGCGACTAAAAGCTAACCTCATACTCCATCCGTCATATTAATGGTGCATTTGTTCCCGTTTATCTCGAGTGACGCTTGACTTCGTATCCTTGCTGGTGTCTCGAGGTCAGTCAGCGGGGGAGCGTGGACCGACTCCCGCACCTGACGTCGCCCGTAGCAACGATAATGACTCCTCAACTTTAACGCCTCCTCGACCCTCCGACCATTTGTGAAAGCTACCAACCTCTGGCAGCTTTGGTAAGGACAGGCGACCTAGCAGCAGGGTGTGTGTTTGTGTGTGTGTGCGCGCGCACATCATTAGAGGCACTGACGAATGGCTTCCAGCCTCAAGACTGATGACTCGGTGGCCATGCTTCAAGTAACTACCCATGAATACATATTACCAAATGCAGACCCAGTGGGACGCACACCAGAGCGTGTGGACTGCAGCAATTACATGTGGAAATGTGGACAGGAGCTACACACACACACACACACACACACACACACACACACACACACACACACACACACAAGATGTCCAACAAATGAGAAAAAGGAGGAGAAGGAGTGTGAATAAAGAGAAGTGACTCACACACACACACACACACTCACTCCTTCAAAGAGGTGGATGAACATACTAATTATTCCCCCTTCAACTCATCATGCTGCACAAGCCATAATTTGTTTCCCATTACACCATGGATTTAATCAAGTCAAGCAGACACGGAGAGGACCACGGCGGCAGCAGATCTCAGGGTAAGAGCAAAGAAATCCCATCACTGTGGACCTGATTAAGATGCTGGTGCTGGTTAGATTCAGATGGATGCACACATGCAAATAGGATATTCAAGTCTATGATTACCTGCACAAAAGGTTTAACGTGATGTATTTGTGCAACTCCCCCCGCCGCTGGGATTTTTCTAATGGGTATTATTGTTAGCGCGGCATGTTGAAATGGATGCTGCAACCCAGGAAAAAACAATAATTCAATGATTTCATAACGTTTCCCCAGGAGATGGTACCTATGTTGCACGGTGAAAACAAGGCGTATAAGACACGCAGCCTGCTGCAGTACAAACAGAGGAGTTCTAAAGGCCTCCGAAACATCTGCGGCTTTCAATGAACAAATTCCTTTTTTTGAAAATTCCATATTTCAAAGTGACATCCTAATGACTGCGATGCCTGCACTGTGTGAACAGCAACTCTGAGAGCATCAACGCAGCCAGAAAGTTACTCGCGGCAGCTTCTCTGTCTTTCAGCGTTCCAGCTGCTTCCAAAAGAACATTATTCCTTCCCATCCACAGAACTCTCACTCATCGCGTTGGTTTGATCCCGTCTAGGCATCTTTTTCTTTCCTTTTCTAAATCCTGTGATGAAGGATAAATCCTTTCTCTTGGTAGAGTGGATGCGTGGAGGTAAACAAACGTCTCTCTGAGCGGCGCCCGTTCAGTCCGACCCCTCCCCAAGCCCTCCCCGCTGTGAGGAAAACTAAAGCCCCGTAAAGGAGAACAAAACAACAGACGGC
Organism: Apeltes quadracus; assembly: GCA_021346845.1. Lineage (NCBI taxonomy): Eukaryota > Metazoa > Chordata > Actinopteri > Perciformes > Gasterosteidae > Apeltes > Apeltes quadracus. The sequence continues at coordinate 5,670,038 of CM037934.1, read as the reverse complement.
GGGGATGAGCTGCTGTTTAAGCCAAACACAGAAATCGATGACGGGCAGATGTGAAGTAATTCACCGGAGACAGAAGGATGACAGTGCGTTAGGAATACCAGTAACATGGCCAGGGGGGCTGCATGTTTAACAAAGATACATTTAAGACCCTTTGAGATCCGTATTGCCGCCCGGAACCTTAATAGGAACTTAAGGTCTTGTAAAGAACAGAGCTATCAAACAAAGTTTACCTGTTTGGTCACTGCCATTGAAGTTTTTAACTACTTTGGCAAAACACAACATCGAGAATTTACTTCAAGCAATAATATGTAGCTATTCATGGAAATAAAACATTGAAATATATATTCTTAAAACCTTTTACTATAGCCTGGCTTTTACCAACAAGTGAGAGTTGTTTTTATTGTTTCTATTGTCTGTATTTCTGTGCTGTTGTCAGTGTGTATTGTTTTAGGACATACGTGTACAGCACTTTGTTAAACACATGCTGTTTTAAAAAGGTGCTTTATAAATAAACTTTGATTTGATCTGATTTGAAATACAAAGAAATAAAATGAAAAGTGTGGAAAACACTGATGTGTTTCGACGCAGTAGCTCAGCATTCAGCTACGGTTAGCCAGCATTAGATGGACAGGGGCCGAATAGCAGACTTTACTACTATGAACCTGAACTTCTAATCGCGACCATGCTTTAGCAAAGACAACTGCGGATAGAGAATAATAATAATAACAAAGATGTGACTTTTTAATTGAAACACAGACCCTTTTGAATGTGCTTTCACATTCAAATACTAAAATCTGAGGCTTTCAAATAAACTAATTCCTTTTTTTTTTTATTTTTAAAATTTTAAAGTGACATCCTAATGACTACGATGCCTGCACTGAGTGAACAGCAACTCAAGCTGTGCTACCGATGTTAACACAACTGGCGATAGGGAGGGAGAAAATAAATGAATAATCTTGTTCTTGGGGGGAATCTGAAATAAAATGCACCGACTCACTGGCAGTGCATTTTATCGAAGCTGCTAAACTCAATGCAATTATTAGATCGGCTCTCTTTAGGGTGAAACGTGTGCAGAGCTACTGAGAGGCATGCGTCCTAGTTTCCTAATGGAAACTCTTTGTTCTTCTAGTCACATCCCGTACTGGGAATGGAAGCTGGCATTCACCCGTCGACATCCACAACAACACAACTGCATGGGTCCATCTGATGGGAGTCCAATGTTGTCCTTGTCAGCTGAAGCAGATGTCACCGTGGCCCACTTTCCAAAGCGCCGTTAACAACCAGCATGCTCCACTCTCCTTTTTCCTAAGGAGAGTAATTACAATCTCAGAGCGGTGAAACCACTGTTTGGTACATGACGTCTCCGTGCAAAATGGACCATACCGCCACATCTTAAAGATGCAGCACAAAAGATCAAGTTTGAAATAATTGGAAGACATTATCAAGGAAAAACCAAGGCTATGATATCTACGGCAACTCGGGACTGTTGACTGAGGTTTGTGATCTCGGTCGGCTTCATTTCCCACGGTCGGCCGTATGAAGATTCATATCAAAAGCTGGCTGAATAAAAAGGCTCAGTTTATCTAATTCACCAACAAGAAGTGGCAATGCAACGGAGCACGGCAAAAAGCACACTGTTATGTTGACCTAGAAGTAGGACTTCTTTTGAGAGAATATTCAAAGCCCTGACTAATACAGCAAGGTATCACAGCAGATATTAGGATGTTATAAATCCAGAGAGGACTGATTTGTTGCAGTTTCTTTGGACAATGGGTTCGGCTATTAGGAGTGTTATATATATATATACGTATTCATATATGCTCTTATTTATGGACGCGATTTGTTTTTCTGGGGGAGTTTCTTTGTGTCCACCTCATACAGGCCATGACCTCTTTATTGTGCTTTTCTCCCCTCGAGGACTCGCCCTCTCGTCTTGAAATCTATTGTACTTCTCACCACGGGGCCATGGGAAATTGAATGAATTGCGATAGATTCACAGTAGGCATCTTAATTAGAGGCCTTAAATCATGGCTGCCTTCCACTGCCTCAGGTTACCGCTGAGGAGAAAGCAAATGTGTGTTCTTTGTGTGAGTGTTTGCTTTAAAGAAATCTCTAGCTACATTAAATGCCAGACCTTCCTTTGCTGTCAAAAAGTGCCTCAGGCCTGTGAGAAAGTGTTGCAACCATGAAAGCCATGAAAGTATGGTAAGTACATCTGTAAAGGTTTCCTTGTTTAAAGCCACAAATTCTTACTAAACATACTCATTAGAGTAAATTACATATGTCAGAATATGACTATATATAACAACCATTTGTAATCATTCTGAAACTGTGTTTCCATGGCTTAGTTAGTCCACAAGTCCACAAATCTCATGAATTGTTTAACAGAAAAGAGCCTGTTTTCAAAACTGAGCGAAAAGCCGTATGTGAGTAAATCTAAAGGCATCAGCCACAAGGAGCCGAATCAAACCAGTATAGTTAAAACATGCTAAGCCAACATTATGAGCAACTTCTCTGCAATAAATTCCCCCAACATTTGTTCAGGGTATGACCTCACTGTCCTCTGCCGCGGCATCCCGTAAATGAGATCACACTATCATCAGGAAGGAAACCTCGAGCGCCTGAGTAGAACCTCTACTCATCCCGGCATTTTACGACTTCCTCCTTCTCCTACATCTCTAAATAAAAATACAAACCGGCTGGCCTGAATGCTAATAAGCGGAGCAGTCTATGCTGAGCGACGGAGAGACACTTCACTGGGTCACCTAGTGAGACAACCTGTCTAGTCTGTACTAATGGGGCCATCCTCCATCTCAGCCTATTAATCAAACTTCACCACCCCAAGAGCTGAGGACTGATTGCTTTGGCCTCAGAGTCTGGAGCAGAAGGCACAAATCTGTCCCGCATTTCTTTTCAAACATTTTATTTTGTCAGATAAGAAAAAAAGCAGCAGGAAAAAGATAGCAAAGTTAGCAATGCAAATGACAACATTGTTTAATCCAAGCTGACACTGTGTTTGAGTTTTATAATCTACAATCGTCATGTGACAGTGGGCAGCCAATTCACAGATATATGTACTGGATAAGTGGCTCTTTAAAGTCCAAACACAATACTAAAATATTTTGTTTTAACAATACGTCCAAAGAAAAATCACTTGATAATCGGTGTGCCCGGCCAGTCATACCTACAGCTCTGATTTCCATTAATACAAATGCTGTATTCCCTGTATCAATGCTTTTTAATCAATACATTTTAAACAAATAAAAAGTAGTTTGTGATTTGTTTGTGTTATTTAAAAATGACATACAAGTTTTCTTTGTCAATTAGAAAAAATAAATGCTGTGCATCTGTTTTCGTGTCTGTCTGGTACGTGTGCGTTTGATGATTGGCCTAATGGCATCAGAGAACCATGAACACACACACACACACACACACACACACAAACACACACAAACACACACAAACACACGTAGCCTGAAACACATGTACAGACAGAGACACGGACGCAGACAAACGCGCACACACACACACACGGGCACAATGCCACAGTGGGAGTGATTTGCAAGAGCTTTATTAGTGTGAATGTTAATAGAAAAGCTACGGGACATACTGGCTGAAGCCGATAATGACTGGGTAACGCGGTGTATGTGTGTGTGTGTGTAAAAGTGAGAGTGACAGAAAGTGTAGAGAGGTAATTGGGTAAGTAGTTCGTTTTCCGAATCGCAAGTCAATATTGTAGGAAGCTACATCTAAGTACAGGAAGTAGTTTTACTATCATAACATTTCTAAGAAGGAAGAAGATGATACATTTGATCGTATAGTTCCCAACTCATTTGAGACTTTGTTTACTTCACTATTAATCATATTGGTATCTTATGTTTTCCCAAAATAAAAACTAATCTAAATGACATTTCATTTAGTAATATTGATTGTTTATTCTCTGTTAATGCGTTCAGCAGTAAATTACATTTATAAATGATTTCAATTGTCAAAACCTTTTCTAATTTAAACCTCCTCGTACACACTGTAACATCTTTTGATTCAACGTACTGAATAAATCATTTCCTCTCCAACTGTATTTTTTGGGGATAAAAGACGCTACAATACATTTTTGCTCTAATAGTTTCTACTGAACAGAATATTTCACTCAAAGAGAAAGAGACACCTTCTTAGAGATGTCATTCATTTCACTCCAATTACCAAAGCTGAATTCTGGGGGAAATGCTCCTCTGTCCATCTGTCCGCAGAGACAGCAGATTGACTCTGGTTAGGATGGAGACTGGGGCCGATCAATTGGACAACTCAATCAGATCTTAACAGCATTTTCTGCTCAGTTAGTGTCAATCGATGGGTTTAAACACTCACATACACAGAGGGAGAGACAGAACGTATGAGATACATATCCTGGCTATCCTGAGCCGTCTAATGCTCGGCCGGATTATTCTTTATTAGTGTGTTTTTCAAAGGAACTTTGTGACGTGTATTCAGAGCCAGTGGGCAGTGGAATTTCAAAAACTGCATAAATGCACAATGAAATAATTAGTTAATTAGTAACTAGTAGTTAGTAGTCTTTTTCTGTCAGCTTGGAAAGAACCGTTTAAATCCACACAGGTGTTCCTCTTCCACGCAGTACCTCAAGTACCGAGTGAAACTCAAAACCTCTAGAGTACGTCTGGTTCACTAAAAAGTAAAACAAGGTTCACTTGTTTTACTTTTCAAAAAGGGAGCGCATGTATCCGGTGGAAGAAGCAGCGCGGACAGAGTATTCCTTTCATGCCGTTTATCTTGCTCTGTGAAGTGAACACGGAGCGGTTGAACAAACCAGGTTCACTTGTTATTGAAGCAAGAACATGTTTTAAACTGTGGCCTCGTTTCTTGTCGCCCCCCTTGTGTGTTTTTTTCTTCTTTTTTTAGACAGCTCCAGGGCACAGTGATGGAAAACTGTGCAGAGGGAGTGAAGTGAACAGGGCCATGGAGGGCACCTCCAGACTCAAAGACGATAGTGGGTCACTGAAGGTACGACGGATGGACGGAAGGAGGACGGTGATCTCCTTCAGAAGGGGACGTAAAAAATGAAGGAGAGAAAAGGAATTAAGAGTAAAGAGTGAAAGAAAAGGGGGAGGGTTAGGGATGAAGGGAGAGATGATAATTGGGCCTCATTTGCAAGTGTGTCTGTGTGTGTTTTAAAGATTTACTGTACTTCTATTTGGGTCAAGGTTGTGTAGTGAGTTGAACAGCTCCTAACTGGGTGGCTTCAGAAGAGCTACTTTTACACCACCATGTTGTGAACAAACAATCATTCATTCATTTAGGCAAAGGCAAAAAATTGTGAAATGAACAAATGACCAGTTTGTTCCATCTGTACACAAGAAGAGGAGACATTTTCCCCAGAGTGGTCCTGCGTGTGCGTGCGTGTGTTTGCGCGCATGCATGTGTGTGTTTCTAAGCTATCATAGCTCAGTCATGCAGGTAATGTCATCATCACCAGCAATCTGCTCAGGCCTCTAGGCGATGATGCAGGCGGGTGCACACACACACACACACACACACACATGAACACCCATGCAGTCTCTCCCTCTGGTGTTTGTCCCTCCAGAGAGAAGGACAAGAGGGGATGCTGAGTCCATTCACTTGTAAAGAGAGGAAGAATATTAATTTGTCACAGCACGTTTATCACCATGACAACCTGCCCGGTTAATTAAAGGTCTGACGAACAGCAGAGTGTCGTGTCTCTCTCTGGGGAACGACAGATAGAAAGGAAGAGAGTGCTCTCTTCGTGGCTTGTGATTGACAGGGTGAGTGCAGGATGACAGACCCGTGTGCATTCCTTGGTGATACTGATATCGTGTTACAAGTGATTACGCTACGGTCTAGTTCAGGTCAAGAAAGGATTATCATCACACAGCAGTGATTGTTGGTATAGGAGCTTGGGTGCAAAGTCTGGTTTCTACCTCTAAAAAAGGAGGGTCTTAAACTCAATCTCGATGGGCCATTTATAAAGATGTGAACGTGATCAATATATATGTACGTAAAAACTTCTAAAAAGAATGACGACAACCGCTTTTATACCCTAACTATATATATATATATATATATATATATATATATATATAGCTCAGTCATGCAGGTAAAGTCATCATCACCAGCAATCTGCTCAGGCCTCTAGGCGATGATGCATGCAGGTGCACACACACACACACAAACACACACATTTATATATATATGTATTTTTCTTTGCATAGAAATAAAAAAGTTGATAAAGAACTGCGATATTGTTTGATGAGTCATTGTTAAACAATTGTATTTTCTGTTACCCAGTTCCAAACTGATTTTTTTGTAACTGTATTTTTCAAAAGAAATGCCATACCATGGTTACAGATCCAAGCTCTTTAAAATACAAACTAGAGAATAGTTGTCTGTTTGCACCTCCATATGCATCAATTCCAGAAGAAAAATATCATCAACCAGGCTGGATCCCATCCAACGTCACAAAAGGACAGCGTGGCTTTATAGCTCCTTAATCCAAACTGCCTCTGTTTGTGTGTGTGTGCAGCCCTTAGACAGCGTGTCACAGTGCATTAACAAATGCTGACTGTGGCCTATAGCCCTGTCATAGTACTCAGAAACTTTCTGTTTCAGAGTTTCAAGGCCAGCCGCTGGCTGCTCCGTCTGGGATGAAAATCCCAACGCCTGCTGTCCCACCAGCCGGCTCGCTCATGTAAAACTAAAACCTCTCAGCTCAACAGAGAGGAGCTTGTGTTCATCCGGCCCATGGAAACACTGCAGAGCTCTTTAAAGTATCAAACCATAAAAACAGACACAGTGAAAGAGCGTGTGTGTGTGTGTGTGTGTGTGTGTGTGTGTGTGTGTGTGTGTGTGTGCGCGCGCTCTCTACCTCTTGAGGTTAAGCAGAGCCCAGGGGATCCCGGTGGGCGTTTTGAAGGCAGGCAGCAACTTTTCACCCAGCTCCACCGCCTTCCTACGATATACCTGAAAAATACAAAGAAAGAAAGACAGCGCCCCGTTAGAGTGCGTCACATTCAAACACACACACACACACACACACACACACTTACACATGCTACCAACATTTATGGTAAGAAAGCTGCATCTGGAAACTTGATTGGTTGAAAAAAGCATCACAAAAGAAACATAAACAGCCATGAAAGATAAGAGAACAAACATTGTAATTGCAATTGTCAACCATTTATTATTTATTAACATTAAGCTTTACAAAAGAGGAATTAAGTTCAACATTTTTTTTTTAAGTCAAGTCTTTCTTGATATTGATATTTTTAAATCGATCAAAAGGCTCTGATCTGACGCGGATGAGAAGGCAGCCTCAATTGAAATGCAGGTTGTAGCTCCTGCACACCGAATATTATTATTATATTATTCTCCAAACGGTTCAATTACAAAGGACCATTTTCACTCCAAATAATCTAATTCTTACAACATACGCCCTATAACCATTTCCAAAACATAGTTTGTGCATATAGTGCTCAGTGCTTGAGTGAATAAGTGCAGTCAACAGCACTCGTGTCCTCTGAACCTCATTCCTTAGGAGAGCAGGCACACGGTCCTCTCTCCTTATCATTCCCTCCGTTGTTTTTCTCTGCAGTGTAGAAACACCTATCGCATGCACACAGGCAGACAGAGGTGGGGCAGAGGCATTACAATAGCACCGTGTCAGCAAGCGGGCAGCTCGGCCCCCAGAGGATCCACCAGCGGCCGGGGGAGGCGGGTCGTTTGGAGGCTACTTGTCAAAACAATATGCCAACTTGACACCTTTTCCTTCCAAAGGTCTGAAGCATTGAGAGGTTACAGAGAGCTGGCCGAGGAGGAGACTTTACAGGGATACGGTGCTCATGTGGAATGAAGATACATGTCCGGAGGAATTCAACATTCAGGGCGAGAAAAAGAAATGCTTTAGAATACTTTAGTTTGAATATTAACCGAGCTCAAATGAACCGGCTTAAAACCTCCCCTACTAAATATCCTCTGGGATGTTATGGACTGTTGGGTAGACAACCTCAGAAAAGAGGATTAGTGTTTCTAATACCGTCAAGTTCAACGTATATGTATATTGTGCATTTCAAAAGGACAAAGATACATTTTTTTAAGGTAAGATTTGTGGTGACACTGTTGACACCAACTTACTCCACCTTTTGTGTGCGGGTGAGTTTGAAGCTTGGCTGCGGTGGCTTGGGAGCGCTGTCGTAACAAGGCCTCACATCCCATTGATCAATGACTTTAATAATGCCAGGAGCACACTTAGGGGGGGAATAAAAAACACTCCCAGGGACATACAGAAGAATAAATTAAAGACGCCTTATGTCCAAGGCCATCAAGCACACTGCCAACAGGGTTTAATGAGCAATTCAATTATACAGTAGCGGAGAAGAACTTACACATACATTCACACACACACACACACACACACACGTGAGGCGGATGTCACACCTGGTCACGTCTAGAGTAATAGCTGATAGTGAATTAAAGTGAACTATCTTGTACTTTTACTTCTCCGTGCAAATGACTGGAAAAACGGGTTATTATCAGTGTAACGACTCGGTTGTGGAGCACAAGAGTTGACCGTTATGTCTGCTGAAAGCTGCACAGAGTGAGAAAGGCTCTGTGATTATTATTTCATGCCTCTAAGTATGTCTGTCATGCTGTGATCCGGATAGCGGAAGAAGTAAATTAATACGGGAAGAGTCAAAGAGAAGTGTGCCGTCGTCTTGCCTGCTGAGTAACAAGGAGATGGATGCTCAAAAAACACTTTAATCGGCCCGCTAAAGGTTATACAAGTTTCCACTGAATAAAAAAACCTTACTCCCACTAAAAATAATAATAAGTTGGTATTTGGTTGCTGTAGGCTGTACCATGTGACTCCAGGGAGAAGTCACTAAGTGATTGGCGACCCCTTCGACACGTGTCGCCATGACTGATCGATCCCAGCGATACCAACTCACCTCCAGGGGAACGCGCTACTCACCGGCTGCTAACGCTCGCTTGCTTTTCAAACACAATACACAATGATGCTGTATTGATCACAATACAGCATCGTTAATCGAAAAATACCGGCATGACGCATTAATGGGGAGCTCACCGCGTCAGAAACGATTGAAGATGCAGTTAGTGTTGATATAAAAGACTAACTGCAGGACAAGAACAGTCCAGAGGAAAGATGGGAACAGCGTTTGCTTTGCTTGAAGTTTGGCCATCGTGTTTGTCTTGTTCAGACTCACGTAACCCACAGAACGAGGGAAGGAGAGAAGTCTATTTAACAGTCAGATACATTCATGCAACTTGTACCACCACAGGGTTTTACCTAGTTTTTGTGTGTGTGTGTGTGTAATTACTGTGTTTGTATTAACTAAATACATTTCAGCCTCTTTTTCTTGGTGTTTTCAAGCCACTGTTTTAGTTTTGGGGTAAACTTTAGATTTGGGGTTAAAAAATTGGATTGAAGTTCAGAGACATTTCCAGAATAAGGACAATAAGAGTCAACCAATTCATTCATGCAATAGAAACGTAAATTTTGAGTGGCTTGGGGGTCAAACATCGGTTTTGTAATCACCACTGTCAGTGGCATCACATGTATTGCCAGACAATTTGTCAATAGAATAAGGCATTGAGACCAAACACTTAAAACATCGTGAGCTTGATCTGAAGTTGTAATGTCCGTCTGTTTGTAGCCACAGTGGTTCAGACGTGCAGACATGCAGAGGTGAACGATATGACTTTTTGATTCTGAGGATCGGATCTCTAACATGAGGGAAAACGCTGCAGTAGAGTTGAACATTCCTTTAAACCCGAGAATTGACATGTAAGTGGAAAATAAGATACAGGCTGCAGTAGAGTTGAACATTCCTTTAAACCCGAGAATTGAAGTGTAAGTGGAGAATAAGATACAGGCTTAACCCTGCCGCTCCGCTGCTTTACTGCCATTTTTCCGCTGAGCGTAGACGACAGGTGCATGGGCCTCTACGAAGATAAATTACACAAATGAATGCTTATATTGGGGTCAAAATCGTGGATGGAATGAGTTGGAAGGGAACGGTCCCTACAAGGATATTAACATTTTAAGTATGGGAGTGTGTGTGTTTGTGTGTGTGTGTGTTCACCCTATCAAGTTTCCAGATGCAGCTCTTTTACCATTAATGTTGGTAGCATGTGCATGTTTGAATGTGACGCAGTCTGCGTGGAGTCTCCTGGACGGCTCTCTAACTAAGATCAATGACCCAGCAGGACTTATGGGACACAAAGCCCAGAATGCAGTAACGGAGCACTCTTCTCCCTTTTCCCCCCTCCACCCTTGATGGTCTCCTCCCTCCTCGTTCTTTCTCATTTCGCTGACACCTCCGGTCACTTCGGGAGGCCTCCTGGAACTCTCCTCCTCCGCCTCTTTCACACTGTTCATGCGTGTTCACCTGTCTACAAAACCCGTCTACTCACTCTTCTTCCTTTAATGACACACATGCGCAAGATAGAAAATAAATAAGTTCTAAAATCCCAACCCACCTTAATAAAGCATGGCCAACTGCTACTCTTTCTTCCCCTTCGATTATTTGTTAGTACCATCCAAGTGGCTGACTGACCATGTATGGGCCTATAGCAGTACAACATACACTTAATGTGAATATTGTGGTATCGTAACCCCATTCATGAAACCAAATACTTTTGTACTGCCGCTTCTGGAAAAGATTCCAGGTATGAAGATTATATTAATGCCAGCGGCCTTTCCTCTGAACTGACAAGGAGCATCGAGGTGCATCATGGGCAAGCCTTTGCAGTGACAATCAAATATTACTTAAGGCTAATACAAAAAAGGGATTTTTTAGAAATGTTGGCCAACTGAAAAGTATGAAAATGAAAAATATGAGCATGTACAATACTCAATACTTGGTTGGAGCTCCTTTTGCCTCAATTACTGCATTAATGCGGCGTGGCATGGAGTCGATGAGTTTCTGGCACTGCTCAGGTGTTATGAGAGCCCAGGTTGCTCTGATAGTGGCCTTCAACTCTTCTGCGTTGTTGGGTCTGGCATTCTGCATCTTCCTTTTCACAATACCCCACAGATTTTCTATGGGGCTAAGGTCAGGGGAGTTGGCTGGCCAACTTATTCATGTGCAATGAATAAATATAATGTACAAGTTACACCATTTGAATGCAATTACTGAAATAAATCAAGTTTTTCAAAATATTCTAATTTACTGGCTTTTACCTGTATATACACATGTATAAAGTGCACTATTATGGCACTGTCTACCTTCACAGACAAAGAGCTTTACATTTGGCCTCTCGTCGACCCTCTTAAGCCCAAACTCACACTCCTGTGGCTAACTGCCAAAAGATCTGCGTCAGGAGCCACATCCAGGTTTAATTAAAGTGCAGATTTTAGAATGTTTTTTAATTCTCTTCTATTTTAAGTGGCATTAAAAAAAATGTCATTACTTTCGTAATGCGGGCAGAGCTGAATGATCATTGCAGAGTAAATGTGTTGGCCGAATACGACCATAACATAGCTGCAAAACAAAAAAACTAAACAAACAAGCATGCCGTTGTTTGAATGGTTGCTCGTCCTTCACTCCAGTGTAACGTCACTCTCCTTCGCTTTGAAAATTTTCTTCAAGGAGGGAAAACAGAGGATTAAGGGCGGCCGGAAAAAATAATAATTAATCAATCCTTGGCTTGAAAAAAACACAAATTAGTAATAATTAAAGGGACTAGTAAAGAAAAGAGACAAACAGTCTAGAACAAGGGACTGAAAAGATTCATACCCACAGCAGCAGATAGCTGACATGCAAATGTCTCTAGGGTGTAAAAACATTTTCCCAGCAGAAGTCCTCAGGGAGAAGTATTTTCCACGGTAACAGATGGCTTTACAGCAAACTCACACACATCTGAATGAAATGGAAATACTGGTAAAAAGCCCAACCTCAGCATTCCATCTACAGCTCAGCAGTGATCGCTGAGGCTTTCTACACCAGCCGACTGAAATGTTGGGTTGCACACTGAGGCGGTAAAAGGCCGCCTAGGAAAACATTTTACAATTCAAAATAATTAAACCCAGACACTCCCTCCACCTCCAGATAGCCGTTCCATTTCTAATAAGACTTGATGGAGATTGAGAGAGAAGCTCAACAGTAAAGTTGGGTTTTCAGCACGAGGGGGGGCCGGCGGGGAATGGGGGGGGGGGGTCACCTACACCTGCACCGTATTTAAATGTGTGTACGATGGCCAACCCAAACATTTTGTTTCTTAAAGAGGATTTCCTGGTAAAATCTAGGCTAAAAGCTCTATTTTAAATTACTAGAGATTTTAACAATAATACCATTAATTCCCAAATTTCCAATGTATTCGTCTTATTGGACCAAAAGAGAAGACAGCAGTGGCGCGTTAGTGGATTCTGGTTTTGCAGCAGGGTAAGGAGCAAAATGATGTGCGAACGAGCCACTGGGTCACATCTCTGTCCTAATGGACCATCGCAGGGTGCTGTTGCGCAGTAAGGCCAGTGACAAGTCACAAACCGGGCCGGCGGCTAAACACCCGCTGGCAGAACCTGACACAACTTGAGCCATAACGGGTTTAAAAAAAAAAAAAAAAGAACTTGTGTGCATTTCACACACGCCACATTCTCGCGGCTCAATGATACTCAGTGAAACAGATTTCCCTCTTATTCAGACGGTAACGCCTCACACGTGGAAGCCGCATTGACATAAGGGCGACAGAACTCAATGTGCATATCAACGCCCCCACCCCAGAGGCATAGACCTGTAGAGATAGTCACCCGGATGGCGAAGAAGAGGTTAAAATGAATTATAAAAAAACATAAAACCCTGGCCTTCTCTTTCATCCCAGTGTTAGCAGTCTTCGCCTCGCGCTTGCCTTTGCACATCAAGACGCAAAACACACACACACACACACACACACACACACACACACACAATTGGAATTGACTCGTGATGCAATTTCCTCGCGGCCTCTCTGGGGTCGCTCGCTGACTCGGCACACTCTGTCGGTCGGCTCGTTTGACGTGGAAATTAAGAAGACCAGGCAAAGTGAATTTACATTAAACACAAAAATTGCTCTGTAGGAAACCTTCGGGGGAAGGAGAGCACGTTCAGATGGGCTGGGGGCCATTTAGAAAACTGCAATGTGAGCAAGGAGCAGAGCGTTAAGTTGTTATGCTCTGCCAAAACAGGAGTCCATCTTGTCAGGATCCGCGTCAATGCAGCTCGATATCGGCCTCATCGGATTCTTCACAGCATGTTCGGATTAAAATGTGGTGCAAACCAACGGGACCTTGCAGGTTCTCCAGCACCGCCGCAGACTTACAACTCTCCCCGTCTCTCTGTCTGTGCGTAAGTATGCAATTAAGCGGCCGGTCAGCTGGGAGAGTGGGAATCTGTTCAGATACTAACGTCTCATATCCAGATTGAGTCTCTATCCAGCTGAGACAGATTGCAGCCCGCATCTAACATTTAGATGCATCTCAAGTGGCCACTTGTGAATTGGATTTCTTTGCTTCCCGGCTCGCATTTGATGCAATCTGAGAGGGAGAGGGGGTAGGGGGGGATAAATATATAAAAACAAAACCAGATCGGCTGACAAAACCGAAAACTATTTGGATGCTCTCTGGTCGACCAGGTTGGGAGGAGGATTGCGGCAAAATGATGCACTTTGGGTGAAAGTCTGATGGTAGTATCCATGATATAAAAATGATCTGAAGGGAGACACAAGAGCATTTGTTCACATATATATATATATATATATATATATATATATATATGTATATATATATATATATATATACTTACACATATATATATACATATATATATATATATATATATATATATATATGTATATATATATATATATACTTACACATATATATATACATATATATATATATATATATATACATATAAACATATACATATATATATATATATATAAGATTACTGGCAATAGGAGCTGAGAAACTGGCAATGAGAAAGCTGCAATTGGGGCATCAGAAGCAGTTCCCATGGAACCATAATTATACAACAACGACAAAATGGGAGCTGACACATTAGTGATCCAAGAAAACTGAAATAATGAAAGGTTTTCATGCTCATTATACCTCACTTACCTACTTTAAACGGTTTGATAATCGGCCAATGAGTGAAGCCTTCAATGGCACGTAATCTCCATCATCATCGCTCTTCAGTCCATTGAAACTACCCTAAGTTTAAAACGACTAACTGAGACGACTAGAGGGATCAGTACAGTCCGTTCATCCACTTTAGCCGTCAAATTGGGAGTTATTGGGGGTGGGGGGAGGGGGGGGTTGCTACAAATAATGCTACAAATAATGAATATTGAATATAATGAATAATATATATATATATATATATATATATATATATATATATATATATATATATATATATATAAGAATATGCTTCCTGAAACAACAAACATAGTCAAAATGAGGAAGACTGAGTCAAAAGGGATGAGTACAGTGCAGAGAGGCAGAAAGATAGAGACTGATATGGAGAGAGGCAGAGCGAAAGAGTTATTCAAGTGTCCATTGTTGTAAGTGAACAAGCCTGAGCTGGAACCCTGGAAGGCTTTCATATTATGGGAAATGTCAAATACTCCAAAGTTCAACAAGTCCAAAAAACAGATATGACCCCCCCGCTCCCACGTGGAGTAAGACCTGCGTCACAGCACGGCTCCCATGTTATGATGAACACCCCTAGAGGCAGACTGCGAGCAGCTGCCAGGAGACGTTTGGTGACCCGGGTGTCACACGTGTTTAATCAGTTCAGTAAAAACTCAGTAACAGATTGTTTTCAAAAAGGGAAGGGAAAAAACCCAAACAAAATACGGTTTTCGGGAGACGAGAGTCACGGGAAAATGTCAGTCATTGACCAGGTGTGTAGAGGACACCTTCCTCTAAAAAAAGACAACTGAAGCTCTAAAGTCGAAAGGGCTTTACAACCCTGGGGGCATTACGAAGAAATAACACAAAAATGTAAAAAAAAAAAAAATCTTTCGTTGAAAGAAACCTTTCTGTTAAAGGCTTCATGAAACATAAACTGTTAAATAATACATATTAAAAAATAAAAAAATGTAAACATTGCACGTTTATGTCTCTATAAATATCACTTACATCAATTACTAAAATAGACAAAATAGAAACTAAGGAGTTTTCACTTCTTTGTGGGGAAAACCAAATGTCTACAAAGAAAAATCAACAAAAATCCTAAGAGAGTTTATAGAGAGAGAATTTACAAGTGACAGATTTGAATCTCCAGAGATGTTTGTTTGGATGCAGAAAGCAGTTAAATTTAGACAAAAGGCAACAAAATCAATATGGCTTGAAGAACTCTGTCTTTGCCTTCGGGTTGTTTCAAAAACTCAATAGCTCTGGAAAAAAATGTACTTCCAACTGTCAACACAAGCATATCCTCCCAAAAAGGATACAGTCAACAATAAAGAGATTTAGTCACAGCTATAAAACGTATTTGTTGTATAGTTGTGATTATTAGAAAACTAATTCAGGTAAAATAGGATTCATGCTTCAACTCATAAGAGATCAATTCAAACAACGCTAATGGCCTCCAAGTTTGGGGAATGCTTTTATAGAAACTTTTCCTGGGAACTTCTTATCTACCTACAAGCAGACACACAGCTAAATAAATATTAACAAGGCTTTGAAAGTAGATTCAAAACACAAATGGAGTGGCAGGCAGAGCTTCCCTGAAGAACTGAAGCATTCACTGGTTTTAGCTCGGTTTTGGCCTCCAGCGGCTCCAGTACACATTAATCGGTCTAATTTCTGCCAGCTGTTCTGATGTGTTTCCCAGCTATCCAGGTTTATGTGTCGTTCTGTGCTGAGCACTCTGCTCTGCTGATGAAAGGCCGGTGAGTGAGAGAGAGAGAGAGAGAGAGAGAGAGAGAGAGAGAACCAGGTCAGGACGACTTGTTACAGGTTAGCCTTCACTAAGTGATAACGCACAGGCGCTTTCAAGTTTCTCATTCAACAAATCAATCCCACTGACAGAGGCAGAAGAAAGTAGGTAAGTATAGTAAAAAAATTGTTTTTTTAAACGGAGGAGCTGTTCGGCAGTCAGACTGACGAGCTGCGTGGAGAACAAAGACCTTTAAGGCGGTGTGTAGCACAAGTGTTAAACAAAGCTACCTGTCAAAGTGACGTCTGCTGGAAGGAAACAATAAGAAACTCTCAGATCCCCACAGCCACACGCACACACACACACACACCACGCACGCACACACACACACACACGCATATACACCAACTTTTCCTTTTCTTTCAAAGTCAGTTTAGACGTGTATGGAAGTCAGGTCTGTCTTGTTAGCCCTTAAAAGCCCCAGTCTGACATCAAAAAGACATCAGAAGGGACTGCAGGTGCACAGACGTATATATCTACAAAAACACACACACTTACAAGCCTGATAACAAATGGGTGATAGCTGATGTAATTGGACTGTAAGTCCCACAGAGCGGTGAGTTGCCTGGAGAGGAGTTGTGAAGGCACGCAGCACGCGCCGGGGATTAATATTGAGGAGACAGCCGCGAAGCAACGGCGCTCTTTCACCCGAGTGATTTTAGATTCTTCTCGTCTCCTGGCACAGAGGAGACATTATGGACGCGGTCGGTCGCAGTGGAAGCCGAGCTGGGAAGCTGTGCGTCTGGAGCACAGGCTCAGGGTGGGACATGCTGCACCGATAGAACAAGTGATGTTGTGGAGGGGCATGTAAAGAAACAACACTGAAAAGAGAAAAACACGGGGTATTGTTGTTGAGGTTTCCCTCGGCGAGCCTGCCCCTTACTCCTCAGGAAGCATCCTAGGTATCGAGGAACATCCTTGGAGACCACGAGAAAAAAATAAACACTTGCGCATTAGCCAGTGTTGTAATACTCCTCCCATTAGTGTCCGTGACTTGGCCCTCAAAGACATCCATCATCGGTACGGATGTGCAGGAACACCCGCTCACGGATGCCACATTCGAATGTCACGCTTATGACACGCTAGCTGAAACTGTAATTAAAGACGCTGCGCTAAAAGATTCGCCTACCGGACGATGCTTGGTGTACTTGGTATTTCACAGCAAAAAAAACTGGAGGCAGACCTACTGCACCGGGCTGCGTGGAGTCGGCGCCTGGCTCCGGCTAGAGGCGTCCGTTAACTGCATTTACTCCAAAATGGCCACTCAGCAGGCTTCTCCTTCCGTGCACTGCTGAAGCCGCCTTCTCATTTGCCAACTCACTAAACCGCGACTAAAGCTACAGCGACCGCCGACGCAGCGATGATGAATCCTGCGATGAGCGCTGCATGGAAGGAATTTTCATCAGAGGTGAGCGAATCCCACCCAGTCGGAACAGACTCCCCAGCTGAAATTAAACACAAAGTGTACAAGTGCACACATGGAAGAAAAAAGGGAAGGAAAAAAAGAAAAACGGCGAGGATGAATGACAGCAGAACAAGTTGGCGCTATGAGCCGAGAGAGAAAGACGAACAAAAGACGTGTCAGAGTCAACTGCTAATCTGCGATGAGATAGCACCAGGCGGACGTAAATGTGAGAGCAAAACGGGGAGACGCTTGTTCTTTTTCCTCTGTCACTCAAGGATGTCTGTGTGTGCATGTGTGTGTGTGTGTGTGTGTGTGTGTGTGTGAGAAGAGTATATTAACAAGGCAAATAGCTTATTTGCCTTATCTTCCTAGCAGGGGGACGAGATAAGGTCCAATGAGAGCAAGGTCTCTTCAGGTCAGCTGACAGGAAGAAGAAACAAAGCCTGACATGTGCACTCGGGGGACATGTCTGTGTTTCTAACAATAACCTGCTGCCAATCAACACGCTCCCCGAACATATACACACATATATGCACAAAGGCTCCCCGGATACTTTTACATTAGCATTAAATAATCCTGAAAAGATTCCAAAGGGCGAGCATTGATTCCCAGCATGCATTTCCTTCTTTGTGCAATTACTTTTAAAGCAACTGAAGACAACGGTGTAATCTCCCTTTAAGGGTATGCCGACGGTAAGGAAGAGGGTCAGAAATAAATAGCCGTGCGTAAATGCTTTTTTTTGTGTGTTGAATCATCGAGAAAAAAATACTGCAACTACATTTATATCCCCCTGCAAGTGAGAATGCAAATGATACGCTTAAGCACGGTGCATGACTTTTACACCCTGCCGCCGCCTCTTCACCTGCTGCAACATTGATGTCGAACAGATTGTCTCTGACAGGCCCACTCTGCCCTGCCGGCTCCGCTTGTTAAACTTCACTGTCTGCGCACAACTCAGATGAGAGGATTGCAAAAACTAGCCTTCATTTGGTGCCATTTATTAATAAGTTACTTCTTCTTTGCGTCCTGAAACTCTTTAAACCTTCACTGCACACTTTAAAAAAAAAAAAAAAAAAAAAAAAAAAACAGAGACTGAAGCACGTGGGACAATAAACTGACGAGTGCTTGTTTAGGCTTTTCTTAGGACATGTTCAAGATTCAATAATTCACAAGAGGGATGTTTCCTGCTGCATACCACTAAAAATAACAACAACGTTTGTAATAACCTTATTTCAAGCCTCTAACCACAAGGGCTTAAAAAACAATGTTTTATATATATATATATATATATAAAACATTGTTCAATAAAACATTGAGTTTGACAAACAGAAGTAGCAAGAATACTGACTCATCCTTGCAGCACTGTTATTGAACATGGAGGCAGAAGGTCAGAGAGGACCTTTGGTGCTTGGACTCATGAGCAAATCCTCTCATTTTGCAGCGTGGATGACTTGCGTATACCAACCTGGACACCTGGCCTGGCTGTGTGTGCGTTTGTGTGAAGATACACGACAAACGGGGAATGAGGGGGAAATAACACAGTGGGCCGTGGCAATTACACAGCCTGTCAAAGCACTGCGGGGGAAAAGCTTGGTTCCATTTTGGGCAGAGTGCGTTTCTAGGGATGCACACACACACACACACACACACACACACACACACACACAATGCCGTGCTTCGGTAAGCACAGGGAGAAAGGAAGACCAGCCTATGTGTGACCTTGGTGACCAAACCAATTTTCTCCCTGTCAAGCAGTTGACTGCTGAATGTTTTTGAGACAGAACTTAGTTTGGGAGTGTGCACCAATTATGGACCTTAGCGACGATGCAACGGACTGAACAGGAGGGACTACGACACGGCATCCCCCCCACACACACACACACACAGATAACCAGGATTGTAGGCCCGTTCACCGTCCTCTCAGTAGGCTAATCCCATCACGTGAGACTTGTTGAGATGATGCCCTATCGATGGCAGCTGTCCTACGAGTGCATGATCACAACCTAGCCACAATATCTATAAAGGTGTGCGAGTTATTTATTTACACGTTGCCATGTTCACACAAAGTAAAGCGGCTTTCCATTTAACTGCTGTTCCCTTATACGGCCTTGTGTGATCAGCGATCCAATCGATTTAATTGCTGCATGACCTTTACAATATCAAACTTGAGAGTGTGTGCGTGTGTCTCTGTCTAGAGATCCACTGAGCCAAGTTTCTTATCTAAAGTAGTTTTGGTCAGCCAGCCTGAGAAGGAAATACAACCTTGGTGCAGAGTCGCACAGCTTCAGAGCAGTTTAACCTTTCACTCATGTCTGCGAGTGTGTGACTTTTGATCAACACAAACAATTTAATAAAAAACAGTACATAATAATGAACTATACAGCTGCAATTCCACGTTTTTTGTCATTCTGTTGCACTTAGCGTCCGGTTGTGTTACCAGACACAGGCTCGTTATTTGTGGGCTCTGCAGACGGATGTTCCCTCGGCTCCAGGATTACACAGCTCCACTTTCATAGCCCACATTGGATGAATTTCTGATCCTCATTTCTTGACTTTACAGCATGTAGATGTCTTCATTTCTGGCTTGGAAAATTAGCAAACCCTGGTGGCTAAGATTTCTTGGCTTTTCCTCCTGCAGTCTGTTTTTTCTTTTTGATGAAGTATAACAATACTGAAATTCATCCTCTCTAACATCACGTGTGCCACGTTTTAAAGCACCACCTCACGGAGCGTCCTCACTCCTCCCCCTGCCATCTGTAGCCCCGCCTCCTCTCCTCGCAACAGATTAGACCAGTCTTAAAAGAGATTAAGCTAGATATCCAGAAAAATCATCCCCCACGGTTGGTAAATAACTTTTACTTTGCTTGTGCGCCAAAGTGTGTGGATGCGTGTGTGTGTGGGTGTGTAAGGCGCTTTGCTCGAGCACAGCGGGAGGATAGCAGGCCCAAAGGGGGGGAAATAGGGGGATGAGGGCGGTTGTTTTTCTCTCTATCTCTCCAGCAAAGCCAATTTTCTCACTCAGTGAATGGGATTTTCTGAGGACAGCTTTCAGTCAGCTCCTCCCAACACGCTGCCACAACAGGTGTGTGTGTGTACGGGAGTGCATTTATTTGTGTGGGTATGCGAAGCTTCCAGTGGTCAGTAGTGCAGGTTGTTGTGCTGCCCCGCAGGTCAGAGATTGGATTACACTGTCTGCCCCCCGCCCGTATCAGAGTGAGGTATTGATAGAGATTTGTTTAAATAGAGGGATCCAATCATCTATATTTAATCCATCCAAATGATGAAATCTCACAGACATTAAACAGTTCGGCGTGCACGTGAAGCGACGATCAATTGCCATGTTTAACACATATTTTGGGAGTGTAGATTACAACGTCACCATAAGAGAAGGATTAATGAGTTATGTAGAACAAACGAAGGACTTTCACCCAACGGACAGGGAAATCAGTCTCTTGTAACCTTCATTTTATGAATTTGCATGAATTTGCAATTTCTAACCACGTTTACTGTTTACTGTGACTCTGGAACTGAACTAACCACCGATCGCAACGTCTCGTGGCTGCAATCGCCGCAGCTTACAGGCCTGAGTGCAGCTGGTGTTAATCGGAACATCGAGCATCATCGAGTATGCACTGTGTAGTTCAATCAGGCCTACTTGTTGTTCACAGAGCGGGCACTTACAGACCCACCTCGAGAAGTCACAGCTCTCTCGGTTTGTTGTGAATCCTTGTGCGAAACCTTGCGCTAATGGTCTTTTGAACTCTATTCTCACGCCTACGGTGACCCACTCTAGACAGGTCCCCGCCAAGCTCTGACCCTAGATCATATTTAGTACTAGTTTGTGCAGTTTGAAGTCATCGATTGATCTGACTCAGGGAGAAAAACAAAAGAGCCAAATAAAATCCTCACAAACATGAGGAGAAAGTACATTTTGAAGGACTATTTAAAGACCCTAGATCCACAGGGACACTGGGAAGAAGCTTGAGGAAACAAGGAACTTTTACGACAATCATACAAGATTTTACTGTTTGCTGGATGCTTTTAAGTCTAAAGTAATCTACAATAATGCGCTTGGCTGGCTGGAATGTATTTTTAATATAACAGGTCCCAATGGAAATCAAACCCCAAACATATCTGTAAGTGCCTGGCTCTTTCCGTTGAGAACAGAACAATAATACACTTGAAAATGAAATAAACAAGCAGTTAAATGTCAAGATATTCATCCTGCCTTCTATCCTTCCTTTTCCTCATTCCTCGCCTGTATCCAGCGGCGGCACGATGAAGTGGGACGGAGTAAATGGAGAGCTCTGGATGTGCGTGTATCACGCTCGATGGGTGTCTGATTGGACATCGCGCTCTCGGGAGGCGCTCTGTCACCGAGGGTTGCCTCTTGGCGGCCTATTTGATCGCTCATGTGTGAGTTTTGTGTCTCGTGTGCGCTCTTGTGCCTGTAGGTGTCCACCCGACACTCAGTTCAAGCTCGGGATTACGAGGAGCCGCTTGTCTGAATCCTGCCTCTGCCGACTCGTGTATGAGCAGTCGCAAAAAAATATAAAAATATTCATGTATACTGAAAAGCTGAAAGCAAACGCTTAGATGACTAATCCCTAGGCACCCGCTCCAAAGGAATAGGGTGCTGCATATCATCCCTATTTATGCAGTCAACACTTTTGAATATCTAAATTCTAAATCAAAAGATACATGTCTCTGTTTGATGCACTGCACCAGAGCATAGCTTTAAGCGAAGTGTTGTCTGTAGTCACTTGGGAGGACGGGCCGGGGCTAGCATGCTCATGCTGGCAGATACCGCTGCAACACAAACATAGGACGTCTTTGAGATAACGTCAACACTATACAGCCGCAAATAAAAAGTGTTACAGACAAGAAAAGGTAGAGTCTTTAAAAGGCCTGCAGCATACGTGATATATAGACAGTGAACCAGCGAGCCATCGTCTTCTCTTCATGCTGCATGTTCTATTATATGAGCATTGGTAGAGCCACACGTGTGGACGTGCACTATAAGAAAGGAAAGCGCAGTTTGAGGTTGAGGTCAGCGGAGGTAGGATTAAGGAAGCCATTAAGGCTAACGGTACACACACTTTAACATAAAAACGAAGACACCGCTTTGACCCGAGACGCTGTTTTGACCTGAAACATCGTCCACTAACCACATGTTGTTGTTGCTACGTTGAACACAACATAAATGTCGTTGTTGCTTCCTTTTATGAAATGTTTATACAGCCACCACCAGGACGGTGAAGCAAAGGAGCGAGCAGCTGCTCGACTTATTACCCAGTCAGTCGTATGGCGCCGCGAGATGTCAAAACACGCTGCATTTACAGACCCCCAGCTGCTTGTGAAACCCTCCCTGCAAGAGGTGTTTACCTGTCACTACGCCTGTCAGTCACACTGCGCCACCTGGCTTCTCCCCGTTTAATGATGACAATTAACTGAAAAGACATTAGTCTACAGAAGTGCAGACTTTAAACAAATCACAGGACTCAGGGGAAATATGGACTAAAGGGACTTTGGCAAAGGAATGCATGAGCACCTCGTGAGAAGATGTCGACATGTCTGGTGAGCACCCTCATCAAAGTCTAATCATGCACTAGTGTTTTCTAATAGCCGCAAAATCATTGGTGAGACTGAATTAGTAGATGACAGTGCGCTGGGGTTTCCAAATACGTAAGGTGGGAAAAGAAATCTTAATGGAAACCAATCGATTCGCCAGGCAAAGCCGAGGGGCTTCTCGTGCCATCTGATCCATTACTGACAGTGAAAAGGAAACTAATTAAGGCCCCGGCAACAGGAACCTCAAGTTCAGCTAATCCCATGGAGATCCATGGAACAACCAAAGTGTGCCAGACCTAATCGGTCAATCGCAGATCTGTCCAGTGGTCCTGGGGCGAGGAAGGCCAGTTTCTGTTTCTCCGGATGAAGGCCACCCGCAATAACAAGGGTGCCGTCGTTTGCCAGCGGCTATTCATTGCACGAGGAAGTGGCAGCAAGTAGCAAAGTGTCTGTTTCTTGTATTTCTTTCCCTGAACAGTCAGGGTTGATAAATCCCTACATGTTGTCTTGAACGTTTCATTTCATTAGTCAGAAAGGTCTGGGTCTGTCGGCTGGTGAGGACATCTTAGTCCTCCCAAAGTAATCGAAATAAATCCACACACGACTACAAGTGTGTCTAGGATAGGACATTTTTACTGCTGACTCATAAAAAGCCTCCATTGGTTAATGTCTCCACTCCATGCTCCTCAAGTATTCCGATTTAAATCCCTGGGGTTCAATTGACACGGTTTCTTTGCATCGGAGGTTCTGGATGACGTCCATAAGACACCTGAGAATGGGCCCCTGCTTTGGCTCTGCAGTGGCAGGATTCTTCCTTTGATCTGCCTTTTTCTAAGGGATGAGGGAGGCGGCTGGGAGACTCATCCACGCCACCGTCACCAAACACCTCTAAAGCATCACCTCGCATTCAATATAATCGTTTAAGAATTAAGGGTTTGGATGGAGGGTGAAATCTTATTATTTGTAAATGCAGATTTTCAAAGAAAGGATTTGTTGATTCTTGTTTGCTGTAATTTGAATTTTACGCATTTCAATCCCTTCGTGAAGGAATGGCTTGAGGGTTTTATTGGGTTTAATGTGATTATACACATATTTTTTCTTGAACAACCAAGACAGGATTTAGCTGATTTCTCAAAGGGTGCACCTTAAATCATAGAGTACCTGCAATAACTACTATTCAAGACAAAATAAGATCAATAGATAATAATCGATCACATGAAATATCGTTTAAGTTATTCTTCCTAACATTATTAATGGATACCCTTAATGGGTTCACATGTATGACATTTTACTCTGGACCCCTCTTTACGTTTGTGTCTTTTCAACCTTCTTGTTTCCTTTTGACAATTCCTTTTTTATGTCCGTTTGTCTTAATCCCTCATATTTGTTAGACTTCTGAGCTTAATCCGAGATCCACAGCCAAAGCCTTATTATTCTCTTAAGATCATGACGAATCATACTTGCAGCAGAGGTAAAAAGGTGTAGTTTATCATTGAAGCACAGGTACACTACATTATCCCTGTTTGGAAAGAATTTAGTGCAAAAACATAAACAATAAAGATCAGTATCAACCTTCTATCTTCGCTGCTTGTTAATTCATTTCCTCCTTCAATCTTCACCTTCTCCCCCTTTCTGCACCCAGACCGTAACGTCTGTCCCATCTGTGGTGTTCCCTTCTTGAAGCACTTAGCTTTGATTACTAAGAGAAGTGGAAACCTCTCATCTTATTCTTCTCCCTGTGCATTGTTTACTTCCTGCCTCCGGCCAGACAGCGAGCCAGTAGCCGCCGTACTTTTGCTGAGCCCATTTCCATCAGTCTGCCTCTGGCTCACACACACACGCGGGGTCTCTTTCCAACATTCCACTTGTAGACGCAACTAAGAACAAGTGTTCAGAGGAACAAACACAACATCGCATGGATGCCCAACCACACACCTCGACCGCGGACTTCCAGCCTTCAACAGCAAGGCGGCAGTTCTTCCGCTTCAACTGACACCTGAGATGCTTTTAGTACTTTGTGTATGATTTTATCATTCATGTATCTCCGCTCAGTCACACAATTCCTGATCCGTGGTCAATTCGTTATATCAGCACAGCTACACTTTACTGTATGTGCAAGAGCTTTTATCAGGAGAGGGCCTCCGAAACCACAAGTTTTACATGTTTTCAAGAAGAAAAGTAGATTGCTCCTTTGAAAAAAACCCAAACCTGAGGCGCATATTTAAAGTCAGGTTGGTCTGCCATGGAATCGAGACAAGATTCAAGCAGCACGTAGTAATAATAATAATAATAATAATAATTATGATATTTTAAATCTCTAAACGACTGTAAACTAACACAGCATTCATCAGCAACTCTTTTCTAAACAGATTATTAAGCTATCTGCCCAACAGAAATGTATCTAGCTCTAGCTGCTTGGTCAAAACCCCTCTGGCAGCGAGCCGGCTGTTTTGTTCTTTTACCACAAGAAAGCCCTCAGTCCCATCCGGCAGTCTTTGAGCCCCAAATCATAGGTCACTCAGAGGGCCACCTCGGACCACATTCAGTCCTCCCCTCAGTCGACTGCCGCCGGTCCTCCAAGGCCACCAATCAGACATCCATCCACCTCCTCCATCCTTCAGGATGACCTCTCAAGGCTCACATGCAATACGGGAGAAAAGTCTCCAACTGAGTGACTCTCAGACAATAAAAAATAAAAAACACAATTAAATACAATACTTTTTCGAAGATTCAAAGATTTTCTTTGAACATCATTTTGCAGATAAAAAAAGAAAAGCAAATTAATAAATTAATTCTGATTAAAGAAAACTGGTTATTTGACAATGTAAAACACATATACTTTTTAAACTATGTTACAGCACTGTTTCATCAAAAAAAAAGAAGGAGCGCAAAACCACTTTGAACCATGGAGGAACCAAAATAGACTGAAGGTCTTTCTGTTTACAAAGAATACGTTTCAGTAACCAATCATTAATGACATTGTGATTCTTTGGTGGGGGTCTTATCACGTGTTAATGAGTTGCCGTAACTGAGCGAAACTGAGCTACAGAAAGAACAGAAGATTAAGAAAAAGTGAGCGTATCACAAAATAACGCGGCTGATGTCATTTTCCCAGCCTCCCGTCACGAAGTGGACTCACATATGCACTCGCACACAGTAAAGTGAGGAGACCTGCCGATTCTCTCCTGCTTTCCAGAATACAAAGTCTGGATGAATACGTCCACACCTCCAGGACACCGTCTTCCACCTCGAGGCCAAAGGAGAAGCACCTTTCTTTTCCCCTTCACTTCAAAAGAGGAGGCTTTTCTAAAGAACCGCAGTGAAACAACGGCAGTTTTCAACAACCAACGGAGGCAACCTTTGTTTTACCAAAAGTCTTGCCATTCAAGGACATCCTGTGGGAAAAATAGCGATAGAACCCGATACTCTATTGAGTTCCTTTTCTTAACTTATGCCCATCCACCATATCATTCAAAAAGTAAGAGGAGCAACATTTCCGGGCGGCCATCTTCAAGTACCCAGTGTTTTTAACTCTAATTGGTAAAAAGCTGAAAAGGGACGGACTCATGCTGAAAAGGGGAACGTGTCCTGGAACCGGCTAATGGAATACATTAATCTGTACCAGCTCTTAAAAGGCAACATTTGCAAAACGATTTTTTAGTATTTAAAACACCCTTTCGTTCACTCAACCGCCACCATCCTCCCCCCCTCACGAGAAAACACTGCAGGAGTCTTCGGTGCGTTTCTTACCTCTTTCCCAGACAGGTAGTAGGCGGACAGCAGACCTCCAACGAAGCGGATGTTCACCTCAAACACAGAGACTTCTGCAGTTCTGCAGCGGGAACAAAGAGGAGAAATATGAGAGGAGGAACACTCACAGAAGCGCTCTCCATGAATACAAATGCCTCCTCCCACAACCTGTGAAGGAGGAAAACACAAACTCTGTACAGAAATGTTCCCAGGTTCCTTTCCCCCCCTCGGAGAGGATTACATTGTAGGGGCTTTACATTGAAGGAAGATTACATTGAAGGGGCTTTCCACACTTCACAGGGATTTTTTTTTGGGGGGGGGGGGGGGGAATTGAAACGGAGAACGGTTAATAGTGGCAACATTCGATTGCAGGCTGGTTTAGAACCAAGACCTGCCACAGATGACTGAGTGTGCCATTAGAGCGCAAGATGAACCAACGAGCAAAGTGAGTGTTTTGATGAAGTGGCATTCTACGAACTGTATCAGCAAGGTGCATGTGCGCATGTAGTGTGTAACCGTGTATTGAGCAATGGATATCTGCTGTAGTTGTAGTTTGTTATTCCGGGTTTTAACACAGAATATTATGAAATAGTTAAGTGCAATGTAGATCAAGAGATGTTTCTGCTCCATCACTGTGGTTCTCAAACACCTGTTATGACCGTCATAACCAAAGAACGACATGTAGCCCTCAACTTTTTATCCAAAAGTGCCCCGACACTTCGTCCTTACTGCTAACTAGCTGTTGTTAGCATGCCAAAAAACAGCTACACTAACTACACGTGGTAACAGAGTACCGTATTTTCTGGATTATAAATCGCTCCGGAGTACAAGTCGCACCAGCCATAAAATGCATAATAAAGAAGGAAAAGACATATATAAGTCCTACGAACGTCGATATGATATCTGGGGATAAATCCGAGAAGTAGAAGTGCAGGTTTTGGTTTCACCACTGTCATGATATGAGGCAAGACGCGAGTCGTGATCCACGTTAAAGAGGGTTTTATTTTTGAACAGCCCAGAGTAACGTAGGCTGTGCGTTGGACTCCAACAGTTAGCATCTATGGTTAGCATAGCCAAACTACGGTAGCTTAACATGGACAAAAGGCAATCTCGCAACAACCACCTCCTGCCGGAGCGCTCCGCCATCTTCCCACAGGCTGCAACACAGGCCTAGAGCGCCCTCTTGCGGTTTAGTGGGAAAATAACATGTGAAATGATATAATAATGTGTTCTTAATTTCACACATGAATTGCTCCAGAGTATATGTCGCACCCCGGCAAAAATATGAAAAACACTGCAACTTAGTCCAGAAAATACGGTAGTTGCTGACCATCAGCATGCTAAAGTTGTTTGGTGGCTCTGCACATTTTTCAAGAGGTTTATAAAAATAAGGACAGTCAGTGGCCTTTTGTTGGCCACTGATTGGAAAGCTGCATGTCCTCCAAAGTAAAGGAAAAGCGCAGCATCTCGAAATACGATGCCTCTACTCGCAGACAGTTTTTTGGCAGAGGGAAGGCGACAAATAATGAGAAAAAAGAGGGAAGTTTGTAAAGCCATTTGTTGGAGCAACAGAACAATGAAGCTCCATCTGTCCCTCTTTGTGAACGGATTCCTGAGTGAGAGGGACTTTTTGTGCTTGACTGACAGCTCTCATAAGTCACTGCTGTCGACCAGAGATAGCACAATAGAGTCCGCCGGTCTGAAAAACAAATTAAACGCCAGACAAAATGTGTCCTGTCACCCCCCCCCCGTCCTCCCCGTGTGTACAACTGATTGAGTGGTTAGATTGTGCCGTTAATTCTTCGCGAATTAAAACGTAATCATTTCCTCCACAAAGCGCAGAAATGCAAATGGTCACAATTATTTCCACCTGCTGTCGGGGAGGGCAGTTTGGACCGAGAGTGAAACACAAACAATTTGAGCTTCATTTAGAACAGCTTTCTTTGAGCTTTCCAGCAGGTTCCATCAGGCTTTCGGCCGCCATCGCCCCGTTGGCCTCTCCGACGGCGAGTCCCCTGGTATGCAACATTCTGACTAACAGGGAGCTAATGAAGGGCCGCAGCGAGATACATCGACGGCCTAATCGCCCGGGTAGAACCTCTTTAGATCAAAGTGGATGTGATGATCTCTTTTTTTGGGTGAGGGGTTAATGGCTACTTGTTGAGTGAAAAACTCTCTAAGAAATGTGAGAGGGGAATAAGAGAGGCAGAGGGGGAGGAACAACCTACATGTGTATTTTTCACATGACAGAATATTCCCTTTTCCCAACGACGCTCTTCGTGTCTCGATTGCGAGTTGTGTTTCAGAGTGTTTGAGTGATTTCAAGCAGGGCGTCTCACAAGGTGCTATAAACTCTTTCCCTTTAAATAGATCTAAAAAGGTGTTGCTTAGCTGCTTGTGTCAAAATAAATGGCGGTGTGACCTGTGCGGCTCCTGCGGTGGGACTCCCAGTGAGGTGTCGGAGATGGCGCTAACGTTTTGTCAGGTTGGAGATGAAAAGGGAAAACAGTTATTACCCGTAGACAAGCGTTTATTTTGGTAAGGAGCGTGCAGGTCGCCTGGTACGTGTCACTGGGAACATCGATGTGCTTCAGTCAGCACGGGGGCAGTGACTCTCTAGACTCTCTAACTCCTCGCAATTGCTCCTCCACGTTCCCTCGATCGGCTTTGAATCAAAGTATACTTATAAAGTCATCAATAGCGTTTTGTGTCGGATCTAGGAGGAACACATTCTTTAATCATAAAAATCTAAAGCATCATGGTGAGACTGAATGCAGCTTCAATACACGGATGTCTGTCTTTGCATAGATTACGCACCATTCAGGCTCATGGGCAACTGGTTGAGTTCATAACGTGCTGTATCGATTATAACAAATTGATAGAGTGATGAATAGCAAAAAAAATTGGTGGAACTGTCTCAGCAAACCGGCTGCTGCTGCTGTGATTTTACTGTTTGCCTTTGCATGTGCGTATGTGTACTGACTATTCAAAGCCATCGAGACTGGTGCACGTTTGCTTGGGGACATTTGTACTGACGCAGACGTGTTCCATAAAGATGTCAAGTACATCAGCATTCTCTCCTTTCTCCATCTGCTACTCCTGTGTCTTCTGGCAAAGTGTCCAGAGACAAAAACTGCTGGCTGCTGTCATGACGTCTGCATTCATGGCCGCAAACTATTTCCCTTGTAGGTTTTTACAAACCTTTGTCTTTTACTGTCTCTTTTACCCTTTGCCTTTTTTAAAGTTTTTCTTTAACCGCAGACGGCAGTGTTTTCATCTTTTCAATCTCCTCTGGGAATGTTTAACACTGACTTTCCTGGATCAGTTCACTGAGTCGGAAACGTTTGTAGTTGTTGCACGACGCTTCTGTTATGACACGTCCTTTGTCAGATGAGTAGGGGTCGCCACTTGGTAGTGCTAATTAGCGATCCTTGCTCAAGAACGGACACATTCCTCTTCACTCAAAAGCAACCCTGGTGAGTTATCCGAGTGAGGTTGGATGGGATGGTTGTGACGGTTCTCTCGCTTCCAGCCGACCGGGGTCGATCGTCACGACTCGGTCAATTGAAAAGTAGCTTGAGTTGAAAAAGTGTTGGCGACCCTGGTCTAAAGCAGAGACTATTTATTAAGAGACATCCCACTTCCTCAATCCTCAGTACAACTCCCGTAGGAAAACCCGTAACGCCAAAGATGGCGGTTGTATGCGCATGTCCTGCCCCTCCCGCTGAAAAGCCAATCATCTGCTTTTTAACAGTCAAGCCGGGAAACATTTAAGCCTATCGTCTGGTTCCACTGACGCATGCGCACAGCTGAGGTTTTGCGACAGCGGAGACGATGGCGTAACACCGGCATTCTGGATAGAGACGTAAATTAAGGTTGGTGTCGTGAAGCCTTGCGCATGCGCAGTAACAGTAACCTGTAGGGGAAAAAGGCGTTTTAAACCTTGTTTTGGGGCAAGTCATCTAACTTTTCCAGCGATTTTTATCATATTCTACTGCTGTTTCTATATATGTAGTTTTTATGTCCCGATGACCCGTGGAAAGTGCAGTTCTGACTCTCTGCCCATTGATTGAGATAGGAGGGTAGTCTTGTTATAGCTGCCCGGAGGCGTTGCAAAGATGGCGGCGGGTGGCACGACTTGCCTAAAAGGACTTTGTCTTAAGCTATGCTTTCACAAGATACTTACTGATTCTTTAGTAATGATTTAAATCATCCTCTCCCAAGGAGGTTTCACAATACCCGCCTTGCCATCAAAAAACATTATGCATATACGGTAGCTTTACGGCTCAGCGTTACGCTACAGGGGCAAATTAACAGGGCAGAGGAGAAAACAACAGGCCTCTCGCGACGGGACGACCGCTGGTTAATGCTGTAAATAAGGCAAGATTAGGCAGATGTGGGGGGGGGGTGAGGCACATGGGAATGAGCTGCAAGCTGCAGTTGCAATGTCAGCACAGTGAGGAGGAACCATACACAATGTAACAACTTACATGCACTCATGGCATTACAGCGTTATATCAATGTGTGTAGTTTAATGTGTGTAGTTTTCCTAAATGTGATATATAATTAGAATTTAACGAGACCTCAATGTTTTGGCCTATGCAAAGGGTGCATGCTAGAAAATACGGGCCAGTTCACTTAACGGCCATAGCTGTCATTAATAACCAGCAATTATGAAAATACCATATAACAGCTGGTCTGAAAGTGTTTTTAAATACACCACTTGATGTTTCATTCCCCAACAGAGGCTTAAACAGCCAGCTGTTTGGCCGTGATTGTTCTCCTGTTCTTTGTGAAGTTGGCTGCAAGTGATGTAACGTATCCCAGGAGGTTTTTATGTGGAGTGAAAAGAAAAAGCCCAACTTTTAAAATGCGTTATTAATTACCAGCAACCGGTCACATGGACACTGGGAGGCAATTTGTCCTTGTCTGCTCTTATTAACTTGACAGGCAGTTAACACATCAATCATAACGTTGTTATAATGAAAACTCAACTCCTGGCATGTGCTCCTGGAGTTCATCTACAATGATTTGATGGAGGTACAGCGCATGTAAAAGGACAAGTGTGATCATATTTTGTAAGCTTCATTAGATAGATAGATTTTTCCTATGGTTAGAAAAGATGAATTGTTTTGTGTGTGTGTGTGTGTTTGTGATGATCAACTGAATTGACTTTGCCGAACCTCGACCCTTTGCCATAATACAGCCAATAGAGTCTTAAATTAGAGACCTTGAAGGTAAAATGGTGCCTTGAAAGATCTTTTAAGTCCAGGAGTTATTGGACGTAGTACTCAATGCCATCAGAGTTGTGTGGAAAAACAACAGATATGAACACAACGTCTGACATCCCAATAACTGGATCTGAAGTGAAACAAATATTTCAGCAGCTTCAGCGATAATTCACATTCAAAGTACACCTTCAACTCAGCATCATGTGATGCTGTTCATTAGTGCACTGCCTGGCACGCATGCTTTCCCGACAGCACTCGAATGCAGCATATTTGTTTGGAGTGTATCCCAAATCTAGATCACCACCTGTCTGAGGTTCTGCCAAGTCAGCTTTTTATTTTTTAGATCTGGCGAAAAACGTAATGTGCTTCCAACTTATTGGTAGTTTAACAAGGAAAGGTTTTTGTAAATGTTGGAAATAAAAAGGAATACAGGACAACATCTATACACCACTTTCCAGTCGAGCCTGAACGCCCTGTTGGCTGTGTCTCTTGGGAACTTTTGAAGATTTTGTCCTTAATGGAGTGTATATGTATTTTTATACAGCGTTAAATAAACTAAGGTCAGCAACTGGCTGACATTGACATTTGAGTGTTACACAAACACAATTTGAAAGCAGCGATTGAAAATGATGAAGCACTTTTTAAACACTGCAACAAACAAACATACGAATATGTAATATTCAATTTGTATTTGATCCAGAGACCAAACACCAATCGTAAGGCATTATAAACACATCATTATTAGTCTAACCAAGGCAAAACCTAATGAGCATAATAAGCTCAAAATAGCAGGGCGATTTAATACCTCATGTGATACATATTCCTTAACGACACGACTCAAAAAGGTACTGATGTAATTTTCGGATGCCGGGTTGATTACATTGTAGGAACCAATTAGCCAAGCTTCTAATGGATCGCAACGCACTTAATGAGTTTTAATCCAAACAGTCCCTTTGATTCCACCAATGACATGTAAATAAAGAACGTTTCATATCTTGAGACAACGCACATTACCCCAGGAATCACAGAGGTTTGCGTCTGCCTCTGTGTGTGTGTGTGTGTGTGTGTGTGTGTGTGTGTGTGTGTGTGTGGACAGGAAATACGGATACAGACTTCAATGGCGCTTCCACAACCGTATCAATAAAATCCAGGGGCAAAGATCCCAAAACATGTCGCTAGAAATACAGAAGTCTGTTAATTCTTCCTATTTTAATGCATGCGCACACCCTTACCACATTGAAGTCGAGGTTCTTCTCCACCCAGTCAGTAGCAACATCAAACTCCTCAAACATCTCCATGATGTAGAGGGTATCCAGAGCATCTACTATTGTCGCTCCCTTTATACTGCCTGCAACAGAAACAGATGGAATGGTTTAGAAATAATGTGCAGAATTTGTAAATACACCCGGTGAACAGACGATCACAGCAGAGGTCAAGAGCTACTTTCGGAGGTCGAATAGATGATTGGGCTTGACAGACGGCGAGGGGCTGATGGACCGTCCGGAGTATTGCTCATCTCTGCCGATTGGCCTCGTAGCAGGAGGGGAGGCGCACAGACTCACATTACCCAGACACCCCTTTCCAGAATCTGATCCTACCCCCGGCGCCTTGGCCCGGGTTTGTGTCAGGGCGCTCGATGAATCATCGAAAAGAGGTTTAAGGGCATTAATACGTCAGCGTGAGGAGGGGCGACCACACAGGGAGAGGGGCAAGGAGTAGAGGTGGAAAGAAAACACAGAAGAAAGACGCTGAAATAATGATGGGGACAGAAAAAACAAGTCAAAGCCAGAGTTTGAAAATGTTGTATGGAGTTGAGATGAAAACCAGGAAGCAGCAAGTTTGTTATTCTGGGAAATCGATAGGTTTTCTTTTCTTCTGCAAGTAGTGGGAGGATGCAAAGGCTACTAAAAGCTTTCCATTACACACAACGCTGAATCATCAGCTACACTGCTGGCCACAGAGGTAGCACTGTGCGCACTCAAAAAAGGATTGTTAGTGCTTAAGAAATAACCACCATTACAAATGGCATTGCAGAGAGAAGGATTGTAACAACAGATCTAACCCATGATAAATGTGTGGTTTAAGCCACATGTTGGGCTAATGCCCGAGTGCATTTCCTCTTTAGAGCACCAGCTGTTTGCCGTTGCTTCCAGTCCTAACGCTAAGCTATGCTAATCTCCTGTCTTCAGGCTCCGGCGCCATACTTAATTTACAGATAAGAGTGACAACTATCCTGTTCACATGCAAAGGAACGTAACATGATCAGACATGAACAATGTGTCTGTTCTATGTGTAGAAGGAGAAGGAGCCTGTGAACACAGGTGTCAGCTGATGCAGCCACTGTCGGAGTCACTCGTCCTTCCTGTTTTCCATCCATCTCCCATTTTCACTCCATCGAACCCCCAGAGCGACAATGGAGAGGACGAGACACTTTCCTCTCGTCCATTGTCTTGTCACTTTGCTTCCTTCCCCCTCACTGCTCATCCTGGGTCTGAGTGTGTGAGTGTGTGTGTGTGTGTGTGTGTGTGTGTTTGTGTTTGATCCGAAGGTTACGGATGGTCAATGTGTAGCCAGAATACTAATACTAAAAAGAAGAAAATATTTTAGAGCGGAAAGGAGAAATTTGGAAAAAGTTTGTGTGGCTTCGGAATTTCTTTTTTTAAATCAGTTGACTGAACATTAGCTAGTTCCATCTCATCCAATGAGAGTACTTTCTTTTGTCCCATCTGGCAATAAATCAAATACTTCCATAAATTAGTGCGCTGAAAAAGGACTTGTTCGCAGAAGAACAAAAATAATCTCTGAAGTGTCATCGGGCCATGACAGAGCAGGTCACCGGATGCAGGATTTGTGTCCGTGTCCAGATGGGAGGACTATACAATCGGAGACGCGACTCAGCTGAGGTCCGCGAGGTTGCCGGAACAAAGTCTGACACTATCGAAGTTGCGGTGCCGCCGAGCGGTTTGTTTTCCGTTTGAGACGGGGAGCATGGCGAGGCGGCAGATGGCTCAGCAGAGGGCGGCGTCTACGATGCTCTGTGTGAGGCGCCGAGTGGCAGCGGAGGTGGAGAGAGCCTTGGGTGCTTCTACGGAGACGCAGCAGCAGGGGAGGACCGGCCTTGTGATATTTGCTGGAGGTGGTAGGCTGGTCACAGCGGGAGAATTCTTACATATGTACAAAGCCTTTCCAGAAAACCACCGGCACCAATGTGTTCAGTGAGGAGACATCTCATTTTTATGCAAATCATTTTTGTTTTGTTTAATTATAAAAAAGAATGACATATCCTTAAATAAATATATAAACAACTTCTTATAAATCATTATTTTTTATTCAAATCATCGTGTGGATATTTATTTTGCCATTCATGTGTCCTCGAACATAGTGCTGCGATTCAAGGGGAGAGGCTTGTCATTGCATCAGGGGCTTCAAAGAACGGATTCAAAATGACAAAAGATGGATTTTGATGCTCGCCCTTTTCAGCGTCACCAATAATGGACAACGCAGGACAAAAAGATAGGCGATCCGGAAGGGAAGATGAACGATGGAGCTAGCGTGCTCCGAAGACGAGAAGTATCATTCCCAGAGAGCGAGGATGGATGGGGGAGGCATGGCGGTAAAAACCAAAAGGGAGATAGACGTCCCAAAAGTCATCAACACCCGGGAGGCCTCGTTCTTTTATGCCCTGAAACACAATCCATCCAGCTGCTGCTCTTTCTACTCGACCTCCTCTCATAAGAGCCCCATCAATCGGTTCTCCTTATTCAGTTCTCCCTTTTCGCAACACTTCTACCGTTCCTCTCTCCTGGTGTCCCTGTATATCTCACTGTGATTGCTGCTATTGGCCCTTTGCTTCCTCCCTCAGCTGCTCCCTCCAACATAAAATAACGGGAGAGTAGAATGATGGATGGATTTAGGCAGAGCAAATGTACAAAATGTTAGTCTGCTGCATTCTGGTGCTTAAACCCAGTATTAGCTGGTTTAACTACAAGTGTGGATGACTGGTCAACAACCACATTCATTCACTGCACTCCCTACGCTGCACGTGTCAGTCAAAGGAGTGATGCATTGTAAGGTTGAACAAAATAACCTTTGCTTCACACAATCAGGCAGTGAAGACAGAGCTGTAATCAGTGATGCCGGACCGGCGTGATTGATTGAGAGTGACGGACAATACAGTGTCGCTTTTTGTGTTTCTCACATACACACACACACACACGTGTAAAAAAACACATGCTGATTGTGTTGACGGAGGTCAAAATACATGAGCTCTACTGATTCATCTGTAAACAGCTGTGTGCCTTCCTGGAAGGATTAACCAATAAAACCACATTGATCCCTTTGTATTCGCTGCACCAACAGCAGGCCGTGTTTGGAACGAAGCGCTTGTGTGCTTGAATGACTTTCTAGAATTTCCAATATTGTTTGGGTGCGTTCAGAAATGTGACAAGCCAAGGACGACGAGGTCCCCGTCTTTGAACACACAAGAGGATTCATGCAAAGGCTTAAAAAACATTCATTATATTTTGCGATTAAAGCTAAAGCAGGCTTTTGACATAGTTTTGTGAAATGGCCTGAATTTTATGACACGCCCCTCAGCCGTACGAGCAAATCATAACCTCCATCCAGCTTTACTGTGGGATGAATTAATATCGGCGCCGCACGCTGACTCAGCAGCTTCAGCTTGAAACTAGCAGCCTCAGCCTCCAAGAGACGGACAGCAGTCAAAGTGTCACCGAAATTAAAACGTACAGAAGAGAAACTGCGATTCTCTTCAGTCTTTTCAGTGGCCCAGGAACATTCCCAAAAATATTGCAGCGCTGGCTAAATGCAAACACGAGGTGTAATTCCTAATCCTGCAATTTGACCCCGGTATCGACACCCTTCAGGCCTGATGGTGATCCCATTTAGCCCCGATCGGCTCTGCACCAAGCCTCCGTATTCTGCAAGCGGACGCCTGAGGGGAGGCGAGAAAAAGTCTCACAGCTAAGCCTGATCGAGTTATCGTGGGCCGAAAGCGCTGCACGGACACACGCCCAAAGTGTATTAACCTATGGGCTCCTGCAGCCGGATACTCCAGCGTCGGCTCTTTCCTATTTCTTGGTCAAGGTTACGGTGAAAGGCGTCTCTTGTCTGCGACGAAAAATGAGACAGTGGAACGGAAAGAAAAAGTGGTTTCACAAGAAGCCGTCATTAAGCAAAGGAAAAAGAGCCTCACTTTTGTCTGGCTGCCCAGTTTAAATCGGGCTTGGGAATTTCTTGGAAATGATGCAGACTACAGGGTGCGTGCAAAAGAGGTGCTCATCGTCGGGGAGAGGGGTGTTGTCCCGGGCCTCGGAGGGTGGGGGAGCCTAAAGGAGGGATTGTATTTGGTGTGTACGAGCGGCCATGATTAATTCATGTGGATGCCGGCTCAAGGCTCTGTGACAAAGGGCTCAGGAGATCTGGGAGTGTGCAACACAGAGTAATAAGGTGTGTGTGTGTGTGTGTTCATGTGACAGATACCCCCCATTTCAGCTGCTGCAGTGCTTCCCTCGCCTGCATCCCACCCACCTCTCAGCAGAGCGTGATTTACATCACATCAGATGCAACCAAATACGCCGTCCATCCCCACCACACACACACACACACACACACACACACACAACCTGAGGGTAGGCCGGAGCAGAATTACTCCATCCATTTCAATTACAGAGATTGAGTATCTGATTCAGACACACACAATGCTGTGTGGGAGCCGAGGTTGCATCCCAGGGCTCAATGTCAAATTACATAACCGACTAAATGACTTGTCTGGGATCGGAGACACACCAACAAAATAAAGCATCCCCCTCATTGACTGCTGGACAATAACATATATTTCGGCTGCGCTCTGTAGTGCTGCCAGAATGAGTCCTGACACCTGAGATCAGCCGGCATGTTTTCTACTTGTCCTCAGTGTCAAAACCATGCGGTTGAATTACATTAAAAAACGGCCTGTTGTTAAAAGCAGCTGAAGAGACTTTGAGTGTTTTAATCTAGGACATTAAAATACATCGGTTTCCTTTTAACGGTGAAGCTTTTAGGCGTCTGCCAACAAGGGTCTAAGCGAGACCGTTCACTGGTGGGGGGGGGGGTGTCATGTGACCTCGGCGTGGTGCGTTTATAGTCTGACGTAAGCTTTTCCCCATCATCTCGTCGAACAAGGTAGCTAAAGTATGACAAACGTTTGTTTTGTCGCACTGAGCTATCTGAACTGACTCAGCAGTTGATTGGAACGGTGGCGAAGCGACACAAACCCGACATCCATCCTTGATCCCAACTGGCTCTTTC
The DNA here is from genome assembly GCA_021346845.1 of Apeltes quadracus. Lineage (NCBI taxonomy): Eukaryota > Metazoa > Chordata > Actinopteri > Perciformes > Gasterosteidae > Apeltes > Apeltes quadracus. Next base: position 5,631,801 of record CM037934.1, on the reverse strand, counting down.
TACTGTCACTTTAGTAAAGGCACGCGAGGGGCCGCTGCACCGCCGTAGGGGGGGTGAAGGGAAAAGCCATTGAGAGCACCGGCATGGATGGAAGGCCCCAGGAGACGGGAGGAGAGAAAAACAACATAAAGCTGCCATGCATTCAACGGCCTTCTAAAAGCATTGTGGGTGGAGCCTGTGCAGATAACAACCCCCCACCCCACACACACACGCTTCTCAGGGGACGACCTCGACTCCCACTCAACACGCATGCGACTGATGGTCCCAGTCAAAGAGCTACGGGAAATAGCTCACCCCATGTAACATTTTGTTTTTCAAGGTGATTTCAAGTTTCCCTCTGAAAAGCCCAAAGCTCATAACAACAGGACAGATGACCACACTCACCAGTCTTCACGGAACAGTACTACCAAACTAATTTCCTAATATAAATGAGTGAATAAATACGCCTACAAGGTAACGAATCAAAATCTCAAAACTATTGCTGTGAAGTTGGGTTGAATATTTATCAGACACACTAATCGTTCCTGGTCGTATGCACACCTCCACATTACCTCATCATATTTCAACACTGTTGAAACTTGATCTACGATTTCATAATTCATCCTTTTCACACGCACACACACACACACACACACACACAGCGTTCTCTCATAACACGGTCCAGGTCACACTGGACTGGATGGCAACAGACCTAAAAATTCTTCCCTTTCCTCTTTGCCTCCAACAGCGGACATCAGTAGTGACCTTTATTGTGCCGCGGCTCAGTCAAGTGTGTTTATTTTAGACAGAAAACACACACACACACACACACACACACACACACACACTCACAGGGCAGCTTTTCCTTTCCTGCCTCCCCGTGCTGCCCCTCAGCTGGAACGAGAGGCGGAGAGAACTTGCGCTCCAACCTTTAGCTGGTCTGACTGCCGAAGAGTATCAATTAAAGAGAGGACGAGGGAGGAGGGGAGGGAGACGCACGCGCAGGCAGCAACACTGATGCAGTCAGAAAAGCCAAAACAACAGGAGACTAAGGGGCCAACGTATTATGCCCCAATACCACTTCAGATCACAATGTTTTTCTCTATACAGCACAGCGACACACAGCACATGCCTCGGCTTCTGACTCGTGGGGGCTGCAGCCAATGAGAACATTGGAATCATGTCCCTGGTAATACATCTGGAAAACAATGGGGTTTCATGACATAAGGAGGACTCGCACGTTATCACGACTTTAGGAAACTTCAGATTATTTAATTACGCAGGTCACTGAACATCACCACCAAACTATAAATACGTACTCGCCTGCAAGGTTACGAAACAACACAGCAAATTACAATCTCAAATATTTATCAGTTGCTGCCATTTGTAGAATGCGCACTACAACAACGATCTCTCTGTGGACACACTAATCGTTCCTACTCTGCCTCATAATTTCATCTACACCGATTGGTTGCTGCCTCGTCCAAAGCACAATGTCTTTCTTTCTTCTGTTGTGTATCACACTTCTCGAAATGTGAAACTTGATCTATGATTTTATATATGTAGTTGCAGATGATGAAGTTAATCCGTTAGCTTCTATCCCAACCACGCCTCAAATTCTCTTATTCTGTTGAAGGAAATCCACACTTTGTAACAAGGAAGGGTTGCTGCCCAACCCTCACGGCTAAAATCAATTGTCAAGGGAGTCATTCTTTCATTGATTTTTAGAAAAACAGTCTGCATGTCAGAGTACTTTTCTTTTACTGCCATTGTACCTTGGTAAAAAAAGAAAAAAGGGACAAGGCAGTGGTACAAACTCCACCTCTGGCCCTTTGGCTCATAATGGAGCTGAGATTAGATTCAATTCTATAATGTCTAGCGAGAGCCGGCGGGACAATCCATGTGCACCGAGCTCAGAATTAACTCCCGTTGATCTGGAGAACCTCAACAAGGTAATGATTCCTCTTGCAGGGTTCGTCCAATGTGCTCTGGTCGGCGCGATGTGGGCGGGAAAGACCCTCAGTGGAAGACCCTCAGTTCAAAGGCACAATTTGTGTTAAGAGTGGGACAGTTAAAAGACGCAGACAGAGGTCTAAATAATCCAGTTATTCCCCATGGCTGAAATATTAGAAGAACAGAAATATTTTGGAAAGCTTGTAACTTGAACATGTCCCCCCCCCCCCCCCCCCCTCCGGCTCGCCTGCACATTCTTGTGAGTGCTCTCCTTGAAGGATAAAAGTGAGGGGAATGCCTTCTTCCCCTCTCAACGTTTTTTAGGTACGTAAATATACAGTATACGTCTCGCCTTTATAATAAACAGTCCTTCATAAGACCCCACAAAGGAAGCAGGGGAGGAGCAGCAGAACGAGTTCATGGTAAACCCAAATATTACATCACAGAGCCCTAAACACTTGACAAGGGACCTTACCATTGATTCCATCAATCAACTCGGCACCATATTATGGAGGCTGAGGCTTATTGGATGAGCACAAAAGAAAAAGGGGAGCAGATACAACCGCTCTGCTGCCGATACCAATTGCTGATCAATAATGGATGATACAAATCGGTTATCTGATTGTAGCAGCCGGTCTACAAGGCTCCACAGTTGCTAAATGTTGTCCTTTTAGTGTCAGGATGAGATTTGTTTCCTGTTTTATTTAGGCTTTGAATACCTCTTGTGTCCCTGGGTGTGTTTCCCCCCGTGTCCAGTCACTTGCACAGTCTGTGGATTTAAACCATGTGTGTCCCTTGTCTCTTAGTAGGTTTATTGTCTACGTCAGCTGAGTATTGTTTGATTTGCTTGCGTCTCGATCAACGTCTGCCCTTTGGCATTCCGGATTTAAGTGAAATAAAGTCTGTTTTGTTTTAAATCGAAATCTGATTTTGAGTCCTCATTTTGGTCATTAGTAGTTAAAATGAAAAAATAAAAATTCATAATTAAGTTCTACTATTGTTTTATGTTGCTGTAAAAAGATTTCCTTCAAACAATTTTTATTGTTTATTCAAGTTTCTCAACAACATTCCATTGAAACACATTATGAAAACATTGATTATTTTCACTGAACAGAACCCGTAATGCCCCGTCAGATGTCACACTAGTTTTTAAGTCCCTGAAGGCTTAAAAAAATATATTACGTTAAACTCAATTAGACAGAACCTCCTCGTCACAAGGACATTGTGTGTCAGTTGAGCCGATTTAATGGTCTGTTGGCACTCGTTTGCCATTACAAATAAGTTACACATCAGAGTCACTCAGTAAGCCTCTCGACCGTCATAGTTAAGGATCTCTACTTCCCCCAATGCTTTTTTTTGTTAAATAAAGCGGTTTATCAAAAGTGGCAACACGACTGTACAAGCAGACTGCGTCTGTTGCTCTTCTGATATATATATATATATATATATATATATATATATATATATATATATATATATATATATATATAAATTGTGATGGTGTGTGATGAAGCATATCTGTATCTTGCTTGGATGTCTGCCAAAGTATTTGGTTGAGAAGATAAACACAGTTGCCTGCCAACATTTCGGGAAAATCTACGGCTGCTGGTGTTTGTCGGTGTAACGTTGGAGTTGAGGTTAATCTCCCACTCAAAAGAAGGATGCATCGTGAGTGCAGTCTTTCTCTGAATATATATTGGATGTCTAGGATTCATAAAAGCTTGCTTGAAATAAAAGCGAATTCGAGCCTGAAGAGAGCAGACGTTGTCCAGCAGTGTCAAGATGGATGTTCTGGAAGCAACAACATTGTATTATACAAAGAAATTGAGAGCACTGAATGTAGTTTTACTTCAGCTGAAATAATGTAATGTAATTAGTCTTGGCTCTCTATTTAGAAGAAGACTTTAAAAGCTGCCTGATGGAATAAGACAAAAGCATCATGTCTAATTTGCAGTGGGCCTCCTGAAGTTCTACCTTTACAAAGTCTCCAGTCTGACTGCGACCTGCTTACTGCGTATCAGGGATAAAGCCTCCGGTCTGAAAGGCGGCTTGCATAATACTCAGGGGTGGGGCTAATATTATCATCATACATCATGTTCTATAGGGGTTGGAAAGCGGCCGTGACAAGGCCCCGCGGCCACGCTGTCTTATTTACTGATGGAAGTGGTTCTGCTGCAGCAGCCATCCATCCGTAAGCTATTTGCTGTTCTGTAGCCGAGGCTTGAGGGATGCAACAGGAGGCAAAGACAGACGCGGGATAACTTCTGAATCAGTATTCACACAGCCGCTTTCCTCCCGCTCCCTACATTCTGATAAATTCCAGTAATCAAACAATGTCTGGAATTTACACAAAGCTGATTGAATTCTCTCATTAAGCCGAAGAAGGAAATCATTAAAAATGAGCCTGTAAATGCTGCGCGCTGCATGATGGAATCAATGTAGTAAATGGTTTTTTGGGTGAAGATTGATATTCCATTTAAATCAAACCAAGATCGTCTTGTCTCATAATATGAATTTATCCCGATAAATGTGAAAATACTATCTTTCGTGTCTCCAGATCACAGTGGTAAAACCTTAACATAAAAGAGCCGGCTGCTGACTTACAAGAAGTAATGAGAGTAAATATCAAGAGTCACCTTAACAACAATCTGTGGCTTCCAAACGGTCTCCTAGGTACTCTATATGCGTATATATAGATTTAAATAGATAAAGGCACTGCCATTCTGTCCGTGGTGTTAGACGATCAGCTGTTACACCATGACACAAATAACGCCAGCTTCGTGGAAGCGATGATGTAAGACACAGAAACCCTCTTATTTTTCTATATAGTGAAACCACATTAAGGATTCATGGTACGGCTGCTAGAAGTAGAAAGGGAAGGTATTGACTATTCCTCTGAATGAAACCGCACGACTGCAGAGACACCGTTAACCGCAGCCCATCACAGACAAACTAATTCCACGATGTAAGGTAAAAAATTCGGTTTCACATGTCAAATAAATGCCGTGCTCCTTTTCGAAGATCGTCGTGCTGAAAAGCGCGTTTGCTACAGAGCTTATTTTCTGCATGCATCTAAAGAGTAATACTGAAGAGAAAGTCCTATTTCCTTCCTCTAATTACAGGCAGCTTACTGTGAATTCTCTACAAGGACGTAGGATGTTGTTACAGAGGAAAGAAAGAAAACTATACCGCACCTGCGTATTAAATGGCAAGATTGGAAGGAGAGAAAACAAACTGGAGAGGAAAACATCAAACCATATCAAGTACGTGGGTGCATTTGGATGTCAAGAAACTGGTGTTCCTCTTTTCCACATGAATGCCATCTTATCTAGTCAAAATCTCACAGTGACACTGCTCCAAATTGTCACACACACACACACACACACACACACACACACACACACACGGCCATCATCTAGAGCCAAAGGTATCCAAACAAGTGCACATATTAATCCACCAGTCAAAATGAATTACAGTTGATTGTGTGTACACATCTGGAGAAAAATAGCACCCATTGCTCTCTCACTCAAACATTTGTTTTTTACATTATCATTATTCGCGGGATGATCAACAACAATGCCAACAATACGGACTGCTTTAAAAAAATATTAAGCCGTTTTATCTCGAGGCTTTGAAGCCTCTGGTCCTTTCGTCCATTCACAAAAATATCAGGAAAAAACGAGAAACCGAATAAATGAGCCGCATTGATCCTCTGCCTTTGGCACACGTCACAGCACATCCGTCCTCTGCTTTTGGCTTCATGTTTACTTTGGCGGCACTTCTCAGAGTCCAACTCGAAGCCGGCAAAATGAGCCGGCACGAGGAGCAACGCGTAGTGCGTGTGTGCGTGTGTGTGTGTGTGTGTGTGTGTGTGTGTGTGTGTGTGTGTGTGTGTGTGTGTGTGTGTTCGCGCGCCTTTGGGGGGGGTTGAGAATTAAAAAAATTATAACCGTAGTCTCATTTAATTTAACGTTTTCAAGCACGTGTTGTGTGCAGGAAAAAGCCCCTCGGTCACAGCGCTCGTTAACAGCACCAACACCAACAAGAGGAAAGCGGCACAAACAGAATTTAAATATATGATAAAGTTGACATTTAGAGGATTCCGTTGATGGATGACTCAAAACTGAAGGCCGCTAATCTAAAGGCCAAGGTAGCCGGTGGCAGGGACGAGGGATCAATCGTGTTTGTTTCTCTCTGTGTGGTGGTGGTGGGGGAGGCAGTGTGTGAGTACGGTCTCTCACTCACCAAATAGATTGCTGGAGTGGCCTTGCTTGGAGACGGGCCGGAGCTCATTGGAACCCCAGGCGTAGCGCCGGTAGCTGCCCCACGCATGTTTCATCATCTGATGGGGAGGAGGAGGAGGAGGAGGAGGAAGAAGAGACAAGAAATGTTGAGAGTTAAGGAGCACAATGAATCATCTCAGCTGTAACAAAGGGAATGAAGTCATTTTCATACAACATTGTGGGTTTTGCTTGAAGCTCAAATGATACTGGGATTTCATGGCCGTTACCATGGACACACGGTGGACACATTTATAACGATGAAACATATTAAACAGGCAAGCGTTTTGATCACACAGTTTTTACACTAGTGCTATTTCATTGTGCTCATCAGCTAGCACACACATCGTTACCCCTCTCAACTGAATGCCATCAAAACAGAGGCTATTTGTTTTGATGCTGCTCACATCTCTCACATTGTGAACCGAGCACGAAAATCTGAAATGTCCAACAGTAAAAACAGTGGCTGATGCCCTGAATTCAACAGCTCATCCTTCCGGCCTTCTGATTGAATGAATCGGTTAAGAAGAAATGAATGGTTTGGGTATAAATAAGACTGTTTGTTATGTAACGTTATGCTTCGCAGGGAAAACCTGAACTCGGGTGACAGTTTCATCCCTTCTTTTGTTTTAACCCTCCTTACTACGCCCCTCCCCAACCCCCCGTAGTGGCCGTAATAAGGACGCTGAGGGGGTTCGTTTGTGGTCACTTAACAACGCCAGTGCATCATCACGCCCATATCGGGCCAACTGACCTACTCAAACCGTCTGTCAGTCACACAGGAACAGCGTCTCAGATTGTTTGTAAGAAAAATAAAAGCCCAATGTGACTCGAATGCATGTGAAATGGAACAATTTCCCCCAGCTGAGTCCCATGATCTGCTGTGGAAACCCCCCAGTCTCATCTCATTTTCATCTGCCGCCAGCTGTGGGGCGTTGATAGAACTGTGAACACCAATTTTCAATCCAACACCCAGGAGCTCTTTCCGGCCCCGGTTGTGGCTCCGCCTCCAGCTCTTGTGTGTCTGTGTCTCTCTCTTTGTCTAATCCGGGTTACATGGCATCGTTCTGGAGCGTCCTAGAACCGTGTGGATTAGGCCTGCTAAAACCCCTTATCCTCCACCTTCAGATGCAAAGTCTGCACACACACACACACACTGCATACATGATGAAGACCATCTTTGTAAACCTGAACATATTAAACTGCACGAGGGCGCTAAAGGCGGGGGTGGGGGGGGGGGGGGGTCACATTACTGCACACTCTCTTGGCACCCATATCCTGTAGTGAGTGTAAACATGCATGCGTGCGTGCACACAGCGGCTGACTCACGAGTAATTTGCAGCGCTTCACTGCGGCCATTTGAGGGGGCGGAGGCGGGCGGCCACGTCACGCAGCACACGAGCCGGCAGCGTGTCACTCGCCCGGCGAAGTGGCCGATAAACAAGCGGTTTACAGGAATATATGTGTATAATATAATGCAACCATGTTAAATGGTTGCTGTATATTATACCTAGTGTTAAGAAAGAGATCCAGTGGCGGCTTCAAGCTCGGTCCCAAAGGTAGCTGATGCAAGTCGGCCCTTTGGCTTCACAAGAGTGTTTGAATTTTGGACACACCAACAACCAAGAAAGAGTATGCCCTATGTTTGAACGATTCAATTCAAAATATGGACTATTTAATTGCTGACAAATTGATTGCAAATATTTTTTACAGTAACAGTAATTGTGAATATTTTTCGTGTATTTTCTTGAGTACAGTGCATCAGTGCATCTACTCAGTGCATCTACTTCCATGTTGCCCAAGGAATCACCCCCATACGTGCACACAGAGATTCCTTGCTTTAAAGTTAGAATTAGAAATCGAATACGTATCCTTGGAAACAAATGAAAACTAAAGGAGATTACTTGTTTTCTCACATCGGCAGCATGACTGACAATGCTTCAATCAACCAAGGATTTCAGGCTACAGGCTGGTGGCTGAAGGGCCCCGGTGCATGAAAACACTCTGATTTCCTGCTCAACAGCTGGTTGTTAGAATGTAAAGCATTAAAAGAATATGCCACACTACGATGGAGAAAAGCAGGAGAAGCATAATCAGCACGGTTATCGCTCGCCCAAAATATCTACATATACAGTGAACCCTGTTTTTTCGAGAGAAGAACATTGTTATCGGTAGTTGTTGTCGCTCTTTTTTCTTCTGTTTTACGTACGTGTGCATATTAAACCTCAACGTTATTGACACACGCGTAGAGAGGAAGTGGAGAGACTGTTTAGCCAATCAGAATGCACGATGCAAATCCGCGAGACCGCAAAAGGTGTACCGCCATACAGCGAGGGTTCACTGTACCCATATTTATTTAGCGGTGTCAAACATCAATAAAATACATCATAGTATTGTGACGGTCTATTGGTAAAGTGTAACCCTAACCCTTACAACACACACGCATGCTCGCTCCAAAGCGCACATAAACACAGCAAAAGCCACATCATTTGCATAACAGCTGCCACACACCTCAGAATGACAGCAGTTGGAGCTCCTGTACGCATGTCATTCAAAAAGAAAAACATATCCACTAAAACACTCTTTTTCTGCAAAGTGCAACACGTGAGAGGGAGACAAGAGCTGATCCCGGGTGTGCTCGAGACAACACAGAGGCGCCGCGTACAGAGAATGTGCACGGTAAACAAGCTGGTCACCGAAAACGCTGGTGTATTGACAATGTTTGAAAACGGTTATTAGATGTGATCCATCGATAATTACTGCGTGTATTCCGACAAGGTTCAGTCACTCGAGGCCAACTAACACTCTTCATAGTGCAATTCATGGCGCTGCACCTTGACACTATGCGTTTGTGAGACTGTTCGGGAATTCCAGGCAGGCACCAAACCTCCATTAAACTAAGCAGAGGAACAGAGGGGATGGTGTATCCACCAGGTCTACATCTAGGGAGGGCGTGTTGATCCAGGCCGGTCCGTTCACGCCCCCTACCATCCTCTGAGGAGAATACGACAGCCGCCTGTGTGGAACATTGAGTATTGTATTCATGGAAGACATCCAACGTGAGCTACTATTGAGTTGGTCTCAATGTACTTGTTTTGTAAATCCTGAGTATCGAGGAACTAATTTCATTTCAAGGGCTTCTTAATAATTTCACTTCAATGGTTTCAAGTATTTAATGACTGAAGTCAGTGGCGAATCAATGAGGTTACCGGATACCGAGCTAAACTAAAGGCAACGTCTGCTCTTCATCTCGGACACTTTGTCGTCTTCTCTCACAGTGTGTCGTCGCCAACGTATGCCATGTTGACTCTGGCACCACAGAAACACACAAATACATAAAGATGTCATTTGTGACGCGCTGCTTTAGCCCGCTGCTCCGAGGTGATCCGTGTTGGCCCCCGGGCCTTTGCTTTGTTTCCGCCTCCAGCTAACATCGCGGGCTAATCCCGACGTTGGCACCCACTTCATTTTTTGGGAAGCCAAACATCTGCATGGTGATGGGAGTTACATTTGGTCGGCTCACTGATCAAGGCAAAGAAAACAAAAAGGTGCGGCGTGCTGTTCTCTAGTCCAGAGTGCAGGTGGAAATGTGGCTCACGCTGCTGCACATGGCCCCGCGTGCTAACTCTGATTGGCTTTAATGCTCAGGAACCCCATGAGTTGACGCCAACCGGATTAACTGCTCAGGATTTCCGTTGTTATTAGGATCTGATGGCCGAGGCCATTGCTCACTCTCCGTGTCCCGCTGCTCACTGGCACCGCGTTAAAGGTGCGCCGGGTTTGTCGTTTTGTCCGATGCACAAAGGAAAGGCTGAGACGTGTCGATTGGGATCATGTATCGTCCTCCTCCTCATCCTCCTCCTCTCTCGCTTCCTCCCTCCTTCCTCTCCTTCCTATTCAGCATCCCCCCTCCCTGCTCAGCCTATTGATCTGCCTCAGGCACTGAACTAATAACAGTGTTGTCTTTGCTGATGATACACAACACTACACACATCACGCAAAGAGATGCCCGCCCTCCTCTACAACCGTTTCCTGTCAGCAGGACAGCTAATTGTGTTACACCATGCTAATGCATCGCGCCAGGGAATAAAATGACTCAATGTCGGGCACACAAATCAGAGCCCACACTTTGAAAATGAATGATGATGTTGTAGTGAGCGTGCAGACCCACAAATTATAGAAAGAACGCTGTAAAAAGTCAAACTCTCGTATGCAACTGCAAGAAAAAGTAGCTTCAGCACTGAGGGGAGCTCCGGTGTGGTGATCACATGCTCAATCAATAATGCTTCTAAGGTAGCGTGCCATGTGAATACGGCGCCGACAAGCTCTCCTGCAGCTAAGCACATTCCACAGCTTTGGACTTTCAGGATACATGAAAAAAATGTCAAAGTGCTCCTTCAGGTTTCACGCCAACGCTCTCTGGACAATTTGGCCTTCAGACATGTTGCTTGAACTGTGCGAGTTTGATTACCAGAAGTGAGAAGTGGGAGGAAAAACACAAAATAAATGACGGTAGAAGCAACAGCAGATGAAAATGAATCATATGCTGCACACATCACATGCTTCACAGTCAAAGACTTTAAAAAAAGATTGGTTACTATTGTAGATTGAACATGAGCGATGAAAAAAAATGGAAAAGGGAGAAAACGACGCTGCTGGCATTGAATTAAAAAAAGATAGCCTACCATTGAATGTGCATTTAGAGTTAAGGACTTAAAGGGAAGCAACAGCTGCAAATAGCACGATAACGCTGCATTCACATGGAATCAGGCCACACACACACACACAATCTTTGCAAAACAGCAAACCACAAACCAGTGGCCACTTTTTTTACATGGCATTAATAGAATTAAACTCAACCTCAGATCTCAATCTAAGAGATAACCCCACTGTCACAAACCAACTATTTCTTTCATAGGTCAAAAAAGGTCATCACAACTCCCAAACAAATGTTTCATGGAGAAATTAAACTTTGGACGAAATGTAAACAACTAGACGGGAGCCCTTTCCTGGTCAGACAGCAGCCCCCCCCCCCCACAAAGTCACCGAGGAGTCCAACGAGGAGTCCAACGAGGAGTCCACCGAGGCCTCGTTTAAAAGCTGCCATTGTTTCACTGTTAGTACACACACACACACAGGCATCGGGTTGATGGCTAATCATTGAGCGCTGTGCAGCCAACCAAGACGAGGGGGGAGGGGGGGGGGGGGGGGGGGTTAATGCCCCGCTGTCTGCTTCAGGGTGTCTTGGACAGGGTAATCTGGACCGTGGGGAAGGGGAACATTCCCTCCAGGGGGGGCTGCTGTGCTCACACACTTGGGACTGAACGCCCCATGTGACAGGTGCTGTCGGTGTGATGGTGTGTGTGAGTGAGTGAGAGAGAGAACGAGGGCTGTCAGGTGACGACAATGTTTTTGGGCAGATAAGGATGTCGGAGCCAACAGGCGAGCTCATAAAACTAGCGCAATGGGGAGCGGAAACCACGGCGTTCAGAGCAATCAATTCAATCAATCTGTTTGTGCCTGTTTTCGTCCATCGCACGCAGGCCTTCAGACAGAAAACGCTTCCTTCTCTGTTACTTTCAAGCACGTCGTTTCTCGTTTCGGTCCCACCGATGAACGATCGGCAACGAGAAGGAAACGATGAGGAAACAAGGCAAAATGTAAAGGCAGAAACAGGCAGGCATTTTTGGGGGGACTTTGCCATGTGTTCACATTGATCCGGTTTGGTGCATGAGGTTGTGTCATGGTGCTTGATTTGTTGATTCAGTAGCTCCCGCCTGTGGTTATGCTATCCTAAATTTAATCTCTCCCTCTGTGTCCACCCACTCGCTCCGTGCAAGAAGCCGTGTACATGTCTGTAAATAAAAAAAATATCTGCATCCTGCTCTGTCTCTGAGGCCAGACAGCTGCACACACATGCTCACACAGCCTCCTATGGGAGAAAATAAGTGCACGTTAAACATTCACTCTGATCAACTTGGCGAAAACAAGCATTCTAAAAAAAAGAGCTCCTTTCAACATATAAATCATTTTTAACTGTGCCTTTCAGAGAGGCAGAACAGACATTTTGCACTCTTAAGGACAGAGAGACACGCAGTCTGACACTTTAAACATTATGAAATAGAAATGACGTTTTGGAACGGGCCAGGCCTCGGGCTGCGTCTATATTAGAGAGGAGAGGACGTGTTGAGAGCCTCTACGCACTTTTACACCACTTACACGGACTCTGCTGAAAGGATCAGAGGGAAAAACTTACTGTGGAAACCATTACGGAAGAGAGAGAGAGAGAGACAGGGAACGAGAGAGAGAGAGACAGTCGCCAGGGCTAATTCACAGACACAAAGCAGGCTTTAAGGGAGATGCAGTGTAGCCAGCGTTCACGTTTATGTTACACTTCGCCTAATAGGTTCACTTTAAGAAAAATGTCAGGATCAACGAACGCATCACCGAATGACATTTTGGCTTCTCGCAATACGAAGAAAGCACAGGTGGCAAATGGGTAAGACCACTTAAACACTCAAATCATTCAACATTTATGCTATTGAAGGGAAGTTAAAAAGGTCATAGTTACCTGTCGAATGTCAATATTATAGTTCTATAAAAACATCAATTTTTTTTACAGTAACCTTTCACATTTTCAGTGTTGGTATGCAGCCACGCAGCCAGTCCGTGAGAGAAAAAAGAACCATCACGCTTTTAAAATCTGGGCACATAAGTGTCGCTTCTCCTGCCATCCACACAACATCCCCCCACCCAAACCGAATGCGGCCATTGCAAATGGTATCACTGCACCTGTGAACGAGGACTCAAACTATCCCGGCCCATTGTGTCCCTACTTAAGTCTGGCATGCAAGTAAGCTTAGGATGCAATAATTAGAATTGCAAATGCGGTAAAATTTGATTTGTATCACGATTCGTGGTTGTCGATACGATTCAAGGACGATATTGGTTCATTTAGAACGATACGATCCGAAACGATTCAGTGACTTGAAATCGATTCAGTTACTTTTTAGCCAAACATTCAAACAGTGTGACTGAAATAAATACCTGGATACTGGACAATGCAGGTGAACTTTCCTGATTCCTGTTGTTTCTTGTAATGGAATCGGGTATCAATTAATTATGAATATAAATAAACAAGTAAACAACAATGAATGGCAAATGTGTTCACATTTTATTTGAATAAAGTGCAAACACTGCTGTAGCAGTGTAGCAGAAAAAAACCCTTTTTAGTGATATACACAAAAAACACCCCTGCAATAAAGTTTCCCTCTACCAACCCCGGCAAAACCACCCATCTATTTCAACCCCTGTGGAACATCCCGTCGGCTTTGCCGTGAAACCCGGAAGTTGAATCGGGGCTCGGGACGGCGGTGGGTTACCTGCATACTGCGTGAGCACAACACGGCTCAGTCTGTGACAGCCTTTATCAATAAAAGTCCATATAAAGTCTGACGTGCTTAAATCCAATGGGTTATTTCCTAGTATCGATACAATCAATTTATTACATTTTAAAACAATATTAGATCGATATATGTTGTCCATAAGGCCAACTCGCTGAGCACAGATCGATGTAGTTGGATCGGCGGACTATAAATCGATACATCAATGTAATACATGGATCGTTACACCCCTAGCAGTAACCCAGGTGAAGCAATTTCATCGACGAGCCGCGGTTTAATGACGGTGAAATGAAGGAGCAAAGTTCTCTGCGGCGCAAAACAGCGACAATCTTGTCCAAAGTGAAAAGGTGTGACATGGACGTGGCAAACAAAAGACGGCCCCTACTAAAGCCAAAAGAGGAGGAGCAGGTAAATGTTTGCTCCTCGGGGGCTGAAGGATTGTCTGTTATTGTTTTTTACCCCATGAATATAAATCAGGCACACTTTGTACCGCTGATGATCATTTCTCAAACACGGCTGTTTGAGAAATGTGTTCTGTAATTTTCCAAATTGTCTTCTTGCCTCACAGTCAGCCATATGTCATCACTTCGGTATAAGAATCAATTTGTAGGAAATAGCTTGTGCGATATAACCCATCATCGTGATTTTTTGTTATGTCACCGTGGTTACATTCAACTGTAAAAAACGGAACTTATTCTTATTTCCAAATAAAATTTAAGGAAACTTTCTGAATAGTAAAATGAATCGTTCTCATGAAAGTAATCAAGTGAAGTGGTTTCTCAGGATAAAAAAAAAAAAAAGATCAAACTCCTCTTCAGTACGAGCAACATAAACCAAAATTTGCGGTTTCATTTTCCCATCTATATTCTGAAGGTTTTCACAGATGGGTATGAATCATACATCAATTTTCCGAGAAAGATAGAAAATCTTTTTTGAATGGTTGTCGACGCTGCTGTCAAATTCACAGAGTGATAAAAAGAGCCATCCAGAACTGCCTCTCCAAGTACATTTGACTCTTACATGTAAAAAAAAATGAACACTATGTTCACATTTATGTTCTGGCACAACTTTTCACGGGACAAGATACCCCTTTTGACATAGTTAAAAATAGATTTAATTAACACCAAAAATAACAATAGTCACTTCCCATATGAGGGAGGAGGCGGTGAGGGGGGCCACGGGAGTCCATCTTGGTCCTCACATTTTGTGTAACGGGAATTGAGATTTAAAAAGAATTGCACAATGAGCGCCGACAACCGCGGTTAAAGGAACACAAGGTTTACGAGTTTTAAATGGGATTAATTGGGCGGATCCGTTTTGTTTGTGAAGGCTTGTGTGAAAGCGGTCAGCGAGACCAAAGCCGCTGGAAAAAGGAGGCCACAGGAAAGTGTCTCTTTCTTCTGCAAACGTGGCCACATTCCTGTTTGTACCTTCGGCCTCGCCGAGTCACACTAGGCCACGCTGTGCTTTGAATAGCGAGCTCAAGCCGTAACACGGGAAGGGTCAACTTGTTATCATCAGAAACACACGCCCTGGACTCCAATGTCCCCATTGACTAATCAATTATACACCGAGTTAAATACAAGTCAATAAATTCCAGGGTGATAAAAAAAAAAAAAGAGACCCATCATTTCCCATCAGACCAGTGGCAGGGCTCAGTGAGCCGCTCGGGGTCGTAAAATGCCTCGTTCCCAGTAGTCTCGTTGGTGCTTAACGGTACTCAGTGTCCATTACACGGTCAACAGCATAAGACGACCCGCGTAGCAACATAACAAACTAATAAATCAATCTTAGCCGACCGCCGTCCGGGGAGGAGACGGGCGGATGATGAAATCGAGGAGGAAAATCCATAAACTCCAAAGGGAGCGCTGTCATCCGCAGTAAAGAGGTTCAAATGAAACACGGACGCTTGGAAGTATGGCCGCTATGATAGCGGACGTCATCTATTCAGACGCGAAGGCGCAGCAGCTACAGCCCCTTGTTGTTCTTCTTATTTTATTCTGACAATGCAGATGCCCAGGCCCGGGTGTCACCACATGGGAAGGATCTTGGCTGGTAGGGGGCAAATTCAAATACATGCTTCCTTTCCAACTGATGCAATGCAGCAGTGTTCTAGAGAGGAAAGTGTAATGGATTGGATTGGATGTTTGGCCTTTTTGTATGGATGTTATTGTAAAAAAAAAAAAAAGATACAATTTTCATTTAACTATGACATTCATGGCACAGTGCTAAAAGCTCCCTTTCAGACCTTGGAGGGAGGAGGTGCGGGGAGGGGTTGGGGGGTGCAAAACAGTATCAGACCACACACACACACATTTATTGACTTGACCTTTGTCTTGGTGTAGGAAGTGGCTCAATTTGGTTTGACTCGGCCGCATGACAAAAGGCAAACTAATGAAGACTGCGTGAAAGGCAGATTGATTTTTTTTTTTTTTTCCCCTCTCCCTCCCGTCCTTCTTCCGTTCAATACCCCCATTGCCCGCTTCGGGAGTGGAAGGCCGAGCTCCAGCTCATCACTCATTTCTTTAACAGGTCGGACCGAACAGCGCAGAAGGCCAGAATGCCGAGCTCCACTCACGTGATTGGCGGGAGCATTTCAGAGCTTTTTTTTCTCTCAGAAAAAAACCACTGCGATGATAATCAAGGAATAAAGCCGTTTTGGGGTAATTGTCTGCAGGTGAGGGAAACGATTACATCGAGAGATCTCCTGGGCTCTAGTCCATGTTTGTTAAGCTCACCAATCAGAGGGGGAGAATATCTGTCCAATGGCTTAAACGATCCTTATAAACAGAGGTAATAATCATTAACATCTTAAAACAACCAACGCTTTGCTTTAACCATCTATTCCACTCAAACATACAAAAAGAATGAACAGCCCTGGGCCCTTAAACCTTCTTGTCACACTAAGAGGGTTCAATATTGCCTTGGTGATGATATTTTAAACTTGTGATAATTAAATAATTGTCCTCTTCTTCACTTCAGAGTGGGCTGAATTAGATTGGCTCCACTCCAGGGTAATTAGGCAGCCTAATAAAGTTGCCATGGCATTTCTCTAATCTTCACAAATGTATAGCTAGGAAATACCTGGATGGACCCACGCATGATTACTGCAGAATTTGCTTAATATTTTTGACGACAGAATCTGCCAGGATGAAAGACCGCCTACTCAAACAGCGTTTAAAACTGAAGGGTGAAGAACCTTGAACATGGACACGGAAATTTGGGAAAAGAACATTTATCACTTTCAGGATCAAGCTTTAAATTGTTAAACCACATAAGCACGTTCCGCTTATTGTAAATTGAGTTGTACTATTTCATTCAGTTTTGTTTTTGAGAAGCATATTAAATTAGACAAACAGTATCTATTTGCTCACTGCTTAAAGTCTCTTTCTTTATGGGTATAGTTCAGCATAGGCTGTAAAGCAGGGGTCGGGAACCTTTTTAAACTGGGAGAGCCATAAAAACCAAATCTATTTCATTTAGAGCCATACAGTATTTTTAACGTATAATAAATTAAATACGTCTTACTTTTAATGCGACTTCTGGTGCTGCATCACTTTCCATTCCTTACTATTGCCAAAGCGCCCGCAAAGCTAGCGGCGTTCCAGTCACCTTGCTTGGTCCACACACGCAGTTGCTGCTGACTCGTCTGCCCTTTTCCTGCTGTCCCCTGCTGGATATTTCGATGCAAATGAGGCACGATGCGTATCAAAGTGCCGCTTCATGACCGTTTCATCGATGCAATTTCATCATTGCATATTAGACATACCCCAGATCCTGCTCTCTCCACAAATGCAAATTCCTCTGTCCACGCAGCTTGGAATGCACGTAATCATAGTCTTTCTTTTTGCCATATTTTCCGTTACAAGGGTTGGATTGGATAAACTAGGTAAAACTAGCTAAAATTGTTTTATTCACCTTTACAATGACCCATGCTCGCGAGCCATTGCTTCCAGACACAACCCACGGGTCACCCGTGAAATTTTTCTTCAAAACTAATTTCTGTTTACTTTTAGATGGCACAGTATTATTTAGAAATATCACAAGTATTTTAAAATCAGTTCCAGTTTATGTATTTATTTTTTTCAACTCAAAATGATCTGGGAGCCATACGGCGTCAGCGGAAGAGCCATATATGGCTCGCGAGCCATAGGTTCCCGACCGCTGCTGTAAAGGCTTTCGGGGGAACAGCTGCAGATTGTGGCCCATTCATTCTCTGAAGGTTTTGTCCCAGTCACGAGATCCACCGATATTGTCCGCTGGAAGGTTTGACCGGCCGGGCAGTGATCCAGAGGCTCCTTTAGCCCCACATATAATTGTGAGGGGGGCAAAAGCCCAACTTCTTTTGTCTGCATCAAAGTGGCTTCGTGGGGGAGTTTACAAGGCCACTCCGCAGCGGGTTGGAACTGCCTCCCTGAGATCACCTGTGTGAGGGCCTCACCTTCAGCGGTCAGACAAATCAACCCCGCGGGAGGAAGCAATGCTGCGGACTCAGTATTAAACACGCTGAGTGGGTGTGGCTTGAACCCCATCTTTCCCGGCGCCATGACAAGATAAAATCAAGTAAAATCAAGTGAGGAGCGTTTCACAGCCCCAGGTTGTGATAACGGGTGCCGGGTTTACGATAAGATGTTTGGAGCGGCGGTGCTGCTGATGCTCTTTTATTACAAAAATATCTGATGTGTTGCTGTCAGAGTGCCTGCAATCTGATGTGATGGATGGAGTTATGACTTAATAATACAAAGGTTCTCTGTAGCAAACCATTTATTCAGACTCCATTTCATCTCCCTGCTAGGCTTTCACTTGCTCATTTTAGTGCTCTAAATTATGCTCCAAAAGGCATCCAAAACATTGCATTGAGGAGCATAAAATTATTACCAATTTGAAACTATGATGAGTGCTTTTTAATTAAGCAAAACTGATAGATCAATTGATGAAGACCTTTCTTACTCCTTGTTTTCGTGCCTCTTTGTGTCTTTATTGTGGACCATCTTGTTTTGTCAAATTAATAAAAGTTTACAAAAAGAGTGCATTTATAATAAAAACTGTATATCAGGTCCATTTAAATGAATGGACTTGATATACAGGTTGTGTGATAAAACAACTGCATCACCTCTGTTAAAAAGTTCATAGAGGGTAAAAATAAAAGAGGGTGTTGTGCTGTCAAACTCCAGATTGTAAAGTAACAGCAGCTTTCTGCACGTTACAAACTATCACCCTTCCTCAAAATACATTTTGAGGAAGTACCATTCCGGATTGTAAAAAAAATGACAGATTTAAGAGGGATAGTATCCCACAAAACGTGGAGGAAACTGAAGTACGATCCGCAGTTAATTAACTTCAGACAAATCGGAATGTTGTTTTGCACTGAAGGGTTTTAAGTGAGATTTCCCAGGTCATCTAAAGTGGAAATGGTTGAGCTCTAAAAACACAGCAGTAATACCAGATGGGTATTTTTATAATGTCAAAACAAAGACACAATGGGGAGTTATTGTCAGTTATGTGGTCATTACACTCATACTAATACTTTGTGGCACAATGCACTCACTTTTAAAAAGACATTTGAAAAGATTTCTGTTTCATCGTTACTGTAACCCACTGCGACCAGGCGTCTCTCCATCCCTGGCAGAGCGCTTCCAGAGGGAAGTCCCATTACCTGTGACCGATGCAAATCCAACACTAATTGAAGAAAAACTGCAAAGGACGGCGGAGGGAATGCATTTGAACTTTGAAGTGCATCAACCTTTCCCCAGGCTGTCGCCTTGTCCAATTATGGGGCAGAACCTTTATTGTGTATCAATCAACGCACAATGGTGACGAGTGACTATGTACACACACTTAAGGAGGCCCTCTGCTTTCAGAGCCTTCATGGAACAGGAAACACTTCATTACTGCATGGAGTGTACTGCGTAGTGTCCAGAGTAGCCGTTGAGTCTCGTTGCAATCCGCGCTTCTCTGTGCTTTGAATCAGGCCGCTCTGACCGACACTGCTGTATGGCCAAGGAGCAGCGGTAAACACCCTCCGGCTCCGTTTGGCGATGTCGCAGTGGGTTTTTTGGGATGGATTTTACAGCAACACCATCATTCAGATGGATTATATTAGAAACATTGATATACACATATGGACCGGAGGTGCTTTATGGCCCTTAAAACTCACACCCTAAAAAGGGATTTCCAGGTCCTTGGCGGATAGAATATGCAGGGCAGGGGAGCTCGATGTGTTAAAATGCCAGCACTCACGTGGAAAAAGGAGAAAAGGAAAGAACGGGAGATGGAAAAGTAAATGGACTATGTGATTGACAGCCTATGATTCTGGGTATTAGACTGGAGTGGCTTAAGTACTTGGGACAAGTTGAATTTGAAAATCCTAGAGTGTTTTTTGCCTCCATCTCCATCACTGGTCCTCGAGGCTCGCTCACAAAACACCCTTTCAGTCTGCGAGAAATTTAAAAGACAGCCAACCCGTTTGTGCCAAACAGAAGTTTGTATTTGCCAAGAATACATTGGCAATGTGTTCACGGAATGTGAAATGACTAATTGAAGTCCTTGGCCTTTTGCTCGGGCTGTTTTGCTCTTCGGGAGCATCACAGACGTTCCTCTGCAAGTGTGGGTGGGTCAGCCACAAAGCTAACCTCTGAATGGACAGGAAAGCTGAGAATTTGCTAACACAATCCTGAAGAAGGAAATCTGATAGGGCTCATCTCGTATGGCCGGCCTAACACCAGATGTGTGCATGGCAATGGCTCAAATGTTGGCTGATGTCTCGGGTAATGCCAGCGGGACAAAAAGCCAACACCATTTGGGAACATTTTCACATTAAACACAAAAAAGAACAGGGCCTACAGGAACACAACATCTTCCCGCCCTGATTTCTTTTTGAGGTAATTTGTCTTCATTACCCGTTTAAAAAAATATGCTTTATTGTCTTTTTAATAGTTGTGTTATTGTCCTCCTCCCTAGGTGCTACATATTCTACACCTCTCTTAGGTTATGTAAAGCACATGTGAGAGAACAGACAATAACAAATTCCTTCGCGTCAAGACCGGTTGGCCCAAATATGAAAGGGTTTGTGCTGCAACTTGTTGCCAGCTGCTGGCATGAGGACTGAAACATGATGCGTCGGCCTGTTTCTTCACTTGACTCGTTATGGCGGCAAATCACTGTTAAAATTCGAGAGCGCAAATCAGATTCGCGTGAATACAACTTCCGCGAACAAAAAGTCCGTCCTGCAGGGGATATTTGCTCCCTGAATGTAGACTAAAAAAATGTTTTGAAACTTTCATAAACTGAGGTGATATTAAGAGACGTTCTAATTAATTAAGATAAAAGATCTGCATCTCGGCCTTTCAATGCCGATTTTCGCTTTAAAGACCTGATTCCAATTTGCCTGCAGTGTTTGACTCCAAAATCCCACGTAAAATTGAAGCGATTGTAAATGTAAATCGATAACCTCTGGATGCTAATGAGCTAGCAGCGCGTTGGCTTTGAGCAACTCAAGACAAATCAGAGAAAAGACATTGGCTAATCCAAATCCACCAGGCACGGTCATTAAGGGCGATCGATTTCCTGTGTGTGAGTGTGTGTGTGTGTGTCCCATGAGGCTGAGAGCATGCTCAGCATATGTATGCTAAAACACCGTCCATAGCATAAGGCATGCTAATAATCCCACTCCAGACTGCTAATGATCCAAAAAGCTGTGCACGTGTGTTGTCTTTTGCTGCTCCCTATTCAATTATGGCCCAGTGAACAAATTGGCATGTCAATCCATAACAGCTCTCACACACTTCCCACAAATGCTTTACAATGAGAACCTTGTGGCAAATGGAAAAGCATTTGTGCCCTCTGAACTGCTGGAAGGGTTCTAACGTGAAACAGATGGAGAAACGGGGGAGTTTTCATTAACGGCAAACAGCAGCAAACCAAGACAGTTTATCGGATACAATAAACGGGGAGGTTTCTCAGTAAAAAGTGTAGATAGTTCAATCAACACCCTCTCTCAAATCAAAAAGGTTTCCACGCCACAATGTAAGAATTCGTACTCAGAGCCCAAAATAACTGGAATAACTGAAGACGACTCTGTGTAAAGTAGGAGTAGGCGAGTGAAAGAGAGAAAAAAAGATGGTGCAAGAGAAAGGGGAAGAGAAACCCGGCCAAGGGAGACTTGGATCCCCCTCGTGCACTGAATTAAAAAAAAAGTAGCTACTGGAATCTGTCAATAGACAGCTGCCGACAGCAGGAAGGAGAACACACACGCACACACACGCAACCACGCACACACACCAAGTCGGTACCATGCTGCAGGCCGGAGCCTGTGGTGTATTGATATGATTGGGTAAAGAAAAGCGGCGCTCTAAAGCTCCCCTTTAGCTGTAAATGTCAGGCTGTACATGCAGGAGGTCTGAAGGAGGAAACAGAACACAAAGCGCTCCCAGACTTCCCCACTGCCCTGCCTCAAAATCCATTTCATTTTCTATTTTGTGATGTTGGGTTAGCGGTCCCGGCAATCTGTCTCTAATCAGGACTTGCTTTGAGATGGCTTAAGAGCATTTCTGGTCCGCCGGTTCATGTTTGGCTGCTGTCGGGCCGGCGGCCAAAACGGAGGCGGTTCAAGTGGTGCGAGCCGAACGGGTTATTGGGTGATTTTTGTTATTGCTGATTTGTTTAGCCCATTCGGTATTAGCTGATTGTGGAGCCGACGCTCGCAAATCCTTAGTAAACAACTCATGTATTTGACGGATTAATCTAATGATCTACATTAATGATTTTACTCAACAAAAAAAAGCACACGACATAATGGACCACAGCAAAGCTGGAGCCAGCCGTTTTCATTTAAAACCAGGTGTTAAAAGTAGCATGTAAGTTGGTAGACAAACTTTATGGTTTTATGAATGCATATACTGTAGCAGCTACAAGGACATGCTTTGGGTCTAAATGTTAATGATGATGATGCCAGCACTAGCTGTCTGAAAATCGTATTCCATCGGGCATATTCGGCATATTCAAGCGGTACAATTCAAAACAAAGCAGTGTCATAACATCAGCAGATCAACATATTAAGACCATTTCATTTCCCTAGTACACTTTCACAACATTAAACCTGGCTCCTTCACACAAAAAAATGCCCCCAAATTGCCAATGTTTATACTTAAAATGCACAATGCAATTTGGACATTCATAATGCAACAAGTAATATTCCGAGATGGGTTGAAAACAGGCTACAATCTCCCCCTTTCACACGAGCCCTTATCACAATGTATATAGCAAGTGAACCGTATGTTCCCAAAAGGAATTAAAAAATATATGTTTTGTTAGAGTTGTGTTTCACATACAGTGTCCTTTGGTCAGTTCTTGATTTACCTTTAAAACAATAAAGAAAAAGGGGGTTGTGTGTCTTACGTAAATGTAATGTCCTTACGCAATAATCTCCAACCCAGACTCTGAGGTTCGCTCATGCTTTGACCTACAGCACAAACACGAGATAACAGCGATAACCACCCATCCAACTTATTTTGCTCCATGGCTTTTCCAAATCAATGCATGAGCGGGATCGGAGCTGGCGAGCGTGGGTCCAGTACCGGCAACACAGCGCTGCCTTCGAGATGGATGATTCTTGATATTCCACCATTTCATGCCCTGCGAGCTGCCTTTTGGTCCCGGTCCACTCGGATACTTACGATCCAGAAAGAGTGGATTCCCCAAAGCAGAACCGAGGAAAAACTAGGACTATATATTTACTGTGACTTTATGACACTATTATAATAGACATTATTGCATATTACACTTTTAGCCAGTACTCTACCTGAGGCTACAGGTACAGAGAGGTTTGTGTTCACGGGGAAGACGGTGGACATTGACATTGACATTATTACAGTAGCTTACAATCTCTGAGTAACTGAAGAGAGTCTGGGTAAAATGAAGAGGGCTTCCACTGACTAGCGCTCACACCGGTACATTAGTGTACTCATACCTGAAGAGGAGCCGTCGTTCTGGTCATCACCGCTATCATAGCTATTAGACAATTAAAGAATGGGAGAGCAGTAACTGTATCAGACACACACGCACACACACACACACACACACACACACACACACACACACACACACATACATACATAGACACAAAGAATAGAAGAGGGACCAAAGCAGAGGCCATTAGTTCCAAAGACTGATACCAAAATAGGACTTAAAGGCTGCAAAGTCACCCCAAGAAAGAAACACAAGGAGACGGGAAATTTGTTTTAGGCTCAGAAAGGTTGATGGTGCGGCAAAATGGCTTTTTTGGCAAAACTCAATTTGCGCTTGCCGAGACGCACCCAGACGAGCATGCACGAGGGACAAACAACCACATCGGGAGCAGCAAAGAAGGAAATAAGGGAACCGTCTGCCGAAGGAAGAGTGTGGCAGGATATGACAGCCATGAAGAGATGTGTGTTGGTGGGGGGGACTGATGTTTCATCTTTGCTGAACCGTTGGCTTTTGGACGTATGAAACCTTTACATCCAGCCTCTAATCCACAGCTCTGTGAACCGTGTGTGTGTGTGTATCCCTCTTTGTAAGTGTGTCTGAGTCGCTGGCCAATGTGACGGCTTTAAGATGGTGAGCTGAAAGGAGTAAACACTGCACACACACACACACACACACACACACACACACACAGTCCTTACGGAGTATGCAGACCTCATCTGCATACTCAAGTGCGAACAAACTACAACTTCAGACACACACACACGGGGATAGTGAATCAGACGGGATAGTGAGTCAGGCGGGACAGCGGCGGTTGCATAAAAGGTGAGTATGTTTTTAGGAATTAGTCTTTCATTAGATTTCATAAAGAGATAAGAGCTTCAGCAGAGGTTCGTAGGAAAATATCTATCGACCCCCAAAGGTCCTTTATTGTCGAGGGCCTTTACTGAGTCATAGATCACCTGTGGGGTTTTAGATTTCAATAGGAACCAGTGAAGATATAACCGTCTTGTGGCCTTAAATACTAGAATTGAGGATGAATAGATTTTTTTTCTTCTGGTGTCTAATGTTCATTTTTAATTCAAGGTAACTTTAAAAGCCTAAGAGCCAAGTACAACTCAGTGAATGAAGCACTAAATGTTGTAATGTCAAGGAGTCTGCATTCAATAGCGATCAGTTTTCCCAGTATAGAGCAGTTACGTTTATCCTTTAGATGTGGATCGTGAGGACGCTGGTAGACATGGTCACAGGTCACATTTAGACCGTATCTGGAAATACGATAGGCAAAGTGTGTCCTTAGTCTAATGCAAATGGTCTATGACCATGACACCACACAACTTAGGATAAAGGACCAAAACAAAAGGGCTTCGTTCGTTCCTTTTTTGTGTCTCGAGTGATCGGTCTGTAACTCCTGCACTGAGCTCCAACTACACAGGAAGTGTAGCTGTAACACAACATGGACAGAAGAGAACCATATGAGGATATCCTACTCACAGAACTAGACACAATTGTACCATCTCTTGTGAAGTCGGTTTGTTCTTTTCATCTCTCTGTAAAGGGATCAGTTTAATAACGTTTAATCACCAGTATCATTAAATTGGGTTGAAATCTGAAAAAGAGGGGCCTTTTTTAACGTGTCTGACCTGCAGTTTAGCTTGGCGGCTCACTGGTGAAACAGCGATGAGATATATTACAGAACACACATTTCACTGATTCACTTAGTGACGCCTCTGTCCCACAATGACACATTTATTTGAACTCCCTTGTGGGAATTCATTGCTCGATGGGTCATAATATTTCAGCGGTGGTACGGTGGGGGCCATCCTGAGATGCAATCTATTTCAAGCTGGTGAGAAACATGTTACTAGCGGGGGATAAAGTAGTTAACTGTGTCAAATAATGCAGGTGTTCTAGAGCCCAGCATCGACCGACCCCATCGCCCTTGATTTTCCTTGTTCGTCGGCCGAGGGGTTTTCATTATTGCCCCCGCAGAGAGCCAGGCTGCTCACCAGAGGGCCTTTGATTTAAAGCAGACCAACACATTGGGCTAATTGAGGGATTGTGGCGGTCGTCTATAAGCCGGTACTCCGTCCTTTACGGAGCGCCCCCGTGCTCGCCACAGGTGCAGTGCGGCGGGCTGATCTCTGGATAACGGGGTCAGTAGGTGGCGAGGTGGAGTAAAAAAGCCACAGAAGCTTCCACTAAATAACACCAGACCAGTTGGGGTCCAGGGGGATCACGTAGGAGCGTGTTTGTGTGGCTGCGCTTGGGAGTGGAATAGCGTGTGAATAACACTAGAAATACATATATTTCTTTATTTTCCCTGTAACATATCTTATCTCAACCTATTTGAACTGAAACTATTATTATTATTATTTTTTTTATATCATATGTAATGTGTAAGAAATGTAATACGGTTTTCTCTTCTTTGAAGACCAACTCAATACCTCAAAAGTACCAAACCAATTGATTTTTTGAATTATCTACGACCAAAAGCAGAACTTAGCCGTGGGTCTCCATGCATTTCACCTGCTCGATTCAAACCGCCAAGGCTCAAGTCATTCATCTGGGGAAATGAAAACGGTCACGGATGCTGATATTAACACACTGCTCATGGGGAATTTATCCCCAACTGTGAAGCTGAACAGGTTTGTTGGATCCACTTTTCATTGTTGGATTTTTCTAATAGCCACTCTTTTATTCGAGCAATAAAATGGTAAATGTACTGTACCTGTATTGCGCTTTTCTAGTCTTCCGACCACTCAAAGCGCTTCAACACTCGTCATTCACCAATTCATACAGTGATGACAGCTGCTACCATAAACAGCACAACCTTCCCACCAGTACCTAACATTCACACACTGTAGGCACAGCTACAGGAGCATCATTGGGGTGAAGTGTCTTGCCCAAGGACACAGACCGGGTCTGGGATCGAACCGCCGATCCTCTGATTGGAGGAGGACGGCCGTGCTCCACTCACCAGCAGTCCCGCAGAAAAAGATGTATCTTCGTAATGTGAAGGGTTGAGTGATATCCAACAACACAGCACGTTGGGGATTTGTCGAAACCCGTGTATGTACTGTATGTACTATAAACATGATAAATAGCTAGGCCTCATCAACATGTGTTGGTCTGAATGTATCGGAGATGATGATGGAGATACTAATATTTCAAAAAGCAGTGCAATGCGTGGAAATAGCCAGTCTCATACATTTGGCACCAGAGGTAGGTTATTTTCTAACATTAATATAAACAATATTTGGCCGTTTAAAAAGAAAACAGCCCAGGGCAAGGCAATCTGTGTTTCCACTGTACCTCATAAACACAGACCTGACAAAACAAGAACTCTTCAAAACAGTTTTTCCAACGGCGACGATACCGTGTTGACTTTTCCTTCCAGCCAACTGTTGTTGTTGTTGTTGTTGTTGTTGTTTGCAAATTCCAAAAGTTCCCATTCTAACTATAAACGTTAGAACGTTACAGCGTCCTACAGTTTAAAAAAAAGAAGGGATGGGATTTATTTTTTATTAATAATTTTATTATCATTTTATTACACTTAAAATACCAGTTTTAACACCTTTAAGGACAAAGAAGAAAGAATATTTAAATTCCAACGCGAGTCCTTGTACCTGCATTTCTGCGTTTGTCCCGCCGCTAAGACAAAAAACAAATTGGATTTGTGACACAGCCAACGCACAGAGTAACATCTGCTTCGGTACGGGCCCTCTCGCTGACACAATGTCTTTAATACTGCGTTTGCCTAGTTCAGTGGCAGGTGATGTCCCCCTATGGTCAATTTAAACTGTGAGATCGAAACACAGGGGGTCTGGAGCCAGAGGGACACCGCAGCAATACATCTATACAATCTATCATGTAATCCATCCTTTATCAGTATTCAGCATAGACACGATGGAGGCTGTTAGGGGGAAGTTCTATCAGTTGTGGGAAATACTCACCGGCAGTTATCTCATTTGCTAATGGCTTTCATTAAAAAAGGCAAAAATCCTGCGGCCTGGATGTCTGACAGAAGCCGCGCTCATTCAGGACACCAAGTCTTTATCGGCTCACTCCCTCAATGGTCCTCTGCGTGAGTCTAGCACTTAACCACCTGAATGAGTAAATGGAAATCACCTCATTGAGCAGATCTCTCCAAAAGCGCCTGAGGGGAAAACTCTTTTTTTTTTTTCTCCTTCTTTCTCCCCCCTCTCCAAATGACACTGGAGATCTTTAACGCACTCTCCATCTACGATTAAAATTGTCAGTGAGGATATTTTGATAGAGCTGAGATCACGCCACCGAACATCCTCTGCAGCCGCCTGAAACCACCTGCGAGAACCCCACCAGCGGGATTTTCTCTCGCTTGCTCCTCACACCCACACACTGTGCAGTGAGGCAACACAATAAAAGCAAGACATGCAACCTGTTGGTGGGGTTTTTTCCACCCCACTGCAGGCTACAAGCCTTCCATTTTGCTTCCACCGGTGTGGAATGATGGGAGATCAGGGAGCACACAAGCTATTGATTAAAAAAAGGCCTAAAAGGGCCACGGTGACACGATCTTTGTGAATAGATACAAGTTTGAATTGTGACATTTAGTGACTATATTGATTTAAAAATCCTAATCGTGATAACGGTAAGTCTGGGTTACAAAAGTAGCGTAGATTGTCAGGCTATCATCAGGTCATCTATTTTCAGGTAACCAACTGTGGAGTTCAGTCTGAACTCAGGTCGTTCATTAACATCTGTTGAGAAGCTAAACAAAAGGAGCTGAAAGACGTGTTGCGTCCTCCGCACACATGGTCGCGACTGATCAGCCCAAGTTGTCGTGTTGTCCTGATACCGGGAACTAGAAAGACAGGTATGAGCAGGAACGGCCGGTGGACCGTGGACGCATTCATACAAGTCCCCACAGGAACTGCCTGCCGTTTAGTTTCGTGGTAAAGGCAAAAAAAAACGCCACGCCGAATTCCGTTTGAAAAAGCCGCAATAAACGTGTCGAATGCACCCGGCAGGTGGAGGTGGACATAACAGGATGTTACAAAGATCGTCAGACGACACTGCGAGAGGTGTCGCACATTTCGGCTGCAGTGAACCATAAGCTACAGTGACAGCACAAGTTGTATACTTGGTGTGCGCTCATTGGCGGAGCGCAAACATTATGTGAAAGTTCACATTTCATTCGCGTCCGGGTGTTGTGGATGGGCCATATAGGCGCCGAATGGTGAACGGAATGTGGACGCTAGCGTAAGATGTCCAGTCACGTTTTAACTAACGAGTACTGCCTTGAGCACGAGGACGTTTTTTTTATTTTTAAATGACAGTTTTTTTGGGTGGAGTTTGGTGGGACGTTGTTCCTCCGCAGAGCGAAGAGCTCAACAGATCCTTACCTCTTTGATCTTGGCCCGTCTCTCCTTGGTCTCGGGGTCCCGGGGCTCGTGTCCGGTCGCCCCGGGCGGGCGGTGATACTCGACGAAAGGTAGATTGTTGATGTCGTTCCCACCTTGACCCGTTTTCTCCTTCGCAACTTTCTCCTTCTCGTTTAAAATGTCTTGTTGTATCTCGTCGGGACGTTTCTGCAAAGTATCCTTGGCCTCTAACAGGGCTTTTTCGTGGTCTTTTCGGATTTTGGCCAGGACCCTCTCGTCGTTTCCAGCCGATGCTGGGTCGCTGCTGTCCGGACCGGTGCGGGTGTTCGTCTCCACCGCGGGGGAATGAAAGAAAACTCCGCTAAGCAGCTTGGACGAGTCAGGTAGGAAGAAGATGGCCCCGAAACATAGCGTTATAAAAGCGCTAAACACTAGTAACAATATGAATTTCTCTGTCAACCTGAAAGAGGTCGGGCTGGCAGACTTCCTATTCGGAGTCGCGGTAAAAGGCAGAAGAGTTGCAACTGGCATTTTCCCCTCTTTCTTCAACCACACGAACAACAAAAATAAAATGAATTCAAACGGTCGAATGCGCTCACTGCGGACTCACTTTCCGGTTATTCCATTCAGAAATCCATATAAAAAGTGTCAAATGTAACGTAACTGTGGTTAAAAAAAATAATCTCCGGTTAAAAGTTGAGGAGTGAGACGCCTGCCCATACCGGAGACTCGACACACCGATTCCTCCCGGCTCACACAGGAAGCAACGGCAGATAGGCGTGACTGACAGTCGCGATGAGCTAATCACATTCTGCCCTGTGAGTGGTGGAAGGCTTCGGGGGGGCGTGGTCTCAAGACGGCTGGGTATAAAGCCTGTGACAGCAGCGATAACAGCTTTTTCTTGCACCAAAGGTTCATCGAGAAGGAGCCAAAGACGTTGCCTATCAGCCCATTTTCTTGCCCGTAGCTGCATCATTGTCCGAAATTTAAATGAGTTGAGAGATTATGGCAAACTTGTAGATGCAAAGCATCTTCAAATATTATTAAAACATGCTTACAGTTGCGAATTATCCCGAAAAGCCAGTGGTGGGAAAAAATAGGACTACTGCATTATAAGTGCTATACTTAAATAGGCCACCGTTTTGAAGTATGTTTACTTAACTTGAGTTGTTCTATTTATTTAAATATTTTGTGTTATTTTCACCACATTTATCAGTCATATTACTGGTTTTCAAATAAAGATCTTACAAACAAATTACAGGCATCTTTTATGAAAGTTAATCCATACAGGGATGATATATTTTTTAAGACTGACCCAGAAGTTGACATCGCACTGCTTGCCAGTGCACATAACATCCAATAATATAAGAGTATGACACTGACATTACTGTTACAGTTGAATTACTTTTACTTTAAAAATATGAAAACAGGACTTTTGCTTTACTTGTATAAAAGTATTTTTTCGTTTCCCTCAGTGATTTAGTCATGGCTAAATTCCAAGTAAAGCTTTGGATCTGCTTGAAAGGTTAATTTAGACCCTTTTGATGGCTTTGATGGGAAGTCACAGAAAATAATTCTCTGGGGAGCATGAATGTCTGACTTCATTCTCCAGCCAGAGTGCAAAAACGTTTGACTCTTAACCCACTAATGTCAAGATGGAGATAATGGTTTAGATTCCTCCACTGGGACCATTGATGTTTGTACCTAACTTCTGCCAATACATGTCATAGTCATTGGGCAACAGTCTGGGAAAAGTGTTGCACTAACTCGCCATCGCTTGATGCAATGAACATGAGCATTGTAGATAATTTCAGTCAATCCCACATAGAACTACTTTTTAGCAAATCACATTCACATCAGAAAATAGTCCCCAACAAATACACTATTAACTCCTGTGAGAGTGACGTGAAGGTAACAACCGCAGAATATGTTTTTTTTAATTGCACCTTCAAGAAAATAATAGGTTTTGGTCTGAAATCCATTGACTGGCAGGAAAATATGGAGAAACATAATAATGATTAGATGATAACACGTTGTTGATTTCAGTCTTGGGCTCATGGGTGTTTGTTGACACTAAGTAAGATATCATGAGCGAGGCGGGCCGGTTATCTGTGGCTTTTCCCCCCGACATTCCTCATCGGCTTACCTTCTGACCACGTCACGTGTCTGGTCACATGAAAGGATCAAGCCCGGTGGCTTTCATCACATCGAAAAAAGGAGCCGCTAAAGCGTGAGCGATGCACCAGAATGATCCTTTTCATCCCCACGTCTTCATAGCTCATGTACTGTGTGTCGAATGAATTGCTTACTCGCAATTCTAAAGGAAAAAAACCTTGCCCTTACCGATGCAGAGGTGTAGCCAGCTGCCCTCCTCACAACACACAGTTGACTACCATGAAAAATCACCTCTCATCTCCGCTTATTATTTATTATTCATGGGCTTAACAAATGGACATGAAAAGCAAAGCCTCGATGCACTTGTATATGCCCACCTGCGTGAATGCACACATAGCCTTACTAATGAGATCGGCGAGCTTTGTTAAGTTTGTGTGCGACTGTCAGAGATAAATGGCAATCATTTGGATAGTCACCGTTGGTAACTAATAATGAGAATAAATTATTAATAACTAGTAACTAATAGTTAATAACTAGTAACTAATAGTTAATAACTAATAATGAGTATAAATTGCATGAGACATGCAATTTATACTTAAATAGAGGTTGGAATTAGTTCACTAATACTAGAGTTTCATCGGGGAGAGGGAAAGGCGGGGATGAAGAAAAACACTCTTGCACTTGTTCTGTGCTATTACAGTTACTGATGAGTGCTTGCCCCTGTCTTAAACTGAATAAATCATCTTCTCGCCGTGATTTGAATGTGCCTACTTATTTTGTTGGCTGTTGAGCATTTTCTCAAACATTTACATAACATACATCACTGAACATTTAGTTAATGCAAATAGCTGCCGGGTCCATACGAACCAGACGTGATGGACAGAAAAACAATTCAGACCGAAAGCTTTGTTAGTCACGAAGTGTACTTCACCTACACTTCACCTGCTGCAGGAGAGAAGCAGTGATGGAAAATCTAATCTGGGGATGACAGCCGCACTGAGCCATATTGGAATTGTAATTCCCGGATGACAACAGGTCCAAATAATGACACGCATTGGTGTGATTACTTTCTCACTCTACAATTCAGGCAGGAAAATTAAATCTGGGATGCAATGTGTGGCATTCCATTATTAAACTGTGGGTCTCCGGCAGCAACAGTTTTTGACAACCGCCGTTCTTTGCAGCGTCATTTTGTCAAAGTCGGCTTCTCAGAGAGAACCCAAGAGAGAAACACAACATTTCCCCCGGTGGTGTCACATTGTTCTTGGTGTGGAGGAACAAATAGTACTTTGTGGTGATGCGGGTAAAACCTGTGGAGCGCTAGCAGAGGGTAAACCCTCTCTCAAGGCTCATTCAAAGGAAAGGGATCCCCTTTGTGTCCTCCTGCACTATCAGATCTTAAGTTAATTCAGAAACAAAAAGCTGTATTTTGGGGTTTTACTCGTCCTTCCGATATACCGAATAAAACTGTTCACACTAGCAATTTGGAAACTGGACTTTCTTTGTCCACATAAATCACGATGACAGCGTGACCACCCCGAAGGCGGGTATGTATTAGTCATCATCCATACTAATGCAACGCCTCTGAAACTAAGAACTTCTGTGTATAAATAATACATGGTTGATCTTCAATTTATAAGCTGCTGTGGATGCGGTGGTTGAAAGCAGATAAACACACGAGGCCTTCAAAGCGGTACAGCAACAAGATGCCATTCACATCAAGCCGCGATGGATTCTGCTCTGCGGTAGCAGACGATCCTTCCGCCTGCCTCCTCTCTTCTCCCCCCCTGCGATTGATCGATGAGTCGTTGCCGCAGGACGGCGGCGGAAAGACGCCGTGCGGCCTCTGAGATGACACTGCAACCCGCTGGTTACAACCTGTTTTGTAGATCACAAGAATGGAAAATCAGCTTACTAACTCTAAAGCAGCAGAGGCGATGTTATCTACTTCTTATGGAGGGCAGTTATCACTTGTAACAACATAGGGCGCAACAAATTACACACAGCCGAGTCATAATTTCAGCATTGACGCTCACATGTGACTATTTGGGTAGTTGAATTGAACAGAGCTTTATTTGCTTCATTCTGTGAGTTGATTGATGAGCTGTCGTCTAAATAATAGCAAGCAGTGTCTGTTGATGGGTGTAATGAGTTTTGCTCCTTTTGAAGTGTAAAATAATGAATTCATATTTTATTTTTAAATTGAAGATTCTGGCTGAAGGTCATAGATCAAGTTTTTTTTCCCCACAATCTCATCATCGCACTTCACTGTTATTATTCTCTATGTGTGCAAATGGTAATTAGATTGCCATCACCACATTAGTATGAGATATTTGCTAAACTAATATTGCTAATATTGTCGGCTCAATGCGCCCTGGGAATCCACTTCCAGCCAATTTGCTGATGTAAAATAGGCCATGTAGTCGTCACCCAGCTGTTTGATGCCCCCTCTCCCTCTCTCACGCCGTTCCTCTCTCGCCACAGTCCAAATATAACCTCGCCCCTATCGGATTTAACCACCGTCGCCTCATCCCCGGGGCAAAATGGACTTATTTGTGCAGACAGAAAAAGGGAGAGAAACAAGAGAGAGGAGAGGAGCGGGAGAAAAGAAAGTTTGGCCGAGAAGAAAGGACAGGGATAAGAGAGCGCAGGGGTATGAAGGATGGCAGTGAATAGAAAGTGTGATGAAGAGCGGAGGAGGAGGAGGAGGACGGAGGAAGGAGGGAGGGGAGATGTGCTCAGTGAACGAGGTCACTAATTGGGTTGAGACTTGTAGCTGCTCCCCTTCAATCTATTCCCCCCCGATCCTGACAGAAATCAAATTATTTTGAAATTCTTTAAAAAGAGCAGGAAAGAAATATTCTAATTTGGAGCTGCTGGAGGCTGGAAGAAGGGTCCCCATTACTGCAAGAAAATAACAAGAGGCCAGTAGTATAGGACATGTAATAGGGTCTCGCATAGGACCGTACATTTCCATCCCAGTGCTTCCGGATCTTAACACTCAGTCTTTTCTTCAAGAAGGTTCCGAGAGAAAAACAAAACAACACATTCTATGCTGATTTCTGGGGCCACGCTACCGCCGCTCTTAACTCTGATAAACCGCTGAACCTGATCATAACATAAGCGCCGTGGCTTCACGTCCGGGGAATAAGACCCCAAAAATATAGGAACAATATTTGTTCTCCTACAGGGATGGAAGAAAAAGCTTTGGTGTGGTGATTTGCATTTTAAGTACACTCAAGAATCAGAAAGGAACATGCAGCAATGCTCATGAACTCTTAGTGCTCTTATATTTCTCTTCCCATTATCTGTTTTTCCCCTCCTGTTTTTCTCTTATACTAACAAACTGGTGAACTATTATGCTGCTTTGGTTATTTTCTTCAACCACCTACAGTACCGAGCTGTAAAAAAAAAAAAAAGAAAGGACATTGTCCCACCTCATAAGTTGAACCTGTTTGGGAACATTTGCAGTGGAAGGCGTTTGAGTGAAGTGAATTGACAGAAAAAAAAGTGCAAAACATTAATAAACACACAATTTTCAGGCCATTTTATTTCTGTGCACATTTGATTGAGGCATAAAACCTGCAAAAACAGATTTTTTGAGCCACCGGATATTGACATACCATAGTCATCTATCAAAGTTATTAATAAGCAGCTGCTTAGTTCCTCCTTGAGTAAATACCAACATCCCCATAGAGTGGAAGTTATGTTCTTAGTAAGCTGGTGAAGTTTATTGCGTGGTGGCTAGCTTTGTGTGCTGTTAGAGAATGGGACGGCTAGCGTGTAGTAGGTGGATCAAAGCCTTTTTTCACCCAGTCGGGTGATAATTCCGCCAGTGGGAACGGCATCTTTTCACATTACTCACCCTCATTTCATCCGTTGTTGTTATCAAACGCAGCGTCACGTCACCAACATCTGTGTCAGCCTTCTTGGCCTCATATCGATCAAAGCCCAGACATATACAAGTCTTTGTAGCTGGATGATGGGACCCGTCTCTCTAATCCTGGTTGAGCCGTGGAAAGCTCCCCCGGACGGGGGAACGTATCACCATCAGCGCCATGCGGTTAAGCTTTGTGTCAGGGTTCTGCCGGTTTCATATCTGATTCGACATTTCCTGAAAAGGAGCACATGTCTATACTAATGCATGGTCTTAATATGGGAGTTTGGGTGGGGGAAGATTCATATCGGCAGACAAAATCTTTCCACGAGAGAACACGACAGTCTTCAGCCATGAACAACTTCTTAAAAAAAAACCTTCAGCTGAAATATTGATAAAGTGTCATGTGAGTTCATGCGGCACACAGAAGTCACATGCCCCCCCAGCTGTGACCAGCTGACAGCCAGCAGATTGAGTCACCGTCTCCCGTCGGCCACGCACCAATCACAGCCTTCCGTCACCTCAAGGAGGTTCTTTTAAGCACCACTTCCTCCTCACAGATCCTGTCTAAACCAACGGCATTACAAAACACACTGCTGCATGGGGCTCCCTGTGTAGTCTTATCAAGGGAGCATTTGAACCACCAGCTGCAATTATAACTGTGGATAAAATCTATGACATTCTATGATTTCTGACAGAATTACATTTGAGTTGTTTCTCCTAAAGCAGAGGATCTCCATGTCCCGATCAATAGGTCGCTATCAATAGGTTTTGAACCGGTGTCCCTCCGGGGAGGGAGAGATGAGAAAGCAGCAGGTTGACGGTGAGGCAGAGTGTTGTGGAACACTGGGCTCTGCCTGGGATATCTCCTCTCCTGTCATTTGTGAAATGTACTCTATTGCAAATCTTGCCCCGGCTACTGAATTACTTTGCATTTTGAAGGCCATGATCGGAAACAGTGGAACACATTCACAGTGGAAGCCCCGATATCTGAAATGTTACTTTCTCTTCAGAGGGAGGATGATGGCTTTTCTGAAATGGTGCGAATAAACATTAATTCCATTGAGTCATGGTATCATGAAAATAAGTATATATGTATGAATGTATGTGTTGAAAATTGACGTTTATTTAGTTTTATTTCAACATAACAAATGAAAGCGCATTGCACCAATCTGGTGCCGACACAGGCAGATCTGTGCAGTGTGAAACTGCCATATTGGCATTATATACATAATTACACACAACATTGCGCTGGGTTTTGTTACAGCCTGCTGATTTGTCAGCATCTCACACACGTCAGATGTTCTGACAGCTATAAAGACTGGTTCCCAGCTCAGGCCTTAAAGTGTGATCTGCACAGCTGCTACTGAATGCAGTTACACATCTTAATTCTGGAAATGTTTTCTCACAACAAACTTTAGTTAGGTTGGGTGAACATGAACCTCATTACTTTTTTTGTATTTTGTATTTTCTTTTTCATTGTACATCACGTGGTTTTATTGTTCCATCAATCTGAACTTAGTTGTTTTTTACTTCCACCTCACGTCTCCTGTTATAATGTAGTTCAACTAAATTTAACTCCACCCGAGATTTACATTGTTGTTGTTCGCTTCTAATCCCCTCCTCAATAAAATGCTTGTGTCACAGATGTTCATGTTTCCAGCAAAGAGAAGCATTTCTTTACAGGAAACACACACTCCAGTTTTGATTTGTCTCTAAACAACTTACACTGAGCAAAAATTCTCCCTTGGAATGGCAGCATGAGAGCCGTGTTCCATTTTTACTGTTTCACTGGGTTTAAGCTGATGAATCCGGTTCTCTCATAAGCAAGTAAATCTACCTATAAAAGGGACCCAGTGGAGGTGTCGTTCTCATCAGTTTTAAAGAGTTCCACTCTGCGGGACAACACATACATGCGGGGACGGGGACGGGGGGGACCAGTGCTGCCAATGAAGTGCATGT
Source organism: Apeltes quadracus (assembly GCA_021346845.1). Taxonomy (NCBI): domain Eukaryota; kingdom Metazoa; phylum Chordata; class Actinopteri; order Perciformes; family Gasterosteidae; genus Apeltes; species Apeltes quadracus. The sequence goes on along the minus strand of CM037934.1, from coordinate 5,594,903 downwards.
GACAACGAAAGAACAAAGGAGAATCCCTTTTCCCCCCCCCTCAGTCACTGAACCAGTGTGACCACCACTTCCCACAGAGAGTAGCTTAGGCGCGCTTCCCTCATGAGCTCCGTTTCAATGGCTCTCCCATGTGACTCTTCCAAGTGAGTGTACGTGTGTGTGTTTGTCCCCTCAGGCTCCACGTATTCCCCTCCATCTCTCATCTTCTCATGTGTGGTCTGTTTGAATGTGGCATGCAAGTTCTCCTGTCGCACTCGTGTTGGAGCGTGCATGCAAATCCTTGAACCCCGCCGATGCGTGGCTTTGAGTCACGCGTGGGAGGACGTTTTGCTTCTGTGTGTGTGAGCAGGAAAACCACAAACGCACTCGCTCAGCAACTCGGGAACCTGGGGCGTCCGTCTCTCCAACCTGCTGCGCGCGCAGCCCCCCTGCCGCTGCCGGCAATTCATCATCCCGGGCCTACGCTCGCGCCATCACATCCAATTATTGGGCGATTAGCAGGCACACGCGCTCGCGACTAACGACGCCAGCATCACCTCGCATTACTGCCGCACGCATCACAGCTCCGAGCCTGGGTTGTAAGTGACGGGGAGGTGGTTCAGAGGAGGGGCGTGTGCCAATCCCGGTTAAACCAACCAGGGAGGGGATGTGTGGGTAATTTGTCCCTTTTTCCAGGTACCATTATGATTTGTTCAATAGAGTAAGGCATCTACTCATCCTTTAAACAGCCAGTCTCAACAGTTATTTAAGACAGGGGATTGAAAGAAAAAAACATGTGTTCAGCTTCCAAGCAGACCAAAGGGATCAAGTTGACTTGCAGTTTCTTCTGCTGCTGCTGACCTACAAATCGTATATATCTTGCCAAAAACACAGGTCTCTCGCTCATCCAGGAGGCTGTTTGTGAGTGGAGTCGTCTGGGAATGTAGCTTTGTAGGAGACGGGGTTGTCTGCTTGTCTGCTTTGCAAGAGTATTGATCCAACACAGCCAGTTATACGAGCTACAGCAGGTCAAACATGCCCAGCGCCTGGAAGTCGTCAGCTAGAGTGGAGGAGCTGCTACGGTCTCCTGTCGACCAGTGTTGTGGAGTTTTATTTTATATTTCCTTTTCAATCCTTGATCACTTACAGGGAAATAAAAAATTCTGCAGTGCCATTGGTCGAATTTAAGCTGTCAGAACACTACTTCACTACTAGAAAATAGGAATTTAGTTTGCAAACTGTAAAGACCACAATGTCTCTGAGCTGCTCATTTTCCAATTCCCTCGATTACTCAGACATTCAATTTGGCTGAATGTAGTCCACATTTAAAAAAATGTGGACTACACGTTATTGTGCAATTATGTTTATTTGTGTGCATTCAAATTGTAAATTTTCCCACAGGCATTCTATAATATTTATGCGTTTGCATGTATTCCTGGGTAGTTCGGTTTTGAATAAGAAGTCTGTTAAGGCTGCTCGATGCCTGTGGGCTCACATTGCACTGCACTGTATTTAAAACAAAGCATGCAGTCAATTATGCATTGTGGCTGAATTATTTATATTGTTATAAAGGTTGTGTTGCATGTAAAATGTTAGAACTGAATATTCCTTGAGTATGCACCCAAGTTCAACTAGATCATTAATTCCAAATGAATGTCTCATGGTCATGTATAATTTTCCAAACGGTATTGAATGTATCTTTTTTCACAGCAAAGACAAAAATAGCACACCATCTTAAACTAAACCTCAATTTTCCAAAAGGATTAAGGGACCGTGGAACCATATTAAAACTTAGCAAAAAGACACATTAAAAGCATGTAGCCTGGTCGGTCTCAAGAAGGCAGCAACCTCTGAATCTAAAAAGCTGTGTGGAAGTGTCTTTGAATCGCATTCTCTGTAATGGCCACCGGGAAGCCGCTCCTCTGGCATCGGTCGCAGAGAGAAGTCAAGGAGAGAAAATGACACACAACATCCACACACTATGCAGCGTGAACACGATGCGGTTTTCATCACACTTAGCAAGATGATTTCACATCCACAGTGTGGATTGTCTTTTGCCATCACTATTGTACATGAAGCATCCAACAGACGCTGTCACCCAACCAATCAGCCCGAAGGACCAGATCATCAATCATTCAATTGATAGCAGCCACAGTGATGTGAGGCCCGGCTCGGCACACATGGCTGCTGCATTGAGCAGCTGCAGCGGTGCAAGTGACGGGTGTCGTGTTATAGGATTAAGGTGCTGAATAAAGCTGACGCATCTCCCATCTCCCCTCCAACAACGGCTCCGTCTGACTGACAAAGGGTGTCTTGATTAGACAGACGTCTGCGTGAACATTGTGCATCACGACAACAGTGTGTGCGTCCACGACGTACGAATTCTGTACAGTTCTACACACCGATTGTCACAGAATACTGTTTTTCAAAAACAATGTGTGTAACAGCCGATGATTGTCTTAAATGCAGCTTTGGAAGCTGCCTTTGTGGAACTGCACCATTTATGAATGGTAAACCAGAAATACCGATGTCTCAGTTCAACTGAAGTGTTCAAAAGAGCTGGATTCTGTATATGAATAAAGATTAGCTGGAAGAGAGACGTGCGCATTAAAAACCTTTTTTTTAAAGTGTTTAGTGTTTCCCTCCAGTATCCGCTGTGCTGCCAGCTGCTGTGCAGGATTGACTGAATTGTGAATTTTTTTTTAATAATGCATCAAACTAAAGTAGATCTGACTCTTTGAAGTCTCCTTTCTTTGACACTGGATTTTTGGACTCAGAAGTGGGGGAAGTTTTTTTTCGTTTCATGAAGGCTGCTTTTTGTTTCGTCATGCACACTTTGGCATAATAATCATGGCATTAAAAGCTAAAAACAATTAAGCTAATCTATCCAACTTAGACATTTTCACATGCCTTATAAATTCGTAGGGTGTAAGAGGCAACGTAGATGTACGTTTTGATATGGGAAATCAATATTTTTTAAATGAAAGAAAATGATCACTGAGTCTGTGCTGCATTTTAAATCCATGTTTAAATCAAGTATGAAACAAAAGAGTTAAAGGTCACACTGGATAATGATTTAAAAAAAAAATTTGATCAGCTAATTTTGAATATTAATTTAAGAGATATAAATAAGATATGATTTGAATGAAAGCCAACGGGATTTTTCTATTGGTTTTCGTTTACTACAGAAACAACAACAACATAACATAAGAAAGTCTACATGTTGAAGATGGATGGGTCAATCAAGCACAGGGCGTTTCCTCAAGGAAACCAATTGCCTAACCAAGTACTTCTGTTGAGTAACCAAGACACAAAATCTACATTGGAAGTTGATTTTACGAAAGACATTATCTGCATATGATCAACGGGAACCGTCCGTTTATTTAAAAAGAAAAAAACTCTTTGCATTTAAATGTTGAAACTTTTTAACCAAAACCAAAAACTTGAAAGGGGTACGAAGTGCTTTGAAGCATCCGTACTTGGCATGATGGAAAATATGAGAGAAAAACATGACTCCTCCAACTGGAAACATAAAAGGAATCCCTTCATTTTTACCTTTATTCTGTTTCAATCTGTCAATACAATTGTAGAGCACACTATACGGATATAACAAAGTAAGACCATATTGCTGACAACGTGCATATTGTGACGTTGCATAGAACAAAGTATACCCAGCATTCAGTGCAGGTTAACAGTTACATTGTGGTTGCCCCGAGGGAACAAAGTTAATATCAACACACAACAAATACAATACATGGACATAGTGGTCTGTTGTAAAAGATTGTATATGTTGTGTCACAAGTTTTTCATTGTGGCTGCAAGATGCATAGTCGGCATCATTTAGGCGAATAAACAAGCTGTTAAAAAATAAAAAAGACCAATGTTGCTTAGTCAGCAGTGTGTACGTGTGTGTACTTCTTTTCCTGTCGTCTTCCACTTACTGGTAAAGATTGCCTGCTGGAGGCTTATTGTGAACAATACACAACAGATCACTGAGCATTTGTGATATCTCTCTCGGTGAATGGAGCGCAATAAATGGGTCTGTTCTTGGTCAGCCAAACAAGACCATTACACCCAGAGCCCGGTTAGGCTTTGATGTGCGTCGCACGGCAAACAACAACAGTTTTGCGAGGACAGCATAGCTAGTAAAGACAACGAATGTGTGTCAATTATTTTAAACATCCATGACCGTTCGCTTACGTTAACCATGGAGCGTCAAACCTTTAATGAGCCTTAACCAGAGAGGTGGATCATACATTGATTTTGGAGGCTAAATTATGCTTGAATTATTGTATTCATCTCAAAATACAGCTGAAGCTGAGTAACTGATTCGTCTTTCAGGTATCTTGCTCGGTAACATTTGGATTGGTAGCCGACCAAAGAAAATCCACAAGAGAGTTTGATTTGCTGTTCATCCTTTAAAATGCACTAAATTGATTGACAATACAATTTCAATAAATGAATAATTAAAAAAAAATTGTGCTTTTTGTTAACATCATACTAACATATCTTGCTTTGGAAACAGTGGTGGAGTTCTGTACTAATATGTTGTCCATACAGACTTAAACTGAAGATGAAAGCTTGTTTAATGATACAATCCGAGTAAGAAAAAAAACACAATTTCAGTCTCAGATGCGATGAGGGCATCGTGAGGTGAGGTTACATTACGCATTTAATCCTAATAAAGCCTGTGAAACAAACATGTCCTATTAAACACACACAGGCTCAGGGAAGAATCATTTTTCATCATAATGATCACAATAAGCAGGGAATGTGATGGCTGTGGTCCTAAATGCAACAGCATTCCTTCGGGATAGATTTAGCCACACTGTCATGAATACTAATACGGGAGAGGAGGAAGAGGAAGAGGAGAGAGACCGAAGATGTATGTAAAATATGCAGCGCCAGGGAGAGCAGGAGAATTGTGCTGCAGCAAAATGAGGATTATGACAAGAGAGGAGAGCACGAGGATGCCGAGAAAAGGGTGGACAGGGGGGGGACGGACAGGTAGTTTGGTATTTAAATGCAGCGAGAGATAACAGGGTCTCCTCACAAAAGAAGATGAACGAGAAGCACTTTATCTTTGTGCCGTGTCAGCACTCTAGTTTGAAGAATCCTTCACATGACAGGACGTAGGTGCAACACAGCCTTCTCTGCGCTCGCGTTCAGGTTCAGTTTTAGTAATTAATGTTAAGCGTGGGTCCCTGTGTCTTTAAATGTCACAGTGTATTGATCTCAGCCCGCCATGGATTGTTTGAATAAGTGCAAAGCGACTTGGTTAGAGCTCGGGAGAGGTGCCGGTTTGACTTTAAATAAGGTCTTGATTAAGGTGAAGTAATCACATGTACTTCATTCAGCATGGAGGACCTTCTGCTGGAGACGGAGGGTTAAGGTTCCTACGACCTCCACCGCAGGGCTGCGTCAACGTTAAAAGGTTTTTCTTTTTTTTTTTTGCTGATGTTTTTGGTTTCTCAGAACAACAATTTCATGCGTGTATGGGTTCTACCTTGAAACAACCCAGATGATAAGGAATGCAAAGGGAAGGGTTATTTATGAGCTTTTCTAATAATCATTGGCAGATGCAATTTGCAATCGAGTGATGCAATTAAGATGACCATATTTTTGAAACACCAGAAGCATGGCCTTTTCAACGGGATCTTTTGAAGCGCTTTTCCCAGCGTACGGCCATGAATGCCTTTTTACTCTTAGTAATTGAGGGAAGGAGAAAGCCTTGAAGAAGCTCTTTAGAAAAGTAGGGTTGGGTACCGAGAACCGGTACCAATATAGCACCGGTTCCTACACGACCGGTACCTACCGTAGAGAAACACAACGCAGATTTCGGCGCTTCATGTCGGTACCTGAGTCGATTGAAAAACTTTATTTACACTACTCTGATGACTATCTGCAACAGCTAATGATGACAGCTTACCGTTATTTTCTTCTAACAGTTAATATATCATTTCATATGTGTTTGTTAAAATGTTACCTTTTTTGCCTTGGCAATAAAAAAAGCCTTACATTAAAGCTGTCACAAAAGTACCGGTTCAGGCACCGTTTAGGCACCGGTATCGTTTTAAAAGTACCGGGTTAACACCGGTATCGGAAGAAAACCAAACGATACCCGTACCCAGGGTGCGATTTGTGGGGTGGGATGGGGGGGATTTCCCCGCCTCTGGTTTTCCTATCCCCCCCTCTGCTAAATTATTTTTATCGCTGGGGGGGGCAAGGATTTCCCCCCCCTCTGTTTTTTTTTTTTTATCTAGCGATAGCGATGAATGCAACTTAACTGCCAGCCTACTTAAACTCTTGAAATCTAACGATCTTCAGTGTCAACGTTCAGAAATATCCGCCGTCTGCCGGCGGATATCATTGAACACAAAAACATTGTAACATTTTAGTGCGGGAACTTCGCAGGGAAAACAGCGCTGAATCAAAGATGAAACGCGTTCAGAGCAGCATATCGAGTTACTTTTCAGGACCCAATAATAATAATAATAAAAAAAACTAACTTAACACCTGAGAGTGATAGCGCAAGAAATGCACTGGAGGTTGGCGCTCATGTACGCCTACAGGACGATTCCCAGCCTCTTGATGATGAAAGAAATGCAGATGTGGCTGCCAGCGACTCTGAAACGCATGTGGTAGGAGGATGCATTGAGCCGGGCGCTTTGCTAAATGGAGCGTGTGTGCGAGTGGCTAGCTGTCAGCACAGACGGGTCAGTCAACTGCCAAGCTTGTTCTGACATCAGGGAGGTGCGATTTGTGGGGGGGGCAAGGATTTCCCCCCCTTGATAGCGATGAATGCAACTTAACTGCTACCTGAGACCTTAATTTACGTCTCTATCCAGAATGCCGGTGTTACGCCATCGTCTCCGCTGTTGCAAAACCTCAGCTGTGCGCATGCGTCAGTGGAACCAGACGATAGGCTTAAATGTTTCCTGGCTTGACTGTTAAAAAGCAGATGATTGGCTTTCCAGCGGGAGGGGCGGGACATGCGCATACAACTGCCATCTTTGCCGTTACGGGTTTTCCTACGGGAGTTGTATTGAGGGTTGAGGAAGTGGGATGTCTCCTTAATAAATAGTCTCTGACGTTATCCAACACAAACACATGGTAACATTTTAGTGTTCGCAGGGGTGCGCGTGCGCTCGTGACGCGGATCGGTTTCCCCTCTTTGTGCGCCGCTCTGCGCTTAATTCTGCGCTTAATTCTGCTTCCTCCTTGTAGCCAAACCGTCCGTGCGTTTATTAAAGCCAGTTGGACTTTGGATCCCATCGGGGGAATTGCGCTATGGGGGAGGGGGGGGGGGGGGTTCTCCGTAGCAGAGAATGGGAACCAGCTCTTTAATTATACGAGCAGTGCGAAGCTTCATTACTGTGAGTGAAGGTGTTACGTGCGGAGATGTGCATGTTGCTTGCTTTCCCCTCCCTTTGTTCTACAGGTGAGGGGTGGAGGATTCGCTGGCCCCGCCTCCACACTGCCGTGTGGATTGGCTCCACCCCTCACCTGTAGAACAAAGGGAGGGGAAAGCAAGCAACATGCACATCTCCACACGTAACACCCCCACCCATACAAGTCCAACCAAAGGTTTGGTCAACCATCTAGTACCTCCTATAACGCACGAGACAAGGCATCAGCGAGTACGTTTTCAGACCCCTTTTTATGAGCAATCTCCAGGTTGTAGTTCTGAACAATCAGGGACCAACGCATCAGGCGGTGGTCACTGTTGTACATCCTAGAGAGAAAGACTAGTGGGTTGTGATCAGTAAAATCCTTTACAGGTTCAACACTGGAGGTAAGATATACTTCAAAATGTTGCAAAGCGTTTAACAATGGCTTTTCTAGTGTGGAGTACTTCAATTGGTGTTGGTCAAACTTCCTTGAGAAGTAGGCTACAGGATGGTCGATGGCCTGGACATCCTCCTGTAGAAGTACAGCCCCTGCTCCTACAGCGCTGGCATCAACTTCCAATTTAAATGGCAGGGAAAAGTTTGGAGCCGACAAGATAGGGTTACTACTGAGAAGGCACTTGAGATCCTCAAATGACTGTTGGTACTCACTGGACCAAATAAAGGGCTTCAACGGACTGGTTAGCGTAGTCAATGAGGCTGCCACGGTAGAAAAGTTTTTGCAAAACCTGCGGTAGTACCCAGCCATCCCAAGGAATCGTCGCAGTTGCCGCCTGGTGGTTGGCACAGGAAATGCAGCAATCGCTGTGATCTTTGCATCCGCAGGACACACCTGCCCTCGGCCAACCTGCTGACCAAGATACAAAAGAGAACCTCTCCCAAATTCACATTTGGAGAGGTTAAGAGTCAGTGATGCACCAGCTAGACGTTCAAAAACATCCCTCAAGGTAGCCATATGAGACGTCCAACCATCAGTGTATACCACAATGTCATCCAAGTATGCCTTACAATGCGGAACATCTCGCAAGACCTTATTTACCAGTCCAAAGGGCATAACTGTATACTGAAGGAAACTGTCTGGGGTGACAAAAGCTGAGATCTCGGAGGCACGTGGTGTTAACGGAACCTGCCAGTAACCTTTTAACATGTCAAGTTTACTGACATACTGTGCTGGACCGACCTCATCAATACAGTCTTCAATAAGTGGCAACGGATGTGCATCAGGGACAGTCACCGAGTTTACCTTACGAAAGTCAGTGCAGAACCTCGGACTGCCGTCGGACTTCGTATCCAGGACACATGGTGAGCTCCATGAACTGGAGCTGGGCACAGCGAATTCATGGTGCACAAGATAGTCCACCTCCTTCCTCATGCATTCCCTCTTTGCAGGATTAACCCGATAAGCATGCTGTTTGACGGGTTTTGGGTGACAGATGACAGATGTTTGAGAGGGGATATCACTAAATAAGCATGGGAAGTCAGATATTATTTTTCCACATCACCACAATGGTCATCAGGAAGGTGGGACAAAAAGTGAGACAAATCAGAAAGTACCTCAGTGTTCTTCAGTCTTACCCCCTGTGGGGTGGCACTTCGCATAACGAGCCCATCCCCTTCATCGGGGCGCTCTGCTGAGAAAACAGATACCGGTGACACATTTTGTATCTCTCCCATTTTCTGCGGTAAAATATTGCTTCAACATATTCACATGACACAATCTGTTTCTGCGTCTGCTTTCAGGAGTTTGAATTATGAAGTTAGTGTCAAGTATCACCGCAACGCAAAACATTTAGCAGCGCGGTTCCGCTGCATTCATATGCTAATTAGGTCGAACTGAAAGCTCTCTACATACGTCATAGATCGTTTCCGACAATTTGTCGCACAGACAAACGGGGACAAGCGCGGGTTGCAAATTGTTGGAAACTACCGAAAAGGAGGGAGCTCTCCGGGCGTTTACGGGGACGAAAATCACACTTTTCATGCAGTGTAGCACGGACGTTAGCCCGACTCCGAGTACAAGGACCCACATTCCACCAGATGACTGGTTTAAGGACCAGGGTAACCACGTCCACGTCTGAAAACTTGAACTTGGTTGAACACTTTTGCAAGGCACTGTGTCTGTGTCATTGAGTGCATGTAACGTAAACATTCTTGCCTTTTACTTCAATGAGGGAGAAGTAGTGCCGGTACTTCCAGTTTGAAAACGCCAATTTCAAACTTTCCCGGCTCGACGCCATTGTCGCTGGCGCTGTCTTGTTGGTAGTCAGAGTGTGTGCAGCGAGACCACGTGAGCAAGGCACCGCCCACCCAGCCAATCATCATCGCATTTGCACGTCGTCATCGTCCCCACCGCAGCGCTCTCCAAGCAGCTGTTGTGTAGATAAAGACACCTCGCGCTTCATTCAACCAAATAGTAACGTGACACTTTCAATCTCAGTAACGGTAACAGCGTTATAACGATGGCAACAGTAATTAATTAGATTACTCCGTTACTGAAAAAGTAACAGCGTTAGAAACGCTGTTATACTTAAACGCCGTTACTGCCAACACTGGCTGGGACCACAACTTGACAAGTTGTATTCCAGTCCCCCTCATCCAAGACATTGCCACGCCAATGGCGAATCAGCAACCCATTACCCATGAGGTAGGCTACTTTCTTTCCCTTTGCCTCCTCAACACTAAGAACAGAAGACAAGCAGTTTTTTAATGTTGTATCCTTTTGTTGGGCCGCAATAAACTGCTCTTGTGGCCGGCAGCTCCACTGCCTCCATCCTTGATCTACCAGATTGCTCCTGGCTGGTTTGGAACTCTGATGGATCCTCAAATAGAGTTTCAGTATCAGGCGGCTGATCTACTAGGAAGGAGTCGGACAGGTCAGCTCCGTATTTCTTGGTCTGAGCTCTGGTGACTGCGCAAGCCGGAAAAATCTCCAACTTTTCTTGGCCATCACAATCTGTGTCAATTACAACAGGGACATCCGTGACCACTGGAGTTGGACTTTTCCCCCAGCAATATCATTACAAAGTAGGAGATCAACGCCAGCAACAGGCAAGTCAGGGAGTACTGCAACGTCGAACCACCCACTAAGTAGAGGACACTGAAGATGGATTCTGTGTAGTGGCGCAAGTACGTTAACCATCCCGACCCCCCGGATTTTAACACTAGACTGACAGGAGGTAACAGATGACAATGGCAAGACCCCGTCCCTAATGATTGACTGAGAACTGAATCTCTCAGTAAGGTGATCACTTTATGGTCTTTCAAATTGCTAGTTAATAAGACAAAACCCTTTGAAATAAATGGATTGAAACATGGATCAGGTTTATCCTTGACATCTACAGACTGATCGGTAGCAATTGTTGCAAACGTTTTAATCAAACACACATCCCTTTGTTTAGGAGCTGAGGATGATTGCGGTTTCCGTTTCAATGTCAAACAGTCAGCAATAACATGGCCCCTTTTATGGCAGTAGAAACACTCACGGTTCTCTGGTATGTGCGACAAGGTTCCTTTGGGCTGTTCAGAGGCCGAATGACCAGACCCTGCTTCAATTTCCAACTTTCGTACCTGTAGGCAGAGATCATACTCTGCCTTACGGACAGACTCTTTTTCTTGGGCCTCCAGCTGAAGGCGAGTCAAGCGAACCCTGAGCTTGGAACTTGAACTGAACCGCTGAGGGTGGGGAGGAGAGAATGGATCAAAACGAGGCAACGTAGCTGGTGCAGATTTCCCAGCGTGGTCTGCAGGAGGTGTGAATAGTGCAGGTGGATCCTCAATATTCTGAGACAAAACCCCTGCTGTAGTAGAAGGAAAATCAGTTGACATGCCAGCCATAGGCTGGACCGGATTAATGACATTTAAATCAACTTTTTCAATTTTTCTAGGACCAGAGTCTTGATTTCTTTTTTAAGGCCATATTTGTGAACAGTAATGTCAAAATGTGCGGCAATACACAATAAGTCATCCTTGCGACACACATCAAGTTTCTCAAATGAGGGATTGTCAACAAAATCTTGTAAATTAAAACTCATTTTCAATCACATGCCAAACAAAGACAATGAGCTATTCGCCATTGATTGTCAGAAGGAAAAACAGGCAAATCCCGGACGAGCCCCCACTTGTTACATTCCCCTTTTTGGGGGGGGGGGACAATAACGCTGACACCCAATAAAAAATGAACCCGAAAGAGGGCCGGTCTACCCTTTGCGTTCTTCTTCCTAGTTATGCAAGCTAAAAGTCCAATGCCCAAAAAAAAAAAAAACATCCCCCCTCTGCTTTTTTGTCAAATCGCATCCTGCCCATACCTATAGCGAAGACAGGTTTTCTCTTTTGCATGACAGCTAACTGTCAGCATACTGACAGGTTGGGACAGAAAGAGCTGAAAGCGGCATACCGGCAACAACCACCACAACGACATTGTCAACTCCATACATATAGACAAATCAGTCATTTCTGGTGCTTATTTTTTTTTGTATTAGGTTTGGTAAAAAATGAGTGGGACAGAACAGGATGACATCAACGTAAGCGCTGGAGTATTAGTATTAGATACTAAATATTATCATCACTATTTTAAAGTTATGGGAAACTATTTGTCAAGGAAAACTGGTATAGTAAAACCGATATTTGTCGGGACAGCAAGCTCAGGCAGTCCTGGACTAAGTGGGACCTTTGGTCACAGTAGATGGCATGCAGGTTCAGTGGATCGTGGTTCCATTCATAGCACTGCTATGGACAACTCCATCTAACACTGATGCAGGATAAACTCCAATTCTGTTGGCATGACGGAAAAAAAGAGATTTGGTGGGTTTTTGTGATCGAGAACATATTTAGGGCCTGAGCCGACTGAAAGTCGGGCGAAGCCCTATTGTGTTTCGAAGAATTCTTCTTCTTGCCACTTTAAACGCACTTTTGGGGCCTTTATCCTATTCAAAAACTCTTGAAACTTGGCGTGTGCATCAGAAGTGCAAAAAATTTAGATAATCTTGGGGTCGCGCTTTTAGGTTTGAAAAAATGGATCTCTACCGGAATTTTCCTAAAAGTGCTACCTCTGGGGAATTGACATTTTACACACAGGTGCTCTTAGATGGGCTCTACAAAAAAGTAAATCATTGTATGCAAATGCGCCTGCCAATATTTTCCGCCATTTTGAATTTTGTGAAACACACGTTTTTGCAAACTTCTCCCAGACGCTAGGTCCGATTTTCCTGAAAATCTAAGAAATGCATTATTGGCTTTCTGCCATCTATTATTGTTGAAAGCTTTTTCATATCTCATTTGGTTACGATTTTATGGACCAATTAACTTCTAAGGGGCGTGGCTTTTACTGAAAGACTCATAACCTCCAAACTACAAGGTCTGGCCCCAGCTTTGATAGGGCTGTGCATATTCCTCCTGCATATCAGCAGAATGAAACAAACTAATCATGTTGGTCAAATGTCCCTCTGTGACTGACATGACTGGACCTCTGTCCACATCCTCACTGGAGAGAAATGATCCATTTGATAAAATCACAGCTCTGCTCTCTTCAGGGAGCCACCCACGTGGTCATACAGCGTTTGTAGTTATTATTTTTTTGATGGTGCGATTAGCTGCTGTTCTCTTCCGTTGACTAAACGGAGGTGATCATGCATATTCCACTGACGTTTTTTATTAAATCTCCCAGCACAGACAGTAGCTCAGAGATAAGGACCCTGACTGGCACACCACAGACCTCGGTTTGATTCTTGGCTGGCACCAGCTTTTATTTTCTTTTTTCACCTTATGACTGTATGTCCAGCTGACCGCTGGCCCCCCCGACATACAAGGCTCATGCCCGTGCAGTACTGCTTGCAGTCCTAGTGTTTCTATTGATGTTGGTTTTGTGGGGGATATCACATTTTAACCTTTATACTTTTCGTTAAAAAAGTGCCACGTGCATCCCATCGGAGTGCATCGTAAAAAAGATTAATAAAAAAAATCAATGAACCCTACATCCTGATTTTTTATTTATTTAAATTCCGCCTGATTACTGTCAGCTAAATGTCTTGAGTGTCCAATGAAAAGGTAATCTGTGGCGTATTTATGCGAGCGTTTACTTTTTGATGAGCTCATTCAATAACCTCTACATCCTCCGTATTCAGCCAGAGATGCTCTAAAAAGCTTTGAGTGAAGCGTAACACAGCTGCTGCTGCTGCGGCTCGGCTCGCATTCCTGACAGGTACTCAAGAGAGGCATTTATTTCTCATTCAGTGGATATCAAGCTCATTCAAAATCTACACCCATTCCCATGTGCGCCTCTGTTTTCATCAAGCTTTACAACGCAGTGGAGCTAGCACAGCTGCCTGCACTCCAGGTAGCCTCCTTTTGCTTTTTTTAGAGGCTGGATCGCATTTTTCCCCCTTCAACGCGTGTCAAGCTTTGGTACGCCTTTCTGTTTCTAAGGGTAATGGGTGGGAATAGCGACACAGAACTGTAATTGCGGTTGTCAAGCTTAGAAAAAACAAACACAGTAAACATGCTCTCTATGGCTGCTGATCATTAAATGGGATGATTCAATGATTTTACTTTCAACTCAACACGCAGCCCCCCTGGACAGCGCCTCAGGAGACTACCCAGGAGCAGGGATCAGCACCAAGGCCAGGGGCGCCGACGAGCAAGAGGTCAGGTGAGCAAATGGGGAAACGGAGCGGGCTTCACGCAGTTTTGTTTTGTTTCGTCTGTTTTGTCTCCAGCAAAGAGACTGAAGGCCAGACGTCCTGGTGGGACCCAGTGACCTGATCCGTCAAAAGAGGAAGAACCTATTTTGTCCTTTTACCTTTTTGTTGTACGGGGAAATAAATCCGTACCTTTTTTTGTGCAGCCGGTTGTGCATCCGAATGCTCTCTATTCACCTACACCCGTTGGTTGCCACAATACAAATACATACATCACCAAGGGAGGTGGTGACAGTTTTGTATTTCAGCTCCTTTAGAGGGATCCAGCTGGTGGACAAAATGATAGACAATGATATTTAAATATAACGCAATAGTCCTGCATAAATAAATGCTAAGATAAGCCTGCTTAGGCTGCTAAACTATATATTAAGGTATTCATTTTTCTACTGGTAAGAAAAACCACACAATTCAATGAGCCATACAGCCAATGAGTAGCTACAAAATATTTTCATTTCATTTTATGTGTCGACAAATGAACATTGGCAAGACACGAAAAACAATTGGTTGAATAATGGGCTGGCTATAAATGAGTTATTGTGAGCTAGCACTTTCACTATCAAGATGGGAGGTGAAAGTGATTGGAATGAAAGTGTTGAATGTTTGAAACAAGTGAGTATCAAATGTGATCATTTATTTTTGAATGGAATATTTGATTTTGTCTGCAATCACAGAATCATGAGTGTAGCTACTCCATCCATGTCTGCTCGCTGGCCTACGTAGCCTATCTAGCTGTTTCATTCTAGTTTTCTTCTTCTCATCTTTGGTGAGTGAACAGCTGAATGTTTTGTTCCGGGCTGCTTAAAATCAAGTATTACCTGATGTCAAAATCAGCATGTCACCACAGAGAGAATTTGGCATTTTCTCACAGAGAAATTATTTGGCATTTAAATGATATTTTATGCAAAGCAGAGTAGGAATATTCCTGTAGACACATTCCTGACCTGAATAATTTGTCACACTGCCCATGCGTGAAATGCGCTAAAAAATTCTGTCCGACATCGCCGGGCCGACTAAATTTACTCACTGATCGATCTTGATCGGTATTCATACTCATGGTTTCTATTATCTTTAATAATCTAATCTCTTCAGTTTGTCTGAATTTGTTTTTGGTGTCCGGGCTTCGGTACAATTATCATTATTGTATCTTTAGATTTATGGGAGTTTTTATTTTTGTGTGATCGAGTTTGTCAACACTGCTGTATCCTACACAACTCTTGCGTCACTCGCTAGCAGACAAAGCCGTTTTGGAGCACAAGCCGCCAGAAAAATGTAAATCCTGGAATTGGAAAGCTTGGGGAGGAAAAAAAGACACGTCTGCAGGAGGGTGAATCAAAATGTTGAAAAATCTCTTATTGACTTATTTGGGAAACCATGGACTAGCCACACAACCTATTGTTACTTTAGGCACCTTCAACATCCCTACACACCCAGCATGCAACACGGTTGATGTTCACACTCCATTGTATATTCACTTTAACTTCAAACACTGAAAGTGATGAATTGAGCTGGAAGAATCTCTCTATGAGCAAACCTTTGACAGCACAAGTCCACAGGATGTTCATGTTGTAAAAGAAACCCAAGTGTGAAGCAACAAACACATACAGCCCTATTTTTTTCTTCTCTAGTATCACACCCCGATCCCCCCCGTGGTTGCTCTCATTTACAAGAATGGTCATTTAATAATGAGGTGACCGCAGCCCTGCTGACAGCTTATTGTTGTGATGGGAAAACAACCCGGCAGTTAGACAGACAGAGAGAGAGAGAGAGCGAACATAAGCTGTGTTCATCCACTCTGGGATGTGATCCAGCCACAGCCAGCGGTCCTGCTAGAACGACGTGACCTCGCTGTGCACCGGGTGGAGGAATGAGTCAGGGATAAGGCCAACCCAGCTACACGGCGACCCGGCCTCCCTGCAAGCCACCTGAGCTCGAGTGACACGCATCGCTGTGACAGTGCTGCCGGCAATCACAACATGCACCGATGCTTCAGAAATGGCCAGAGCAGCTTGGCATGTTTGACTGGCACGCAGTAGCTGAGCTATCGAGACGTCTGACATGTTGAGACATTAAAGTCTGCGTGTCTCACAGTGAGCAGAAACGCCATCATATATCCCTGCAGTCCCACTAAAGCTTTAGAACTTTTAACCCTTTCTTTGCCTGTGTTGTGGAAGAAATGGATTTGGTCTTTGCAGACAGAATTGTCTTAAACCCATATCATTCATAAAAGAGGGATGGTCCTGATGTAACTAATTAATGCACCTTATGCATCTAAATTCATCTGACTCAGAATCTATAGTTCTGAAATACAGAGAATTAACTTGGTAAAGTCACAGTGTGACACGCCACATCAAAAACATTTCACCAACAACAAATGAGGCACATTTTCCTCTTGGGGGTTGGATGGCTGTCTTTTTAGGCTCAAAATAAGTCACTCTATTTTATTTGGTAGGTAAAATCAGGTCTGACCTAACCCAACAGATGCAAGTCTGAAATATCTTTCAGAAAAATTGCCCAAGGACATTTCAACACAAGCAGAAACTGGTGCCATTTCATTCAAAAGAAAATCAGCTCTTTCTCAGCAGATGCTTTATAAGATTTCATGGGCATCTATTATTTTTTATAACAAATCTGCCGGACAAGCGAACAATAACTTTCTTGGTGCTTTTAACAAGGATAATCCCACTGAGATAATCCCACTCGAGGCATCAAGTATTCAGACACACTGTAGGCCGAGGCTTTAGGAATAAACGCATTTGGGAAAAAAAACCAAACTGAGCCTGTGTGTGAAGCCTCATTACAGTGAAATGAGGTGATGCTAGTTTTATAGAACCGAAGACCATTTGTCCAAAGTGAGAACGACACGTCTGACTATCTCCACCTAAGTGGAATGTTGCGAGGCGTCTTCTACAAGGCTGCCATCTCTGTGGTGTGTTAAAGAAAAGTGATCACTACGTTAAGGCGGGCCCGTTTGGTGTGCCGCCATCACTCATCACTCATGTAGTCCTCGATAAGGTAAGAAGGAAAACAAGTCTTTCCAGTCCAATTTTTTCCTTTTTTTCTGACAAAGTTCTGTTTGCTTTTGGTTGTCATAGTCAATACAATAAATTGTGAGGGTGAATAAATGTTTAATCCACTATTTCTGCAAATGCCATAATATCACCAAGATTAACATACATCATGGCAATAGTCTTTGTCGTCCATTTGATGTTCTGCATAGTGCTCTTTGGAATCTGTGGCACTCTTCTCTCGCTTATTTAGGTCAGCGATGTTGTTTCTCATTACCTCTGTGTTAACAACAGATTCATTATATGGCAAAGGTGAGTCCAAATCTTTTAACAACAACACTAAAAAACATTCTATTTGTGAACGTCAATTATAAAGTGATTTAAAAAAAAGTTATGGTTTGAGTGGCTGCATGAAAATTATGGTCATTTAGAATAAAATGAGCAGTCGCTGGCCTAAAGTTCTCTACTTTGGAAATTGACTTTTTTTTTCTTACAGCTTTAACCCTTTCAGTTTGTTTCCATTACATACAAGTTACCTTTGTGTTTTGTCTTGTTTAGCATCAAGTTGCACTTAGCTCCAGCCTCTTGGGTCATTGCTGGTTGCAAAAAAACAAGAATGAGGACTTCAAATAAACGTTTGTGTCAACCTCCCTCGTGGGTCCAAAAAATGATGGAACTGTTGTACACCAAGGCAACCCCAGAACGTGTAAAGAGGTCTCATCCAACTGTCTCTTTTTGTTTGGACGCTGGATACCGACTTAAAAAAACGCTACAATATCTCCTTTTAAAGCGGTGACGCTTTGTTGTTCAGAACCGAATTCTACCAGATTACCAAAGAGAAATGGAGTCCACAGCCCACTTTAAAACTCATTTAATTCCAATGCACAAAGGCAGTGGACTGCCCTCTGTGTTCAGATTGGACCAGGGAAATATATTGGCTTTAACCTTCAGCAATCTCTGAACAAAGGACATGTAGCCGCGAAGAAAAAAAGAAAAAAAATCAGCTTGAATCTCAACTAGTGGAGGTTTTTCTAAGCTTCTGTAAATAACAAGACAATATATCCCTGCTTTTGAATTCCTACAAGATATTTGGCATGTGTTTGTTGTATAAAGTCACCCAAATCCGTCAGAAAACAGTCAAACACGGTGATTTTACAATTATGTGGACAATCTGCTCTACGGAGTGATTTAAGATGTAATTTGTTCTGGCTGTCTAGTGTTTTAGGGCTCTGTTGTAGTAATGCTCCCCCGGAGCTTATGGCTGATTAAGTGCTAAATGTATCTCAATTTTATTAGATCGGCCTTTTTCACAGCATGCTTATGTATTTAATTTTTTTGTACACAATACATTATAATAATGTACAGCTGAAATGTCTAGATAATTTATGATATAGAAAAAAGCATTAACAAAACATCTAAACCATGAAAAACAAAGTATCCAAATTGTTGTTTAAATTAAAAGAAAAACTACTTTCTTTTAGGCTACCCCTTTATTTGGCTCGAATGTTTAATTTCAGAGCCCAAGTCCTACAATAAATCAGCCAACTTCTACCTCGAATTCTCAACAGCTCCCTCAAGTACTATGAATTTATAGTATGGGAAAACCAAGAGAAAATTTAAAATCTGTGTGGAACATTCTGCAAGATACTGCAATAACTAATCTCTTTCCTCCTGCTCACGTCAAACTTTCATTTTCAGTCTTAATGTCCTTGTGGAAAACGGTTGGCAAATAAAAAGATTACCCAGTAAGAGTTACTCAGTCTCTCCAGCCTGGTTTGGGCTCAAGTCCTACATAAGTACCTTTCTGTGAAAGTTGGTAAAAAGGGCTTTTCTCTTAAAGCTGGGTTTAAGCTAAGAATTATCTGTATTGGGTGGATTTAGATGTTCCAGAGGTTATTTATGATCCTAAAGCATGAATGAAATGTTTTTCAGAGCCGTATTCACAATGTTTTTAGAATTACTCTTGAATGTTGAAGATGCTTAAAGTGGAGCAGAATCAAAATAATTGATACACCTCTAGACCGCCCCCTATTTATATTTTCACCAATAAAACCCAACCAGTTTTAGATTTTCAGAACCTATACTTAAGTCAAAGTGAAAATTCGATCATCTTAAAATACTATTACAAGTGAGAGTCCTGCATTCACAATGTCACTTAAGTAAAAGGACTGAAGTAATAACTGCAAGTAAAAGTAAAAGTACTTATTTTAAAATTTTAGAGAATGATAGGCTACGTTTCATTTTTCTTAACATTTGACAAAATATTTACAAATACATGGAAAACCGTGGATTTTCATAACATTGGCTTGAAAATAACATCTCGCCTCAAATCCACCTTTGGTTAATATTTCTTCTTGCCAAAATGTTGAAAAACAGCAAGTTGACCAAAGTTGACAAAACAAAGTACTCTCGTGACGTCAGCGCGTGTCTGTCTCCTGTTAACGCACCTGGTGGAACCGACAGGTGATTACGCAACTCACGACAAACAAAGCCTCCAGCACCACGTCAGGTGGAAATATGAACACTTTGGCAAAAGTTGGGTTCTGGCAAACCCAGTGCTAAAGAGGACAGGGGGAAATGTAACGAAGCGCGCAGACCGCGGAATCGCGGTCGCATTGTACTTAAAAAACGATTAGGGAGGAAAGTTGGCACGCCGGTGGAAAGCAGATGTTCAACACGAGCGGAACCACGATGGGGGGAACCTCCATCCCTGACTCTTCAACGTGAGGTAGGACCCATTTGTGTTGCCGATGTGCGCGTCGCGTTGCCGGTGAAGCTTTTTGTGTGTTCGTCGCTCCGCAGCCAATAACGCACCACGTGACTTTTTGAGTGGTTTGTGTCTCAATTTGCTTGTTGTTCTTGACATGTGACTTGGAAATATACGGTCTAGGTGTTTTAAATGTGTGCCTTTTTAAAAAGTGATTTCTTTAAAAAGTAATTTGTGATTGGTTATTACGGGTTAAACAAGGAAGCGTTTCCCCATATGTTAATCCCAGTTTATCACTGTTTTGTATTCCCTGCTGGCATACATGGGATTGGCCCTTCGCTTCTTCCGCTCACCTGCACACTAAGACTCAAAGATTTTGCATTTTTGTGCCACAGGATGAGGCAGATTTGGTGTTTGGCGCCTTCAGATTTGTTTTATGGTGTAAATCCTTGTATCAGCGATCTAATGATCTGCTAAACTAAACCGCTGTCTGTATGTGTTTCTGGTTGTTTGACCTGTGACATGTGGTTATTTCATGTTCGAGTGTCATAGATTGCACTGATTGTGTGGAAGATTTTCCCATGTGTCGTTGTCCTAAACGGTTTCCAGTGTGCTCACGCCAAGAGAGGTCGTTGAAAAGTGATGATCTGTGTTGGTTTTAAGGATGTTGACAAACCCGACTAAATGAGACTATTGTCTCACATCGGACACATTCTCAATGTTTCACTTACACTTCAATCATTTTAATCACAATGAAACATTTCCACTGAGAGTTACATGGTTCTGTTGGCGCTACGCTACACACGGCTGCATGCGTGGCTTCACGCTAAGCCCGTTACTGATGGTCCCCTGTTTATAATGCTACACACAGTTGCACAAGATGATATTGTCTGCTCCGACTCCGAGCCATACATTCTTTTTGTAATATGCATAACTGAATTATTAACTGCGACTGAATATCTATTGACAGCTGGGTTTACATTTAAATCTCATTTTTGCTTGAGGGTGCATTCTTTTGGAGGGGGTTTAGTGGGGAAGGGCCACACTGTTGCTGAGCTCCATCACAGTAGATCATGCAAAGTAGTCGGCATGGGGCTTTATATTAAAGCAAACCAGTTTAACAACCGACTCATCCGCAGCGGTAAATGTATAGTGGCAATAAACATGTGTTTTGAAGAGGGGGGAAAAAATGGGAAATGCATCTCCATGCCCTTCACCAACTTTTTCATTATCTGTTCATGAGACACTATGGCCTCTCAGGCACGTCTTGTATTTTGGAAATGCTGTTGTCATGGCAATGAGGGAAGCGTCTTCGCCTGTCGGGACAGAGGCCATCAAGGTGGGGGATTATAAAGCGGTGCAGATGCAGATTGGATTCCTCTGCTATCCAGCATTTCGCCAGGAGAGCGAAACACTTTGGTCCTCCTCCTCCCGAGGCTGTTTTTCCCCTGTTCTCTGCGATCGTGTCCACAGGGAGCCTGTGTCTGATCCTCGTAGTTTGTGTAATCCCACTCGTATCTGCTGTGACACCATTTGGCCTGGAGAGCGACTCTGCTTCAGTCGACGGGGAAACCATTTCATTTGAAAGGGGGTTTATGTGTGAGGATTTAACATCCCACATGTTTTAAAACGTCAAAACCAGTCTATTTAACTATTGAATAATTGCTTTTATAGTGCCTCGTTGAATAAATTATGATTTACAGAACAGCTGCCACATAGTCACGTGTGTGTGTGTGTGTCCTGCTTGCGAGAGGAACTTGGCAATATCGGTCAACTTGTTTTAAAAATAGGTTTAATTTAAAGGACAAACTTTAATGGAACCTAATGCAGATTATTTCCTGCAGATTGGGAGAAGTTTTATAAGCAGGGTGCGATTTGTAGGGGGGCATAGGAGGGATTTCCCCCTCTCTGGTTTCCCCCCCTTGATAGCGATGAATGCAACTTATATTAACATGCTTTAGACATATTCTATTTGTTATTTATACTAGTAGCCTACTGTGATGGTTTTCCACATCCCAGATTTTTTGGTGCCCCCCCAGGCATTTGGTTCCCTATGCGCAGTGTGTGATGTGTGTGCGCGGAGCGCCGGCACTGAGCATATTGTTTTACTTTACAGGACCCAATAATAAAACAACTAAATTAACATTAAAAGTTTTGTCATGTTGTGATGGGGACTAATCCACGGACCTGAAAAAGGGCCGGTCTACCCTTTGCGTTCTTCTCCCTAGTTATGCGAGCTAAAAGTCCAATGTCCAAAAAAAACAAACACCCCCCCCCTCTGCTTTTTTGTCAAATCGCACCCTGGTTATAAGTGTTATTATAAGGATGAAACATTTACTTAAAGTATGTTTTTTTTCCTTTTTTTTCCGTTGTAGTAATTTAAAATGAATGTCCACTTTTATCAATGGTTGAGATGGATTGCTAAAGAAATTTATCATGGATTGGTGAGTGACTGATACCTGCCGTTGTTGACGTCAACATCAGTTAACAAAATTATGTAAAATTTGCAAATTAATTTTTTGGAGTAATCTAAAATCTGCTACATTTCTAATTACATCAGATTTCCCTCCCAGGCGAGACTATATTGTCAGAAGAAATGGAATAGTTTCCTCTTAAATCCAAATCTGCCTCAAAATCCCTCTCTATGTCCATACTGGGTGGATCCAGATCCGTAATCTTCCTCCACCTCTCGGATGGCGTTAAGCTAGACTGTGCTGATGGGTGGTAAAGATCCCACGCGAGGTTTGACCAAGTCTCGCCACCTGGGGCTCTTCGACACTGCGGCGTGCCTGCAGGGATAATTAATGGGAATTACTGTTGCAGTGAGAGAGGCACTTTGGCAGGGAGGCGGAGAACTGGACTGCGAGCAGATCATTGAGACATAATGATTGTGGTGGAAAAGCCCGGGATGGACTGTGGTGGGAGGAGACATGGAAAGAGACTAATGTGATTATTTGGCTACCGGCAGAAGACCTACTTGCCTTGGCATTGCAGTGTCTTTTCTTCTCCTTTTTTGTATGACAAACACGCAGCAATAAACTCATTAATATCATAATTTATTTAACTTATGCCTAGGCACTGAATTATGTTGGGTGGGAGGAATTGCAGCATTGTGATGCTTTTTGTAACTACATAAAGCTTCTCTCTACACTGCTCAAATTCCATTGGCCAAAATGCTTGGCTCCGAGTACACTCGAGTGGAGAGAGGGAATGCCTGAGGCCTGCCTCACTGGGATGAATCAGCCTTGGGAAAATCCCATGGACCCCAAGTAAGTTTTTGAAAAAAAAAAAGCAATGCAAATAATTAGTTCTTAACTAATGAACCGCAGAGAAAAGCTTTAGTGGAACACTTCCTGTCGGTTTCTCTCAAAGAGGTTCTATACCCAATGAAGCAATGGCTCTTCGGATAAATGATTGCTCTCACTTCCAGCTTGTTGCCGTTTTACCTAATCAACAAATGGTGTTGTAATGAAAAACAAAGAATAAACATTAAACCCCACTTGACTGACATTTGCATATTAGTTTAGAGAAATGGATTGAGGAACATACTGTAGCTCTTTCCTTCACTGACGACTATGGTTATTAGCGTTTTCATTTTTGTGCCTCCATCATGACAAAGAGAGACACATAAACTGAGACTTTAAAGTTGTTTTTACACATGAGACCAATATCATGGAGAAGACCAATGACGCATGTCCTTCTTATTGAACTGAGTAAATGGCTTTTCCCTGTTTATTTTATATATATATTTCCTCATTCACTTCATTTACATCTTTGACTGAAGAGCTATGAATGCATTCTGAAACTCATCCTCCCTGAAGCCACATCAAAAGATGCATCCAATGACTGTCTTGTTTGCCGTCCTTCACATGAATCAAAGGTCTTTTTGGCGATTCGTGGAATGCCTTAATCGAGCAGTAGAAGTACATAAGAGTTTAGATGAAATTAAATCTGTGAAAGTGTTTAGTTTCAAATTGGACAGCGCTGAATAAGAAGGCCCTTTGGTCTCCTGAGACTGATGATGTTGCTGAGAGCTGTTGGAGTCTCTGTTTCAAGTGAGGGATAAGACCGTTGGACTCGTCCCAAAAAGTAAGAATCTTGTCCTACCGCCGGCAGATTGCATTTGAGATTGCTTTTTTTAGTTTTGCTCAAACCGAGGCTGACTATAGATGCAGCTTGTCCCACGCGTCCTTCCATCAAAGACCTTTCAGCAGTGTGATGGTCAAGTTCATAACAGCTACTGGCAGATTCACTCTGTGAAGGAAAACATAAGAGCGGCCTCTTTGTTATAGTCCAACCTAAAATGCAGCCTTCCAGAGAGCCGTGTACTTCCAGCAGGGCGCATACTGTCTCTTTCACCATCGTTGTCACAAATCATTTGTCGGTGACCTTGAGGATTGAGGTTCGGACCACCCTTAAGGTCACAGCAGTGCAAAAAGTCACAAATGGTGTTTTTTCAAAATATAGTTTAAAAAAATAAATATAGTTAAAAAAAAAAATGTATTGCCCTCAACAAAACAATTGTGTTTTTTGTGTGCAAATTGGTACAGGGAACCTGTAGTGTCGTACAAGCTTGTGGCCCCGTCTGCTAAATATACAATCAACAATATACAATCAACTGTATGGGCAATAACAACAAATTGGGATTGGCTTGCCTTGTTGTGCGCTGCCTACGCCCCCCCCCCCCCTCCCCCCTCACATAAATTGCTCCAATGAATCTTACTGCATCAAGTTGTCCAAAAGAGACATCACTATTGCAGTGATATGTCCAATCCCTTTGTGCTGAGCTAGTTTTTCCTCACTAAATCCCTTTTCTTTGGAAGCATCTTGCAACCTAAACTGAAACACTACCGTGGACTTTCACCTTACTTACTCCGTCCTGAAATACTAAACCTTGATTTAGCAAAAGCTGCTACGGTTTTATATTTTATTTCTCTGCATGTAGATTCTCACTTCTTACCATGTAAAACCTTTTGAGACATGCCCTGTAACGTCTGGCTATAATGAGCTTTGGATTCAGCAACCAAGTTATAAGGAGATAAGATGGAATTCAGGTTGTGTTGGACAATTTGTTGGAAGCCTTTCTTGAGTCCAAACTTGGTCTACTACCTTTTTTGCGTCTCGAGTTTTGTTCTTTATTTTAACAATTCACAGTTGATGATATAGAGCTGTTTTCATCATACTTATTGGAAATCAAAGCATGTACTTTACACTTGACTGGACGACTGGATGTTGTAATGCAGTAGCTTTTGGATTTTGCACGTGTGCCCCGCTGCCGTACTGAATTAAGGTGGATGAGCTAAAAACGGTTACAACGCAATCCCACATCACATTTTCATCCCCCTATCTAGCAATACTCCATCTTACTTTTCTATCCATGCATTTTAAATGACTAAATAAATACTGATGGACGCTAATGAATGAGACGGGTCATAATGCTGATGTCTCACCTCGGTGGTGGGGGCAGCGACGACGACATGATGCTACGCTCCCAAAGTAATTGCTTTTTCATGGGTTAATAAATTCCTCTCGCGGACAGTCCCTCACCTTGAGGGGTGTCTTTGCATTGTGTTTTAAGAAGTGGAGGCAAACGTTTTTTTTTTTTTATCTAGAAATAATTGACCGCTAAGATGGCCATCAAACGCTGAGTAAAGATTGGGTGGAATACTCGGCTATTAGAAAACCCAGCGTCGCTCGAAAGTACAATACATTAATAAGCAAGTGTCACATTGTGTGATTTTATGTTCTGTAAATGAGTGCACGGCATTGAGTTGCAACACTAAAGTAAATTCATTTTTGTAAACTCTGTGTGTCTATTTGTATTCTCTTTGTATACCTCCCCTGCATAAGCTTTTGTTTACTTCATGTGTATCTTTTGTTTCACTTTTAGAAATGTTTTTAATTAGCAAACTAAAGATACAAAACATACTTTGATGAATTGAATTGCAAAGCGACCTAATCCTTGTGTCTGACATGTACAGCAATGGTTTTAATTTAGCTACACAATATAGCAACAATGTGACTGAGCGCCCGTCACTGGCTGCATACAGACCGCTGTCGATATGCTGAACGAGGAGTGGGTGTAGTGATTGCCTGCAGGCTGCAGCCGGTGGTCCTCAATTAGCCGGTTGGGAGGGGCTTAGGATTTTCGAGGGGGACCTCCTCATGGAAGGTTGTTTTATGTGAAGTGTGGCCCATGGTAGGCGATTGGGGGGGAGAAGCCATTTAGAGAGAGCGAGAGAGATGGTGACGTTTGGGTCAATTTATTTAGTTTGTTTTTGTCTTCTATTACTGTAATGTTGGGTGAAGCACAATACATTTGTACCACCTCTACCCGCCCCATCGTTTTGTGCTGTTCAGAAAGGACTGGGTTTGTACCCCGTCACAATACTTTAGTAGCTTTAGGATTTATGGAAGCTGTGGGGTATGCATAACGTCTCATTTTCACCATAAAAATGTCTAATTACTGAAAGTGCTTTTTAAATGCGTGCATGCTTCAAACTAAGAAAAATGGGCCAGTGAAACACAGCAGTGCGTCTTAATTAAATACCCCTGATTCCTTCATCGCTTCAGTGTACAACCTCATGTCCTCTGGGAGGAGAGATGCGACAGTCTAACAGTCATTGTAACCACTTTTAAAATTACATAATGAAATTTCTGTATTAATTGAGAAGCAAATCACTTAATTTACTTGGCATCAGACCGACAGGCTGTGTTGTAGAAAGCCAGAACAGCATAAACAGGTGTTCAGTGCTCTCAGATATTGGATTTATATAAGTCAAAGAAACAATCCTGATGACGTCTCCATGTAAGATTATGCTCTGACCCACGACCCACTATCTCTAAACTCCTAATGCCTAACACTCACGCTGCCCTCAACTTGTGCTTTAAAACCTATTTCTTGCATTCAGAAATAGGTTTTGGATACCACAGTATTTCCCACGTCTTTTCTCATTTTAAAATGTGGATATTACGAACATCTTCATGACAGTCTGAAGATGAAGTTTGTACTCAAATATTGCACTTTTGTTTCTCAGTGATTTATATGACAATACACTAAAATAAAACCAAATGTGGCAGCTTACCAGAGCACAGAAAAAATTGAACTTTATTAAACAAGGCTTTTAACAATTTTAAAATCCATTTTGAAACTAAGGGAGGGAGTGATGCGATCATGGTACTTGGTCCAAGCAAGTGTAGCAGCAGCGTTTTGAACCAAATTATTGCTGGAAGAAACGTGACTTGACAACAATTTTCATTCAAACGGGTGATTGGATTCAGGGGATGAAATACAATAACTTGAACGTAGGAGAGCCAATTGTTTTTATTTTCTAGGCCTGTAGGGTCTGGTGGTTTCAACAGCAAATAAAACGTGTTCGTTTGGATAACTGGAAAGGAAACTGCTGCGGGCCGAGCTTTGTCTCCAACGGTCAAGTTTAATCTAAAACAAACCCTGACTTTGCAACATACTGGACATTTTATTTACACACTTGTGAACAGGAAACATACTTTTGTTTTGTAGAAGTAGTTTTTTGCTTTTTTTTGACGGTGACGTCCGGAACTGCTTGAACAGCCAAGTGCATGGCAACATGGGGAATATTTGTAATGTTTCCTATACCATAATATTCGAGGCAGGCTGCACCTGTTCCTCCCCCAAGAATTTCTGAGGAGTTTAGTTTAGTTAAGCATGATCCCACCAGCAGACCGAGCGCGTGCATCGCAAAGCATCTGCACCAAAAACTCAAACAGCAGTTTCTTTCTTGAGCTGTTGCTTTTTACATTTTCCTTTTGACCTGACAGATCTGGACCCTCTGAAATAGATTTCACTCGACAGTGTGAAGTCCTTGACGGTGTCGATCATTAACTCGTCCATTGACCTTTTTTTTGGTTTCCTCGATCTTGTTCCACTCCTTCTTGCCAATATCCACCCAAATCCTCTTAGATCAACTCTCGCGTCCAGGGACTTGGATCAGGCTTCATTGAATATGCAGCAACCGCTTCCATCACCTTGATGTTTCAGCAAGTAGTTCCTGAGGGTGCCTCGAGGGTGAGGCATCAGAAGAAATTAGGACCATTAGGACTATTAATGCCCCTTTTTTATAATTGTCCTTACCTCACCTTTCTTCTCGCTGTATACGTTTGCCTGCTGCAAATGTTTAGTTATATATCTTTTATGCAGAATGTTACGCCAAAGGTCGTTCTTAAAACTTGGCAAAGACACAGCTGAGACCTGATTCATGCAGTTTTCAAACCGCTAACCCTGTTCAAGCAGGGTTGTGTCTCCATGGACTAAATTAATTTAATTTCAGACTGTGCCAGTAAGCAGAATGAAATGCTGAAGTTTTAAAAGCTTGGAGAAACAACTTACTGTATGTCACAGTGATTTGAGCCAGTGGAAAAGACCGACCGAGTGATGATGGCTGGATTAACCTGGATTACTTGTATTTCATATTGTATAAATACCTCCACCAAACCAAGCTCGTTGCACCTTTTCGCTGGCAAATTCTTTGACGTGCTGATGTCTGACAGCAGAAAGAAACGTCTGTGGGAAAAGCTTTTCATTCATATTCCTGCCCAGGCTTGTAAAAGAGATTTTACAGCAAAAGTAATGTTTTAATGAAGTATAAAATGTCATCTCTGTTTGCAGTACTTTCAGAATTATTGCCGAACACAACAGCTGGCCAAATTAGTTTAGCTTTTGAAAAGTGCTGAAAAAACCAAATGAGTGTTGAGTGGAGAAACGTCATTGAAAGACAATCCAGGAGAAATCCATCACAGTGCTTCACACACTCTCTTAATGTCAACAATATCCCAGATTTTGTGGAGCTAAAACCCCACAATGTGCGGTTAGTGCGAGGGGTTTTTAAAAAACTTGACATCGTTCTAATTTACGGAGCACGGGAGGTGACATAAAAAAAAGAAAGAAAAAGGAGCGCCTAAATCGGACACTTCGTATTAAACCTCAGCCTAGTCCTGGACCTCCACAATACCCTCAAAGTTAGCAAATTGTGTCCGAAAAAGGTGAACCTAAATCGGACATTTTGTAATTAACCACCGATGGACCGGTACCCCGCGCAGCAGGGCGCGGCGCAAAAGAAACTCGATCTCAAGTTTCTAGTCCCAAGTACATTTCGTTTTTTTTCTTCTTTTTTTTCATGTCACCTCCCGGGCTCCGTGCTACGAATTACCTGTGAGACCTCTAGGATAATCCCAGTCTCATGAAGACCTCGGCCCTGGGAGGCCCTGGGGCATTCACAGGATGTAAGGTTGCTTTCTGGAAATATGAAGGTTATGAGCTCTGATGGCCTCTGAGTCTCGGAGTGAAACGATTTGCCTGCTTTGCAGCCTTAATGAATTGGGTTTTAAGTGTAATAGCCCACCTGTTTAATTTAATCTCAGTCTAGATAGTGACTGTCCTGGGGTTTTTAAAGATGCATTAAATGTAAAAGGGGTTCCTAAATGCCCAGTCAGCTCTCATTGTAGCTGAAGTGTTATGTGCTGTGCCTTACAATGGTCTCTTGGCTGTAAGCAATTCACAAGTTCCAACCATTCAGTGTTGAAGCCAACTTTTTAAAAACTTTTTTTCACAACCGATGATGGAAAATAAAAATATCCCTGTGAAACGTCAAAGCAGGAATTATGTATTCATTCACACATTCAATACTAGGATGAAAAAATATACAGTCTTGGTGTCCAGTGTTCAGTCCTGTTAAGCCATTTATTTTCCAGCCAGTTTTAATAATTTATGTTTGGTGCATTGATGACTTCTCTCAAGAGACGGTGAAACCATATAGTGCCGTATTGATGCTTTATCCCTCCTCGAGTGCGGCGTGTTGTCAACTTGCCGTGACCTCACCGGTCCTGGGGGTCATGAAGAGGCCAAGCTTGACACCGATATGACACGTTATGTGATTGACACATCCACAAGTGGACAAGTTGTTGTTGTTGTTTTTTTTCAAACGAAGCAGCCAAGGAGGATGCAGGAGAACCTAACTGCCCTCTTCTCACCCACCACACACACACACACACACACACACACACACACACACACACACACACACACACACAAATACATGCACTCACCTTGAAAGGCAATGTTGGCTCTTATCCGAAGCTGAGTTTGGCTGATCTACAGCACCTGGAAACTGTGGCCCCACGCAGCCAAACTGATCTATGAGGCAATTAGGGTAAAAACGCCTGTCTAAGCATTCCTGGGGTTGAAAGGACACACCGGGATATTAAACGGATTACATTATACACAGAGTGAAATGTGATGGCAGCACATCAAGAGAGACCCTGTTTTCTCTTGGCCCATTAGGAGTTCCCTTATAGATGGCCCCTCCCTTACCAGACATCTGAACCTCTGCACATAGACAATCGCAGAGTCACACAAGTTGTGGTTGGCACCCTGCCAAGCCCATTTGTGTGCATGTGCAGCCGGTTAAGTGTACGTGACATTACTGTGCGTGAGAGGTTATCCTCGTACACTTTGATAGATTGCAAAGTGCTGGCAGTCTTTTCAATGTGCATGAAGCCTGGCGGAAAAGGCAACTTATTCAAACTCAACAATCACCTGATTTACGGATACACTGGACCAATAACATCAAACCATGACAGAAAGCAGAAAACATGGCTTTTTGTCAATACATTTTTTAACATGAAGCATGTTACAATACTGCCTGCAGAATGCTGCTATGCTCAGCCAGTATATTAAAACAAGTGTCCCCTCTGCTATGACATTATTTATTTTTTTCAGAATTTCACATATAGTTGTTTAAAGTCCCTATAGTTGTTAAAAGTACTTTTCCAAGGACATTTAAGCCGGTTGGTAGTAAAGGGAACTTGAACCACTGTACTATAAGAGAGGCGAGGAGCCAGGCGATTCATACTACAGGTCCACCCATGCACAAAACAGTCATAAGCTATAATCCTTGTCCTAAGCCACCTGATGACTGTGATCTCGCTGTTGATTTTAGACCAGGAAATATGCAGGCAAAACACATTTGATAAATCATAAGACCAGTTTTCTGTCCTGACGTTATGTAGGGCTGTGCGGTATGGCCAAAAATCCATATCACGGTATTAGAAATCATTCTGACGGTATATCACGGTATTTTTTTCAAGGAAACACATTAACTAATTTATGCAGAAAAGGGCCGCTGCTCACTGCTCTTTGTTCAACGCTTGCCAGCCAATTCGCTCACAACTCGCTGTGTGGTGTGTCTTCCCTCTGTCGCCCTGTTTTTTCACCTACGTTCCCCTGGGTGCCTCCATTTTCAGCTTCTTATCATCCTCTGTATAAGAGGGTACATTTATAACAAATGACACACTAATTAGCATTGCATAATGTCTAACCAAAAAGTTACATTTCTTTCTCTATTTACATGATTTACCTTATTATCTTCTTTTGAGTTTCTAAATTGTTTTTGGTTGCTTGGCCCGACAAAATGTTAATTATATGTAAAGGAATCAGAATGTAAACATTTTTTATTTTGCAAACTGCAAGGTATTTAAAACGGAAGAGATCTTACAACTTAAACATGGCTTCCTTTTAAAAAAAAAAAAATATATAAATATTTTATAATAGTTTTAACACTAGAAACTGACCTAAAATACTCAAGTATTTAAGTATTCAAAGATATTTAGATACAAGTAAGAAACAAGCCCGGTCATCAGGGAAATATGACGTTTGCAAACAGTGATTCCCAGTCATCACCGATGAAGCGCACCGTTATGCTGAGGTTTGGCTCCATTGTGCGACTCGACCGCAGGTCCGTTGTTGTTGAAAAGTGGCCACTGTACGCAGCTCGCTTCGGCGTTGCTCGTACAAATGAGGGACGGCAAGTTGACTGAAATACTTTCGCCCCAGTAAAATGTACCTTGGATCCAATGCTTTAACCCGTCTTTACCAACGGTCTCTAGCGGGACTATGTCCTTGCAGAGCTGTAACGTTATTGCCTCCGTAATGTCACTCCATCGCTTGCTTTTTTTTGTCATAAGCATCGCCTCGAGCAAATTCCTCTTTAAGCAATGCTGACCCTTTCGCTTCACCGCTTCACTCGCGCCGCCATGACTGGTTGACGGTCTCGAATCCGAGGACCGTAATCGCAAACACTCTCCATATCCCAACACGTGTTTTCTGCTAAGGTGATGGAGTAAATTGCTAGTGTTGCCACCAGTGGCGATAACAACGCCTCGACATACTACAATAAACTGTTTTCTGCTCTACGTCGGATTTTTCCGACTTCCAAACAACAGACACCCCTCCTCTTTTGGGTACAAGTTGTTGGTGTGTCTCGCGTCTCTTGTTGTTTCTCCTCCTCCATTGCTTTTGTCAGTGTTTTCAGGTAGCAACAAGGTTTGTGATAACTGTACCCAGCATGCAGTTCGGCGGAGATTATTTTGATAAATGTACAATTTTGTACATTTATAATTTATTACAACATTTTGTAATACTAATAATTTCTTAGTATTACAAAATGTTTATGTGTCACAAGCGGTTGTGTTGTGGGTTATTCATTGTTGTTGACTCAATCTCTACACACATAAGACTAAATAGCTCCAACCGCTGTGATGATGATGTGTAAAAATAAAATCTTCAAAAAGAGCAACTTCAGCTGTTATTGTGTAACACCGGTTTGAACGGTATGCGAGAAATCCGTACCATACGGAAATCTGATACCGGTTGAACCGGTGTACCGCACAGCCCTAACGTTATGTATAACTTTTTTACATAAGATAATGTCCTATGTTCATTATAAGCTTATAAAATAAGAGGTCCAACCCCAATTATTGTATTATAAGAAAAGGTAGATCTGACCGACTAATGAAACTTCAGGACATTAGATACTATAATTTTAATTTAACATATCTACTTAAGGATCCTTTAATATGTGGTAACTTTTTGTGATTATTTGACGCAATAACTAATAATTTCATTGTGTAGTCTACAGGCTACTCGACCGTGCAAGGGATCCGCCAGGTTGGCAGCTCGACTCATGTCGAGGGCTCCCTGAGTAAGACACCAAACCCCTAACTGCTCCCCGGCTGCCCTCATGGCTGCACACTACTCTCACTGTGTGGGGTGGGTCAGAAATGTTTTACAAAAACGTGGGTTAAAAATGACATGTAATGTACACTGGAGAATAAGGCCAAGAAGCCATTTCTTTCACCATCTTACTCATTAGCCCTTAGCATCGTCTCGCTCACACATAAAGAAAGTGACCTATGAGGGAATATGACTCACTAATGTTCAGGGGACTAAATTTATAACACATTTAAAGCCCTCACAACCTTCTCCTCCATCAGCCCGTCATCTCTGTAGCCTTTCTCACAGTAATGTTTTTAAGTACATGCATGCTCATTGCTAATCAAAGAAACTCCTAGCTGCATAGCTGATTTTGATGGAATAAATGATGACTCAAACACATTCGGGCCCCGTAATTCCAGCTTACTTGCGTGAAATGGCTCTGCTTGTAATCAATAGGTGGTTCTGCCCACTACAAACTGCCTGAGGCCATTGCCCCACTCGCATGGCTATCAAAAGTATACATGTCCTTACACTGGAGATTGTAGCTTCTTCAAAATGAGTAAATCCCCTCTGAATTGCAACCAAGTTTCTTTGCTGTAAGTGAACAGCACACGAGTATGACTCGTCAAAAGACCGCTACTTCAATACGAAGTGAGCACTTTGCTTCACACGGTAGCTTCAAGTGCACAGCAAGATTAAAAAAGAAAGTTCACTTCATGCGAATGTACACCTCATCAGCCATGCAGGAACCAATCGAATATGTCTAAAGAATTCCTCGCCGAGTGGCTAAGGAGCTAGGGAGCCAATCTCTTTTGTAATCATTTAAACTGACTGCTTTCAAATACGTTGGGACATTTAGCTGGCTCTGTCAAGACCTGATGGCAGGTAGGATGTGATGCCAGACTGGCCTTGATCATTGGAGATCATACCAAAGTATCATGTATGGAGAATCCTTGCTCGTCTTCTCTCCTCTCATAACTCAGGAAACCACCCGAGCTGCCCCAACCGTCCAACCGGAAAAGCTCTTAGATTAATCAGCGCCTTCAGCCCTTCTCTGAACCGGACCCTTACTGGCTCCACGCGGCTATAAACGTTGATTGAATTTTAAAAATAAAAATGTGCCGCAGTTCAGAATGTTCCTCCCCCGTTTTTTAGTATATGGCCGATTCCAATGATGCAGGCACTCTTGGTTTTAAATGGCAATGTATTCAGGAGACCTGACCAGGGGATTAGCAGGATGAATAAAGATCTCTGCGCCTGTCTTAAAGGGTATTTGTGAGGAGTGAAGGCAGGGGAGGCCTGTTCAGGAGAGATAAAGGAGGATCAGGGGGAATATTACAGACAATACAGGCAAAGCAAAGGCGCTGCAACAACGAATAGCGGCTGCATCGGATCAATACTTGAGATCAATTTTCGCCATTAACCAAAAGGGAATCTCGTCACGATTGTCTCTAAGACGATGGGTATGATGTGATTTGTTTGATTGTTCTGTACATCAATAAAGATTAATACGTGGCGACAAGATGCTTGTCATGAGGTAGGAATTTATTCTTAATTGAGCCGGCGTCTCCGTCAGTGACGACTTTTACATCTAATTTGATACAATCCCATTTTATGTTGCAACGTGCATAATGTAGGGCCCTGTGGAGATAGATTCTGTGTTCCTGATATTAACAAAGAAAGTACTTTCCTCATTTGGCCTTAGTATCAGAAGATATATTACAGCACACAGTAGCTAAGCAGACGCATGTAGTTGAATCATCATTAACAAAATTACCCCCGTCTGCTGCAGTTGTTTGCTTTGTGCTTGCTGCTGGCATCATCAGGTGTCAAAGTATGAGAAAGTATGAGAAATCTATTATTTATACATATATATATGCGCAGGGTGCTAAATTATTTTTATCTCCGTGGGGGACAAGGATTTTCCCCCCCTTGATAGCGATGAATGCAACTTAACTGCTAGCCTATTTAAACTCTTAATCTAACGATCTTCAGTGTCAATTTCTGAACGTCATCCAACACAAACACATTGTAACATTTTAGTGTTCGCAGGGGTGCGCGTGCACTTGTGACGCGGATCGGTTTCCCCTCTTTCTCCCAGCTCGGCGCTTAATCCTGCTTCCTCCTCGTAGCCAAACTGTCCGTGCGCGTGAAAGTCAGCATCAAGCCAGTTGGACTTTAGATCCCATCGGGGGAAACTTTAATTGCGCTGAGAGGGCAAGGAGGTGATCCGTAGCAGAGAATAGGAACCAGCTCTTTAATAATAAGAGCAGCACGGAGCTGCATTACTGTGAGTGATGGCCTATTACTTTTGTGTTGGTTTTGCATATTAACATGCTTTAGACATATTTTATTTGTTATTTATACTAGTAGCCTACTGTGATTTTCCACGTCCCAGATTTTTTGCCGCAGTGCGTGATGTGCGTGAGCGGAGCGCCGGCACTGAGCATATCGTCTTACTTTACAGGACCCAATAATAAAACAACTAAACATTAAACGTTTTGCCATGTTGTGATGGCCACGGACCCGAAAAAGGGCCTGTCTACCCTTTGCGTTCTTCTCACTAGTTGCAAGCTAAAAGTCCAATGCTCTTGTCTGAATAAAAAAAAAAAATCCCCCCCCCCCCTCTGCTTTTTTTGTCAAATCGCACCCTGTATATAAGTATATAATTAGTGTGCCTAGCATCTTTTTTTTTAATGAGAAACTGCATGTGAGGTTTGTGCTGCTTCTTTCGTCTGAGAAATGTCAGAGATAATTAGCAAAACGTCGTCAATCCGTCACCCATTTTTCCCGCAAACCAGTCTTTACCTTTCTGGCATGTGTTTTTGGAAGACTACCACAATTATGTTGTCAGAGGAAGCATGGCAGTGACTATTAAACGCCATGCAAGGAAGTGAATATCTCCAGCTGCACTCGCACAGGGGGAGGGAGTTCAGAAGTGCACATACGCGTCTTTTGCCGCACAAATTAGATTTGCATCGTCGTATTATACATCTGCTGATTTTGTAATGTTTGCACTCCCTGCGACATTCCCCCTGACTGCCGGCACCTATATTTGTTCGCCTTGTCGCTTTTAAATAACTCATTAGATGTAGGCATCGCTTCCCGCTTTGAAGAAACCTCGTCTCTACTTCTGTAATGTGACAGTATTTACATTTACAACACAGCAACAGCGAGCACGGCTTTGGTTTACAAACGACAGACAACCACCTTATTTATTTTTTATAGGAACGCTCAACGCCGTAAAAATCTCATTTCTGCAGTATCCCATCTGGGGAGGTG
Organism: Apeltes quadracus; assembly: GCA_021346845.1. NCBI lineage: Eukaryota > Metazoa > Chordata > Actinopteri > Perciformes > Gasterosteidae > Apeltes > Apeltes quadracus. The sequence goes on along the minus strand of CM037934.1, from coordinate 5,558,799 downwards.
CCAGCTCGGGAAGTCCCTTCACTGATTTACTTTGGAGCCGTCCTAATGAAGAACGCGTCGGGATGAGACGTTTTTTTTGACAGGGGGGTCGATGTGAGGGAGACTGCCACTTGGTCTGATGGCCAAACGAGTGGTTTTATTTAGCATTAGTTCACTGCAGTGAAGAAAAGTTTTTTCAAGCGTTGTCTGATCGGCTAACAGCCGCTTTAACGTGTAGGAGATTTTCATAATATGTGCCCTTTAAATCATAATCCACTGCTTACTCCATTTGTCAGTCCGACTATTGATGTCGTCCAATCTCTCTGTGCCCCAGCTGAGTTTATCTGAACAAGCAAATGGGATTGGATGATGATGAATAGAAAAGGTAATTGTTAGCTAGAGAGACAGAATTGATGTTGTTTTGATTGTCCAAACAGCGGCCTGTGTCATTTTTCACATGCTTCCAAGTATTAGCGGGCCGAAGTAGAAACATCTGGCGCCGTGCTGTTGTGGATGGGAATGTAAGGTGATAAGCAACAAATCCCAAACGGAAGTGTCTTACGTGGAGCGATGGCTTCTTCTGTCATGCAAACCACCTGCTGAGAGGATGGAGGACATTTACTGCGGAATTTCATTCAAAAATGTTGACTGAAAGAGAATCAATTAAAGACAAACCGTAATGTACTAATTTATCAATCAACCAAGTTTATTTTTCATCAAATAAAAAGCTCTTTCATATTTTCCACATCATTGTAAGGAAGCTGAAAGGCTTTCTTGAAGTGGGGAAATAATGAATTGTGTGATGAATGGAAAAGAAAAGCGAGCGAAGTTTGGGCTCGAGGCCTGAAGAGTAATTTCACTTTCGTTGCACATTCTCTGAATAGCATCACTTTTTTTCCCCTTTTTACTGGAGATGTTGACAATACGCCCACTTTAGCACTATAGCCCCCCCCCCTCTCTTTCTTCCTCCAGCGGTCCCCGTTCCAGCCTTGGCACTTAGACAGCTTCTTATTTTGGCTCATGTGACCGCTGGGAGATTGAGAGCGAGGGAGGATCACCTTTTTTATCAACTGTCCCTGTCGAACACCTTTCACGTTCTATTCACTTTCTATTTTCTGGATGACGAGGCGGCACTGTTCTGCCTCCCGGGATGATCCCGCTCCTCTCCTGCCACCCCTCTCTACCTCTATACATTCATGCGTGCGAGTAAATCATGCATTTTGCGTTATGCTGTTGAAATGCATGCCTGGACAAAAGACGTATTAAAAGAGAGGGCATGACATGTCTGTGAGCGTGTTAGTCTCTCACCCTCTCTTCTGGTTCAGTCTGTTTGGTTACGGCCCACAATTCTCTGCCCTTTTTATGACTGATCACAAATCTACTCCTGCTAATAAGCTTTTACACAGTGGGTAAACACACAATTTGACAATGCTCTCTGGCTGTCCGAACAAGTCACATTTTCCTAATTAAATTTCCATTCCAGGATTTCACACTTCAGTCTATTCTGCGTTTGGCTTTCCCTGCAGAGAAGAAAAGGAGCATTTTTCCCAGTTATTCATTATTCAGTCGAATAACCAAGTCGGTTTGCGTGTCTGGACTGTGCTATCAAAATAGCAGTTGCAATAATAGTCACAGTATCTCCTGCTACCACACAAGGGGCATAAATACACAGATGTTTGCCTGCAATCATTCACATAGGGGGAAACTAATTCTACTCCAAGGCTTGTCTCTAAAATGCGTTAGCACCTGCACAGCTGCTGGTCTCCCATTAGACCGCGTGTTTCTTGTAAAGTAAAAGCTTTTTGAAGAATAGCTGAATGTTTCTACTGCTTGCAGTATCAATCTGTTTTGTGTCCTACATGATAGTGAGTTTGTACCACGGTTTGGGAATGTAACACACCTTCTGTTATTGGCTGCATACAGTGCTGGTGCATTCTCACAAACATTTGGGTACTATGATTGGAAGTCATGTGAAACATTTTGAATTAAGTTATTTCATGAAGCAAAGTTGCATCCAGCTGATGACCAGCAGACTCCGGATGCTTCCCGATGGGTTTCAGTGTTCTGTGTGATCATCAGCTCTGTGGAACAGTCTCTGCGGCCTGTGAGGCCGCTCTCCATCAGTCCAACGTGCTTCTATGACTCCTAGTGAAGGGCACGTTGATATGGCGATAACTTCCACTTGGTCCAAGAAATACTGTTAATAGTTCACAGGGTGCGATTTGACAAAAAAGCAGAGGGGGTGGGGTGTTGTGTTTATTTTTATTCATAGACTATAACATTGGACTTTTAGCTCGCATAACTAGGGAGAAGAACGCAAAGGGTAGACTGGCCCTTTTTCAGGTCCGTGGATTAGTCCCCATCACAACATGGGAAAACTTTTAATGTTAATTTAGTTGTTTTATTATTGGGTCCTGTAAAGTAAGACGATATGCTCAGTGTGGGCGCTCAGTGACTGCGCCAAATAATCTGGGACGTGGAAAATCATCACAGTAGGCTACTAGTATAAATAACAAATAAAGTATGTCTAAAGCCTGTTAATATGCAAAACCAATACAAAAGTAATAGGCCATCACTCACAGTAATGCAGCGCCGCGCTGCTCTTATTATTAAGGAGCTGGTTCCTATTCTCTGCTACGGAGGCCCCCCCCCCTCAGCGCAATTAAAGTTTCCCCCGATGGGATCTTAAGTTCAACTGGCTTGATGCTCACTTTCACGCGCATGGATGGTTTGGCTACGAGGAGGAAGCACAAAGAAGGGAAACCGATCCGCGTCATGAGCTCACGCGCACCCCTGCACAGTGCCCGACTAAAATGTTATAATGTTTTTGCGTTCAGACGTATGCGGCGTTTGCAAGAAGGCTGCTGAATAGCTACTCTGATGCATTGACACTGACACTAAGTTGCATTCATCGCTATCAAGGGGAGGAAATCCTTGTCCCCCCCGGAGATAAAAATAATTTAGCAGAGGGGGGATGGGAAAACCAGAGCGGGGGGAAATCCGCCCCATCCCCCCCCCACAAATCGCACCCTGATAGTTCATATGGTTCCGTGGGAAGCCGTTGCTAAATATATTATGACCCTAGACAGACATGGAGGTGAATTGCGACTTGAAAGTTGGCAGAATATAGAATATATAAGAAAACAATTGTTTAAAAATGACCCGATCCATCAGAAATACCGTCCACTTCTGCGCGGTTTGAAAATATTAAACAACCTATGTGTATTTTTTGCATTATTTTCATTTAGCAGGTGTTGAGGACACAAGCCTGCATTTCCAAATCATTACCCCAATCATACTCTGGATTAATAGATTAAATGTTTCATCAACAAAATGTCACAATGATTTGTTTTGTCTGACCAACATTCCCAAGCTCTAACATATTAAGAGAAGAACCTGTGAATATTTGGCAATTGCTTAAGAAATTGATTGCTTGAGAGGTTGATTCTTACCTCAGTGTTTTTAATTGCCATTTTACCCTGATTTAGTTTTTAACCTAAACCATCTACCATGATGGAAAGCAATTACCTTGTGGCAGACATTGATAATGTGCCCTTTTGCCTGTGCACGCACCCACCCAAAATTCTGCCCTGCTGTGAAGAAAACCAGCAGACTGGTGACGTTGTGGAGCAACGACGGGAAGGACCGACTGCATGGGACGAGGAGCAGGCGTGACGGAAATCTTGAACCAATATTTGCATGCACCAACGCAACTTAGTAGTGCGTGTACATATTTGAATTTTCTATTCAAATATGTACATACCGTGGAATTAATGCATTAAGTCCTTAATGAGTGTACTGTGAAAGGCGTGTGTTCTCCATGGCCTGATGGCGTCTTATCGGACCTCTGTGAGGTCGCCCAAGTGGTCTCAGTCTGAAACATATTATGTGTATAAGTTTGTTAACATTTGATAAATCTCATTTTGTTGATGTTTTTGAATTTTAAAGGCTTTCTTATTCTGCGTAAAACATTTACATTTTACATTCTCAACTCAATGGAAATTCACTTGAAGGAATATTACCTTTTTTTCCTTAGAAACATCTGCATACGTTTACACATACAAGATAAATGTTTTATTCTGATTACCTTTCCATAATTTAAAAAACCTTTCTCTCAACAGATAAAATAGCTACTCTAGTTTAGAAAGCTTTGATTTGTATGCATAGAGCTTTATTTACAGGTAATGTAACAACAATCACAGCAGCAATAACAATATTCATGATTTCAGTCCTCAAGCAGCTATAAACATAAATAGTAGGTAATTTTTTAAGCTAGAGTACAGAACTTTTTCCTCTCCTGGCAGTGAGGGCGATTTCCAATTTCAATACCCAAATCTGTATTTAAAGGACCAACACTGGACGTGCTTATGACGTAGAACTCTGGATAAGGTCCCATATTTTCCTCCTGCTGCTGAAACTGCTTCCACAGCAAGTAACGGGAACACCTCGCATCTAAGCCCTGACTGTTGGTTGAAAAAAAAAAAAATGCTGACTTATTTTGGGTTCATTTTCTTCTGGTTATTGTAAACTGTTGGCTCTGACTAACTGTGACTAACTCTCTCTGCTTTGCCTAAATAGGAACCCTAGCACGGCGCTCCCTGGGCCGCACTCCATCTGTCGGCTTTCAGATTAAAGAAAAGAGTCAGGTTATCCATATGTGATGAGGCCAGGAGGGTCGACGATGAGTCCAGGATGGCGGGTGGGCGGGGGGAGGGGGGGTCCTGGCATTCATCCTGCTGACATGAACCATGGCTGGCTGTCAGGGGCCTTGGCCTGGTTATCTGGTCCAGCTGCATCTGGAGGATCGCCATGTGAACAGCCGAGGAGGGAGAGCGAGACATTTAATGGCATTTAGGAAAACTCCCATAACAAACCTGAGTGAAGAAAGCCTTACACGATCAGGCTGAAACCATTGTTTTAAGTAGGATCTGTGCAGCTTAACGCTTGTATATTTCTCTTCACTGTTGTGAAGGAACCTTTTTAAAACACATCGGTATGTCACACTGCTGCACTGAGTGACGGGTGTTCTTTCAGGATGTTCACTGTGATATGTGTAGGTTCTTGGGGGTCCCGGAATGATGCAGTACACGGCAGGTTCGGTTGCAACCTCCATCCGGCCTCTAACCTCCCCCAGGTCCTCTCCTTCTGATACCGCGGACCCCAGAGCAACAGGCTCCGACTCCCTCCAGGAGGTTCAGGTAATATATTTCTGTAGCTCCGCCCAGGTCAGACCGCACCGCCTCATCGTCGACATCCCCCACCTGACGTGTGACCTCAAAGCCACTTAGCCAGGAGTTTAGAGTTGGAAGAAGGAAGTAACACAAGTACCTTTTCTCCCGGTGTGAATTGTCGCAGCCTGGCTGCTCTGTCGTACAGCCACTGTTGTCGTTCCCGGGCCCGGAGCAAATTCTCCCGTGACATACTAGCCAGCGTGTGGAGCTTTGCTCCAGTACGTACTGGATCTCGTTCCTCCCGGGGCTCGGACCTTCCTCCCAGATTTCTTTAATCAGGTCCAGCACCCCTCTCGTTGTCCTGCCAAACAAAAGTTCAAAGGGAGAAAACCCTGTGGAGGCCTGGGGGACCTCCCGCACGGCAAACAACAGAGGATCAAGCTAGTTTTCCCAATTACGGTCATCTTCTACTTACGGATCATGGACTTCAGAGTCTTATTCAAACGTTCCACCAGCCTATCGGCCAACAATGTTGGTGTTAAGACAACAACAACTGAAAAAGTGTGCTTCTCCCCTACTGCAGGACATGGTAGTACAATGTGTACCTGTGGCTTTTCTTCTGTCGTTGATCAATGGCTCATGCATTGACCTCCAGGTTGTTGTTAGACCGTTTATTTTTTGACTGATTTGTTCTTTCTACACTGGATGTTTGGATTATCGTTTGCTTGTCGACATACTTCCTATATTTTCCTACAAATGGTAGGAACTAAACAGCCTTACAGCAAAACCCTGCAGCTTCACTGAGCCTTTGAGAGAAGAGTTCCTTTCACCCTCTTTGTGTATTTACATTTTTTTGTGTGGTTATCGAGAGCCAGTGCCAGCAGAAGGCCACACAGGAGATGATTATATGGTCGTCAAACCTATTCATTCTGGGTGAAAACTGTTTCCCGGTACTGCAGAGAGTGAGGAAAAAGATCATGCTTTCCTTGTTGTGACAGAAGGTCATATCTACAAGGACCAACACAATGATTTTCCATTCGTCATGATTAGGTAGCTAGGGGGGAAAGCATGTCGTATTCACAATGGAGTGTATATGTAACTTGAAAAACGGGTAGAGTGAATACAGCCAGTGACGATGGGCTCCATTTTAGTTAGATAAGAGGAACCAGACTAATTGAATTTACAGTGGATGACAAAATTCACATGATCTGTGGGCTGTTGGATTGACATTTTAAGAACTGATATAACTTGTATCACAGAGTTCACTTGTTGATGAAGGATCAATTTATATTGTATTAATAATAAAGAAATATTGAAATAAAATAAATATACAATTATCTCAATAAAGTATGCTATATATATATATATGTATTATTAATAGTATATAAATTGATCCTTCATCAAGTGAACTCTGTGATACAAGTTATATCAGTGCAGCAAAATGTTTTTGAGAAAATCTATTTGAACTGGCTCCAATAAATGCAGTTTAATTTCATAACATTCTGACCAGGTATATTATCAATTATTTATGTAGTAAATAAAGGATTATGATTTTGTGGGGTAATTGGTCGGCTTTGGTAGAATAATATGAAAAGGATGAATGCTTTTGAAGAGAATGAAACCGATTATGTAAACAAGGGAAGACATAGAACAACGGCACAGAAAAGGAGAGCATAAAGATAAAACATTTGAGAGATCCTCACAATCGGATGGACGGAGAAGACGAAGAGCTAATTGACAATAGCAGGCAAAAAGAATAGAAGGCATAACGGATACATGAGAGGAGACCGGCAGCCGGCCAGAAGAGACGCGGCAACGCGTGTGAGCATTTGTCCCGTGGAAATGTTGCCGTGCTGGAGGCCGGGCCAACACGCCCAGCGGTGATGCATTTGTCCAGTCAGGATAATCCATATAAACGGATGTAAAGTGTATGACAACCCTCCTCTCGGCGCTGCACTGAACAATGACATTTCCCTGCTCGGTGTGTAACAATGGCCAGAGATCTGGCAGGATACATATGAGGAAGGTACACAGCTGTTTGTTTTTATGTGGATGTGAATTATCTAGGCATATTTCAGTGGTTTAATGGAGGCTCTGGAGCAATCGCTACATACTGCTTTTAAAAAAAAATAAGTGTTTAATAAAGCTTCAAACCGCGAGTGGCTTTTACCGCTAGAGGAAGCCACACAATAGAAGCAGAGCCATAAGCATATGCAATCAACATATCTGGCTTTTACAGCGGCAAAAGCACTCTTGTGTTGCTAAAGAACGAGTCAAGAGCCAATTGGATGTCTGGGTTCGGCCAGACGTGTGGACAAAATGACAGAAAAAAAACCTTTGGCCTCGAGGATCAAAAAACCTTGAACCATGTGACAAAGGCTTGAAAGGTGCTCGTCACAAACCATGATTTGGAATATAATGGCAAAGTCTGTGCCGGACTCTTTTCTGTCTCTTTCTCTTCTCACATTTTTGCCATTTCTACGGTTGACTTCCCAATAAAGGCATCACATGTGGGTACCTGGTAAGAGTTCTCCACATCTGTACGGATAAGTAGTCACATTGCCTATTCCTACCTTACATCTAGACAATAGTGCTCTACCCAGGGCCAACACAAGATCTAGACTAATATGCATACAGGGTGCAGCAGGGGACACAAAATTAAAATTGTAAATAGCTTAAGTCTTCATTTCTGCTGAAGAATGAGAAATAAATGTCTTCTGCTAACATACATACTATAGGGCTGTAGTCAACCCAAGAAATGCTTAGTCAACCAAAGTTTTGTCCTTAGTCGACTAGTTTAGTCGACGATTGCGGACATTGCGCGGAGGCTCGTCAACGGCCCCCCCGGTCAGACGTACTACTCACCCGGAGGAGTCCCCGTCCGGATGAGCTCCAACCACCGGGGCGCGAGCTCCAACCGCCGGGGCGCGAGCTGCTGTCGTTGACCCTAACGGACCTGACGCAGGAGGTGATGGTGCTCGCTCTTTAATAAAGAAGCGACCTCTGAACTTCAGCTCGCGGACGTTAAAGCTGTTTTTTTTAAAGCGCAGAGACGTAACGGGCTCCGACAGCGAGAGGAAGTTCTTTGCCGCGGTTCCCGAGTGTTCTACGCGGTGCGCTGAACTTTGGCGCCGTTACAAAACAGCCTAAATTAAAGCATTTAAAGTTGGGGATAAAACATAGGCTGATTATATTTAGATTACAGTAATATACAACTGCTTATAAAAATAATAAATATCTAGGAGTAAATCAATGAAAAATTCTTTTGGTCTAAAAAAAAAAAGAAATGCAACTGGTCGACCAATGAGAATGTCAGTCGACCAAGACGGCATCGGACCGATTGGTCGACTAAACGACTGAAGTTGACAGCCCTAATCCATACAGACCAGAGTCCATTATTATAGGGTGCATTTAAGGGTGTTAAAAATGTAATATTCATACCTGCAAACTAGTCACCGTTTGGCGAAATTCGCCGTTTTCAACTCAAAATGGGTCATTTTTGTGAATCTTGTAGATCCAAAGAGTTTTTTTTTTTTAAGAGGGGGGTAGCGGTTCGCCCCTCGCGCGCCTACCGAGCTAGTTTAGCACAGAGTGTGCCGGCTGGCTTTATGCACGTGCACATGGACACACGAGTTTATGCGAGCAGACTCGCCTCCGGCTAGACACCAGTGGCTGGACACCAGTGGATAGACAGTCTAAGTCATTTCCGTTTCGCCGCTAAGTCATTTCCGTTTTCACTGCTGGATGGACAGCATTCTATTTTTTGGTACTTAAATTAAGCCTAGATTACTATTTTGAGACTTAACGTTTAGCTTAGCGGTTAGTTGTGTAGCATCGGACGCGTCCAATGAGTCTCTCGTCGTCGTCTTCTTTAATTCAGCGACGGACTTCAGATCAAACGTTTACGGTGCATGCCGCCACCTACCGACCCGGATGGATAGATTGTTTACGTAATAAGTATAGTGACACATATGAAATACCGGTAGTACCTTATAATTCATAAGAGTTTAAAAAATCCAATTAACTTTCCAAAAAAAAAGAAATTGAACAATGTAGGTGAAAAGCTGTGTGTGGTAGATGAACTATAAACTATGAAAAATAGTGTAACAAAAACAAAAAAAACTGTATATAAATGTTAAGACGATTTTTTTTTAACTAGCTAGTTTGTGCATTTGAATTCTGACATGACCTAATAAATCATCGACAGTTTATTTTTTTTTTTCTTACCGTTGACATCTGCATGGCGCGTCAAATTTGAAAAGTGAATTACGATATTGAAATGACGTCTGCCGTCCATCCACTGATGTCTATAGCCGGAGGCGAGTCTGCTCAGTTTATGCGCAGGTCCACCCCCACCCCGGTCAGCCCGGCCCCCGTCTGGTTTAGTTTGTCACCTTTTTCAACCTTTATGAGTTTGCAGGTATGAATATTGAAGAAAATAATTGTAGTTTTAGCTGAATCACTATTTTGTATAATGAAATGTAGCAGATCTGTAGGCCGTTGTTGAGCTTTTAAATCCATTTCTACGTATTACCTAATAATTTTATTCTATGTAGAATTGCATGTGGTGTAAAATGTCTGACAGGTTCATGGAATTCTGTAATCAGTATGAGGTTCTTGTTACAATTTTAAATCTAATAGAAATGTCTGAGAGAGGATCAGCCTTTCTTGCTTTCCTGAGGAAAGAATGCCTGTATTGCTTGAATAGCTTCGGATCAAGCAATGCAGCAGGCGGCAGCCTGATTGTCACCGCACTGATTTGTCATTGACTAAGGAGGCTTTTGAACACAGCTGTGTGCGACTCTCTGAAAATGAAGACTGCGATATTGTGTTCCCACGGATTGGGTTTTACTTTCACACGTCATCCGCTATCCTTCTTAAAGAGGCTGTCACATTGTCCCTGTGTTCTCTCAGTGCAGAACTCTAGCGGAGAGAATTTCAAAGAGCAAAAGTCAGGGCTCCTTTGCCTTTCGCACAATGCACTGTGTCTGTGTTAAACTCCTCAGGGTTGTCCAAAAGTATCTGAACCAGCTGAACGGATTTATCATGGTTGAAGCTCACCTCACGTAAATGTCCTCGACAGTCTTGTGTCACATAATTCATCCGACAGCAGAGAAGGATCACAGAGATTCACAACCAATCCATCTTGGCATCAGTAATATTTCATGCTTATTAGACATTAACAAGATTTAAGTAGCAGGAACATCCATGTGCAAGAAGAACCAACAACTGTTTTGTTTTGCTTCATATCATCATGGTGTATCAATCAAAGACGGTAGATGAAAAATGACTCAAAGCTATTGTGTGCTGAAGGGTTGTTGGGCAGATTTGGAAGAATAACTTTACTTGGGCAGAAATACCACCATAAATGTTAAATGTTAGTGTGGTACAAGTATTATCAATTTTTTTAATTATTAACGACTTAAAATCCTTTGCGTTTAGTTATATCGTACAGCATCATGTCTATTTTATTAAGTAAAAAACAATAATCTAAATGTGGTGGAGCAAATGCACTAGAAGCATAAACTTGCGCTACATTTGAAATACTCAACTGATGACATACTTGTCCTCCTACTTGTTTTCAACATGCTAGTGTTGGCGGGCATACGGTTTTCTGGTGCTGTGGACATCCACAAAGAGGCCAGAAGGGCAGACTGACACCGCCAGATAAAAAAAAAAACAGCTCCACCCTACGGTGCCGGGGAGTCGGGAGGAAAGGCCTGCAGGGGATCCTGGAGAAATGTCAAGCTAAGCATACATCAGCGGAGGCAAGGCGGCGCTGTCAGCGAGCATCAATGCAACGCGCTTGATTTTTTAGTAATGAGGTCACTCTGTACACGGTGGCAAAGATGCGGGGACGGGAACAAGTGCCAGCGAGGCATGGCCGATCAGCCGGAGAGTCCCACTAACGCGGGGAATCGGGGAAGGAGGCAGAGACAAACAGTCGGGATGACTGGAGGGAAGCAAACAAAACGGCAAGTCTAACAGTAACGCAGTCAAACACAGGAGGCCTGCCAAGAGACCGTGCTCAGGAGAAAATAGGAAATTCATTAGATGCTAAATATCATGTGTGTGTCGTTGACATTTAGCCTTTTTTTTCGGATGGAAAAGTTTGGGCAGATTTGAAATCTCATTTCTGAAAACTCCAGAGGGCTTTTTTTTTTCTCCATAGATGTCCGTTGGACAAATTGTCCACTTGGGACAGATGAACTGGTCTGCAGGGGGTTCCCAAAGTGCTGGTTGCAGTCTGACAGCTGAACGTATTTACATTTCATGAGACCTGTTGCATTGATTTCTGCAGTGGCTTTTAAATTAATGCATTTAGGTTGCAGGTCATTTGCCTCAGCCACTGCAGACTGGCTCCAGGGGGCTTCTTGGGAACCCTCATCAGCACCGTCACGCTTCACCCCGTGCGCACAGCAGCTTGATTGATTAGGCAATGCTTTTTATTGTCCCGCATCTACTGGTTTGTTAGTTCTCTGTTCTGCGGCTGTACTTGATTATCGGGTTCTCCGTCGTGGCCGTTTCCTGTGAGATATCCAGCCATCGTCAGTAAGATTCAAAACGATTCAAAAAGTAGGAAGCAATGTTGTGTTACCACACAAAGTGTACAGGAGGCAACTTAACAACTGCCCTGCAGCTCACCATTACCCATAAGTCATAGCGCCGCAGAGTTCCGTCTAGCCAAAACCATATTGATGTTCCCTTATACAACATATATTAATGTTGGCTGGGCCTCCTAACGTGAGCTGCTGTTTAATTAAAAGCATGATGAGCTGGACGCTTATTAATTATTCCGGGTTTTGGTTGCCGTCCCGACATTCAGGTAATGCAAAAATGTGCCAAAGGCTCTGCTAATGTCACGGTGTAGTGGTTTTTGGATTTCCTGTTTTTCTTTTGTTTTTCCTCTGAGTCTCTCTCTCGTGTCATCCTATCACTTCACTTCCTGCCATTATGTGTTGCCTCTGTATACCTTTTTGGGTTCTGTGTGTTTTGTTTCTTATTGGAGATAAACAAATTGCTCTCTCTAAGCCTAAGAAATCAGTGACACGTTCATGAACATCCAATTATTTCATAGAAATCCCCCTAAATCCTTGTACCTTTCATAGTTTTATATTTTATATAGTATCTTTTTTTTCTGCACACAACTGCTTCTGTAGCTTTTACATTTATTCCGCTGTCTTCTCTAAAGTGAGATTTTCTAGCAAAAATAAGAGCTTTCTGACACCTCCGTCTAGGCCGGGCTATATTTAAAAAAACAATAGTGTTGACAAAATGAAGTCTGGCCAAGTGAAAACTCCCTCTATTCATTAAATTTGTTCACGCTCCCCGTCAGCGGCGGCAGCAGCAGCCATTGGAGTGTCAGCTCAGCCTGTTATCTCCTCATCAAATTTCACTTCAGCTCCACTTGACTCATCTCAGATCGGTTTGTCGTCCTCACAACTGCCTCTTCATTCACTGTAAAAACTTCATTAAACTCTTCCACCGTTGGACATACGAAAGATACCATTTACACAACTTGTTTTACTGATATCACACACATTAGTGTGAAATTTAGTAATGCACTTTAACAAAGGATCAAGTATTGGGGACCCCCAAGTGTTTCAGAAAAGCTCACAGTTTCAGAAAGGAATGTGTTGTTAGGAAATGCGGTTATGTCTGGAAATGAAACGCATGTGATTTGGTCAAACCCTTTCGTACACTTGATTTGTGACCGCAGCAGTGGTGGTAATGTTAGAATAACCGTTATGGACACAAACATGCTGCTTGCATGCAGTGGCAAAAAGTATGCAAAGAGTTGAATGAGTTTTATGAGTGATACTTTTAACCTGATCTTGGCACTGTACAGATAAGACTACTTTTCATATTTTCACACTTTATATTAACTCTCTTCCCCCTAGTGCAACTGCTGCAGTTATTTCCCCCTGGATTAATAAAGTTGTATTAGTTCTGATTTTGTTTTCGTTCCGGCGCTTCAACCAGTTCAAGCAAATCTCATTTGTTACCTCTGTCAGGGTTTGACATACAACTTGCATCCAAAACTAACGCAATTCCTTCTGAACGAGTTGTTCCACCAAGCTACATGGCAAACCGCCCCGAAAGAAACCCAACCCAAACGAGCAGTTTCGATGATGAATTGCTACTGAACACAGAAATCCAACTGTTTATGCAAAGCATATGCAAATAATTATACCTAATGTGTTATTATAATGCAGAATACATAAATATAGCTCAATGGTCACAAGATAGAGAGCAGCTGTGACGGATCTGTGCATCAAGGAAGAGACCACGATCAGCTCGCATCACTACTGGATCACTTTTGGCCGTTAACAACATCTGAAACAGTTACAGCTGACACTGTAACTGGGAAAAACTTCATACCTGCTTTAAAAATTAAGGAGGAATCCTTTCCCACAATAAACATACAAGTCATGTGTAAAGAATGAATAAGATAACGAAATTAAGACACAGTCATGCCACGTGACATAAAATATGCATGTAATGAAAGAAATAAAGGTGGTACTAGGAATATGACTACTACCACTTTTAATAACTCCGGCAGTGGATGTAATAAAACAATTATAGTAATAACAGTAATGGGTATTTTTAGTTTTTTAATTATGTGACTTTCTCCTTAAAAGACATTTAACTCCCAACACCCAGTGAAAAGGTTTTGGCTGACCTCACTGCAGTGTGAATGTCTGTCCTCACTTACCGCTTGTCTCAGCAAGACAATAGCTCAGGAGAATACTGTCGCACAGTGTCCAAGAGTATTAGGCATCATCCCCGCAGCCATCTGTTCCACTATCCAACAGAAGAACTAGTAACGACGGGCACGGACTCCTTCCACGCTGCCAGCGCTGTTTAAACTCCCGCTGATTGAACACCTTGGATGGGAGACATAACTGTCCCTCAGGCCCTTAAGGACCACAATCTGACATGTTTCTGCAATGCCCCAGAGGACCAATTCATATTTTGTCCTCACATTTTGTTTTTAATAGGCTAACCCGGTGGCCTGTGCATTAGTAATAGTGCACCAAGGCCATAGGCGTTTATAAAAGTTCTTAAATATCAGCCAGCTGTTGCTTGTTTTTTGACTCCTCAAAGGCTCTGTCGTGTGGTTACTATGCTGTATCTGTTGTACTAATTATATTTTGAGTTTGTTGTCTTTTGCTTTGTCGAAATGAAGACTTGCTCCTCCAGTGACACCTTCATCCAAAGATCTGCATAGTGGAGTAAATGTAAGGGGTTGTTGATCACTTTCTGCTGCATTAGCTTTGATGCAATTAACAACTGGTGCAATAGAGGGGCAGCAACCCCCGAAACAGGACTGGTTTTGCCGGTTGAGGCCAATTATAGTTTCTCCCCCTTGATCCCTTTGACTGGTTTTCCACTAGTGTTTGCTATAGCTAGAGTCATTATCACTACCTGTGGCGTGAGGCCATTTTGTGTGGCACTGGTGTGAATGTCTCTACCCAAAGGATCAGAAACAGACTTCACTAGGGCGGCCTCGGGGCGCGGCGTTGTGAAGATTGCCCCGTGCTCACTTACCAGGACTGTGGAGCTTGATTAGCATTTGCTATAGAACGTCAAGATTGGCGTGTTCGCCGTTGATTGATGCAAACGGGTCTGGAGAAGCCAAAGAGAACGCTCTGCTGCCTGCAACGTGGTTCAGCATGACCAGCTCGGTGGTGGGTCAGTGATGGTTTGGGGAGGCATATGGAGGGACGCACAGACCTTCGGAGGCCAGATAACGGCAGTCTGACAGCCACCAGGTATCGGGATAAAATCAACCAACCAACGGTCCGTCCTTACACTGGTGCAGTAGGTCCTGGGTACCTCTTGCTGCACAACAATGCCTGGCCTCATGTGTCAAGTGTATGCAGGCAGTACCTGGAGGGTGATGGTAGGTTGAATGACCTTCACGATCACCTGACCTAAACCCATTAAAACACCTGGGACTTTATGTTTCTGTTAGTTATCGACGCCGCCTGGTTGTTCCTCAGACTTTACAGGACTGCACTGATGCCCTTAGACAGATCTGAGAGGATTTCCCACAAGGCACAATCCGTCCTCTCATTGGGAGAATGCCGCATCGCTGTCTAGCATGTCCACACTAGATAATGAGAAGCATTTAACAAGTGCAGAAATTTAAACTTTGGAAAAAAGACTCATTTTTTTCACTTCAACTTCAATTTTTTGGGTGTCTATATAATTAAGCCCTCTGTGGGCTGAAACTTTCATTTCTTGGGAAAGAAAGGATGCCATTTAACTGTTACAATTACAGTCACTCCAGACCAAATTTGTTTCCCACGTTTAATACAATCACACGGAACTTATTTATGGAGATAGTGTGCTTTTTTTTAAAGCTGCATTGCCAGCTTAAAAAACAACTTAAAAAGTGACTAAATAATGACTGCCCAACTGTATTCATTGCGTTTCCAATTAGTCAGAGCACACAAGGCCAAATTGCCTCTTAAATTACCATTAAAAGGTATTGTTGTTCTCCACATAAAGCACTGCGTAACAACATCACATCACTTCTAACACACTGCACTGACAACAATGAGGGCATGACACCATCACCTTTCTGTTTTAAGTCAACATTACATTATTGTTGTAGCTCGGCATGTTTGTGTGTGTCGTTGATTAACGAGCCGGTTTGTTACCGGTCACTTACGCTGTTCGGCGGTTCTGGCAGTCCAATTAAAGAACACTTGACTCTCGTGCTGTTGTTACACATGAGCTAACCACAGGCACTTTGCTGGGTCATGGAAGTAATATGAGAGAAAGCACCATCATATTCAGTGTCACTTTTCTTCTGGCCTTTTGAGTCGCCTTGTTGAAAGAATGCATGGAGACGTTGTTATTTACTTTATCGGTTTAACAGACCATTATAACAGAACGAACAGCTGTTGCATAGAAACAAAAGCCCTCCGTGAGCCGATTTCCAATGGTCGATAAATGCTTCAAAAAAGGCAGAATGAGTCTGGTTGAACACTATATAAAATGTGTAAGAATGATGCACAACACGGCTCGGACGCTCCCACTGCAACACAATCCTGCAGATTCTAACGAACAAAACACCCTTTGGCCTCATGGGAAGATTTAAGTGCAAAATGAATGTTCATCCTCCACCCTTTGCAATGCCCACTTCAACCGCAGTTCTGACTTATTGCTGCACTCGAAAATTGGAAAATAAGTGCTGAAGCTTTTCTGGCCGTCTTATTACGTGCATCAGTTTGCAGACAAGGCTGATGGTGTGTGCGTGCTGCGTGTGTAACCCAACCCTAAATACTGCGTAGGTTGTATATAGGTTCTATTATTTACTGAGGGGGGGGTGGCTCTGCATGATGATGAAAACTGTCCAATATGATGATGCAGGTTGTCAATAGTGGGTTGTACATGACATAATCCATTCATATTCATTGCCTTGAGGAGGTTAACATGGTGGCAAATAACCTTCTGATAATCCATGGATTTCTTCATTCCTCTCCCATATGTTGCTTCTCCTCCTCATCTGTTTCCTTTTCTCAGTTCCGTAGCCTTTTTCTAGACTTCTCCTTACCGCTGTCACTCTCTTCAGTTTCCCTCTGCCTCCATTTACGGCCTCCCCTTAATTTACCTCTAATCATCTCCTCCATTTATTCTCCCTTCTTAACCTGTCTCGACCGCCTTAATCATCCGTGCCCTTTGTCATCTGTTCCTCTTCCGTCGTCTTCTTTCCTTCTCGTCACAAAACCCCCCCCGCCAACCTGTGTAAGAGTTACATAAATCAAATGCTCCCTGTGTGTCAAACAGAGGAGAGGAACTCTCTTCTTGCCCCCGTGGAAGAACAACCTTTGGTGAGTGGCTGGAGGTCAATTATTGTTGCCCATCAATTTTACACTCACACTTAAATGGAGTGCCGGTACAGATCGTGAAACACACTCCATCTGCTACATACATCATTCATCTTTACAGCTGCTGTCACTCACTTACTACAGCCCCCTCCTCCCCGGGCAATATTTTAAGCCGCCTTTGGATGTGGGTATTAGAATATGGAAAGGGAAAGGAGCACAATTTTCTTTTATATTCACATTGTGCATTTCTACAGTATCCAAACCAAAAATAGGTGTCATGATGAGGTTTCACATTGTCCTGAAGGGGGGATACGAGCCAAACAAGGTGAAACCTCTGGAACGGCGGCACTGCACAGGTTACCGTGAGCCTGCACCTGCATATTTCAAGTGGCGTGTTTTCCGAGATTTTTCTAGCTTCAATCACTTCGAACTTCACTTTTGAGTTACGCAAACCCAAAAAGATATCATGGGGCTTTCGGGTGTAACCCCATCAACTCTGCAGCTGTTGTAAAGTATGCTCCTTATACACTTTCCAACCCCCTCCAAAAAAACTATCAAAAAGTGTAGGTCACATACTAATACTTCGTTGGACCGCTTTTAGCTTTGATACTGCATGCATTCGCTGTAGCATTGTTTTTCGATAAGCTTCTGCGATGTCACAAGATTTATTTCCATCCCGTGATGCATTCATTTCTCACCAAGATCTTGTATTGATGACGGTATCAAAAAGCCTTCTGCAGCACATCCCACAGATTCTCAATGCTCTGTACTCTGGGGGCCAAACCGTGCGTGAGAATGCTGTTTCGTACTCCCCTAACCACGCTTTCACAATTTCAGCCTGATGAATTCTGGCATTGTCATCTTGGAATATGCCCGTGCCATCAGGGAAGAAAAAAAAATCCTTTGCTGGAATAACCTGGCCATTCATGTATATTCAGGTAGTCAGCTGACCTCATTCACATACTGTTGCTGCCCATGCAGTAGTTATCCAATAGGAGGCGTGTAACTTTTTTTTTTTTAGTTAAATCCAGGTGGCAACCTTTTTTTTTGGCTGGCCAGTGTATCTTGCAGATGTTTGTCGGTTAAGGTTTGAAATAACGTAGCGTAATGTAACGCGTTCCCAAATGACCTCCGCCCTTAGCTGACGACGTTGCGTAAAAGTGCAAATGAAGGATGGTTCTTTTTTTTCAGTTCCTCCATAATTTATCGCTAATGAAATACATTTGAGGTGTGTTGAAGTTATTCATACTGGATTTTCTATTTTAATGTTTTTGCATGAAGCAAAGCACCAGGCTCCTGCCATAGAAAATAGTGTGTTACATGCTGTTTCTCTTATAAAAAGCTATTCCTTATAAGGAATAAAGGGCTAAAATGATGCTCCTTTGTAAATATATATCAAACTCAACATGTCTAAGTCTGAAGGATGCATACCTAACCTGCTATTGATCCATTGTCAATGTGACTCCTCCTTGTCAGCCAGTTACAGCCTGTTCTTAATTTACATAACAACTTTCTGAAGTTACATGAAACGGGAAGTTGTGTAACTTTGTGTAACTATCATTGTTGGTCCCTCCCTCACACGTCCATCCCCTGGTCTCGAGTCCACTGCTGTGTTTTCAACTCTACCTCTGACAAGGAATTCAAACAAGGCCTTTTTTCGACAGCTGCCAACAGCACTTCAGTGGCTGTGTTGAGCGCTGGCTTTGAAGTAGAGATGAATCCATTTAATCTGTTGCCATTATCTTGACACTGCTCTGCGCTTGAGGGACAGGGAGAAAATATAAAAAAACGACCCCCTGGCACGGCTAAAACCACTCTATGCATCTGAAGCCAAATCAGAACGCCTCGAATCCATTGTTTCATTTTATTTATGAAAAATTTCATTTTTGAGTATGTAAGTGCTCCGACGTGTCGCCTTTTTGGCCATTTGGATTCTCTAACATGCGATGCCGGCGTACTACAGCTTGAGCCCTGAGCCTGAATGCCATGAGGAAGGGCTCTTACTCTCTGTGGTTTCCTTTGGTACACAGATTACATCTCGAGATGTTAAAGTGTTGGGATTTCCTATCCCCCCCCGAGTTGGTTGATGAGAAGAATCCAATACGGCACTCAATTAAAGTTAAAGTTTTTTTTTTATTTAGAAGAGATAAAGTGCTACATGAGCAATCCTCCGCAGGTATACCTGGAGACCTGACACACGCTTTGCAAGCTGTCCCTCTCAGAGTCAGTCTGCTGTCTAACTCTGCTCTTTTTTTATAACCTCTTGTCCTTGAAAGCCAGTTCAAACCAGTTCTCCCTCACGTAGCATTCTGTGTTGCCCTGAAAATGGGTTCAAACTGGCTCTCCCTTCGGCCACAGGTGCGTTATCTCAGATAATAGTTTATCTTCATTCTTCATGTGGTTTCCCAGTTCACATTGTCTGCCTTATATGGTCTCCTCCGGTCACACCATCTATTCTACAAGTCAAAAGATTATAAAAAGCACACAAACAGAAACCCCACGTCTCACAGAAGCCAGATTCTGAATCATTCATGTCCTTGGGTTTTACTCGTATGAAGAGGAAACAAGCTCTGTTTCACTGTATATATAGAATACTTGGTTCTTTTGTTTGTTGATAGCCATGTCTATAACTAGCTCTTGATTTAAAAAGCTCATTTTCTGGTTTCTTGACCTGGATTATAATATAGGTAAATATTTGCTGGCTTTATTGCTTAATTTGGCAGTAAGTATTTAGCATTTGAGTGTGACTTTGCTTCACACACAGGAACACAGTGAAGTCCCACCAACACAGTGTTGGTGGGACCAAACAAGTTTTTTCACATTAAATAAAATGTGCTACTAATATATTTAGCTCATTCTCTTGTACATTTATGTACCGCTGTATCTTATCAGCTGACAAAAGCCACATTCTCTACTGGTTCTACGTGTTGAGCATTTGCAGAGGCACAACAGTAAGCATCCTGACTGGAAACGATACAAACCGACATGGCGTGCACATGGCCAAGTAAAGGAGGCCCCTACACCGAGCGATTTACAACCGCCCAGAACACTGCTGCTAGAGCGCTGTGATTAAAAGACGATGCTCGCCACAGCCTGTTCGCCATGCTGCCGTCTGGTAAGAGACGCAGAGGCATCAGCAGCCAAACCACCAGACCCCAGATCCGCCTCCATCACCACAGACTTAACGTTCGTAAAAGAAAATGGGACAACAAATGGCAATGTTGCGTAACTATTTTGTTTTTGGCGTGAGATTCAGCAAATTAGAATTAAAAGTAGACCTGAAATAAACATAATTGAATGAATTGTGGAAATCTCTTTACAGGTCATCATTACTTTGTCAAAGCAAAATAAAAGCAGCGGTGACCCGCAGACATGAGCAGACACTGTTTCCTGCTGATGTTCTGCCAGATGTTTGGGTTCCCTGCTCTGTGGCATTGTACTTAAGCCTGCAGTCACCATCCAACCTCATAGTCATAGTTGAGCTTTAAATGGAGTGGCCTGGAATACCAACCCAAAATAACTGAAATACTGCCCAATGTTCATATACTTTGTTAACCATAAATGGCCCATTGTGAAGAGAGACTTTTCTTATGTGCATCCATGTGAGGGACATCTGGTGGGTCCCCTTCGCAAGAGAAAGTCGCTGCTCATCTGTGAAGCAAAGCAGAGTTTGGAGGCAGATGTCAAACAATGTGACAAAGTGCTGGCAATCGTAAGCACATCATTGCAGACAAAAAAAAAAAAATTCCCGGTCCCGGAGCCACGTTCCTCCACTACCTGTTACAACGTATACATCTCTAAACTGACTTTTCATATTGGGAACTAACATGTTCACTGATTTCTGTTGTTGATACGAGTCAGACACTAAATTAAAGCCACTGTGAATTGTTCGACTGATTTATTGGCCACCTAAAAGTTAAAGTCCACTTTCTCAGAAATAGTGGACTTCTTTAATGATCTTTTAAGCGCTTTGTTCCGCTGTTGTATCTGCTTATGCTCTGACTAATATGATCCTAATCAAAATGTGAAAGGGGGATCTTATACCTCTTCTTGACTAATTGCTAAACTACACATTTGATTAATAATTTCAAAGACAAAAAGAAAAACATGCCAAGAACACAACATCCATTGTTGTCAAACACTGGAGCAGTTCATGTTACAAGCAACCATGTTGTGCTATCCATGTCATCCTTCATTAATTCTATGTAACGGTAACTGTACTGCACATGTACATCCCTGTCGTCATAAACGTTAAATGCAGGGAAGCTGTAAAGGACAGTGTGCCCAGAGGGAAAGTAACAAACAATGTTTTTCCTTCAGCTCATCAATCTTTCCAGCCTAATCTTGCACCAGTCATTGATAAGGAATTGCCTGCCCGAGGAAGGGTGCACATTAATCAATATCCTAATCATACCTTTTTAACGGCATCGCACTTACCGAGCTTAGAGGGGAAATTAAATTCTATTTCACACATGCAAATCAGTTGCGTTGCCTTAAGTACCACGAAAATACAGAGCAGCTTCTTTCATAGAAGGGTCGGTCTAGTGAGGAATGCTGGCACGCCTGCTAGTATCCTTGGTACGTAGTATTAACTAAACTTTCCACTTCAAGCTTCACTTGAATTTACTTGGCCCTGTTGACGGGTATAGTGGAAGAGAAAGTCCTGTAAAATGGAGTGCAACATTATGTTTAACATGGTCAGTTTCATTAGTATCAAATAGTTGTGATGGCAACCTCGAGCCTCAGTTTGTCTCAGCATGGCGGAGTTAGCCAGCTAGCTAATTCTACCGAGCCTTAATGCTACACCGGTTTTTAATCATCTGACCATAGCAACGTGCTTTCCCTGCGCTGTGACAAGAGTGTGAGGGCTAAAACCTGTGTTTCTGTTGGTGTGAGGTCGTCGTACAAGATGAGAAGTAAAGTACACATTGTTTATCCAAACAACGGGCCAAGTGTAATCAGTCCGTCTCCATGAAGCCTAGCTAAAATATACACAGCTCAGACCCAGAAGGCATTAGGCAACTCCACTCCAAGGGTACATTTCCTTTCTTGGTTAAATACACTGTGTACATGAAGTACATCCAGAGGAACAGGAGGACCCAGCTGGAAGCAAACACCGTGAAGACAAGAGCTTATTGCTAAAATAAACACTCAGCTCTCCTCTTCCGTGTTGTGTGTGTAGTCTCTCTTCTCCAATCACTTTCAGGCATGAACACCAGGGAGGTTTTGCCATTAAAGCGCCTTGTTTATGCCCTTTTGCGGATGAGAGTCCTTCCACGCCCTAAAGTGTTTCTCAGGCAACGTCGTTCATCAGCGGTCGAAGCCAGACAACTAAAAGACACAAACTGTAATCCGCTGGCAGAAAAGAAAGATGAGATCTGATGTCATTGTTGTTTGAGGTTCCTCGTCTGGTGTCATGATACTGTCCACGGTCTTTGCTATAAAACTCAGAATGTACAGTCACAGGTTTTAGGCCTATTAGAGTTTGCCCTCTTCACCCGGGTCATGTCGACTGATTCGTCTGGAATCGTGACGTTAATCGGTTTAAGGTTATTCAATAAATAATCGGGAATAACTAACAAACAATCGGCGCCAGGGGCGGGACTATCGCCGATGAATTTTGGGGAGAATTGACAGATTTTCTATCTTACTTGTTCTCATGTAAATGGAATGAACAAACAACACAAGATGGCCATGACACCCTACAAGTCTAGCACGAGCTTCCAAAACACACACTTGAACTTTCTTGCCTCTCGGTGTCAATTCGATGAAATGCATCTGCAACATCACACAGAATTGATTAAGAAAGCACCATCTTGCCACTGATGAATTCTTAATGGCTCTGAATGCCTTTGGGGTGTCACACATGTGTCTGCTGGCCTATAAACAGAAAGGCAGTAACAAGCTGGGGGAGTGAGTTGTCTAGAGTGAGTTGTAAGACCAGGAGATCACAAGCCAGATTAACATGGAAAAACATGGATGTGGACATCTTGTCCACAACATGGAACATGGACATGGATGTTAACAACCTTGGGTTGATGAGAATCAAGACATTGGATTGAAAAGGGCTGAATTGGCTTGAAGGAAAAGGGCCCGTGGGATGTCATTATTTTGTCCGCCCAAGGGACTGCACTATAAAGTCACGTGATATTCAATTAAGACACGCCTCAAGACACTGTAGGAGAAAATCAATGCAACCATGGCGAGTAGAAGATATCAAAAATCAATGGCAGAAGTCCATGAGTCCTGCAGGACGAGTCTCCACAGGCATGAACACATAGACCACCAAATACCGATACATTCCAATTACTACTCATCAAGGGTGTGCCTCTTCGTTTTGGGAGGGGCGCGGGTCAATGTAACTTCTGCCACCATGGAGACACTGAAAACACTGTTGTGTTGTCATTCAGCAAGGTGACAACGACGGTGGATAAACGAACGGTTGCATCCTGCCAGAAAGGCTGTAATAACAACCAGCGGTTGGTTGAATCGACCGCAATCGACTAACTTTGATACATTTCTCACCTGGAAGCTATAGGGAGGATTTAAAGGAATCACCCTCATGCTTATTGAGCAGTTATGGAGCCCTGTGTCGTCTTTGTAACAGTGCGGGTGATTCCTCACCATCAGTAGCTTTTGAATTTGCACCTGCAGCGATTGTGTGCGCCTTGCTGAACGAATGAATGAGACACATTGTTTTGCCCTTTGTTTTCTCACTCATCTCCCATTGATTTGCCTCCTCTGGTGATTTTGAAAGTACCACCCACTTATCTCCTGTTGTCTGCCTCTTACCTCCCCGCCATTCCTTTTCTTTCTTGTATGTATCACCTGCATCATGACCTGGATTATTTGGATGCAACCCAAATCAAATAAAAAAAAAATACTTTTCTGTTCCCTTCTGTTCTCTGTCCAACCTCCTCTTTGTAAAACCACTGTCTGTTTGTCCATCTCATTTCATTTGAAACCCACCCGCCCACACCACAGAATCGTGGGCGTCTACATTAGTCTGATTGCTATGAAAGCGGCAACATGAGAATAGTAGAAAACAGAGGGCGCGAGTGGTCGGTCTGGGACTGAATAATGGTACTTAAGGCCTTAATGACTCAAGCTTTTCCACTCTGCCTGCCACTCATGAGCACCCTTTTGATAATGGTTTGTTCGGCTGTGGGGGAAGAAAGTACACGCTGAATATTACACATCTTTTAGTAAATGTAGATAAAAATAGCTTGAAGTGTTGCGTCAGCCGTACATAATTTTACTTGTGTTCTAATGTTATTTCATTGTTTGAATCTATGCTTGCACGCCATTAAACAGTGATGTGATGTCAAACATAGGCAGGGATGCACCAATGGGTATCGGCTGATATCAGTCCAGATGTGGTATCGATGTTTAGGTGTTAAGATGTGTGACACACTATCGAAATCATAACGATCATTATTTTATGTGTAAGGAAATGGCATGCTAAATTTGTAAACTAAAATGAGTGAATACATTATTTCATTATTAAATCTTGAGTTTATGCCTCATAACGGCGATTTCCCAAAATATTAGTGAACTGAAGAAGCTTTTTATACAGTGTAAATCCACTGTGGACAACAAATACTGCAGGAGTCATCCACTATAATTCATAAGTGCAGACGGCTTTGAGTTCCTTCTTAACTGGTTGGGTAGTATTTCATTTCTCACCATCTCCTACACTTATATCACTATATAATATCACTGTTGCTTTGTAAGATTGCCAAGCATTTAGTTTGCGCTTGTTGGAAGAAAAAAAAAAACCGCACACAACAAAGCTTTGTGATTCATCTCTGCCAAACCCAAATTCCCCCCAAGACTCGTTTCTAGTAAATTCACAAGGAAAGTTAAATCATAAAATGGAGATTATTTTCAAAACCCGCCTTACTGGTAAATATGTATTTGGCCTCGTACAATCTATTTGTGATTAATTTTGTAGTATTAAATGTGGAAAGGTTTTGGAGGGAGGAGACCGTTTGTCTGCAGCCATCAATGGACATGGAATATGAATCGATGTGTCGAAAGGAAATTCCTCGTTTTTAGTATTCCCTCCAGATCCTGATTCTTTTTAACCAGTGAAAAAAAGGTAGTAGGAAAATGAATATAGACTTGCTGGAGCTCAGTTTGGAAGCTACCACCATGCTGGAGGAGTCTTATTCCTATCGCTTGTGTCTTGCCTTGTGGGTTTTGTTTTGTTCTGCATATGTAAGGAGATGTTGTGCGTGGGCAGGTAGTACTGGGAACTGATTCCCAGAGTTCGATTTCTATGTTGGTCTTGTGTAATTGGGATCTTGTGCCATTAGCTGGCTAATGCATGATGGGACCTGTGCACCACAAAGGGCATAAAACATTGTCCAGTCCATGCTCACATTAGTGACAAGGGACATTTTTGTGAATCTTGATGCGAACTTGAGAAATGCATAATCTTAGGTGTTTTTATTTTTGTGTGCTTATTTAAACTACAGCAGCAACACTCCCTGCCTTATTTTAAATCTCCATCTGCTTTTCTTTCTGCCTCCGTCCTTGGTGTATCTGTCTGAGAAGAATAAAAGTGTGGACGAGTTGGGATGGGCCACCGCATAAAAGAGCAATCACCCCTTGTTACCATCCAATCAGCCAGGGTTCAATAACTTGGAATGTCTCATATCACATCAGAGCTCAGTTCAATCTACTGGGAGAGAGGGGACGTAACACTACACAGCACATGAACTCACACTCGTCTGTGCACATCCAACAACACACACAATGTATATGATATACACGTATGTACTCTAATACCATACAATGTTATATTGTTCTGAATTCAAACCTCCCTTTTCAAGTGTAATAAAGACGTGTCTTAATCCTCGCAAATTATTAAGGGACATCAATAATCCACTTTGAATGAACAAGCAAACGGTGGCCAGCGCAGCAGCCGGTTGGACCGTCATGGTTTTGCAAACTGAGTCGAGCAATATTGACTGCAGTTCACTTTCTCAGCTTTATACTGAATAGTTGAACGTTTCAAACTTCCTGTCCATGGAGTCGATGACAAATGAGCTCCCAGCATCACTTTCTCTGAAGGCCAAGCAGTCGGTCCAGATACTTGAGTCTCCATGGATACAACGCCGGGGAAAGCACGGAAGATGACTTTAAGGCTAGCATTACACCTCTTAAGTCTGTGTGTCATCGTGGCAATCTGTGACTGTGTCAGGCCCCCTCTCACATTTCTGTCGCTCTCATCGTGCTAGCGTCGCCGTGCTATGAAACCAACAAAACCTCTACAGATGTGTATTCAAGAACCGGATGAGTAAGTATGTTTTTCCTAAAGCTAGAGCGCCGTAAGTGGAGGTTAGCAGGTGATGGGGTGAAACATGATAGTTTGTTAAAATATTTTTTTCCTGATTGCTCGGACAGGATGTCTCTTAATAAAATGCCACAAAAATCTCCTTCTACCTCTTCTTACTCGGTAGCGGACAGCCTCTGGAATTCCCATCCCTCCGTGTGATTCTTCGTGGCACTCTCTTCTCCGTTCCACCCGCCTCCTTCAGGCTCTAATTGGAGTGTGGACAGGGCTATTAGCGTGGTAGCGCTCCCATTTGATAAAGGTCAAATCTCTGTTCCCAGACCGGCAGCTGGGAAAAGGAGGGCGAGGCGGAGGTGGGCCTCGGTCTGTGTGTGTGTGTGTGTGTGTGTGTGATTCTTCCAGTAATAAGCTTTTCCTCTTTTCTGATGGCTGCTAAATGCTTCGCCAACCCACTGTATCCTGGGAGTTGGACTTCTCCTGCAGCATAGTTCGTACATAAACACACAGGCGCACTCGCAGTATGTACAGGGTTTGTGGGCTGTGATTATAAAGGCGCTGTGCGGGTGCGTGGCTGCTGTGAGATTCAGTAATTTTCTCTCCAGGATGATTTAGTATCCGCTGTGCTCCTGCTCATTATGGCCACAGAGACGAAGAGAGAAAGCAGAGGGGAGACAATTTATAAGGATTTAAGGGGAGTGCAATTGAATTTAATGCAAATTAGATTTGAATTTTAACAAGGTTAGGCGGAAGTAACAGATCGCAACAGCATACACTAGAAAAGGTTTGGTCGAAATGGAGCAATACTACTCACATTTACCGTATTGGGTTTATAGTTTATAATTCTTTGTTTTTATATATAAATCACAATACGCCATGTACGTTTTTTGGTTTCATGAGTGCTTAAAATAGTACACGTAGCTTGGGAAAAGGAAATCTGCTGTTGCTCATTGAACCACTGCCTCACAGGCTTGATAGCTGGCTCATGACTGACCTGTGTTCAGTTTACACCCTGGACCCTGGACGCTTTGTGACAGCTACCCGGCCCGACCTGAGTTATAGCTCAGTTAACATGTTTTTATTCATATGGCCTCATCGCTTGCCTCAACCGACCTTACCAGTCCACAGAGTGTGCACACTGGTTTGCCCTTCAAAGGCCAGCATATAAGACGCTGACTTTGTTATGTCATCGGATCTTATGCAAGTTGATTTTCCGTTCTGGGTCTAATTCACTTTTTCAAAAAAAGTACAGAACCCAAAACTTTGGTTCCCTGAGGCTGCACTAACACAATGTTCCATCCTTTCCATAAGTGTCCTGGCACCAAAAGGGCCTCACTTCTGTTCAAAACCACATACAGTGCAGACCGCATGTGAGCACATCTGAAGCACGTTTCTGAAACGTTTGTTGGGTGAGGTACATGTGATGGAGGAAATTACCACCACATGTCCATCCTGGTCATTAACAGTATAGACCAGTTTCAGCATATCTGAGCTGTTTATCAAATGTTATTTTTGATTCAGATTGACACCCAAAACACCTTTTACGTTCTTATGCTGAAGATGCATTTAGCTTTAATCAATTTGGTTTGTAACTCTGTTAGCCTTCCATTTTTCATCACATTTAGCTTTGAGAAATTCATTTTATAGAAGATCCATCATTGAGGTAATCCTTGACCTAGGAAGCAGGAAAGCAATCACTCTTCAAGGTCCCTTCGGGAGCTGCAGCCTTTGATTATACAACATGATCTTCAGCTGAGTGACGATCTCCCATATCAAGCCATTTAGACTTGAGAACTGCATGATTATATCATCAGACCAATACATATTGCTTTAAATTGAAGTTCTGATTATTTAACAAAATTGCTAATGGACTTTGAGAAAGTGATATATTTAGTCCACAGAAATAGTTTACATTCTAAAGTTAAGTGCATCAATCCGAAACACTTGGAGGCAGCATAGTAGCGAATCTGAAGCTCCCAGGAAAAGTTAGATTACTCACCTTGAGGTGTCACTTTGACTCCAGTTCCACTCTTTTCTTTTAGTCAGAGAATCCGAAATGCCACAAATGTTAGGCAAAAAAAACACACTAAACACAGTCTTAAAGGCTAGTGTGAATTTGTTCCTGAAGGATGCTTGTGTACCATCTCACCCCCAGGATGAACAGTCAAGATTGACTTTGAGACGTCCGTATTCTCATGTGGGACAATTTTGAGAGTGGAGGAGGGTGCTAACATTCTCACAAACACTTCAGGTCGGTCTCTGATTGTTTGCCTTACTTCACAATTCCCAGAACTAGCTAGTCTCTGTTTTTACTGCCAGCGTGAGAAGAACTGACGCCTCGTTTGCTTACAATTTGTATTATTTGACACAGACTCGCATGGTGTTCGCCCCACAGGAGATGAGACGGGTTGTCAGAAGGTGTTGAGAACAACGCCGCAAAGATATTTTTCACACAATATGAGGAGCATTGTTATCTTTTCCTCTGCTGAAAACAACCTTTTGAGATAGATTTTTCCCAACTATCTGCTGCAGCGGCTCCATAATGAGATCGGCTGGGATCCTCTGAGAAACTCCCGAAAGCAAGAAAGGGGGGTAGGGGGGGGGAAATGAGATGTATTAATCCTGTGCTTGATGTACCAAGAGACGGATGGTGCCCAGGTAACTGAGGAGTCTTACATCTCCGAGAGGAAAGAAAAGGACAGGAAGACGAGTGGCGTCCTTGGAGGTCGCCCTGAGGGTTTTATATAAATAGCAGATGGGACGTGGCTCATCCGGCTGACGGTAACGCAGACATAACCCCTGTGGGGGGTGTGTCAGTTAGGTGTCACTTTTATTTCTCCTAACTTTCATTCCAGGAATATGGAGTATAGAAGTAAATGCATGCAAAAAGTGAAGTTCTTCAAAAGGATAAATCCCAGATTGACCCAGGTTATCGAAAGAGTAATGGAAACGTTTGTGGTGTTCATGTGGCTTTAAAAAAAAGACTGCCAACTAATCATTTTTGCATAAAATCATAATGACTGAAAAAGTGCAGAATATATTTGATTTTGAGGGAGGAAATCTGTTGCCACCTGTGTGTTTAGGATAAAAACATAGCGGAGGTGTTACAAGAGCCTGTGTGTGGGCAATACTGCCAACAGAGGAGATGGATAACGCTTAGGAGAGATACAAGTTTGTAAAGCCCTTAAAGAGCTGCCCTTTTTTATAAATGTCAAAATCCAAAAGTGTTCAAAGCTGTTGGCCGCTCTGGAATTCATGCAGAAAAAAACTGCAGTCACAAAAACGGATGAGACGCTCAAAAGGGGATACAAGTGCTTCCCTTTGGACCCAGCCGTGACGTTGCTGTCATTGGGCGAAGACAGATATTTAATGTAACCCTTTAAAAAATAAAAGAACAGAACTCGTAAACGTGATTTCTGCGTGAATCCAGAAATCTGAGAAAAGAAATCTCGAATCTTTGAGCTATCTTCAGACTATGAAACGTGGCATAACGCTGTGAGATTATATGTCACATTGTGGCTGATACCGAATCTTTTTCAATAGAAGTATAAAGTTAATTGAGAACTAACATTTCCTTCCCCCCGCTGTAAGGCAGCAGTGCAGGGACGATGGCAATGAGACCCCAGTAACTCGATACATTTCAACAATAAACTTCTATTTCATTTTAACCTGCTTGGCAGGTTGTATGCTGTTAGAACTCACATTCTGAATTTGAGCCTAAATCCCTCTAATTTAATTGGGTAATTTCCTCCACTGGTGTGGAGTTATTTTTTCAGGGCCACTCTATTTTCACTTCTGACTTAATACCAATTTACCAAACTAAAGTATGCTATGACTAGCTTGAACCAGTGGAATATGATATTGATATTCTGTTTCCGTGTCTAAGTGGGGACAGCAATGATTGCAAACGCGGTGGCATTTAGGGAGAACGCCGGAATAACACAGAAAGAACGTCAGTGCAACAAAATGTCCGGAAAATAAGGTGCAGATGCCAAAATCCTAAAGATAGTTGTCAAGCTGTTTTCCCAAATGTGTAATCAACAGTGATCCTCCAAATCTCTGTCAGATTGTTTAAGCATCTACACACACCCGTCGCTATGGGCGGGCCACAGGGGGCTGGGCCCGCCCCCCAAAAATATTGTGCCCCCCAACTGAGGCACAGATCTCCTCATTTTTTTTAATGTTATATTATTATAGTTGCTAATTTTGTATTGTATTAATGTTTCATTCTTTATTATTAAAACGTTAAAAATATTAAAAAGCAATGGTGTGATTTTGTGTGATCGATGGGAATCTACACTGTAACAGCCTATGAAGGCGTTACTAAAAATAAAGTTACGTCAGTGGCTGCTTCGTGTCATTACGCAGCGCGGTTTTGTATTTGTTGCGCACCATGTAATGAAACTGTTGTCACTTTTCGAGCTGCCTAATAGACTACTAGGGGCCGAAAATATGGACTTATTCACTGCGGTGACACTTGTGAACGGCGCTTCTGAAAGCGTGAAGACACTGCGCACAGAAAGCTCGTTTTCTGCACTATGGGGTCTCTGCGCTCCGCCAGCCTCGGTAACCGACCCTGGTCCATGCAAGAGAAGGCGCACAATTAGAAAGAACCTCTGCGGATTTGCAGTTGAAGAAACAGTTGGTCAGTCACAAAGTGACTGAGATTACCCTGCCCGGTCAGTGCTGCAGTCACTGCTGTTGGTTATGCTTAACGTGCTGATTACATGCTGCGCAAATAGTGTAGGCTATATGATTATTATAAATAAACGTACTGTAGGCTAATAAAAAGTGCCCTCCAATGCATTTCATGTGCCCCCCTTAAGACTGAGGTCTGGCGACGGGCCTGCATCTACAATGCAATTGGTCTCTCCAGAGACCAATAGGTGAAGGATCTCGAAGTCCATTACAGTCTCGTTGGGCTGAGGCGTCAATCGTCTTTCCGTCCGTCCTAATCCGCTTGAGCCGCTTGGGAAGAAGCACTTCTCGAGCGGGGAGTCGGTGGGGGCCCTTACTCCCAAATCTGGTCCATTACAGTGATCCATTTAAGTGGCCTTTGGTTCGTCAAATGGAAAAGCTGGAGAACCTGGGGTCTAATTGATCATCAGTCACTGCAGTGGGCGTCATGGTCCGAAGGCACCGCGTCACTCCTCAGTATCTTTCTGTGCCAGCAGGCTTGGGACAGAGTCATTACAGCCAGAAAGAGAGGATAGAAAATGACTGGTCTAAATCACCAACTCACCTGGAGCACTTTGTGATAAGCTGTACGGGATGGAGCCCTGTGTGTGTGTGTGTGTGTGTGTGTGTTTGACTATGAAAGAGTGAGAGAGAACAGTGACACATTGCAACAATTACTTTCTACTCAGTTTCTCTTACTTTTTCCAGTAACTTTTTTACTACTTTAAAACATAAACCCAGTTCAGCAGGTGCTTCATCTAAAGGTGCTTCCTCCACTTGAAAATGTCAGGAAGGGGGCGGGGGGGCTGGCAGTCAATCGCAGCGCTGACACAGAGACAAACAACCATTCACACTCAACTCAAAACACCTTCCAGCAATTTAGAGTCACCATTTAAGGCGACGCCCAGAGCAAGTCTTTGGAGAGTGTCAGGAGGCCGGTATTTTTTTTAAACCTTGCGCAGTGGATTTAGTGCAGTGCAGGTTTTTTTCTATTTTTTTCTCTTCTCACCCTTGAAAATGTGTTAATTGTTTATTAATACACCGCATGCTACTACACACTCTCTGCTTGAGAAATTCAGTGGTATTTGTGTACATTAATTATCCAGAAAATGCCTTTTTGTTTACACTATGTGAAAGTAGTTTATCATAATTAGTATCATAAATGTTTTTAATCGTTCTACAGCGTGGTTTTACAAAATATGTCCTTTTAAATGTACCACATCACCCTGAACACTGCGGACTAAATTACACACAAAATATCCCCTTTTTCATTTCGTTTTCATACAGAAGAGTACAATTAAAAATGCAATCAGCTGACTATATTATTAATTCATTATTAGTCCAAGGCCCTGTCTCTGACCGGTTCAATCCCTACATGTAAAAACCCACTTCATTTACAGTTGATCCGTTGAGAATGTATATATTTTTTTTTACTTGTTCAGGGAGTTAATTAGATGTAGTCTGCTCAGGCTGAACATCAAACGGCAGCTAATCCACTTGAAATCTTGCTGCTGCATTCTCAAATAAGTCCACATGGTTCAGTTCAGTTTTAAAGTCGAGCTAAATTACATCCAATGCATCAATACACCATTAACATTATCAAATGCTGTTTGCTGATGCAATTGAACTATCTATTTGGGTAGTTGTTGCTATCAGTAAGACATCATCCTACGTAGCTGTCCTTGCAAATCACGACCTTCAGTGTTTAACTAGCCGGCGGTCTCAATCCGCACAACAGACGCACACAAACACGCACACAGAAAGGTTATCTTATAGGTCAGGGAAAGAGGTCAATCAAACTCCTCGTTCTTTATCCTCGCAGAGCAGCACATGCTCAGAATATTGATGTGTGTGTATCTGTCGGTACCAACGTGATTGTCAGCGAAAAAACACTGTGTGTTTGTGTGTATGTGTGGTCTATCAGCTGCTATCTTGTCAGAAAAAGGCCTTTTAATTGTGCGTTTGTGTGTGTGTGGGGGTCCGTGTGTGCTGGCGCTTCCTTGTTGTGTCTAATCCGCTGCGTTTTTCTCTTGACGGGCTGTCAGCTTTGACACCAAAGAGGAAGAAGCGCGAACCTCCTCGTCAGGCGCTCTGCACGCTCCTCTGAAGTCGTCTCGAGGCGCAGAGAGAGAGAGAGTTCATTTCAAAGAGGAGATTTGTTGGCACAGTTGGAAAGTTGGCGCGCGGCTGAGCAAACAAGACGGAGTCCGCTGCCTCTGAGAAGGCTGAGATTTTTTTGTTCTGATTGGCCGTGACCCAGTGACATAAGAGGCGCTCCAAGGTGGTCGGACAGACAGACAGACAGGCAGGCAGACCGGCGGACGGGCAGACAGGCATGCCGGACAGGAGAGACGTCCCTCAGGAGGGAGGACTCACAGACAGAGACTGACAGATCTCCAGGGTTGAGATGCTAAACATTTTCCACTACAGCTCTCTGGCCTTTTCAGTGATTCAGCTTGGGAAACCACACACACACACACACACACACACACACACACTACATGAAACGCTGTAAGGGACACGGTCATTCATTTTATACAAATCTGAAAAAAATGGCGACATACTGAAATTGCAGCAATATTTTAATGAAAAC
This sequence comes from Apeltes quadracus, assembly GCA_021346845.1. Lineage (NCBI taxonomy): Eukaryota > Metazoa > Chordata > Actinopteri > Perciformes > Gasterosteidae > Apeltes > Apeltes quadracus. Next base: position 5,525,238 of record CM037934.1, on the reverse strand, counting down.
GTTTTGAAACTTTGAAGAGTGTCTCTTATTCATCGTAAATAATGTTATGAGTTGCACATAATGTCAGCACAACTACCAAAACATTCCTGTGCAAAGATGATTCCTGATGGTAAAGACACCCAATGGATAATGCGGTAAAAAGGGCAGACTTAACTTTTTGGTACCAGTGTTGCGTGTTGGCGGATGTAGAGAAGGGTTTTCTGAATATAGGCCATGTAAAGGGCTGGTGGCTGTGCAGTTAAAAGGACCCAGCCATGCTGCAAAACATGGATGAGTAATGACAACCGGGAATGTGTTCAAGGCAGAATAGAAAATCTATGGTGATTCCACTCGGATAGACTTCAATGACTTCAAGCGAGTGTGAGACACAAATCAAGTGAGACTGACTCAACCAGATTGTGGACGGAGTTCACATCGGTCCAATATGAAGAGGAGGTGCCAGCGGCTGGCCTGTTCATCATGGGGAGTTGTGAAACATTGATGAGGTCATCTCTCTAAATGTTGAATGTTGTTGCTCAAAATGGAGGGAATCGTGTCATCCGATCCGATGTAACAAGGCTAAAAAAAAGGAAAGACGTTACTTATCGACCAGATAAATGAGGAGATTGACATCTGAAGGAGAAGGTTCTGCAAAGGGTTGCCATGGAATTTCTTTGACCTTTTTTATAACACTGCTATCTGCTGGTGGATGATTATTGCTTTTTCAATCGTCTGTGTCCCCAAAGGAGGAAAACAAGTAGTAAAAAACGTTTTTTTTCTGGAAAGCAATAAGCATTTTTACAAGATCGGACTTCATGCAGATGGATTAAAGAGAATTTTAGAAGAAGGTCCAAACTTAAAAAGCTGCATGATTCCCAGTGTGACTTTCTCATTTAGTCATTGGCTACCCATGACACACAACACATCTGATCTTTGTGTTGAATCAACATGCCCACTTTGTTCCTGTGCTGGTGGGAGTGGCTAGAAAGACCTGATAAACCACAACACCTCTCACCAGGAGAACCCATCTTTTTTTTTTTTTACCATCAGGGGTCAGGAATCAGCGGCATGTCAAAATGGGATTAGCTGGTTCACCTTAAGTGAGCCTGAGAAGATGTCGGCGCTAACCTTGGGGCAACCAAACCCCGTCACTCAAATCAGCAGGTGGCGAGCGAGGGAGAGCTTCTTTTCAGGGTTGTAGCATTATTAGGTAGCATTTATTCACTGACATCAGTCAGAGCTGCAAACTCGCATTGCTACGTTCTCAGCTAATTTCAGCATACTTGTATCATACTCGCATATACACACACCTCTCTTTCTCTTAAACGCACACCTCATCCAAAGCTTCGAGCCACGAGGCGTGCATTGCACAGGCTGGCAAAAACCTCATGTCATGTCGCCCCGAAACAATCCCAGGAACACAGGAGGCAGACAATCGCAGAGGCAGGAAGTGGTCAATCCTGGGACACGAGAGGCAGGAAAATGTAAAATAAAACCAGAAATGAACCCTCGCTGTGTCACCTACCGAGAGATTTGGGAATAAAAAGGGAAGATGTTGGTTTGTAAAATATCTTTGGTTAAACAATCCTTGTCATTTTTACTGTACTTCAAATCAAAGTCAAGTTGGAAATGTTTAATCCTTGTACGTCTTTGCTGGTTTTTGCAGAAAAAAAACGAGGCAAGTTATATAAAGTTAAGCAGTGCGGGTATTTGATAGAATCCCTTTTGATCGTAGCAGTTTTAGATTTTGGGCCGTTTCCGGGGCCTTTTAAGCCTTTCTTAAAGCCGGCTCTGTGTCAATGCTTGCCCATTCAAAGGACTCTAAGGTGGAAGCCATGACAGCTCATGTTGTGCTGCATGTTGGGAAAGAATATCAGTGACATCAGTTTCTAAAATTCTCTGTGGGGTCTTTCCATCTGGGGCCGAAGGCTTTGAAGTTGTGTATTTCTGTAAACTTTAAATTCATTTTGACAGTATTTTGTGCTGTATCTGCCTGTCTATGTGATGTCAGGAACCGAAGGAGACAGACTGGTTTTATTTAGATAAGACCAATAGATTTTGTCACATTTCGGGGGGACGTGACACACTTTATAACATGATTGTCATGTTTTGATGCATTATTATTGTTTTGATAATTTTTGAAGAATTTTAATTCTACCGTCACTAGAGAAATAATGAAAAGAGGAATTTGCTTATGCCTAATGAGCTCTGCGGTTTGGTTTTCATCAAGGACAAAGATGTTGAGTTGGGGATAAGCCTATTACATCCTCTATTGCATCTTATTACATCTTTAAATAGAGTTTAGACAGTTGATTATATAATACCCCTTTACTGATGGCAGTAATCCCTTCAAGATTACTCGAGCAATCTGAGAATACATGTAAATAATACAGGCTTTGTTTAAGACATTTCAACATCTAATCTAACCAGAGCCGCTCTGCACTGGTTAGATTAGATTTGTGTTTGCAAAGCAACATTTCAGCTCAGAGTGGAAACAGTCCGGTCACTAGTTTTCTCAAAGCCATTTAACATGGTAAACTTTCTTCATTGTTATTAATCTAATGCAGTGGTTCTTAAACTTTTTACACCAAGTACCACCTCAGAAAATACTTGGCTCTCCTATTCATCAAAAACAAGGCAGAGGTTTTATTCCTAAAGAAGTATATTTCATATTGTCAGCCATTGTAACATTTTACAGTTTCAACAGTAAGACTGCGCTTAAATATAGGAAGAAAAAAAAACGGTACTTAAATAATGATTCAATTAAAATGTATTGCACATAAAAGTTAAATAAACATTGTACTAAAATACATGTAAAAAAAACTGTTCTTAGAGATTAAATAAAACTGTACTGTACTTAAATGTGCGGGGTCTTCTGTAGGCAGAGTGCGTGTTGAAGCCATCAAATGTACAAGAATGGAAAAAGTGTCACTGTGAGCGACAACAAGACAAGTGCCAGCTCTTAATCATGCTGCTCATCCAGCCACATTATTTTCAGCACTGTGATCATTGCGCGGTCCACTTTGCCACTGTTCCATATCCTTCACACCATTGTGACATGAAACGTGTGATTTTTTTACTGAGCCCAAGATAACGAGCAGCTGCTGTAGCGACTTCAGTTCAAACTGCTGTTAGACACGTACAGCTTCTTGAAGGCTGCTATTTCTAGGCGGTTGTCTGTCGTGGTGTCAGCGTACAGCCGCTGTGTGCTCGGTCGACGGCGTCACCATCCACAACAACCAATGATTTGCACCGCGTATATGTTGTCTATTGTGGCTTAGAACAGTCAAAGAGGAAAGGCCTTTTTTATTATGTAATCCCGTGTTATTGGGAAATAAAATGCCCCAGTGTGTGTGTGTGTGTGTGTGTGTGTGTGTGTAACTGTGCACATTGTCAGACGGTATCTACCATATGCATCGATCACCATGCTACGCTTTGCAGCAGCACAAAGCACCTACACACGTTTATACTTTCAGAAATTCATAAATAGGCCTACATACAGTCTTTGCAAAAAAGTATAGTCTTTAAAGAGAGGGACCATCTAAATTGCATTTGAGTCACAGCAACTGTGAAAGCTCTGAGCATGCATCCATATGTGGGTACGCAAAACATTTTTACAATTTACCGCAACAGAATGCAATGCAAGTGCACTCATGCTCCTCTGGAATAAATATTAAAGTGCCCACATTTTGATTCTTTTTCTTTTTTTTGTTAAAATAGGTCTTTGAGTTTGAGAAAACATATTTCTGAAGTTGTTTGCTGGAAACAAACGATTGTTACCTTCCTCTACTCCCCTCTGTTTCAGCCCCTTTCAGAGTGTGCCGTTTTCTGCTGCTCATTACATATTCATGATCTGCAGCTCATTTGGCCACGCCCACAGCTTGTAGAATCAGTAGCTGAATCAATTCAGAAACCCGTATCCAGGGCCGGCGCTAGCCATTTGGGTGCCCTAAGCACAAATGTTTGGTGGTCTTTTGTAGTATGCGTGTGGAAGCACCAGAGACACACAATAACACCCCAAATCCCAGAAAAAGTGAGTTTTCCATAATATAGGCACTTTAAAAAGCCCACAGAAACGACACACAATCACTAACGTCAAACATCATATGTGCATCTTTTTTTATTTTGGTGACATGAAATTCCACAGCCAGTGTGCAGACTGACACTCCAATAAGTGAAGTTAATATCGCTCATTCTGGCACGGACAGGTTTTTTTTTTTTTTTTTTAAATGGAGAAAATAGTTTGAGGTTGAACTGGCTTATTCTTGGAAAAAAATATATGGTGAAGGAAAGAGCAGAATATCTACAGGTAGACCTCGTGGTAGCCTGCTTCATCCTCCACAGAGCTGCAGCGACGCACGGGAATGTAATTTCAGCAGCAAATTATGATTGACAGTCTCTCTTGATGGGCAGGCCTTATCCTGAGTAGTGGGAAAGAGGAGGAAAGAACGGAAGAAACGGAAGACTTGGTGACTCATTAAAGACTGCAAATGATGGTTTTATTGAGCTACGTATCCCACAGAGGAATGGTGTTGACAACATGTAAAGGCTTTGACTGGTTTCCTTTTCTACCAACATCTCCACATTTGATCCCATCCCGTCATTGAGGCCATTACTCATTATTCCTTCTGGATGTAGAAGAAGATTTTCTAAAAATGTGTTTCCCGACTGCCTGATGTTTGGCAAAGGTAAAAGCTTGTTTGGTTATTAGCTCGCGCAAAACTAAATGATTGAGTAGAATCATCAACGTCAATCAGATTATTGACTAATTATAAATGCAGGTTGAAGATCCTGCAGTGGCTTATTAGTGCACTATAATCTCTGATGACGCTGGGGAGACTTGTGTCACACCCAGATGCGTTAGTAGGTGCGGTTACGGCGATGGAGGGTTTGCCGCCATCTGCTGGCCAAACTCACATTACATTACCATTCCTTTTAGCTGACGCTTTTATCCGAGGCGACTTAAAATAAGTGCAGTCATACACGGGGCTACAGACCCAGAACACTTCAGACTGGTTGAGGGTGGGTTTCTTCAGGAGAGCGTTCACTCTGTGGAAAGGAATGAAGAAATGTAGTTGCAGAAGGTCGATTTGAAAATGAGGTCATCTATCCTCTCTGTAGACCAGTTGACCGAGCAGCTTTGAAGGAGGAGTCAAGGAGGTTGAAGGAGGTTGGACAAGATGGAGAAGAGCTTTTTGGAGTAAGAAAACGGGGATTGAATTTCTTTGGCAGAAATATCATTTGGCCGCAGAAAAGGAGGCAGGGAAGGAGGAGAGAGGAGATTGATAGGTGAGCAGGTCGTCAAGGTGTTTTGCCATTTTCTTTCTGGTGTGAGCAGCAAAGAATGAGGACAAAGAATCAAGAGAGGAAGACAGAGAAAAGGAGAGTGTCTGGGATTAGGATGTATGAGTCAGAAGGAGTCATTTTAAGGGAGGGCTGATACATAAAAGGAGGCGGAGAGGAGGGAGGCAGCTGATGTCAGTTTGAGGGAGTGGGAGAGAGTAAAAGATAAAGAAGTGGTCGGACACCAGAAGTGAGGTCAGATGTTGGGAAGTTTCTGATGGAAATGCAGTTGAGGTGGTCTCTGGTTTGTGAGTAGGAGTACGGGACATGGATTCATCAAGTGTCCAAAGAAAACGTAAACAAGAACGACTACCTCTGGCACAATAATGTTGTTCGCAATGCTACAGGCGCAACGCAGTCGTTTTTAATGTATTGATGAGTTTATTTAATATCAATAATAATAGCTGTAGGCTATAAGCTCAAGTTTGTTAAACTCTGTTTTCTTGTATAGTGTTGACAACTCTGCTTCGCTGGTTTTATGCTTTGACTTTTGATCATTTACTTACATTATTTATGTCTTCATTCTCAGTTTTCCATGGTTTTAAATATTTTTATAGGGCTAGGGAAAAACGAAAGACGAAAATCTTCCACCTGAGAGAGTAGAGATGTTCTATAAATACATGAAAGGAAACCTCAGTGCCCTGTGAGGCAGCTCGCAGAGTAATCATAGATTATTAACATTTATATTGAAATATGGAGCCCCATTAGAAAGCATCTGGTAAATTAGATTTGGTCTTGCTTGTGTGTGTGTGTGTGTGTTTGTTTACATGCGTGTGTTTGAGTGTTAAAAAAAAAACTAGTTCATAGCAACATGGCAGATCGTGCTCCAGAGGGTAATTTACATGGAAGCCTTTATGAGGCTGGATTGGCCGTGTGGGTGCAGATGTTGGAGCCCACTGAGAAAACGGCTGCTGACATGAATGTGATGGGACAAAGACATCATGTTGTGTTGCGTGTCGAGCTGATTGTGTGTGTGTGTGTGTGTGTGTGTAGTTTATGATGTCAGTTCAGTATCCGTTCCTGAGAAGTGGGAAGTCTCGGATGTCACGGAGGCCTTTTGGTGGAGCCGTTGTGATGTGGGAGTGCATTGGCGTGTGAGAGAGCTTGTTGTGGGATGCGCAGCTTCTCAGCCAACTTAATAATTGACTCGATGCAGAGCTGCTGTAATCTGCAGCGGAAATTCTCAGTTCTTACGGGAAGACGATCGGTCCTTTCTGAACTTTTGTAACCTACAGGGCTTTTTTTGTTTTACATCTTTTTGGGTGATTTAAAAAGAAATTCAATAATTTCAATGTTTTCCCTACATATAAAAGAAATCAATATCTTTTGTTCAATGTAGAACATATCGGTCTACATACATGCTAAAAATCAACCAATTATATTTAAGCAAGTCTCAAGAAGTGTACGATTTAAATATTTTAAAAAAGTATACACAAAATCGCATTGAATTGAACTGAAATACTGATGAACAAGAGTCTTCACTGCAGTGTCATGGTGGCATCAATTTGGGAAATGAGCGTAACGGACTCAGCTCCACTGACTGACTTGCAGTCCTGTACATGTCCATCCCTGTGCTGATCACACTGCGCTCTCTGCTTGTGCCACTGGGTTGTCATGTAACTGTCACAACCGGCCACGAGAGCCACAGAACTGCAAACACATGGACCTTTTTTAGGTCTTCAGCACTCTGAGGGGTGTTGTGTGTAGAACTTTACCATTAGAAGGATTCTTGACATCGTCATGTAGCTGTTGAACTCCTGTGGTTTTAGTTTGAACCCTCAAAAAGTCACTTTGGGGGAAGATCATAGTTTAAAGCAATTCAGACTGCTATGATGTCCGATAAGTGACAAGTGAAACCTTGCTCATGGCCAAGGGGACTTGCTGGCTGCTGTGCTGGAGCATCGCCAGGGTGCATCAATTATTTACAGGAAAAAGGACAGAAACAACCTGGACTGTGTCGATTCCACTGTAACGTTTATTTCCATTTCCACTAATGCATGGGCCCCATGTGTATTATGACAAAGCGCATCCTTGCTTTTTGTCTGGGGGGAAGACGACATTTAGTAATGGAGGATGAGTTAAGAATACCTGCCTGCCATTTCTCAAGAGGAAGTTTAGCATGGAGAGAGTTGCTGACGGTACTGCACGTCAGATCTCCTGCTGAACTCCTATTAACTCCTGCTGCAGACCACGTTAGGCGTTTAACAGAATTCAATAATAATCCCAACAGCCTGACTTGCTTTGTCGTCCGGCCCGGTCCGGCTGTCAGTCACTTTAATTACTCTTGTTGTAAAACCCATCAACCGCAAGCCGAGGCTACACACCAGGGCCCAGTTGCATTCATTCGTATTGAATGGGCCCAGGGCCCAGTTGCATTCTTCAAAGACACTTGTGTTTGTAAATTATACTAGAACTTTGAATGTATAGATTTGTATTTTATTTTGAAAGACGGCTGCCATAATGATGACCAAACACAGAAAAACAGGCGCCGCGTTCATGCGTTCATGTGAACAAACCATGTACTTTTTGGCTTTTTACGGCCATCTGCACTATAATTTGGATATTTGTAGTGAAATGAGGGGGCGGTATCTAACAATTAGCCACAACGGACCCAGATTGGGATTCACGGCGTCTGCTGCCGAAGCTCCGGCAGGAGGTGGAGCGAGTGTGGCAGCAGCAGGATGCCAGGAGCAGAGCTCCACCTTACTGCTCTGTCTCCTCTGGGTGCCAACACTGACACCACCCCTGCTGGAGCCTGCTCTTAACTGTGGGTGGAGGCTGTAAACTATACCCTACCGTACTGAGCAAAAGAGGATGCACCAATCCATCGGCTGCCGATTGAAACAATTGATCGAAAATGGCTGCACTAGTGCTCTACTCCTTCTCGTATGGAAAAACAAATACACCAGGACATACTGTCGGGCCACATATCATGAGACTCTCAATAACTGAGCGTGTGACCTTTGTTGAGAGACTCATGACCTGACCCGAGTTCACGATGGCGCTCTGTCTCGTTGATGATATCTCTGAGGGCCTTTGACCGATCCATACCCGGGTTTGGGATTCTGTCTGTCACGTGATGATGACTGGGGCATTTAAGGAAGGGTCCAGGGCATCCGTTGATGACGTCGGATCCTTATCCTGAACATTCCTTTTGTATTGATGGGGTCTGTGTCCATTGTAGCTTTGTCAGATCTTCCTGCTCCTCTGAGGGAGGAGGAACAATCTTTCCCATTATAGCTGAATTGTAGTCATTTGACTTCTGTCAGTACTTACGGCTTGTATTGATGATTTCTGTATTCTTTATCTTTTTCTATTCTAGTTTAGTAATAAAATACTTAATCACAAGCAAGTTCAAGATACTCACAAAGGCTCAATCCACTAATTTCCACCACTCATATCATCCATGCTTCAAACTTAATAATAATAATAACTTTGGGCCATACCACCCGACCCTAATTTCACCATTGACAACTGCAATTTAAACGTCAATAGTAGCGGCTGATCCCACTCCTGTAAAATAATCCACCTCTTACATCATATATGCTATGGAGTACTTTATTACTAGAGCTCTTTTGGTTATCACAAATTATACAGGTGCACAGTAAGCTGTTTACACTTGTTGTAGGAGACCAACTTCAGCTGGCAAAGAAAACCTGTAGTAATGAGAGGGAGTAGTAGTATTATAGTTTTATGTAATTTCATTGGCTTTTTACAAGCGTCTTCCACTTGATTTTTTGCCCATATCCATACACGGAGACACACACACACACACACACACACCGTTCCCATCTGTGCCATTAACTGATCTGAAAACGAGGGCCAATCCATCTGGTGTGTGTTTCCATTTCGGATTTAATTCTGTGCTATGTCTCCATGTCACAATCACCACATTGTAATTCCACTAGTGATGGTTTCCACAACCACATGCAGTTTACTCCGAGTGTGTGTGTGTGTGTGTGTGTGTGTGAGAGCGAGAAAGAGCGACTGGATGCATCTTTCTGTTCTCTGCATCCTCTTTATGCATAAAGTGACGTGGTGGTTATTTACAATGTCTGAAACCGAAAAAAGGTAAATCGACGTGTGTGTGTGTTTGTGCGCGTGCATCTTTGATTTCAAGTTTGGCATGTAAAGAAAGTAGAAATATCTTTTTTAATTTACATCTTTTTGGGATTACACGTTTTTTATGAATACATTGTGTTGAAGGACAGCTTTGACTCAAGTCTCAATCTGCATACATGAATGTTAACCGCTCCATTTTACAGTGTTCTCAAGGGTGTGGAGTGTGGGAGAGTGATGAATAAAACCTGTTCCTTTAGAAACAAAGGGAATTTATTTATTTTTAAATAAAAACGATAAATGAGCAAGAAAGAATTGAAAACTTTACATTTCACTCAACTATAATTTGCTGGGTTTGCATTGGGTCCACCTAGCAGGTCAGGATTTTCAAAGTGTTTTGTATCCTCAAACACTGTGTGGGAGGTTTCTGTCACAGGATTGCCTCTAAAAGAAAAAAAATGAACTAGTCAGAAAAGCGCACAGCGAGAAATGCGCGATACAACCGGCTGCAACAGAAAGAAACATGTACTTAATAAATAAAAGAGCTTTTCCTTTCTTCTTTTCAGCTCAGTAACTCAATTACATGTTATGAAATGCTTCCTCGGGGGGACCACCGGGGGAAGAGCAGCGCTGCAGTTTAATATCTTTAAAGAAATGATATTATTAAAAAAGAGTTACTTGTGAATTCAGGCGAGGCTGAAAAGGCCAAAGCTCAGGAGACAAACCACATGGAAGCAAAAAGCCCCTCCATGGAGATGTAGAACAGATAACTGACACGAGTCTTATCGCTGCACCCTGACACCTCCTGTAGACCCTCCGCTGACATTTACCTTTTCACACGCTGTTTGAGTCGTTTCATTTATTCATGTCACGCTGAGTATGCTGGTCAGATCACTTGCTGTAATATTTTTGCTATTTTTACTCCAATGTGAACAATGTCTAGTGCTTTCTGGAATATGATCCTATTCAGTTTGCTCATCACCCCCTATTCAAAGGAGGGGGGGCATTTAGCTAATTTTGCTAGTAAGGGATCCAATAACCTTTCTAAAGAATAGGTTTTATAAATCAAATCTTGTCTTTCAATAGTTGTGAGTCCCTCTTTGACTGCGACAGCAAGCAAAGGTGTATTGATACAGTTACAATTGGGCAGTGTTTAAAACACTTCTAAAGCTATAGTTTCCGGATCATCAGCGCGATTAGCCTTTCGTCTACAAATCCTCGTCTATAGACAAGTAGGAAGAAAATGTCCAAATTGTGATGACTAAAAGCGCAGGACTTTTAGTCTACTTGTCTTGATTATGATCAGCCTTTTTGTTTCTAGCCATTTATTGCAGAATCCAATGCATACAGAGCGTATGTTAGAATCAACAAGAAAAAACCGAAAGGGATGTTTTAATGGAACCCAGCAAAGTAATTATTTCATTGTAAAATGAGTCTTCTCTCCAGGGTTCCTCACAGATTCCATCAGAAAAACAAACGGTAAACATTTTGACACATTTTCTCATTCAATGAGAAAGGTACTGAGACTGGTACTGTGTAGCAAATGTTTGTCAAAAATAAACAATAAGTCTACATTATTACAGGAGAATAATTTCTAGGACATCGGGCCATAGAGTGTAAATAACGACAAGTGAGTTTGGTTGACCACAAGCTGCTGATGAAAGTCAGTCAGTCATCTTCTATGCCTCTCTTGTTCTTGTTCATGTATCTACCTGTAGCATATCTAAAGTGTATTCTTTATAACACTTATTTGACAAACGTAGTTGAATGGATATTTCTGCAAATCCTAAACGCGTGTCATACAATCGGGTTTTGGTCTCAATAGGACATAGTCCTCCTATGCCAGCATGGTTCCACAGTGTGGCACTGTTCTGAGAGAGGTTGGACTGGTAAGAGGGTGAAGAACTGGTGGTGCCTGGATTAAAATGCACGGCTTTGGTCGGCGAGCGCTGTTGCATCGGAGTGTGACTGGAGTTAAAAGCCAAGCTTGAAAAGCAGCAGATTAATTTGTTGTGTTCCTCGGCGACCGTGCCCCAGTACCCATTAAACCATACTTTGATGCCAAATAAGGCCTAAGTGTTTCAGATATATTTTTTTTATTTGGTTTTCTTTAAGTAATCTCCCAGCCTTTAATTAAAAGTTACCAAGTGATTAAATCCCTGCACGCATGCACGCTCACATACGAACACACACTCGTATCTTGGGCACTGTTGCCTAACAGAGGCCATTTGCTAAATCCTAATGGTATTCATTAGTTTCTCCATTTGTGTCCGAGGAGGCTGGGTACCTTGACAGCGCACTGGTAATCACTCAGGTTTGAGCCACAGTGAGCCTTCGGTTTCTGACGGCAGATAAAACCAAACCTAAACAATCCTCCCGTTTTGACTTACTCATCGAACGCCATGGGGCTCCAAAATGAAGTCATAACTGTAACTATACTTTGTAAGAAGGATCTGTTCCCACTAGACAGACTGCAATCTTGGAAAAGGTGATGAAGCTGCAACCCTAATCATTCCAACTGGAAAGCAGGTCTGCACTATATGTCGCATAGAAGTTGCATGCATTTTAGCCGTTCATCTGTGATTGATAGTTACAAAATATATATAAATATATAAATTTGGGGTTTCACAATGTTAAGAACGCAATTATGGAAAAACATATTTGCCTTTCCAATGCTGAATCATTTGTTTGTTTTTTTTACCAAAAGTTACACAAATTTGGTGAATAATGTAACTATTTGTTACCGCTTGAGTACAAAATACCACATCAATACATGACATTAATGCAAAAAAGGAAAAGAGGATTTGTATTAAAAACAATTCACATTAGAAGATTTGTGTGATAAATGAATTTCCAGTTGGTGAGCGCCTCAATTTCGGTGGTTGTGAAGTTTCATGAGGGTTTTATAGTCCGAAAGTTCACAGCGGGTAAATTTATACCGTGACGTCAAGTTTCATAATATGATCACACATTTGAACAGACTACAACGACACGCATGAGTACAATCGTACTCATTGGATCCTACAGTCTCAGCTTTCTAATCCTACCGATTGTTGGTATTTCCCGCTTACGCTCACTTAAGTATATTAAATACAAGTATAAATATAAAATATTTAAATAAGTATTTAAATGGACTATGGGGATCGACCGGTACCACACAATCTGAGTCATCATTATCAACAGGGAAATTGAGATGACTTGGTCGATTTGGAAAAGTAGCTTGCGAGCCGAAAAAAAGCACCCCTGAAATAGAGAACTTCAGAATCTGTGAAAAACCTCATTCTCGAGGGTAACAGCAGTCCGGGGTGCTGATGCAGTGCTGAGATTTTTAATGGCAACAAGATATTGAGCAGCATCATTTGCAATAAAAGTGAAGAGCAGTAAAACTGAGTTTAATGACAGCTGAAAATGACTATAAACAAACTAAACTACGGCAGGAAAACTGTATGATACAATTATAAACATGTGCATGTACTACGCATTAACGCACACAGGCCCATATTGACGTGCCCGAGTATATTTCCCCGTGCTCTTCTTCCCTGGTAATTTGTACAGAGGCAGCCTGGCTCTGTTTTTATTGCTTTAACAGGATAAGACTGGACTTTCCATTTAGACCGCGGCCTCTCCTGCAGCTTTATTTCTCCATGGAATGAGAGTCCAGGACCTGGAGCTGATCTCCCTGTTGGTAATGATAAATCACATTGTATAGTAGCTGTCAAAGAGGCCTCTCAATGCAAATACAGTGGGGAGAAAATCTAAAAAGATGTAAAAGAATATAATATCCTATTGACCTTCTTGAGATATTTATGCAGCTGAATAGTGCAGACTTGTTTCTATATATAATAATGGGAGGTCATGAGGGTCACAATGAAATGGCTTCTTAAATTATATTTTGAAATCCTGGTTCTTAAATACCCGTCGGAAATATTCTTGATTTCTATTCAACCCTGTGAACCCCAAGTGGTAACAAGGTTGCTCCACTCACCTTTTACTCATGCTGGCCCTCTTTTTCAATGCAATATATGGTCTATGGAAACAAGAAATGCATATGTTATAATGCCCTGAGTCCTAAAATAAAATGGTTATATTTAAAAAAAATTGATTGTGAGCATATTTCATCCTAGGGGTCAAGTGTTACCAAAATGGGGGCTCCACATGCTATACATAAACATGTACCAGATCTGACTGTTTATTTCTGACACGTAGGATTTCACTGTTCCATGCTGTGGCTGGCTTTACTGACAACATAATAACACAAAAAGTCCTTTACGTTGGTGTCTGCATTAGAGAAGTGCAACGAGTAAACATAAACAGCAGTGGGAAAATGTGTTTTATCTGCACAAATTAAGGCATTACGATGAATAAGTAAACAGCCCCAGAGTGCCTTTAATTCTTGATGGCATGAAAAGCATATCAGTTAACTTTGAAATCCTTTGCCAAGTTGGCCCACATGTAGGTCAAAGAGGATTTGGGAGATTCTTTTGTAGAAATTAGTCCCAATATCCAAGAAACTGAAACTGTCTGTGTATATTCTGTGTTTCTTCAATTTAATTACATAACAGTAAGTATGATGCCGATTTTAGAAGAGAAAACGCTTACCCTCAAACAAAGTATTTAAATACTTTAAGCAAAGGAAGCCCTAGGCATGCTATATAATTTGCAACTTGATCTTGATTGGTAAAACATGCTTGCTCGTTTGAAACTACAATCAAATAAACCAGGCGTGCATTCACGTAGTTAATAAAGTCATTTTACATTTTAACCTTGGCAGTTAAATGGTATCCTAAGTCTCCTAAATGCAGACGAAGGATCCTCCGAACACGGCGACCCGATCTTTTCTGCATTGACAGTGAGGCGCTGCTACTTCAATCAACACATCAGAGAGAGGTGCCAGAGAGTATTCCCGGATGTTCTGGGAAGAATGCCAATATAGGCAGTATCCTGAATATAGCCTCCAAGAAGCGGTCTATTGGTAAATATTTCAGGGATGTGGCCATGTGCTCTCCTTACCCCTGTAGAATGTAAAGCGTTGTGATTTGCATCAGTGTTGCTTGTTTTCATCCCTTCCCCACTTTGTAGTCATCTTGGCAGCCATGGCCGACGCTGCACTGCGGCCATAATTAGCATGTGGACAAACTTCCAAAAGGGTTAGAAATGTGGCAGTTCACAAAAATTAGATCAGTTCTTTCGCCATGCGGGCACACAAACACACACTCACACACTCACACACATACACACATGCACAGTTTTCAGTGTCCAGCCGGCACCGGGCTATTGCAGCATAATAAGAAGCATCTCTCCGTGCATCAAAGCTGAAAGCTGTGCAGATGGCCCCAAATAATGCATAATGCAAGGCCCACTGGTCTAGGGCTTGTGTCCGGAAGTCCATTACTATAATGTTGAGATCTGAGGTGTTGTTTGCAGCACCACTTTTTTTCTTTTTAAGTTTTACTCCAATGGGAGAGGTTACGCACCTTAATGTCAAGTGCAGTTTCCATGCTTTTGCATTTTGAATTTTGTCCCATCATCTCTGAAATGAAGAGGGCCACAGATGTATATGCACCAAGCATAGATTACCCTGCCTGGATAGTTCAAATCAACCAGTCATACAGATGTGCGCATAGGTGTGTGTGTGTGTGTGTGAAGACACAGAGGGGAGATGTGTCAAGTCCATTTAGAATTGATACATGTGACACGGGAAAGTTGAGAAAAAGTAGTTGAGCTACTTTTCATGGCAAGATCGTAAATGTACCACATATGCATTTTATTGGTATCATGGATCTGTATGAAAATTGTTTTTGACCTTGCAATTTCCTACAATACAATTTAGAAATATTTTCTTTTAGTTGTTGACGTCGGTTTAGACTTAAAAAATCCAGCATCGGGCCATGATTTGTTTTATTGGTTCAGTGTTTCCAAGGTCAGTAAGGGAACATCTGATCCTTTAGCTCTGAAAGTGTGTCAGGTATGGCAGCCATCCATACTGTGTGTGTGTGTTGGAAAATTACTTTTTATTTTGCATGGCTTTTGTGATGGAATGATTAAAACATTTAAATCTGCTTCTCATCAAAATCTGGATCATGCAATCCTCATAATCATGACAAGAAGCTTGGCCTGTGTGTGTTGTGTTTGTGTTTGTCGAATCGATGTCTTAATGCGTTGTCGAGTATTTCTTTTTTTGTCCATTGGGAAAGGGACTTTACAAAAACACTCTTGAAGGAGAATCCACAAGCATTCGGCTACACTGATACGTTACCACAGAGGAAGTCATGGCCGTCTGGTTCGGTTCCATTTGGTAACCGAAGTTCATTCTCCACTTCTTGTTTTCCGTCTAGCTTGACTAGTGGAAGAAAAGACTGCTAAGGTGGACAAACAAACGGGCCGTGTTGCCTGTTATGAAGTCCTCTCTCAGGCGTCTCGAATTAATTTTCCAAACCCAGGGCCGTCCATGCCTGAGGAGATAACCCCAGCCCCGCTTAATGCTGTGGACTCTAATTTTATCTATTAGATCTAATTGGAAGGTAATTTCCACTCGTGAATGCACAAAATCTGAACATCGGTGTCCAAACAGATGGTGGTGGATTACGAGAACATGAAAGCATCACTGCCTGACGTCTATACCCTTGTGATTAGGGGAGGGGTAAAATGTGTGCGAGCCAGACGCTTTCCTTCTGCATCTACCTTTTTAAATCTCAAATATGAACAATGCAGCCTTTTTAGCACTTTGCCAGCCTATACATTTACTTAATCCTTGTGTATTCTTAAAATTGCTGACAGTATGTGTAGATTGTACTACACATTTGGTGCATCAATTATACTAATATTAATTTCTACAGCAGGCAAAATACAAAAAGACTACCGTAATTTACTCCAGATTTGTTGAATTTCTCTGCTCATTATGTCACTACTACAGCTTGCTAACTAACAGTTATTAATCAGATGGTATTAAATACATTTGAATGACTGCGTTCTATACAAAAAACACTCTGAGAAAAGTTGAACCGACAGTAGCTCAACATTCGGCACTCTTTGGCACTCTAACGGACACTGTTGGCTACTCCAATAAATGCACATGCACATTCACATCAGGTCCCTGCGGGGAAATAAAAAAAACTTCCAACGGTTCTGCAGTGTTTTAGCGTCAGGAAAACTTCTTCTTCTTTGTATTGATAAAATGATTTAATAATAGTAGGTGTCTCATCCGATATCTCCTGCTCTCGTTTGTCCGTGTGTATGACTCCGTCTGTAGTACCGAAGTGGAGCATCCTCAGAAAACAACAAAGCAGTCAATGAGCGCGAAAGGAAATGAGCCTAACGTGATAGAACCACTGATAAATAATTCAATTGTGATTCTTTTTTTTTCATGGAATTTCTTGGATTAATAAATGTGTCCCTTTAAATGTTTTAATTGCACCAGATGTTATCAGCTATGGCTAAGACTTTAATCTGCTGGGTGCAAATGTGGAACCTGCAAGTGTACAGTGGGAATCGCACTTGGGGGATGGATTCAGTATTATTACCGTAGGCTGTGATTTATGACGGGAAAATGAAATCAGACAAGACCCATGTGTAGCAAGAAGGGAATGATCTTTGATTCATTAACACATTTTATGACACTGCCACCGTTGCACTGTGAATGCAGTTCAAACAGGCTCCTTAAATCAAATTGACGGGAACGCTGATAATATTTTCATATCTCTGTTCAACAATCCAAACCCCTCTCAGCTCTTATAACTATCACCTTTCTGTGTTTGCCCTTTTTATTGTCTTCCATCTATTTTGCTAATGTGACACAAATAACTTTTTCTTTTCAATAGTGGAGAGAACGGCTATCTCTTCAGAGTAAATTATCTCTTTTTGTTGCACTTCATTGAGAAGAAAAGGGAATTAAAATATTCTTTTGACTTCAGATTACTCCAAGAAGTGACGCCTTTGTCCTGGCTGTATCCTGAATACAATTTTCTCATCAAGGCTTATACAGGACCAAAGAATGTGCGCAATGGTTAAGTGTTATGAATAACTAGCACAGTGAAGCGAGGTTGCTGCTTAACTTTGCTCTCTGCGAGTTTCCTTTCATGTGTTCGTTGGCCTCAGGCCCCGAGCAGCATTTCTGAGAATCATCAGCCACAGACGGCTCTTTTTGAAATGGCTCTGATTGGCGCTCTATGAAATGTTAGACATCAAATGATACCTCCTGTCAGTGGAGCTCATGAGAGTGGAGGACTGAATGGGAGAGGGGGGAAAAAATGGAGGACGTGAGAAGCGAAGCATGAGAGAGGGGTTTTGAAAGTCCCAGGGCCTCCTGGGTAACGTCATTGAGAGCACCGGACCTTTTGAGCTGGTGCATATCTGCACCTCGTCCCAACAGGAGTCTGGGAAAAAAAGTAACAGTTCCAAGTGCTAAATGGTGGATTCAGTGATACTGAACTGAGATCTCTTCCTTTAAGAATAGGGGGGGGGGAAGCTTGCTTCTTTCCCATCCTCCTCCATCCCATCTTTGATGCGGGAAATCTTTTTGACGGTACTCTTCCTAATCTGTGCCCTCCCCCCTCTGCCTATATTCTAATTTCCTCCAACTTCTCTTTGTTGATTTTTCTTGCTGACCACTGCAGAAGCTTTTGTCTATAATTCTCGTCCCCGAGCTCACCGACGCCTGCGTCTTATCTCGTCTAATTACCGAACGCCGTAGCCTTTCATGTTGTCACTGTAGCGGGGAGGGAGACATAGCGGGAAAACCAAGAAATGAAAGGAAAGTTCTAAGCAAGGACAGCTCCGAGTCGCTCCGGGAAGTCGGTGGAAGCCGGTAACAATGCCGAACGAGAGAGCGCATTACAGGCCGTTTGAGGAATCCCATGTTTTTATTTAACTTGTCAGGTGGAAAAAAATTGACAATGCTTTAAATCAATACATTTTCGATGTTCAAAGGACTCTGAATGCACTTTACTTGTTTACCAACGTGTGAGAGTAAGACGTTCGGCAAGGAGCAAGAGGGGCCAAAGACCAGTTATAGCTTAATGATCAATGTCTGTGCTTTGGTCTTAATTCGTGAGTCACTTCTTCCTGTAGGCAGAGAAGGGACCAGACCCATCACCGGAATTTAATTTTGAGCAAATTAGATCAGGGGTATTACAGCTCCACTTTGTGATTCAGCCTGGCAATGCATTTTTATTTGTCCATCAAAATCTCGGTTAGTGTCACTTTAATCCTCCGAGCTGCTGCGGCCCTCCGGGTTTCCAGGCAGCTAGTCCGTCACAGGACGCCTCCACCCACAACCCCACAACCCCACAACCCCACAACCCCACCCCCTGGCCAGACCAACTTCAGATTAATCAATAGCTCTTGACACAGATCCACTCTGCTGAACTACGCCTGCAGCCTCTGGGGCCAACCAGAGGCAGCCAAAGAGCCAAAGACGGAGATACAATTTTAAGATTTAGAATAGGTTTTTTTTTTTTTTTTTTTTTTAGCTATAGAATTTATTTCGGATGAATTAGCAGAGAGGATTCACCAGTGTTAATAGAACTGTTTTCAATATATGGTCTGGTTTATTTGAAGAATTAGGGAGTTTGTTTTCCAGGATTATTCCCTACAGCACTCTTGTATCAAGCAAATCATTTTGTCATGCATGCCCTTGTGTATTGAAAAGCAATACATTTATTTCCCTCTACACAAAAAAACAAATGAAGAAATGTGACTGAAGGCAATTCTCAATTTATTTAGAGTGGTCTTGTTTATATTGCTGAAATGCATGATTGCTGATACTTTCCATTATTATGAAGTGGTTTCCCTTTGGTATCATTGTGTTCAGTATGTTGTCAGTTTGAGTGGTTTTATTTATATTATATTTATTAACTAATCACTTCGGTTACATGTGATGATGAGCCAATGCACATTGAAAAATACTGTGATGGAAGCTGCAGGAGGAGGGCCGGTGCCTGGAGGGGATAAAATAAATTCCTTAGGATTAGGTTAGTTTATGTTTCAGCAAATCCTACACCACAGATGTCAAACCAAAAAATCTGGCTGCCAGCACCAACCCTCCCTATGATCGTAAGGGTCTGGCCGGCTTTCGATGGAAGTGGACAGGATCTGGCCTGAACCTGAAATGAGTTTGACACTCCTGTCCTACATGTTGGAGGTTAATTTAATTATTCCCTAAAGAAGGTACGTTTTGTTAGTAGTATCAGAAGCGCACTATTTCTGTTGGGTAAAATAAGTCAGTGAAACTTCTGACTGATGATAAAAATGATTATTAGCTGCAGTCCTAAAAGGAGGGCCGAGGACGAGTCCTGGAGTGTGACTGAGCGATATGGTTCATTAACTTGGTCTGGCCAAAGTGCTATTTCAGAATCTTCTTCCCACCGAGAAGAAACATGTCATGAATTGCCTTGAAAATTTCAAATAATTGTTGGCCAAAATATATATATATTTTTTTACAGTACTCTCAGGTGTGAGGCTTAGTACAACGGCCCTTGAGCGAAAAGAAGCAAGAGGCAAAGAAGGCTATAGAATGATGAGCAGATACGGAGCAGACGATGCACCGACTGCGAGCCTTGCTGTGGTGAAAATAAACTGCCTGGTGAGCAGAAACGCATACAAACCGAGTGGGTTCCTTTATCCATGTTTACTTATGCCGAGCGCTACCTCTTTATTGATCGGCGTGTCGCTCTGAGATCTGAGAGAAACGCTTCTCGAGCGAGAACCTTTCATGTTTTCCCATATGCGGGATTGTGCTGTAACTAATGACCTTCAGAGGCAGGGAGAGGAGGGGGTCAAAGAAAGAAGGCATTTTCAACCTGAAAATGGCGGTCTTTACAAGGGAAGTGTTGGGGACTGAGGCTTGCGTGGAGATGTGTGCGCGGGACCATTATTCAGAGATGTCTGCTAATTACGGCAGACAAAACCATAAAGAGGAGAATGCCACGAGGCCTACGGATCCCCAGTGCAGAAACGCACACACGCGGTGAATGTGGGTGTAGAAAGACGAGTGCCAATTATCTCATCGCTCCAAGCGCTGCTGCTTAGACTCATCAGCAACCTGGAAGAGATGCGCTGTGACAGAATGAGGAGTGAGGCGGGAAAAGAAGTCCCCTTTACTACCAGCTCTATCAAGGGGGCATCTGCCGATGTTATAAACAAGCGCTGCGATGTTGAAAATGACACAAATGTGTCCAAATGAAGTTGGATTCAACTTCATTAAAGAAAACTGCTGGAAAGAAGGACGACGACGCGGAACGATGAGCCGAGGAGGGATGACAACACATTAAGTGAAACGTTCTTTTATTCCTCTTTCCGTCTGTTCTCCAGACAGTTTCTCGGATCAGGACAGGTAAGCATTGGATTTTGAACTGGGAAAAGTAGGGCTTTTACCAGGAAAGGAGCAAAGCAAATAAATCGTTTTCATCCCCAAAGTTGACAAAAAAAAATGATATTCGCCCGACGCCGTCTTATATAGACAGGTGCGTGTGCCTTTCCTAATCAAGTCTAACCAGTTTAATTAACACAGCAGTTAAGGACTAGAACCATCTGAAGGAGGATCAGGAGGACAGCATGAGAGTTAAATATGAGTGTCACAGCAAAGGGTCTGAATACTTATGACCATGGGATATTTCAGTTTTTCTTTTAATAAATTAAAATAAATTTCAGTTTTTTTTTTATTTTAGCAAATGGCTGCAACGAAACTGAGTAAACAATTTAAAGGGGAACGAATACTACTGTAAATGTAAGTCCATTGTCCAAAATTTCGTCCATTGAGCACAACGAGAGTGTCGGTGTCAACTAATTTAGTGTAATATACAAGGATTCTCATCAATAAAAGTGTAACCGTGCAAAAAGCAGAATTAATCAAAAAGACCAGAACAAAGGATGTAAAAGAACATCAAAACCTTATTCTGGTGTGCTGCTGCCAGGGACAAGCGGGGGCTGCAGCACATCGGCCCCTCTGCTGACGAGGTGATTGGCTGCAGTCTGCCTCGGACGCAGACTCTGCTATTGATGCAATGGGTGTGCTGCTGCTGCTTTTCTACTGGAATAATGGTAGAGTATGTCACTCATGCTGTCCAATGGACCCTGTTGCTTTTACTGTCCTTTGGCTATTCGAAAAGTGGCGCTTTCGTCACTGACAGCTGCCCACAAGAAGTGGTTATTTTCCGTAGAAATTGTTGCCTGCCCGTGTAAAGTGTCTCTTTGCGCCAAGATTGATAGCCTCTGCACATGACGACGGAGCATAAGTTAAATATCATTCATAGCTGTGGACTATCACAATGTTGAGCGCTGTATGGCAGCAACTGTTGGAAAAAATGTATTTGTTGTTTCCGCTATTGTCAGCATGCTGTTGCCGAGACACAATGACCTCTATAATGGCTTTCAAGAGCATTTTGTCTCCTTAAAGTCCCCATGAAGCTGCAACAGCCGGTGTCGCATTTTCTCAAGTACATGGATGCTGAAACGTGATAGGCTTGTGATTTATCAACCATATTCGTCACATATCTCAGTGCTATATGTGTATTGTGTACTTCTTGGGAGCAATTCGTTCTGGCTCTGTTTATCAACATTGATTTTCCAAAGAATGCTATGAATAAATTATGGGCTCAAGCATAGAGAGCTAGGATATTGTATTGCAGTAACTATGATAGCAAAACAGCTTTTAACAACGTATTTACTAAAGATTATACTTCAAAATTCTTTCCTTCTCTTGTACAGACACTTCCCTTACAGCCCTCCAAATTTCAACAAGATAGAAGTTCCCTGCTGTGTTTACAATACGAGGTTTGCGGTAGAAGCAAGGAAGCATAAAGCCGCCAGGCTGGTGTATGTAGAGGGCCAGTAAAAAAAAAACCAAGGATGGGGGCAAACAATCAGTAAAACATGTCTGTTTATTGCGATGTAGCATGCTAAACGGGCTAAGATGGACAATAAAGATTTCCCAATAGGCAGGTTTTCTGGAGCCTGACAATACAATGTTTTATGTCTTTTCCCCGTATTCAAACAGAAGGTCTTGACGGACAACATTTATTGCCTTTCCAGCGCTTTACCATTGCAGTTGCCACCAAATTGAAACAGGGGTACCTTGGATACTTTCTGTAAGTGTAAGAGTGAAAATGTCTTCCATTGAGCACAACGAGAGTGTCGGTGTCAACTAATTTATTGTAATATACAAGGATTCTCATCAATAAAAGTATAACCGTGCAAAAAGCAGAATTGATCAAAAAGACCAGACCAAAGGATGTAAAAGAACATCAAAACCTTATTCTGGTGTGCTGCTGCCAGGGACGAGCGGGGGCTGCAGCACATCGGCCCCTCTGCTGACGGGGTGATTGGCTGCAGTCTGCCTCGGACGCAGACTCTGCTATTGATGCAATGGGTGTGCTGCTGCTGCTTTTCTACTGGAATAATGGTAGATGTAATGGTAATGTTCGTTTGACCCAGATAGAGCGCACAATTGACTCTTTCCCTGTGAGAAAGCTTTCACCTGCTTGTCACCAGTTTGGCATGTTGTTCATGGACTTCATTGATGACAGGAAAGGGCAGTTTTATCAATATCTGTACATATTCATTGCATTTAAACAAACTGTATCTAGGCAGTCATACTATTATGGTCGTCTTTAGAGGCACTGAAACGCTAGAGCGGTGAAGATATTTACAGTCCTTCATCAAGTTGTTTCAATCAAAGTTGACTTATAAATTATAGCTGAATTCAATTGAAGAACACAATGGAAGAGTCTTTGTTCTATACATGTCTTCTACAGGAGTGTGTGAGTCTTTGATTGTGTTTATTCCTTGAGCATTTCACAATCTCTTCACTTCTACTGCAGCCCCACGTACAAGGCCCTGCATGTCATGACATCCAAACGCCACACCGAGATTGGATCATTCTTGTCATTGTAATTGAAACTATGGCCAGAGATCGATAAAACTAAGACGTAGGTTGCATGAAATTGCAGTTCCCCTTTAAGAAAAAAGTGGTTTCCCTCCTCCCAATGTCTGTTTCCATCGGTCTAATCTCTGCTGCCCTCAACTCGTGGCTCGATGTAAACCCGACTCTGGCTATTCAGATTACTCATGGCTCAAAAAGCCTCAGCACTCCCAGAATGACATGCATGAAAAAAACTATTTTTCACTGCATTTTGCAGCGAAGGTCACATGGGATTTGAGTAAAGCCCTTTCACAAAGTCCTTAAAGAGCTTGACCTTAATTAATGAGAACTGACTAACACATGGATGGTTTTGTTGAGGCAGTTTTTCTGCTGCGTTCCTCTTCTCTCACTTCATTCCCACTGCAGGCACATCCACTGCATCTCTCACCACCATCTCCCCGCCCTCGTTCTTTGATACCACCCCCCCCCAGCATTACCTCCTTCTCTCTTCTCCCCCTCCATTTTACGTCGGCCACATCACCGTCAGCTTAGTGCCTTTCTTTTGGCTTCAAGCTAAATAAGCATAAACAATACGAATGACAAATTCGGATGATTGCCTGCTGCCCTCAGAAATCAATCCAGCCGTTCCCTGTTCAGCGCTATGAGGTTGCTACGCCTCACCCTCAGTTGATATAATTCGTAGATTCTCATGCAGGTCACAGAGCCACCTTTTTTATTTTTATTTTTCATTTTGATCCCCACACTTTCTAAAGAATGTGACAGCTTTTACCCCAGCCAAGCTTTTATTTCGGAGTCAATTTCAGGGAAAAACAGAAAACCAGAAGATACGACAGGGATTCGACCCAGGAGATTTCATTATGAAATCCAAGCTGGAGTCTGAGGCTTCAGCCATTCATCCATGCACTTTATTCAAGCAGAATAATACCCTTTGTAGAGGCGTTCAAACATCTGCGGTGACAAGTAAGTTTAATGAGAATCTACGGGATAACTACTGTATGTGCGCCGTGCCGGGTGTGTTTGAGGTAGAGAGGCCAAAAGCAATATATCGTATCAAATCTGCTAGTGACAACACATCTAGTGTGTGTGTGTGTGTGTGTGTGTGTGTGTGTGTGTGTGTGTGCATGCATGCACACACACATGCATGCATCCGACCACTGCATCCGATCATTGCGTAAGACGCAGCTTGCACCCGGGATTTACAGTTCAGCACGTTAAGGGAATTGTCCGCCCACAACGACAGACATGTCGGCCGCTCCCTCTGAAGGGGCCGACGCAATGCTGGGTTCAGTACCAGTGATCAATGCACAGTCCAGTGAGATGCTGATGAGCTGTCCAACCTTCTCGACATCACAGAGAAACCGATACATCTGTGTGGTCCTCTGCTGTTCCCACGAATCAATACTTTTTGCTTGTCATCTACTTTGGACGGCTCCGCTGCATACTACAGTTGAGTTGACGTTTTGCAACACATACATTCCACATGTCCAAAATGTGTCTGTGTGCTTGTCACAGGTCTGTTAACATTATTGGCACTCGGATCTAAAGCAGCCTCCAGTAGGAATCAGAGCGCAGCTGTGATGACAATCATATTCTCACCAGCTAATGAGTATTCATGGTGAGTGAAAAGGACAAAATGAATCGCACATCGCTGGAACCCTTTCACGTGTGTATTTGTCTGATAGAAGGACGTGCGGTTTGGAGTAGAGCAGATCATTTCTCAAGAAAACATGAATCAAACCCTCAAATGTTCTTCTTTTGCATAAAACTATTTACTTCAATTTATATTAATACATATGTATTATTAACTGCATGTGCCAATGTGTTCATTTTGTAGCTCTCTACAGGCAGTAAACCGTCGCCATGGATCCTGGGAACTGTGATAATAATCATTTGTGTAGTGATTCCTGCGGGAGCCCTATGTTACAGGTTTCTCCTCGTGGAGTATTTTCAAATCCTGCTGCAGGTCATGTTTATTGTGTAACTGCACAACTAGCACATTTCTGCCCGGACATCTTCAGGTACACCCGACAATCACATCATTATTTTGTGACATGATTCGAGCAGTCTTTAAGAGTGTGGCAACTACCTGTCTTTGTAGTTGAGTATTCTAATAATTTCAATAGTTAAATAGTTGCTTCCTCGATGCAGAAAATAGTTTGTATTCTTCACTCACTTCTCTCTCTACATCTAATAATTCCATCTGAAGATGATTGTCTTGGTGTAACTAATGCCTGTGATAATCGGCTTCTCCGTGGCAATCTCTGCTCGTTTCCAAATTACGTCCTTTTGACGCCATTTCTGTTACGCCCTCGTATATCTCGTCAATGCTTTTGTGTTTGTGGGCGTGTTTGTTCACAATTACGTGGAACTGAACTACGGAGGTTGACTGACAGGCTCTCTGCTTGTCCCTTAAAGGGGCAGTGTGAAGTGAGTTGCAGTAATCCACCACACACTACTGGGATTTCACACTGCGACTCCATGCCTATACGCTGGATTATATGTTCCCGAGGGAATTTCACACTCGCACATTGTGTGTGTGTCTGCTTATACTGAGAGAGCAATTAGATGATTGATGGTGATTGATGCTGCTGGTCAGGGATGAAAGAACACACACACACACACTCCAGCTCGGCTCTCATCCACGCCTCCCCGACCGGACGCCATCAATCGGTTAATAGCTTTTCATTTCAGCCTTGTGAGTTTGAGGCTTGAATCTTGTTTCAATTCGAAAACGGAGCAGCTCTCTGTCGTCCCATGAGTTCAAATCCTCAGACACAAACACAAAGTCGCAGTCGGGATCTGGAGTCGACATGCGTTTTGTGGTGATCCCATCGGAAGTGGACAGCTGAGGCGTGAATGCATCCACACTCTCTGATGTCGGGCCGCATAGAAAACAGACATTCAAGGGGATTTCGGCAGGATATGTTTTTTTTTCTTTTAGCTGTCTGTGCATAAAACTGCAGACCCCCCAGTGAAGGACTGCGTACTGAACTGGGGTCCTGTAGATAGATCGTAAACATTCGCTAGAGAAAAAAATAATAAAACCCCATAGAAATAAAATGCAAAGGAGACAGTTTTTTAGAGGTTTTTCCCATTTAATTTTAAACATAGTATTTGCTAAGTACTACTTAAGTTACGGATGTCTTGAGTGTTTAAAAGGAGAGTGAGATCACTCAACATATTTGCAGATGCATGTTAATGCCAGGTTTGTCTCCTCACGACTTGATGGCCATAAATGATATTAATAGAAATTACTTAATTCATGGCGGGTAGAATGATCAATGGGATTATTCCCACACTGAGATGAAGAGTAGTGGCAGTTGGATCCAGCACACAATGTATACGCCATTAATAAAAGATTCTAAACAGAAGGGATGTTTTTATTTATAAACTTTGCTTATAATCTTCCCTCGAGCAGTTAACCTTCCTTTTCATACTTGCATGGAAACAGACACGCCAGAAAAAGGCTTTCTGTTTTCCTTCAGCACTGAATGCATCGTCATCAGCCAGCAGGAAACAGAGGCACATTCTCAGAGACTGCGATGGCAGGTGTAGGTCTCTGATAAGGCTTTTCATTTGAGTCTACAGTCGGAATCATCTCAGAGGTCAAGGAAACGGCAAGAATTTGCCATATATATATATTTATTTATTTATAGCGGTTATTACCAAATAATTATAAATACAACGTACCTTTCTAAAGTAGTTTATTTTTTCATGAGCTACAAATCATTTAGTAAAACTGCCTTTGAGGTATTTTTTCTTTTTAAGTCTTATATTACTGACACTTTTGCAGAAAAACCCATATTGCTTGATAGCAAGGAGCTTTTGCACTATGAACTCCATCGATCATGTGACACAGGCAGAACATATTGATTCCTATATTTCCACGATAAACGACACTGCGTTTCGATCATCAACAGGAGGACTCAAATGCAGGTTGCGATTCAACAAAATCCAAAGCAAACTCACCAACAAGAGACACCAGGTTTGAAATAAGCTGGGGAGGTGCAAGTGATTGGATACATGAGGAAACAATCGGACACACGGCAGACAGACAGACAGACACAAACAGTCACTCCCAGGAGAAAACGCACCAGGAAGTGACGTTAACCTAGGGACACGAGAGGCAGGAAACCACAAAATAAAACGGGACGAGACCCTACACTATGACAGCGTAAGCAGGGAACTTAAATTTGGCTTGAGCCATTCGGTGTAAGGACTTCGAATTGAATAGCGTACAGTAGCTTAGGCACCGCTAAAAAATAACATGCTATACACTGCTAAACTCATGCATAACAAGGATAATTTGTCAAAAGAACACAAATATGCTGTGTTTTTATAGTTTATACCGGATGTGTATGTGTTCCTTTAATCTTCAAGCGCACACAGCTCCGTAGATGGGATTATGTAAAATACAAACTTTGAATTACTAATTATCTTTGTTAATGGGAAAATCCCACCGCAATATTTATGTTTTTGAGGAAGATTAAAAACTGAGCGAAATATTATTTGTTTATTCCTCCAGTTGAACATAATTTTTCCTCTTTGCTTTTATGGGAAAAACCATGAATGAAATGTCTTGATTGGAACCGTGATGCGTAAAAAATCTTTTTATTCAGAGATGTGTGGGTGAACCATTCACCGATCCCTTTCCCCACCCCGGGAAGGAGTAGTTTGTGTTGCAGTACTAAGCAGCTATGGATAATCCTTTTGCCAGCAAATCATAAAGCGTTATGATTCCCTTGGCACGGTATCACTCGCAGATTTATTTCTCTGCTTAATTCATACTCAACTGCAAATCAGTTTCAGTTCAGGAGATGGTAAGCTTCTATGTATAAAAAAAAAAGAAATCATGGCGCAATTTAGAGATTTCATTTTTCTGATGGAAGGATGTTAAGTATCAGTCGGTATTTATTTATTTTGCTACGCATCAGCCTGACAACACCCTTGAACAATACATTATTGACAATATATTACTGCAGGGGTCCCCAAACTACGGCCCGCTGCGGCCCCCGGCACACTTCGTGCGGCCCGCGGACGAGTACCGAATGCGGCCCGCCCGGCAAACATCCGCAAACACAATGCGCCCGGCAAACAAAAACAAAGGTTTTAATCATTTGAAAAACAAATGTGAACCTTCAGGTTTTGTTGTTGAACATTGAAAAATACAACGCTGTATTCAAAATAGAATTAGTGGACTAAATACATTTTCGGGTTTGTTTTTCAAATGAACAAAACATTTGACCTGGATTTGGCTCCACAGATGACTTGCTAGGAGAATGAAATAAATTTGTGCGTTGTCTGAAAACATGCTGCGCTTAGTTCAATGTAAACAGGTGTACAGTACATCATTGCTCAATACAGTACACACCCGCCAACCAATAAGAATGCTTGATTTCATTATTAGAATAATCAGTGACTGAGTTGCTATTTCGCACCCATCTGGACGGATGTAATACTTATAGGACTTCTGTTATTGTCACACCGGCTGTGGGCAGAGAGGCAGGAAGCAGGATGCAAACGCAGAGTTCCGCACAGAGAAATACTAATGAATCACTAATCAAAAAGCAGAGGGGATCAACAGATCAATTTGCCACTCCGGAGATCTAGTCAGACAAATGTAATGAGGAAAAAAAGTGTAAAGCTTCTAAATTATAACGTCCATGATCTATAAGCTGTAGACGGGCGATATCAACATTTGGCCTGAAGATTGCTGTGAACCTTGGAATGGTCTTTTTAATAAATTACATGAATGATAAGCGGCGGAACGGTGTAAGGTCAAACTGTGGACCTACCAACGGCGGCACGAGATGAAATATAAAGCAATCATCCAATTGGTGGTGAGAGATTTCCATCTGACAGGCACCTCCCAGAGCAGCCGGCATGGCTAAAAGAGGAAGGTTCATTTTTCATTGACTCTGACTGTGGCAGCGTTTCACCCCTGAGCTACTCACAAAAGGCACAAGGTTCCTTTTTTTTTTGATCGGAGCATTCAAGCTGGTGTGCCGTGTAATAACGATCAAAGCTGGAGGCAACACGCTGTGTAGGGATACGGAGAGGATTGCTCAGCATTTTGACTGAGTAAGTAGGTCTCATAAACAAGTGTTTGCCTGCTGCGGTCAGCGTTTCCAATCGAAATCCCACCACTAATTAGCTTGGAGATGTTGCAGGGTTGCACAATATTTTATCGGATTCTGAGTCTAAATGCAACTCTTTTCTCACTCTCACGCCCCCTCCTCCCCCCCAACGCGTATTCATGGACCTCTTCTCTCACACGCCCCCTCCCTCCCCCCCAACGCATATGCATGGACACACACCAGTCAGTTAAAATGTAGGCCCATGTTTGCTTTCCTTAATTGGCGATGTGGGACTCCAAGCTGAATGTTAAACACTAAATAAAGATGATGAGAGCACATATGAGACGGCACTGGCCCTGCATACACAACATGGTCCCCTCGCCCACCGCGTAAAAAGAGCTCAACTTTCTGTCAATTAACACGCTTTTCTTTGTGGGGAGGGGATCTAGTCGTTTTTCCTATCAACAAAATAATGTGGTATTTGTTGTCTCTGTAGAACCAAAAGAGCCATGGGTTCGAAAGCACGTGAAAGGTCAACACGGTCTCGGTAAACCCGGGGATTTACTGCAACAACCTCCTGAGAGACAACGGTTTGTCTCTGACACCTCAAGGGAAGGTCCTTTTTAAATGCCAGTGTTCAAATGTGGCAGGCTGAGCAGCGAGGTGAAGCTCAGCTTTGGGCTGCAGGAGGAGCCGCGGTTGCCTGACAAACATCTCTGAAAGTGCTCCTAGAGGGGGAAACGGAGTGGCAAATATTGCAGTTATGCTACTTTTTAACCTGTACTCTATTTTCACATGCATTGGTGTCTAATGGGGACAACGGCTTTTGAAATTGGTCCAATACGGAGGGAGAACGCTGACGTCCGCAGCCACTAAATGGGCTGTAATGTAATAGCTTGAGGCGACTCCTCACCTTCTGTTCTACAAAAACATATCACACATCACACATTTCAACAATATGGGTGTGATGTGATGTTCCAGAGCGAGAACATGAGCAAGACCCCCAGTAACAGACGGATCGGATTAAGCATGGGGTTTATTTATTTTTTTCTTCTTTTTTTTATAGTTCTATATTTCACAATGTTTTTAGATTTGTTTTAATAACGATCTGAGCCAACTAGAGACGGAAAGAGCAGCGTCTTGGTGCGCGCACTTAGGCATTGAGGCGATGCAGCCTGTTTGGCTGACGGCTGCATCGCCTCCCTAAACACGGGAACAAGTTCAAATTGAGTTGTTCCCATTTGTCAGTTAACACGTGTGGAAGTAGGATCCAGGTTTGAAAATGCTGAAGCGACCTTCAATGTTTGAAGTGTCATTTTCCATCCCTCTAATATGCAAAGGTCACGAAAACAATATAGCAGCCACATTTAAAAGATCACTCCTATAGCAATGTTCTCCTGTAACACAGCACAACTTTAATTATAACCTTCTATCTGTCTGCCACATCCTGAATGAAATGACAATGGACCGTTCCTTTTGGACTCTTTGAGAATTATTTATTGTGTGTCTGTGTGGGACTTTGTTTGTCTAATCTTTGAACCAATGAGGAATATAGTTGATTGGTCGATACAATCCAAGGACAATGCAGTAACGGTACATGACAGTATACTGGTGAAATGACGTATTGCATAGTAAAACCATGACACACATACACACACAGATTTATCGTTTCATGCTCTCGTGGTTTTATACGTGCAATAGATCCTGACATGAAGTAAAAAGAACCCAAACAAGCACTCTTCTCCCCTGTTTCCCTACGTAAGGTGAGCTCCACAGTGAATGACCCTTTTCTCCCAGCCTGCCCTTTAGAAGCCGCTGACACATTGTTGGACACGCATAGTAAGCCCAAAGGGTAACTTGGAAGAGGCTGTGTGTGTGTGTGTGTGTGTGTGTGTGTGTGTGTGTGTGTGTGTGAGAGGCCATTCTTCAGCAAACAATAACAGCAGTAAATCTGTTTTTTTTTTCACTTTTTATTCCGTAATTTCTTTCCAGCAAACATTGGGTGAGTTTATTTGTATCTTTTTATGTTTGTGCCGCACTTCCAAAAGTACACAGCAGAAGTAAATCAACAGCCCCCTGCAGCCGTTACGTCCCATAAAGCTCCAATACTCCCCCTGCAGTCGTTCCGTCCGGTTCGTATTTCATTGGCCTGTCCGGCTCTCATCCCTCACTTCATCTTTTTAAGTACACATCTGTTCCCTCCACCTCATGAATAAGACCTAAATTAGGATCATAGGACTTGAGGTTTGGGACATTTCTCCAATAAAGGCACACTTGCCACGTACAAATGTTCTATGCTCTCCCTTTATTAGTTTTCTTCTCTTGAGTTTGAATCAGACTTTTTGCTTTGCACATTGCACTTTGCACCCTGGGACATTGAACACACTCAAGGCTCAGGGTTTACTTGGATTGGCGTTATATTACATGCATTTAGATTTTTACTGTGTGTGAAGAAGGAATAAAACTTAATTTAATTTAACTTTATTGATCAGAACAACACACACTGTTTTCTATAACCTGTATAATGTAAAATTACATTTGAAATAAACAAATTATGTGTGCTAAAGTATTTCAGTTGAGTTACAAAATATCAACAAATCAAATTCTTTCAGTCTCAAACATTGCTGTTCATTAGGGGTGTAACAATTCGTTTTTAACAACGATACGATTTGTGTGGTTGTCGGTACGATTTCAAGGACGATATTGGTTCATTTAGACTGATACGATCCGATACGATTCAATGACTTGAAATCGATTCAGTAACTTTTTAGCCAAAAATTCAACCAGTATGACTGAAATAAACTTCTTAGATTCCTGTTGTTTCTTGTAATGGACAAGATCACATTTTATTTGAATGAAGTGGAAACACTGCTGTAGCAGAAAAAAAACCCGTATTAGTGATATACACAAAAAACACCCTTGCAATAATGGTTTTACCAACCCCCGCCGCCCCCCCCCCCCCCCCCCCCCCACCCCCCGGGCTGAATCGGGGCTCGGGACGGCGGGACCTGCATACTGCGTGAGCACGTTACGGCTCAGTCTGCGAAAGCCTTTATCATTAAAAGTGCTAAGAAAAAAGTCTGACGTGCTTAAATCCAATGAGTTATTTCCTAGTATCGATAAAATCGATTTATTACATTTTAAATCGATGTTAGATCGATCTATGTCGTCTATATGGCCAACTCGCCGAGCACAGATCGATGTAGTTGGATCGGAGGAATAAAAATCGATACATCGATGTAATAGTTGAATCGTTACACCCCTACTGTTCATGTTACAGCTATTGTTAGAAACTCTGACCATTTTAGAATAAACTCAACCATTAATTGGAGAAATTTCCAGTACACCTCTAATGTTACAGTAAATTTGTTATTGGGATATATTTGGGTTAAGAGCTTTCCAACGACCTGTGATCTATGAGGATGGTGACGGGTAAGATGACATCATACACATGTCAGACGTGGACCGCAGTGATCGGATGACGTCCGATCAGATTCCTCGTTAAAGCGCACTCAATCTGCCACACTGCCAGGCCTCCACTTCCTCTCATCTGCTCTTTTGTCTGATCTCTCCGTCCCTCTTATTTCCTCTCCCAGCCTCAATCTCTCATTGATTAATTCCACAGGGCTGCCATCTGATGCTTTCCAAGCCAGTCCTCCTACCATCGCCCTGGGCTAGGAAGACGACCGCGGGGATACTGAGTCAGTGCATTGAAGCTCAGGGAAAAACAGAACTTTCTTCCACAGAGATCAAGGCACTTCTTCCTTCCCGAGTTGTTGGTAGAGAGTTTTGAACACAAAGCTCTGGGCCTTTGGTCTTCAGAGGAGCAGAGAGCTTGACAGGGACACGGCAGCATTTACTAAATCTAGCCACACTGTGTTTGGAAAACTGACTGTTTGGAATGATTGTGAGTGCTGGTTGAGAACAAACAAGGTGGGGCAGGGACTATTTCATGGTTATTAATCTTTGCTTTGTGGAAGGGGTCAACACTGCATTTCTCTCAAGTGCATTTCCCCAAGGGCCGGGCTGTTTATAAGCTCAAACTGTGGGTGCCAGTCTTTCAAACACGTTACAACTAACATCGTTTTTTTATTATATATATATATCATTAGCTGTTGTTTCGGCACAATCTGGATCTCCAGAGGGCGGCTGGCTGCACGTGTGGGAGCAGAGCAGCCCGTCCTCCAGCGCGGCTGCTTCCAAATGACTCGTCGACACATTAAGGGGAATATGTCGTAAATGACGTGTTCGCCGTGTATCGCCCAGATATACTTGGCTGCAGCTACACAATGTGAACAACAACCAGTGCATTGCTAAAACGTTAATGGGTGAAAGTCAAACAAATGAGATTGTAATGGCCCGCAAAGGCTTTGAGGTAACTAAACCCACGTTGGATTTTTTGCACGTTGTTTTTTTTAACCCCTTACCGCCTTGTCCCAGGACTATCCACTAATATGTCTTGAACATGAAATCTTTCCCAATCTCCACCAAGAATACTCAATACTTCCCACAATGTGTGTTGCAGAATTACTATCGCAGGGCAAAACAGGAAATGGGTGGGTACGTTTGTTTTTTAAGAAATGCATTTGCTTGCCTTGTGGAAAAAAAGGAAGAAAAAAAAAGCGTATTAGTCCCTCTCTGTATATCCCTCTCTATACTATATATGTAGTTAGTGTGGAAAAATAGCCATAGGCTTTTTCTAATATATCTGAGCTTAGAACCAGGGGTCAGTATATATTCTCCTGAACAGCATATTGTCAAAATGTGTTTGTAATAGTTGATCAATAATTAATCCCTTCTGAATTTCCAATGTGAGTCTATACTGATGCTGGCTGTCAAGGAGCATGTTGGTTCTCAGTACTGCTGCATTAATGGCCCGTGTACATCACCTTTAGATGCAGCTTTTAATGTGCATTCCCTCTGAAGGCAGAACAAATCCTGTCCTCTTGTGAACCCACCAGTTGCTAGTGCAGCCGATAGACTCTGAGAGGTTTCAGTTGGCAGGAACTACCAGTCTGGTCCAGCGTGGATGAGTGGGCGAGTGGGTGGAAGCACAAGAGTGCAGACGAACCGTCTAGTCAGACAGGCTCCTGCAGATCAGTGCGGTCGACGTGATGGAAAATCTATAGGAAAGCGTCATCAGTGCAAATTTCCATTTCAATAAAGAGTCAATCAGGTGCCTTTTTTACTAGTCACTGGCTCCCTTTGATAACAGCCGCCTCATGACAAATGCTTTATAATGAACACAGGGAAAAT
This sequence comes from Apeltes quadracus, assembly GCA_021346845.1. NCBI lineage: Eukaryota > Metazoa > Chordata > Actinopteri > Perciformes > Gasterosteidae > Apeltes > Apeltes quadracus. The sequence continues at coordinate 5,490,648 of CM037934.1, read as the reverse complement.
GTGAGTGGATACGGATAGGCTTTTTACATGCATTTGCATGCAGACCTGCACTCACCAGCCATTTGGAGAATCAGCATTCACATGACTCGACCCTTTTTGGATTCATATAATTCTCATTTCTGAAGAGATGATGTATTTAGAGCCAGGAAGGGGTGTGATTTCATCTGTGACTTCAGAGCTTCCGTACAAAGACGTCTTTCCAGATGAAATGGCAACTGAAACGGTGTCCGATATATAAAGGTCTGGCTTAAAAGTCTTATAAGATGTATACAGTCAACGAGAATGAGAGCAGTATTCGTTTAGCAATTTCAACTCAACTATTTTTAAAAAAAAGATTTGGAATTGAAAAAAAAATCAGTTATGTGGGTTTTTTCAACACCGGTTCACATTGAAGGGAAACAATGAGTCACATCGCGTTACATTTCATGACAAAATGTTTTCTGTAAAGTAACAGATCTGTGCAATACAACCTAAAATGAATTTGATCAACCTTTTGATCAAAATAGTGATATCTTTTTTGGAATAATAAATAATTGTCAGGTCAAACAGTTGCCGTTAATTTGTGTCATTATTGGCTTAACGTCCCTTCTTTCTTATGTTATGGTTAATGCTATTTAAGGAATGGCTAAGCTACCCTAGTTTTTCAACAATTGCAACTTTTTTCATTCAGTAGTTTTTATAAACACAAAACTGGTTAAATACGTGGAAGCGAAGCAGATTTTTAAGTGTTCCCAACGTTGACCTTTTAAGCGCTGTAATAAAGTGATTTCCTGTACAAAACTCAAGTCTGTAGTAAGATTTGATAATGCAATATTCCTGGATATCAGCAGCTAATCAAGAAGGTCATGAATCTCAGACGAGAGCAGCTTCTGTGCTCTGAGGGTCTATTAAACGCGACGTGGATTACTCGGATATTATGTTTACTTATTACAAATATTAACGGGGTTGGGTAACCATCACAAATGCTGATAAAAGGAACGAGTTCTGTCAGTTAAGATCTGGTTGTTTGGAAGAGATTAGGGGTCGGGACCAGGAGCAAATTAGAAAAGAAGCTGGTGTACAAGGAGCTAATTGCTGCCGCTAACTGAACTAAATTCCTCATTAAGAAACAATATCTGGGCCGCAGGTGGAGGAACGATGTGAAACTCTGTTTCATCAGCTAAAATAGCAGGTTTGGGTAAAATTAAAACACCAAATGTGTGTTATTTTACACCAGTTGACTACTAATTTCTCCATGTTCAACTAAAAGCAAAGCACTTAAACAATGATTTACAAGAATAGTTAAATCCTCACAGCAGGCTCTGTACGTGTTTGCAACCGACACCAGATGCAATGTCAATGTCACACTCAAGGTGTTAATTGGTTGGGCCGCTGCTCTTTCCAATGTCAATAATGAACTTTCAGTTATAATGATTAAAGTAAAGTCAATTTGCATGGGGAATTCACTTTTCATTCTCAGCACAACAGCGCTATCAACGCCTCTTGTTGCGTCCATTAAAGGACCTTTTTACTGAACTTCACAGTACCGGTCATTGACACAGAAAGTAGATATGTACTGCAGGATATTTGCATATGAATTTAATTTTTCGGAGACAGGGTTGAATTATTTGACAGTGTTCATTAATCTAAATCGGACAAACCTTGGAGCCGTTTTGACTCGGGGACTCCGAAGGTATATAATTGAGTTTACTTCAGTGACTTTTCGGATAATTAACGTCGCAGTGAATTTGCTGAAGGATTGCAGAGATTTGTGAGAGGTCAGCTGATTTTCTGCCGCTCACGCTGTCAGTTTGGCTCCATCATGCCCGTCTCAAGCTTCTTGCAAACTGCCATGTCATGAGAGCAGCCGAGAAAAAAAACAACCGAACAACAAGCCAGAGAGCCGCGAAAGCCTCCCGTCATACGCACGGTCATACAAACACAAACACACACACACACACACGCCAGACACACTTGACAGCAGCTCCCGACACCGGACGTTTGTTTTAGCTTTGCACTCCGGGTTGTCAGAATTTCCTGCTCTTGGGTGAGCAATGGGAGAGAAAAGTTGTGGGGGCGGGGCACATGTTAAAAACACACACAATTGTGTACCACATCAAAGTATCACTCCCACTTATTAAATCTTACAGAATTAAGTGTTTCATGCCATTAACTCATAAGACAGCCTTGTCCTCTGCAGAGTGCTGAGTATTTCCCAAGCTTTCAACAATCTCGTGAGTGTGTGTGTGTGTGTGTGTGTGTGTGTGTGTGTGTGTGTGTGTGTGTTTTCTCTTACAAAGAGTAATGAGCCCTACAAGAGTTCACCAGTCGACCATGATAGATGAAGCTGTAATGGCTGTTGCTGTAGAAACCAAATCATCAATCAACAGCAGCAATTTTCATTTAGCACTTAAGACCGACCAGTGACTGTGTGGTTTTACCAAATTTATTGAGACCACACGTCTCAGGCCTGTGATCAAAGTATGGATCAATTGAAGTGAATGAGCTTCCGTCCAACTGTGCTGTAGCAAAGTTTGTTTGGTTCAGACGATGGGGAAATATTTAAATCGTTGCTTTTCAGTTATGGTTTTGGTTTGTTTTTCACACTGGCTTCATCATCTTGTGTCAGCAAAGCTGCACGGACTCAGGTGGGGAAAGACAATTAAATCACCGACAGCTAGTCTGCTACCTATGAGTTTTTTTTTCTTTTTGTTCTGTGGTTTCTGAAAGAGCTTAAGACGAAATGACCAATTATGTTGCGACTGGGTGTCTTGTATAGCAATAAGGTGGGGATTGCTGTGGGCTTTTTTGTATATATATTTTATTACGTTATATATTGGCATATTGACGAGGGAACATCTGCAGCCTTTTGCATACATGGCTGACAAGTTATACAAATAATGACATACAATTATCAGATCACTTTGTAACTCGGTTCAACATATAAATACAAATTGGTGGTTTGTCTATTTTCAAGCATTTATTTTTTAACAAATGCACAAATAGTTTTTAGGTTTTGTAGTAAGACACCTTTTAAAGTCTACTGAAGTTGCACCTTTGTAGTAGCAGCTTATGGCCCTTTGTGCTTGTTAATGATTTGAAGCACTGATCCTCACATTTGCACTTTTCCAATTATAGCACTATGTATCCATCGCATTCAAAATTACAACTGGAACAAAAACAAATCAGCCCGTTGTGCTCTGTGTTCTTTCTGTGCACACTCAATCCTGACTATCAGACTGATTGCATGGGAAATTGTTGTTGTGCTCAACATTTTTCTATCAGTAAGCTTCCGTAAGAATTAATCCCAAACAAAATAGCCATATCTGGAAAGAGAAAGAACCGAGAGACATGGGGCAACGAGTCAATCCATTAAGTGTAAATAGTTCTAGCACCAGCATTGGTTGTAAAAAGGTCAGTTTCATGTAGGTTTATCCACCCATCCAGCCATCCATCTGCGTTCTATCATTGATACATATTCAAATGGCTGCGCTGATGGATGCACACAGATAGAATTTACACCGAAGGTGTGGAAATTTAATCTACTGTTGCTTTCTTTTGCGCTCGTTTTACATGTTTCCCCGAGGGCGGAGCTTTCACGTGTGAAGAGCCCAGACGGCACTCGGCAGCCCACAAGCTTGTTGCTGTCGCTACCAAGCTAACTACCACTCCTAGCTGTCAACTATGACGGGTTGAAATAATGGTTCATTCAGGCTGAGGTCAACCATGCTGTTATTCACTCCATATACAGAGTGACATGCGAGAAGAAAAACAAACAAAAAAATCATGGTGATAAACAGTTGTAGTCTGATTTGTAGTAGTACTCACTTCCTCTGAAAAGCAGAACTGTAAGTACTGAGAGCACCAATGTCTGTAGACATAATGATCAGCGTGCTCCTGTGCTAACCAGAGGTGCATAACTTTCTCCGTGGGAAATGCTCTTGTTGGGAAATCCCCGACTGAATCCGAGGGGTAATTGTTCTAAAAAGGTTTATTACAGCAGTTCATCACAAAACAGTAACTTGATTATATACATCTGAGGGACAAGCCTGTGTGGTCTGTGTTTGTGTGTGCACATGCCTGCGTGTGCGCACACACAGGTCATCTGGTGGTCTGTGCCCTCTTCCTGGCTCTTTCTTTTTTTTATTGGTGCATTACTGTAACTTGGATGAATGTCTGTAATTGAGGTGCTCCGCTGAGTGCCGTCATAAAACTCTGTACGAGTGTGTCTGCTTCTGCACGTAAAACTAATGGAAGACTTTGTGCCCTGTATTGAAAATGAAAGAAATGTAACAGGCAAGCCATTGGGAAATAAATGACACCACAGTGGGGGATAAATAGATGCAACGTGTATCCTATGTGACAGGCGCTATCAGTCAAAGGAACATCATTAGAAAATGTCGTATCAGTAGTTGTATATATGTCATATTGTAGGGGGAGTCTTATGAGGTTTAGTGAGAGTGAAAACATGGGCACTCGTCCGAAACGGTCGAAAGAAAGGACAATTAAATGTGCTTGAGTGTTGTACATACCCATTTGTTGTTTAGATCAGCTGATCTTTTTCTGTTCAATGAACGAAACATCTGCATCATTAGCCTGTCATCTAGCTGCTGTCTCTTCTAAATGTGGTTGTCTCTCTACCTTCTGTACGATGATGTTATACGCCAATGGCGATTTGATGATGTCTTGATCAGGGTTCTTCCATGACTCATCGTAAAGTTGGCTGAAACGCGTTTTTTATTACCACAGAAAGGTATGTTTCAAAGTCAGCACGATTTAAAAGTTCTTAATTCTGCATTCAATGACTACTTTCACCCCCTCAATATTATACTATTATACCTGAAGCCCAAATGAAGACGGTGACAATATAAGCCGGATGCCGCACACAAATTAACATCCTCCACTTCTGACTCCAGTATATGTGCGTGGTACATTGGTACTTGTTGTCTCCCTCCATCTGTTCTCCCTCTTTAGTCAAGAGTAATTGCCGCCTTGAAGCTGCTCTCCCCCTCTCGCTGACATTCCTCCATCTACTGCGACTCCCCAACAGTAATTATTGATATTGTGCTGCATGCCAGTTGGAGAAAAAAACGTTTGTGTGTGTGTGTGTGGAGGGGGGGGTGGTTGGTTGGTTCATGGCATGCTGAGTGATTCATTTGCAACCTGTCTTCCTTCCTTACAAAAGAGGACGGGGAGGAGGAGAAGTGTTGCGGTAGATTCAATGTGGGTGGAGAAAAAAACCCCTCTCAAAGCCTGACTTTAATTACACTCAGACTCAGTAGAAGGTGGATAAGAAGGATGGAAAGAATATTTAGATGCTTCGATTAGACCTCTCTTTTAGAAGATGTATTTGTTTGTTACGTTTGTGTCCTCTCTGTTATGGCATACCTTAATAAAACATTCTTTAGCTTGATTGAAAAAGGAAATAGTGTGAGATGAAGGTGTTTTATCTTTGATTTTTGTGTATTGCCTTCATGCTTTGGCTCGTTTTTGTGTATTACTTCTTCCCCGGCCGTGTAATTCCAGGATGTGACAGCGCCAGGCCAATATCATCAATTAAAGCTAGGCTAATCTATGACTCCCACTTCACTGTCAGCCTCTGCAGCTGCTCCATGCTTTTCATTTGACCCTACTTTCAAATACACACACACAGTTCCTCAGTGTCTAATTAATGCCGCCAAATTACTAGTTGTGTCCATATCTTGGAGTGCAAAATGAGGGGTTTTCTCCTTTTGGAGCTTCTTTTGAACAGCTTTATTTTTAAAGCTGCAAGGACTTCATCATGTAAAAACACTGTATTTTCAAGACTTGTATGTGGCAAAAAGGCCACAGGGGGCACAAAGGGGCCCTTAGGGTGGAGCAGTGCATGAGAGTTGACCAAAAATGGCAGAGAGTTGCACATGAAGGTAAAAAAACAAACAAATGTTATTCTCTTGTCGCACAGCAAACTCAGGTATGTTGTTTCCCCGCCAAAATAAATATCCCAGAACGTATAACAACTTAAAGCGTCCCGGAGGAGTTAGCAAACTCTTAACCAATCCCAACAATTTAACTGGTCGTAGTCCTGTTGTTAAGCATTCATAATATGCACTTCAAATTTAGTTTCAGTTACATTCACAGCTCCATTTTAGATGCCACGGTCATTTGGTCTGTATTTTCTCAGTTTTGTCGGTTTCCTTTGATGTGTCTCCTCTCTTAGTTGATAGTTCAGAGAAAAACAACATGATTCCCCCTCAAGTTCCCTTCCTACATTTCTTAAAACATACTAACACGGAAGGAGATGCCCATGCCTTCCCGTTGCTTAGTCTAGTTAACCAACTGTTCAATAAATGCTGGGGGAGGAGGGGGCGGGGCTTTCCTGGGGTGGTTAATTGGAGTGGAGGCTGTTTGAATGGCTTTCATTAGGTAAAGAAATGGAGAGGGGTAGTGTGTCCAGTCCTTTCATCTAACAAAAAAACTAGTTTACACACATATAATATATATCATGTTCTACTAGAACAAGACTTTTTGTTATCCATTCCCATATACAGTAGAGGGAGATACCAGCAATAGATAAATGATGTAGTGTCCAACGAAAAAATACTGATTTAAATCCCCAATAACAATGCCCACTAAAAACAAAGGCAATGGGTTTAGTGTATGAAGTAAGAGAAGGGAATGCTTGTGTGCTCAAAGATGCACTCTTCTAATTTGCCTGGTCAATATATTCTGTGAAAGCAGGTGTCCTGGGTTCAATGCATTGACTCCCTTGTTTAGGGAGGACTAGAAATACACGACTAGAAATACACGACTACGACATGCACAACATCAATTTCCAGACACAAGCAGAATAACATATTAAACGCACAGAGGCCAAGACTTCATTTGCGACCTGTATTATAATGCAATTTGCATTGTAGCTAAACATCCACAGACTGTATAAAGAGTAGTCCCCAGAGATTAAATATACATGTGATGGGTGTATTCTGTTGCGGAGCTCTGTCTGCGGGGCGCCCCGCCAAAATAACGGTCAGGGAAACCACGCTGTTTTTTGGAGTTTTCCTTTTCAGCACCTTGGAGAGAGACGCACACTGGGACAATTCCTACAGGTGAATTATTTTTTTGCTTAGAGCCAGTTTCACCTTTTTCGTTGCTTTTATAAATCATCCCTCAATCTAACCTCACTGTTTGCACGGAACCTGTGAGCATCTTGCAGCCCACGTGATGATAATGTCACTATTTGTAAAAAAAAAAAAAAAAAAAGAAGAAATCAAATCAAGCTCCGGACAATGAGTTGAAACACCACTGTCATGTTTTCCAAACTAACGGCCCTTGAAATCTCAGGTGGGGTTGAACATTTTCTATTGATATAAAAACTCATCATGGCTGCATTAATGTAGCAAAGATCCAGAGGCTTTAATGCTTTTATTTGTTTTTGGACAGCCTAACTATCATCTCATCCAAAGACTTAATAGCCGCGCTCAATTATCTTACCAATCTCCATGGAAGTATTACATCAATGGCCACTCTTTTCCTTCATCGCTTTGTGTGTCTGTGTGTTGAATCAACTTCTGAGATACCAAATACTTCCCTTTGAGTGAGTCTGCACCTGGTTGCTAAGAGGTTATCTTCATTTGCTGCTCGGTTATCATCTTTTGTCACCAGTGTGTGTGTGTGCGTGTGTTATTGTCAGTTTTTATTCTCTCAGGAGGCATCGTGATCAATGATTACCTGCCCTCTTAGTTTGGCCCTTATGAATGGCTTTAAAGGAGGCTGCGGCAGCACAAAGCACCAAACATCAGTTTACCCGCCTCAATTATCTTTTTCTGCATCTTGTTCTGCTTCTCACAATAACCAGTAAGGTGTACATGTGTGAGAAAACGACAATATTTATTTGCTACTTGGCTCTGATATGGGTCATACGTCACTGACTTTTTCGTGTTTCTATGTACTTATTCACTTGGCTGTTCTCCCACTTAAAAAGATGAAAGAGGCCTTTAATTTATATCATCGGTATACCTCAACTATGTTTGACAGAATAAATTAATCCAGATTCCTTTTGTATTATAATGGTTATCATATGTTTCCTTTTATTGTATGTATGTATGTATGTGTGAAAAGTTGAAAACCAAATTGGGAAAAATATTGAATAACTATTTTAATTCTAAATAAATAAGTAATGCTCGAACACTGAACTGAGGGTCACTCGAGTCCTTCATTTTGGATTTATAACCACACCTGCGTTTTTATGTTGTTTTTAATAACCAATGAGTTAAATTCAGATATGACCTTACAGAGTGTTTCATTGTCTGCCGATGGGATGGAGGGGGAGCACAGATCCCTCTCTTCTCTTTTCACTCTGTTCCAGAGCTCTCTCTCTTTCTTTGTGTGTGTGTGTGTGTGTGTGTGTGTGTCTGTGTGTGGCCTCGAGAGTGGTGACATTCAGAGACGGTCAAGCCTACCCGGGCCAAGCTAAAACCCTGACATTGTCCTGACATTTCCCCCCTGCTGGCTCCCACTCATCTGCCTGCTTAGCCAATGGCTGTGTGTGTCTGTGTGAGCAAGTGTGACCGCCTGAGATTTCAAACTCACCGCCTCCCAGATTCAATGAAAGAGCTCTGAATTGCACTAATGGCTTTTGGCCTGGAAAGTTATTCTGTGGGAATGTTTGTATACTGTAAATACGTGCAACATAGCATTTGTAGCCTTTGTAATTGCTTAATAATGGATATTTAAAAAAATACAAGACATATACTTTACACTTCCACAGTTTTATAAAGCAAAGTTCTTATAAGGACGTGTAAGACCTTCATATCATTTTTATTCATGGTCCGACTTAAACGCTTTTAATGGCAGTTAGCATAATTGTTTTGCGGGTACTGGCCCAACACTCGTTCGGACACACTCCAGCTGTCCTGAAATGTTCTGCCAGGAAACAGAGTTATTTGCCCGCTCAGTCGGAGCAGCTGTGGGGATTGACTCGAGGCACTGACCAGGTTGAGCAGTCATGGCGGGACATTCTTGTCTCAGGACCTGACTTGTTGGGCCGGTCCTCTGCGGACCGGTTCCACTTAGCAGAACTCTGCGCGCCGTGGGGTTCGAGATGTGACGGATGGAAGGGAGAAGCTTAGACGCACTGAGCTGGCTGCCAAGGTTGGAGAGTCTCGGCGGGGCCTGAACAAGTTGGGTGTTGTCGATTGGCACGTCCAGCGGTAGTTTATTCAGGGAGGCTGGGATTTGGGTTCAGGGATTATAAGAGGACTTGTGATCAGCCAAAGGCTCAGACTGAGAACTGGCCAAACAGCGACGAGCTTAAACATTCAGATCCAAGGTAGGAGTGGGGGAAAAGGAATTTGAAATAAGAAAGTTTCAAAAGCGACTCAAGGCAATTTTTGTTGAATTAAGGAAGCTCTCCTTCAGTTTCACTGCTCTACTGTCATGAAAAGTACCACCAGTAGAGCTGTTGTATAACACAAGATGGGAGCTTTCCAAAGTCGCACAATAAAAAGGGAAATTCTTATTTTAACAAATAACATTAATTAAAAAGAAGTACGACTAAACCTAAGAGCATTGTGTCTGCGTTGGGACGTGCAATAAGTATTATTGCCAATAGACTTTAATGCAACAACGAATCAATGCAATTGTTTAATGCAGTTGCTTTACTCCAATAACTGCTGAGGGAATATTTGCCTATTTTGCAGTTAAATGTTCCACTATGTTCCCCAGCGGGTCACTCTCTTGGTTTCTCTGCCATTTAGCGCTGGGAGTAATTTGAAGGGAAATTGTCTGGTAGTCGAGGCTTTATTCTTGTGTTGAAAGGGTTACTGTTAAGCCATGTCAATCTTCAAAGAATGGGTGACTTCCATAGTTTTATCTCTCTCGGATCAACCTTCTGTGTCGCCGGAGGCAGAAGCAAACTTTAGGATGTTTTTGCTCATGTAGCCTTAAGGGATTTGTTCAAAAGGCTTTAAAGTTACATAAAAGTGTTGGGTAACATTAGTTCGGATATCACACACTCTGTAAAGCCGGATATTAGGGACATTTATTTCTATTTCAGTTGAAAGTGTTGCCTGTTCGGTAAAATGTTCCAGTTGTGAACTTTAAACAGTGTACAAAACCTTCTTTTCTCAATTCCTAAAGGTCAGCCTTCCCATAAGTGATTGATTAATACGGTGGAAATCCCTCCATTAGCATTGTTAAAATAGGGGTGTACATAAATGTCAGTCCAAGTCAGTGCTGAGATGTTCAATTGTAAAGCTCAAAATGAAATGTGCTGCTGTTAGCTGGCTGAGACAACATTAATACGCTCAGACACATTCCTAATAATTCTACATTAGCATAATAAGATGACAGACATTAACTTAACCTGATCTTTTGATCTGCGTTTAGTACGTGTGCCTTATTCATTGATTAGTAAAGTAATTAAATAAAAGACATCAAGGGATTCATGGGTTCATCGATCTTTCTTTCCAAAAGGCTTTTCTTAAAAGGATATTTCTCTTACATTTGTCTCCCAGCCCTGACCAGTCTTATCCGGATCCATTTTTCTTCTCCTGTTCCTATTCCTTGTTGTCTTTGCTTAGAGCAGTATCAGTAGATTGGTGGAATAAGCTCTGTACAGATCACTGATGGAAATTCATCTTGAAACGTGTCCTTATTGCTCACTTCAAATTGTATATAGAAATATATTCATTAGCTCTCATCCATTAGTCTCAACCAACCAGCTACTTTCTGACTTTGCCTGTCTTTTTGCTGGAAACAAGGTCATTAATTCAATTCAATTCATTTTATTTTGTATAGCCCAAAATTGCAAATTACAAATTTGCCTCGGAGGGCTTTACAGTCTGTACACATGCAACATCCTCTGTCCCAAGACCCTCACATCGGCACAGGAAAAACTCCCCCAAAAATGAAAAAACCCTTCAAGGGAAAAAAGGGAAGAAACCTTAGGGGGGTCATTAGAGGTGACTTTACCACAGTAAAGGACAATGAACGCTCCATATCGCTATTGGAGTCTTCTCAATGTGTTGATTTAAATTGTACATTTTGTTTTACAACAATTAGATGCATTTTCTTATCTTGTATTTATTTTATATTTCACTTACGTAAATTGTGATGCTACGTTCAGAAGAAATGTTGTCGGTTTAAGTCAGCCTATCTAGGACCTAAAGTTCCTAATTAAATTAGGGAGGTCACAATAGTGAGGCCGCATACACACTAGCATGACCCGGAGACTGAAGGCCTCCGTGATGCAACAGCGTTGTGCTGCAGGGGAAAAGTCCTTATTTCGCTGTACGTGATAACTTCTAAAAAGACAAAATAAAATCACATGCAAGAGTAACAGACACTGAATGAACGTCTATAATGTCAAACCATGGTCATTATATTCTCATCTTCCGTCATCCATCACCTCCCCACCGTTCATCTGTCATTGTCACACACTTTATTCTCATCAGTGTTTTAGGGAAGTCTGGGATAATAATGCGTCTCTTCCCACTGACCTTTCTCACTGCACATTGGACGAGCAGGAGACATGTGAGACTGACGTCGTCTCCTCCGCACTAGTTTTCTCTAGAGTCCATTACACATACACACCCACACACTCACTCCGCTGCAGTCCACACGCTGAGGCTATAACGATGCGAGTTAGACGAGCTCAATGTAGATAAAAAGCCATGGTCATTCACGTCTTGTATACAGACACACACACACACCTTTTTGTGACGCCATCGTTACAAACAGATTTTATCGCTCCACCAATTGCACCGCCAAGCTCGGCGAGAATTGCAACAAAATTCATAAATTAAAAATAAGCTTGACAAATGTATGCTGATGTTATAATACAACAAATGTATGTATTTAAATGGATCATCAAAAACATTTAAATGTTCCATATGTACAACTCAATACTCAACGGTTTGACAGTGGGAGAGAACTAAACTGTGACGTGCTAGCAGGAGCGCGCCTGTAGAGGTGGACATTAGGATTGGAGGAAAAGAATAAGTAATACAAATAAGTTCAAACTTTCTTTTTCGATTGCAGTAGTGATCAAATTTCAATTCTGTACGGAAAATATAATTATTCAGGTTGGCATCTCGGCAAGTTCATTGGTATTTAAATGAAAGAAAAAAATGTAATTATCTTTACTTCATCCTTGGTGCATCAAGCCATAATTAGCTCTTTACTCTCTACACTTAAGATTTTTTTTCAAAGTGTAACAAGGAGCTAATTTCAGTTGCAAAAATTCAAACACAGCTGAGAATTATGTCATTTATTTGTTATCAGAAACAATTCACCTCATTTGTCTTTGAGACAACTATTGCCAACAGATTAATCCAACAGTGTTTCGAGAGTTTTCCTATTTCCTAGTTAAATACAAGATGTATGTTCAGGGTGCGATTTGTGGGGAGGGATGGGGGGGATTTCCCCCCCTCTGGTTTTCCTATCCCCCCCTCTGCTAAATAATGTTTATCTCCGGGGGGGGGACAAGATTTCCCCCCCCTTGATAGCAATGAATGCAATTTAACTGCTAGCCTACTTAATCTCTTGAAATCTAACGATCTTCAGTGTTGATACATCAGCGGATCAGTTTCCCTCTTTGTGAGCGCCGCCCGGCGCTTCCTCTTCCTCCTCGTAACCAAACCTCCGTGCGCGTAAAAGTGAGCATCAAGCCAGTTGGACTTTGGATCCCATCGGGGGAAACTTTAATTGTGCAAAGGGGGGGTTCCGTAGCAGAGAATAGGAACCAGCTCTTTAATAACAAGAGCAGCGCGTAGTAATAGGCCATCACTCACAGTAATGCAGCTCCGCGCTGCACAGCTCATATATATATATATATGCATTTGGTTCCCTACGCGCAATGCGTAATGTGCGGATCGCCGGCACTGAGCATATCGTCTTGTCAACTAAATTAACATTAAAAGTTTTGTCATGTTGTGATGGAGAATAATCCACGGACCAGAAAAAGGGCCGGTCTACCCTTTGCGTTCTTCTCCCTAGTTATGCAAGCTAAAAGTCACATGTCTAAAAAAAACAAAAACATCCCCCCCTCTGTTTTTTTGTCAAATCGCACCCTGTGTATGTGATGCATTTTGATCAGTTTCAGACGCTTATTTGTAATCTGCTGTTACATTCTTAGTGACTAAGAAAAACAGTGTAAATAATCCTTAAACTAAAAGTAATTTGCTTTCATTGTGAACACAGATCACAATTTCACATAAAATAGAATATCCCCTATCTGTTGCATCATAGTTTGTGTGGTGCTGCTCGCTGCGTGTCTTCATACCTTTTCATCTTTGCATTTCGCTCCTCTACTGGGCTGAGGCTGGAAGGCCACCTGGGAACTTTGTCCCCAGACGTGACAACTTATGGAAACCCTTTTTCACCTGCCTGAATGTTTTCTCATGTGACTAATAGCTAAATATATTATTTTTGGTTTTTTCTTTTGTACGTTAGGCACATTTTATTTTGGTAAAGAATGTTTAATTCTAGCAACATTAGCAGCCAAGATTAGTTGACCACTTTGGTCCGGACTGGGACAACTATGGGATGGATAGAAATGTTAACATTCACAATGTAAGATGCAATGCAGATGTTGGTGTTTGTCACCTAATCTAATGTGAACTGCTTCGCCCTTTGGAGAAGTGCCTGACACTAAATTATAAAGGTTAAAGTCAATAGTCATTCAGTGTTGGATTACATTGTATCGCAAAAAATGGAGGACAAATTAATAATGTGTGATCCAATTAATGTGAAACCTTTTCAAAGAACCCGAGAATTTGTGTTTGTAAAAGAGAAATACATTTTTGTTAAGCCAGTAATCAAGCAGTGAGCTTCAAAGCTCTCTGAATAAAGATCCCTGGCCGTCGGTGCTCTAAATGGCATTTAAGCAGTAAAGAGGATTAATATAGATTAGTTATAATACCTGTGACAGCAGAAACTAAGAGGTGAATAGACTGTAGTCGGTTTCGGGGTTTTTTGTGTCTTCATCATCATTTGATGATCAGAAATGGGAAATTCTGTCCACTGTGGCTTTGTGTCTACTGGATATGTGGAAGGCAGTTATTTAACATTCTGGCCATGACAACCTGTGATGATGTAACCTTAAAACACTTTACATTGCACACCTCTAAAATACCAGACAAATATGCATGGAATTTCCATGTTTTGTTTGTGTCTGTAGACAGCTGGAAAATGGTCACTAATGTGAGTTCACATTAGCTGGACTCTTAATGTGAAACGCCCGTGGAGGCCGTCATCGAGACATGAGATCAGGGTAATTGGCTGTCACTGGAAGACGTGTCTCCTTCAGGGACGAGCTGCTGGACTTCTTGACCGTATTTAGGCAAATGGAGTTCAGGACCACATATATCTCGATCTCCACACTCACACATTTAACATCCTGCTGCTATGGCAACGGTGGCACATGTGATGCTGTAGCCGGTAGCTCTCATGAATTGCGTTACATTTTTTGTCTTTATTTCATGTTTTTATTTTTAGTGATGGGTGGACAGCAGAATATAGCAGAGGACGCTGGTGGGTCGAAAGGAGCGTATTTACATGCCGTATGATGCATAACGCTAAAAAACATTAGAAGCTGCCAAGCAATGTACTCCTAATTTGGACTTTTTAATGTTAAGATGTCAGCCATGTTATCTTGTCTTCCTGCAAATAAGGAATACATAAGGAAATGAAATCCATTTGAAAAACATGGCCGAACAAAATCAATCGTGCTTTCTTGCGAATGCATTGTAATATGGCCGACATCTTCCGGAGAAAATATTGAACACGAGGAAAATCATTGTAAATGAAGTCCGGCTCCTCTGGTCCCACCGGAGTCCAGTTCTCTGTCCTGCCGTCTGCCTTTGGAAGACAGGTCTCACATTTGGGCTTAACGGTCACCGACCTCAAGTCAAGTTGGTGTTCTGCAATATTTTCTGCGGTATTAGACGGGAATGAGCATGGCGGGTGGTGAAGTGGCCTTAGGTCCGATTTGGGTCAGAAATTAAACTATGATAACTAATAACGTAAGTGCCCAAATTACTTTAATCATTACCCAACTGGCTCTGTCATCATTTTCTTTCTTTTTTTAAATAGCTACCAAATAATGCATATCCTCTAAGATACATTCTGAAAATAAAAATGTCATTTTTTTATAATATTTTTAATGGAATGCTTTGATGCTTCTTAATGCCTTACTAAATATTTAACTTTGGCATATTGTATTAGTGCGACAGTTTTTTCTAACTACATACTGACTCACGGAACATTTTGCTCTACCACATTTTAATAATATATAATTTAATAAAATACTACAATATATCATATTTATGGCATACTGTACTGTGGCATTTTTTGAGGTGCTATTCCACAATATTCGCTATGGCTCACTGTCATGATTTAATACCACACTATACTATATTTAATTAATGTCTTCCAGTTCTAATGGTGTAGAACAGCATGTCAATATATGGTTGTACATTTTTTTTATTGCCAACGACATTGGGCTTTTTTAATGACAAGTATACTATTCAATTCAATTCAATTCATTTTATTTTGTATAGCCCAAAATCGCAAATTAATCTGTACACATGCAACATCCTCCGTCCCAAGACCCTCACATCGGCACAGGAAAAACTCTCCAAAAAATGAAAAAAACCCTTGCAGGGAAAAAAGGGAAGAAACCTTAGGGAGAACGTGATGGACAGACTGCAATGGATGTCATGTGTACAGAATGACTCATACAGATGTAGAATACATTCAATTTCTATAACAGAAATTATTCAAAGAATTCCAAGTAGCCGGCCAGGTGTACGACAGGACCACTGCAGGGGCCACCACCATCAGATCGAACCACCATCCACAAAAGACTGTGGGGGGGGGGAGAGCAAAGATTTTAGGAAAGAGTAATAGTGATACGAATTATATTTAAAATGATGATGATGATGATGACGGCAGCAGCAGGTGCCAGCAGCGCCACGGCCGGAGTCAGAACCAGGGTCCTGACGGAACTACGATCTGCAGAGACCTGCTCGGCGAGAAAGCACAAAGAACTCCTAGGAAGGAGCTGAATTAGTCATGTGCATTAATGCAACGTGGATTTTAGTAAAAGGGGGGAGAGAGAGAGAGAGGAGTTCGGTGTGTCCTAAGAAGTCCCCCGGCAGTTTAAGCCTATAGCAGCGTAACTAAGAGCTGGTCCAGGCAAACCTAAGCCAGCCCTAAATATAAGCGGTATCAAAGAGGAAAGTTTTAAGCTTTATCTTAAAGGAGCTGACTGAATCTGCCCCCCGGACTGAAAGTGGAAGCTGGTTCCACAAAAGAGGAGCTTGATAACTGAAGGCTCTGCCTCCCATCCTACTTTTAATAACTCTAGGAACAACAAGTAACCCAGCATCTATAGAACGCAGCTGCCTTGCAGGGCAGTACGGTGTTACAAGCTCTTTAAGATAAGAAGGTGCCTCACCAGCAAGCGCCTTGTAGGTGAGGAGAAGAACCTTAAATTCTATTCTTGATTTAACAGGGAGCCAGTGCAAAGCAGACAATACAGGCGTGATATGGTCTCTTTTATTAGTTCTTGTTAATAGACGTGCTGCAGCATTCTGAATCAACTGAAGAGGTTTAAGAGATTTGCAAGAACACCCTGCAAACAAAGAATTACAGTAGTCCAGTCTGGAGGAAACAAATGCATGAACTAATCTTTCTGCATCACCTTGAGACAGGAAATTCCTGATTTTCGATATATTACGTAGATGAAAAAAGGCAGTCCTTGAAGTTTTCTTTATATGAGAGTTGAAGGACATATCCTGGTTGAAGAGAACTCCAAGATTCTTGACGGGGCTGCTGGATACCAGAGAAATTCCATCCATAGAAACTGTATCACGTGATAGCTGACTTCGAAGGCTATGGCATGCAGAATTCATAACATGCCATTTTTTAACCAAATCTATACGAATTCATGGCTTTTTGACTTTTTTCGGCACACAATGGCAATCCTATTATGCTATCCAGTACGCTTATCTTTGTTTGGTATACCATACTTACTTACTATTCATTTCATTTTGTATAGCCCAAAATCACAAATGACAAAATTGCCACTTCTATTTTATGATTTAACTTTAAACTTTAACTGACACATGTTATTTTATTTTAATAGCAGTCTTTTAACCATATTAATGTTAGACAGTGGAGTGTTTGAGACCCAAGATTTCAAAGAATAATTTGATTCAAGCGTGTCATTTTTTATTACTTACTTTACGTAAGTGCCCCTTTGCTGCTGCAGGGACTATAAACCGTTAATATATATAAAGCGTCACCTCTACCCTTCTGTCCAGATACTTTTCCTCCAGCTGTTGATTGGCCATCCTCTTCCCCTTGTGCGTTCCATTGGACTTTGTTATGTGAGGCCTGTGGCTGGCTTTTCTTCTCGGTCTCCTTGGAATTATCCTGTTTTGTCTTTTGTATGTGTCACTTCGGTGGTGTCCACAACATGAGGTATCCTAATGCGTGACAGACTGTTCAGCGATGCTGCCTAACGCTAACATGTGGGCCTGTACGCTGCTTGCTGGCCCAGTGGCCTCTTATCTACGGTGTCCTGAAGACATTTGAGCATCACCTGGTTTGGAATCTTACTAGGAAAAAGAACGTAGGCGGATTCCAGATGTATTATGTGGCAGTTTCACAATATGTCCCTTTGCCCTTTCTGCGTGTGGCTTTTCATATTCCCAAATATATCCAAAGAAGCTGCAGAGCTGTTGATGATTTTGCGTCTACTTTAAGGGCTTCAGGTGAGATGTCGGGGCCAGCAGCCATGACAATTTTGAGAAGTTTGCAGCCGTTATTTCTGGTCTTCTCGGGACTGTCACTCTTAATTTGAAGTGGTATCTCGGCTTGTGGAATATGTGGCTGTTGTGCTGGTGGTGCTGTGGGTATGCCATCCTCTCCCCATCGCTCAGACATCTTATATGTACCGTCTGAACTATTTATTTATGTGCTCATCTTGGTTCTCAGTGTCATTTTTATTACATACACATGAAAACAGTGTCAGCGCAGGTGTAAACAGCTCTTGGAATATCCTCTGCTGAATTTAAAACCATCATTGTGAATACCTTGTATTGAGAAATTCCCCATTAGGAACTAATTGCATGCAAACTTGAACAATATATTCAATACAATTATTGATGAAGTCAATGTGATATAAAAACATCAGTCAGTCCTAAATATGTAATTTGTTCCTTCTTTTCCCTACCAACTGTCTACCAACTGCTGTCTGGTTTTATGGAGGTTATGGTTGAAATCTAAATCAATGCAACCTAGTTAGTAAAAAAAGTAATTGCTGCCAATCTCTTTTGAAAGTAATTTCCAGATTGTTGATATGCATTTGTACCGATTCCTTTCAAAGCTTCGTTAAAGTCAATTTTTGTTAAAAACTCCCTTGAAAATTTAGCCTCATC